>CM053030.1:389365364-389965364 GCA_028564925.1 Lithobates sylvaticus
CTAGCATTCAGCCGCTGAGCATGTGGATGACTGGGAACGAATTTCTTTCACCGGTTTAGCAACTGGGGTAGGGAAATTTGTCTGCTACAATCGGATGTCGGTGTACCGCTAGCAGATTGCCCGGACGTGCTTGGGACACCTAATTCTACACCTTCATTTCTCTCAGTGTCGGTCTTTGAGAGTACTGAAGTTATAGTGGGGTTGGAGATCCCAGCTGATGAGGAGCAAGGAGAGGTCTGCCTTGTTCTTTGGTGTGGGTCTTTTAAGTTCTGTTGCCAACGGACTGCATGGGAGCTGGACATATGTCTGGTCAAGCATGTGGTGCCCAAGCGGCTGCTGTTTTGGTCACGCTTGATACACTTCAGACATGTTGCAAACAGCATTGGTGCGATCTGCTGCACACGTCTCAAAAAAGGACTTTTGGAAAAACATGCGGAGCTCTGCGGTGTGATTTAGTCGGTTGTCTGCCCTTAAGCTGGCCCCTGGATGGCATCCTGCCTCGTTGGAGATGTGCCTCCTCTCTTCTATCTGGCACCCATGTAGAGTCAGTGACCTCATTATCCCCTCCCTCCTTGCCACTGGAGCAAACCTGGCAGTATGCTGCAGCTGGGGGAACATGACTGCCAGTTTCTTGTCCTTCTTGGGCACCTACTCTCTCTGGGCTCATGTTACTGCCTTCATCCTCAATCTGGGTACCATCATCAGAGCCTTCAAAACGCCATACACTGTGGTCGAACAGGGGCTAGGGAAGGAGTGACTGATGACATTGAGCCGTTGGAAGAGGCCGCTTTTGCAGCTGCATTGGCAGAAAAAGTACCCTGAGCCTGGGTAACAGAGGATGAGGAGGAGGACGGCTTGGTCATCCACTCTACCAACTCTTCTGCATGTTGTGGCTCAACATGGCCAGCTGCCGGAAAAAAGGACAAGCGTGCCCCACGGCCATGTGCTGACTGAGGATGCACCGTGTCCACAACCAGCCCTGTTGGCTGTAGACACAGAGCCTGCTTGCTCTCTTTTAGTGGCCTGTGAGCGTCTGCCTCTCCTTGGTGGACTTCCAGACATACTGTACAATTAGATTAGCAAAACAACGCCTGAAGTTTACTAAAAACAGTACTCCAGGAATGGCCTACAGTCAGGTATAGGCTTGGCTGGACTACAATGCAGTGGATATATATTTTATGAACTGCAGCTCACTGAGTCGCCTGCCTGAAAGTGTCTTTGAACACGCACTCCAGGAATGACCTACAGTCAGGTATAGGCTTGGCTAGACTATATATATATATATACAAGCCTGTGTGTGTGTGTGTGTGTATGTATATATATATATATATATATATATATATATATATATATATATTAAATGAACTGCAGTTCACTGAGTCACCTGCCTGAAAGAGTCTTTGAACATGCACTCCAGGAATGGCCTACAGTAGGCTTTGCTAGACTATATATATATGCAAGCCTGTATATATATATATATATATATATATATATATATATATATATAATAAATGAACTGCAGCTCACTGAGTCACTTTCCTGAAAGTGTCTTTGAACACGCACTCCAGGAATGGCCTACAGTCAGGGATCATGTTGTCGGAAAATCCGACTGTGGTGTGGGCTTCATCGGACTTTGTCCGTCGAAATTTCCGATGCACAAAGTTTGGGAGCTGGATCTCAAATTTTCCGACAACATGGTCCGATCATGTCAATTCCGATCGTGTGTAGCCTAGCCCGACGGACAAAGTGCCACGCATGCTCACAATAAATTCTGAGATGGAAGCGCTCGGTCAGGTAAAACTAGCGTTCGTAATTGATATAGCACATTCGTCACGCTGCAATGTTAAAAATTGTTTAATGCAGCGCATTCTCTTTTTCTTTATAATGCTAGAAGAATTAAGTTCTTTTGCTGCTCATATTCACACAGACTTCTCCAAAACTTATTTCTTTATTCTTTTTCCTGATTTCATGAATAGAATATTTTTATTCGTCAGATCTCCCGAATCTTTTTTTTCTTTTTGTTTTAAATTCTGTGGTTGTTTTTTTTAATCCAGATCTCCTTTTTTTTCATTTTGCTAATCTTCAAAATGTTGTGGGTGTCTTTTGTGTGTCAACTTAACCCAACACCATTATTATCTTTTTATTTTATTGTTTAATTTTTTCAATCTGTAAGATGTTGTTTGGTGTTGGTGCCTACTTGTTAATTTGACTTTGCATTTTTGAAATGTACCTGCCTACTCACAAATAAACTGTCCTTTTTTAAGTAAAACACATAGGCAAGTATTTCTTTAACCACTTCAGCCCCGGACCATTTGGCAGCCAAAGGACCAGAGGTCTTTTTTCAATTTCGCACTGCACTACTTTAACTGGTAATTGCGCGGTCATGCAATTTTGTAACCAAACGAAATTTGCGTCCTTTTTCTTCCCACAAATAGAGCTTTCTTTTGATGGTATTTGATTGCCTCTGTGATTTTTATTTTTTGCGATATAAACGGAAAAAGAGCGAAAATTTTGAAAAAAAAAGAGATTTTCTACTTTTTGTTATAAAAAAAAAAAAAAATCTAATAAACTCAATTTTAGTCAAACATTTGGGCCAAAATGTATTCAGCCACATGTCTTTAGTAAAAAAAAAATGCCAATAAGCGTATATTTATTGGTTTGCGCAAAAGTTATAGCGTCTACAAACTAGAGTACATTTTCTGGAATTTACACCGCTTTTAATTTATGACTGCCTATTTCATTTCTTGAGGTGCTAAAATGGCAGAGAAGTACAAAACCCCCCCAAATGACCCCATTTTGGAAAGTAGACACCCCAAGCTATTTGCTGAGAGGCATGTTGAGCCCATTGAATATTTTTTTTTTTAGTCCCAAGTGATTGAATAAAGACAAAAATAAAAAAGATTTTTTTTTTTTTTTTTCAAAAAGTTGTCACTAAATGATATATTGCTCACACATGCCATAGTTATATGTGGAATTGCACCCCAAAATACATTTTGCTGCTTCTCCTGAGTATGGGGATACCACATGTGTGGGACTTTTTGGGAGCCTAGCCGCGTACGGGGCCCCGAAACCCAAGCACCGCCTTCAGGATTTCTAAGGGTGCAAATTTTTGATTTCACTCCTCACTACCTATCACCGTTTCGAAGGCCATAAAATGCCAAAATAGCACAAAACCCCCCCAAAATGACCCCATTTTGGAAAGTAGACACCCCAAGCTATTTGTTGAGAGGCATGGTGAGTATTTTACAGCTCTCATTTGTTTTTGAAAATGAAGAAAGTAAAGAAAAAAAAAAAATTTTTTTTCTTTTTTCAATTTTCAAAACTTTGTGACAAAAAGCGAGATCTGCAAAATACTCACAATACCTCTCAGCAAATAGCTTGGGGTGTCTACTTTCCAAAATGGGGTCATTTTGGGGGGTTTTATGCCATCTGGGCATTCCATGGCCTCCGAAACTGTGATTGGCAGTGAGAAGTGAAATAAAAAAATTACACCCTTAGAAAGCCTGAAGGCGGTGATTGGTTTTTGGGGTTCCGTACGCAGCTAGGCTCCCAAAAAGTCCCACACATGTGGTATCCCCGTACTCAGGAGAAGCAACAGAATGTATTTTGGGGTGTATTTCCACATATGCCCATGACATGTTTGAGCAATATATCATTTAGTGACAACTTTTTGTAAAAAAAATATATATATTTTTTTTTTTTCATTATTCAATCTCTTGGGACAAAAAAAAAAAATATTTAATGGGCTCAACATTGCTCTCAGCAAATAGCTTGGGGTGTCTACTTTCCAAAATGGGTCATTTGGGGGGGGTTTGAACTGTCCTGGCATTTTATGCACAACATTTAGAAGCCTATGTCACACGTCACCCACTCTTCTAACCACTTGTAGACAAAGCCCTTTCTGACACTTTTTGTTTACATGAAAACATATTTTTTTTTTGCAAGAAAATTACGTTGAACCCCCAAACACTATATATATTGTTAAAGCAAAGGCCCTACAGATTAAAATGGTGGGTGTTGCATTTTTTTTTTTTCCACACAGTATTTGCGCAGCGATTTTTCAAACGCATTTTTTGTGGAAAAAATACACTTTTTTTTATTTTAATGCACTAAAACACACTATATTGCTCAAATTTTTGATGAAATAAAAAATATGATCTTAGGCCGAGTACATGGATACCAAACACGACATGCTTTAAAATTGCGCACAAACACGCAGTGGCGACAAACTACATACATTTTTAAAAGCCTTTAAAAGCCTTTACATGATACCACATTAGATTCACGGAGGAGGTCTACTGCTAAAATTACTGCCCTCGATCTGACCTTCGCGGTGATACCTCACATGCATGGTGCAATTGCTGTTTACATATGACGCCAGACCAACGCTTGTGTACGCCTTTGCGCAAGAGAAGGGGGGGCAGGGGTGCTTTTTTTTTTTTTTTTTGTTTTTTTTTTTTTTATTTATTTAGCTTTTTTATTTTATTTTTAAACTGTTCCTTCCATTTTTTTTCTTTGTTATGATTTTTATTGTTATCTCAGGGAATGTAAATATCCCCTATGATAGCAATAGGCAGTGACAGGTACTCTTTTTTTGAAAAAATTGGGGTCTATTAGACCCTAGATCTTTCCTCTGCCCTCAAAGCATCTGACCACACCAAGATTGGTGTGATAAAATGCTTTCCCAATTTCCCAATGGCGCGGTTTATATCCGGGAGGGGGGACATTCCCTCCCACTGCTTGTAAAAGCAGTCTAGAGGCTAATTACCCGCTAGAATTGCTTTTACATGAAAGCCGATCACTGGCTGAAAAGAATGATACCAAGATGATACCTAAACCTGCAGGCATCATTCTGGTATAACCATTCAAAGTCCAGCAACATACTGGACATATATTGTAATCTTTTTTTTTTCATGCAGCCTCTTGGCTGAACGAAAAAAAGAGATTGATTGGTGGGTATGCCCACCATTAGAATACCTCCCTTCATCCACCCACTTCTAATGATGGGCATACATGCACCATTTATATATGCCGATGCATGGGGGCATCCTCCCGCAAAAGTTATGCCGTGTACACACGGTCGGAATTTCGACCGTATGTACGTGGCATTAGGAGCCAATCGCTCCCCCCCCCTGCTGCCCCCATGCTTCGGCATATATGCTCTTTTTTTTAACTGTGGTGGTGAAATCACCTCCTACAGCGTTGGAGTCGCGGCTTTATGTATCGTGGGAGCAAACGCTGTTGCTGTCAAGATAAATAAATCCGCGTTGCAACTGAATGGCGCACCTGAAAACAAAAAAATGCTCAACACTAAAACACACAGTAAACAAAATTACATACCTGAAAAGCAAGCATGATAAAACATAATAAAACATAATAAAACATAATAAAACATTGCAGAATAGAATGGAGTAAAAAAAGAGCAACAATAGAGAGAGAATAGAGTGAGAGAGAGAACAATAAAACGACAACTATTTTATTTTTTTTTATTTTTTTGAGATTCACAGGTAAAAAAGCTCCTGACTGAAGCGACTGAATCAAAACGCTACCACAAAAAAAATGTTAGCGATCGCAGGGATCAGGCCTGACTCTGCGAACGCTGCAGTTATGTGTGCTTAGTGTTTTGTAAGTGACAGTGATCGATCGATACTGCACTTGGGTGGGCTGGGCTGGGCGGAGGGGGAAAACGCAGGTGCTAGCAGGTATCTGGGCTGATCCCGCTAACAATGCGTTTTTTTTTTGGAACCCTAAACTGCTGGGACGCTAGTATAGATCTGATCAGATCAGATATTGATCTGTTCAGATACTGTGCCACTAAGGGAGGTGTATGCTTTGTGCGTGGGTGTTTGCGGTACTGGCACTAACCTGGGGCGACGCAGACCTTATTTGACCCTAAAACCTAATTGATATCACCCGCCGGGCGATCAGGGGGTTAAACCGTTATTGGGTAATAAATGGCGGTGCCCTGACAGTATAAAAAACAAGCTAACTAACCAGCGTCACCCGTAACAGTAATACAAAAAAAAACTGGTTACCTAGCGACACTAATGCAGCGATCAGAAAAACGATCGCTTAGTGACACTGGCAAAAGGGGGTGAAAGGGTTAACTAGGGGCAATCAGGGGGTTAAACCTTTATTAGGTAATATATGGGGGTACCTGACGCTATATAAAAACCTGACGGGGAACCTAAATAACGAAATAACTAACTGGCTAACCAGCGTCACCAGTGACAGTTATACAGTGATCACTGGTGAAAGGGTTAACTCTAGGGGCAATCAGGGGGTTAAAACCTTTATTTAGGTTGTAATATGGGGGTACCTGACCTATAAACCTATTTATGAACCTATATAAACATGGCGGTTACCTAAAAAAAAAAAATGGTTACCTAGCGACACTAATGCAGCGATCAGAAAAACGATCGCTTAGTGACACTGGCAAAAGGGGGTGAAAGGGTTAACTAGGGGCAATCAGGGGGTTAAAACCTTTATTAGGTAATATATGGGGGTACCTGACGCTATATAAAAACCTGACGGGGAACCTAAATAACGAAATAACTAACTGGCTAACCAGCGTCACCAGTGACAGTTATACTGTGATCACTGGTGAAAGGGTTAACTCTAGGGGCAATCAGGGGGTTAAAACCTTTATTTAGGTTGTAATATGGGGGTACCTGACCTATAAACCTATTTATGAACCTATATAAACATGGCGGTTACCTAAAAAAAAAAAAATGGTTACCTAGCGACAGCAGTGACACTAATACAGCGATCAGAAAAACGATCGCTTAGTGACACTGGCAAAAGGGGGTGAAAGGGTTACCTGGGGGGCAATCAAGGGGTTAAACCTTTATTAGGGGGGGGTGGGGGCTACCTTGGACCTAAAACTAACTGCCCTGACAGTTATTACAGTCACACTGACACTAAATGCAGTGATCAGTAAAAAAATGATCACTGCAATTAGTGACACTGTGACTGGGGGGGGGGAGGGGGGGTGATCTGGGGGGTGATCAGGGGTGACAGGGGGGTGTTTTGTGTGCCTATGTGTACTGGTGTCAGTGTACTGTTTGTGCACTAACCTTTAGATGTTCACAGCTCGGCGTTCCGGTCACATAGACCGGCGCACCGAGCGTGACATCACTTCCTCTGCCTGTGTTTTGATTGACACAGACAGAGGAAGCATCTGATTCGCCAGGAGCGATCGCGAGGGGGTGGCCAGAAACCACTGGCCGTCCCCTCATCCCGGATCGCTCCTGAAGCGATCCCGACCGTCCCCGCCGGCCGGGGGGGGTCCGATCGGACCCCCCACCCGCCGGAAGAATGGCACGTACAGGTACGTGGTTCTGCCTGTACGTGCCATTCTGCCGACGTATATATACAGGGGGCGGTCGGCAAGTGGTTAAATGCAAAAAAAACTTTATTAGGTGTCATAATCAAATAAAGAGGAAGGAAGGCAACGCTGGAGAAACTAAATTGGCAAAGCCTTTGGCCCCCAGGGCAGACATCAACTATTTAAATGGAAAAATTGGTGGCCTGAGGAGTCCATATCTAAGGGAGTACAGTCTGGTCCAAAAGTCCAAGAGATCAGGAAGAGCAACAGATGACAACTATGTCCCCAGGCTGTGGTCATATAACAGGCTGCATCTTCTGTCAGACCAGACTGAACCCAGGCCATCACTCTCTGGTCTTCCTTAGGCACTTCCCTCCACGCTTTCTTCCAGGCTGTGGCTCTGCTCTTGTAGTTGTGGCAGGAGGTAGAGGAGGAGGACGATGGTTGACCTCCCGGCTGCCACTTGCCACAGCCTCCTCCTGGCTGAGGTCTTCCTGTGTATGAAAATGTGAAATAGTTTTAGTTTTTTGTTCATCAATCACACAATTTTCAGTTCATGACTGTTGCAAATGGAATGTTAATAAATAGAACAGACTATCATTCTGAGCCCATAATTTTTCAGTCTTGTCATAATAATTTTTGGTCACTACTGTCTCTTGATATGTAAAACACTTTGTTAAATCAGAACTAAGGCCCCTTTCACACTGGGGCGGTGCGGGCGTTGGCGGTAAAGCAGCGCTATATTTAGGGCTGCTTTACCGTCGGTATTGCCGTGGTATTACCGCGGTGTCCCATTGATTTCAGTGGGTAGGAGCGGTATAGGAGCGGTGAATACACCGCTCCTTCACCGCTCCAAAGATGCTGTTAGCAGGACTTTTTTTACCGTCCTGCTAGCGCACCGATCCAGTGTGAAAGCCCTCCGGCTTTCACACTGGAGTTAAAGGACCCGCCTTTTCAGGCGCATTACAGGCGCTATTTTTAGCGCTGTATCGCCTGAAAAACGCTTAGGTGTGAAAGGGGCCTTACTGATCACTAATAACATCTAGTTAACATCATTAAATGTACGACAATCAAAATGTTGAAGAATGCTATACCTGTCTCAAGCTGGGCTCCTCCACATGTTGCTGCCTGGAAGGCCCAGGTTGAACATTGGAAGCCTCAGCTGGGGGGGAAGGAAGCCTTGAAGGAAGACTGTAGAGTGGTGGATCCCTCGGGTCTGCCAGAAAATGCAGCCTGTCATAGAACAACATCCTGGGGACATAAATGTCATCTGCATCTCCTGATCTCAGGGAATTCTGGACCTTCCTCCGCTCCCTCAGATATGTGCTCCTCAGGCCACCAATTTTTAACTTCACATAGGTGATGTCTGCCGTGGGGACCCTCGTCTTCACCAAAGAAAGCAGTTTCTCCAGCGCTGCCTTCCTCTTTCTTTGGTCCATATAAGAGGGGTTGTTCATTTGCCACAGGCAGGGCAGCTCCCTGAGCATATCTATGACTAGCCCCAGAAAATGTGGTTCCTTGAACCCATCCATATTCTCTGCAAGGCACAATACAAGACAAACCCTAATGTCAGGCTATACTCTCCTAATCTTGTCCCAATATAGGCCTCAATATTGAAGCAGTATAGGCTAGCAATGTACCAAGTTAAAATTGTACCTTCGCTCGAACGATCAGCGCTTCCGCTACCCCTTCCTCCGCTCACTGATCGTATGTACGACGCACGCGTGTTCCATTTTATATACAGTGCGCATGCATAAAACTTCGCCCGCCCCTGACGTTCTTTCTAGTCTATTCCCCGCCCCTTCTCTTTCGGCGCAGTGGGGAGAGCACATGGCGGAGAGACAGCAGGTGTGCACTAATTATTCTACTAACGAGGAGGAGGACGACAAAAGCCCGGAGCCAGAAACGTCCGATCCCGGAGGACAAGATTTAAGGCCTCAAATATGTCTTTTGTAGAGATGGCGGAGATGGTGGACATATTGAAGAGGAGCGACTATGATGGGAGGAATGGGCCTTAAGCCACGTACACACGATCTGACTTTTCGGCCGGACTGTCCGGCGGACATAGTCCACCGGACTTTCCGAACGTGTGGACTTGCCCACACACGCCCGGACTTTTCCGGCGGACATTCCCCAAGAGTTTCGGCGGAAGTCCGCAGTACTTTTGAAATGAACGGACTTGCCCCATACACGGAGAAAAGCCAGTTCATTTAGAACGTGACTCCAGGTAGACGGGACTAGCGAAGGAAGTCAATGCCGCCGCCTCGATCGGCAACATTGACACCTCGCTAGCCCCGTCACCTGGTATGGATTTAAAGGGGAATCCCTACGCCGGAAAAACGGCGATGTACCCCTACCCATTCACCTAAGGGAAAAAAGTGTAAATAAAAAACAACAACATTTTTAAAATACTTTATTGCACAGCTCTGGGGTCTTCTTCCGTCTTGGGGGGTCTTCTCGCCGGACTCCTCCGCTATCTTCTGCTAGCTCTTTTACTGGCAGAGGAGCCTGGCTTTCTCCTTCGTCGCCGCCTGTCGTCTGGGGGTCTTGTTCCGACTTCGGGGGTCTTGTCCCACTCTTCTGTTATTCTAGCCGGGCCTCTGCTTTCTTCTTCCAGCTCTTTTACTAGCGGTGGCCCGGGCTTCTGTCGCCGTCACTGTCGCCTTCTGCTTCTTGTTCTTTTTTCTTCTTCCGATGTTGACTCGTCGCTGTTTCCTCTTCTAATGGCTCAGACGTGTTGAGCTGCCAGTTATATAGGGACAAGGGGCGGATAACCGGCTCATGTGACCCTGCCCCCTTATGATGTCTCAGTCCCAGAGGATGCTGGTAGTAAAAGAGCTAGCAGAAGATAGCGGAGGAGTCCGGCGAGAAGACCCCCCAAGACGGAAGAAGACCCCCGGAGCTGTGCAATAAATTATTTTAAAAAATTGTGTTGTTTTTTATTTACACTTTTTTCCCTTAGGTGAATGGGTAGGGGTACATCGTATCCCATACTCATTCACATAGGGTGGGGGCCGGGATCTGGGGCCCCCTTATTAAAGGGGGCTCCCGCATTCCGATAAGCCCCCCGCCCGCAGACCCCGACAACCAACGGCCAGGGTTGTCAGGAAGATGCCCTTGTCCTCATCAACATGGGGACAAGGTGCTTTGGGGTGGGGGGGCCGCACCCTGGTGCGGCTCAGGAGGGGGGCGCTCGCTCGTCCCCACCCCTTTCCTGACCCAGGCCGGGCTGCGTGGTCGGATAAGGGGCTGATATGGATTTGGGGGGAACCCCCACGCCATTTTTTCGGCATAGGGATTCCCCTTTAAATCCATACCAGGTGACGGGACTAGCGAGGTGTCAATGTCACCGTTCGAGGCAGCAGCATTGACTTCCTTTGCTAGTCCCGTCTACCTGGAGTCACGTTTAAAATGAACAGACTTTAGGACTTTACGACTAGCACACAGACGGCGGGATTGTCCGCCGGACTCCCGAGTCCGGCAGACAATTTTAAGTCAAAACTTCAAACTAAGTCCGCCGGACTTTTGGGAACAAAAAGTCCGCCGGAGCCCCACACGCGGTCGGATTGTCCGGCGGACTCTAGTCCGGCGGACAATCCCGCCGGAAAGTCCGATCGTGTGTACGCGGCATTACCCCAACCCAAATGTCAGAAAGGACAAGATCATGGCTAAAGTTGTGAAGAGTCTGCAGAAGAATTTTGGGGCACGACGATCCAAGGATCAACTGTGAAACGCTGGTCAGACCTGAAACTGAGGGAGCACGATCAGTACAGAAAGATCAAGAGAGTTCTTCAAAAAAGTAAGTAGTTGTCGGGTGTTGATATTATTATTATTGCTTGCATACTGCTCCATGTGCTTTGATTTAATTTTGTACAGTTTAAAATGGCCACTTTCATGTTCATGGGTTCATGAACAATCGTTCGTAGTAAACATTGTTCGTTCGCCCACTTCAAATACGATTTTTTTAAAGTTGGAGTTAACTACATTTGTTCAGGACTATTTCTAGTCCAAGCAAGTTTGTTGTCTAGCCACTTGCTTACTGGGCACTTAAACCCCCCTCCTGCCCAGACCAATTTTTACCTTTGGCACTGACGCACTTTGAATGATAATTGCGCGGTCATACAACACTGTACCCAAATTACATTTTTATAATTTTTTTTCCCACAAATAGAGCTTTCTTTTGGTGGTATTTAATCACAGTTGGGTTTTTATTTTTTGCTAAACAAACAAAAAAAAAATCATGTTTAATAGTTTGTTATAAAATTTTACAAACAGGTAATTTTTCTGCATAATTGATATGCGCTGATGAGGCAGCACTGGTGGGCACTGATAGGCTGCACTGATGGGCACTGATAGGCTGCACTGATGGGCACTGATAGGCTGCACTGGTGGGCACAGATAAGGTGGCACTGATGGACACAGATAAGGTGGCACTGATGGGGACAGATAAGTCGGTACTGATGGGCACAGATAAGATGGCACTGATGGGTAGCACGGATGGGTGGCACGGATGGGCACTGATAGATGGCACTGATGGGCACTGATAGATAGCACTGATAGATGGCACTGATGGGCAATGATAGTTGGCACTGATGGGCACTGATAGTTGGCACTGATGGGCACTGGTAGGTGACACTGGTGGGCACTGGTAGGTGACACTGATGTGCAGCACTGTTCAGGCACTTATTGTGGGCACTGACGGGTGGCACTGGCAGATGGCACTGTGGGCACTGGCAGATGGCACTGTGGACACTGACAGATGGCATTGTGGGCACTGACAGGTGGAGCTGGTGGACACTGACAGGTGGAGCTGGTGGACACTGGTAGCCGGAACTTGTAGAGGGCACAGGTGGGCACCGTGGACCCGGGGCACATCGCAGTGATCGGGACTAATATCCCTCTCGCTGCCGCCGGTGATCTGCTTTTTTTTCTCCTCGTGCTATCAGGGGGGCTCGCAGGGGGCACGCAGGCCGCTCTTGCACGGGACGACGTCATAGGGCGTAGTCCCGGCAATATAGATCCGCGCTGTAGCCGTCATTCAGCTATAGCGCGGATTTCAGGAGGTTAAAGAGGTTTGTAACTAGAAAGAAATGCAAACTTGATTCATTGTAAGGGAGAGGACACTCAGTAGCTGTTTACACATCTGGCCTCAGGAGCACTAGTGTGGGACACCAGAACACCCTTTTTATTAGGGTGTCCCACACACATGCTCCAGTGGATACTAGGGGTGTCTCCATCTGTGAAACTTGCACAAAACAGGTAAGTATTCCAGCTAGAGAAAGTATCTAAAATAATGTTTTGAGCTTTGAACTCTGCCAAAAAAGACAATTGTATGACACTTCCCAAGCAATGTTTGATCTTCCTATTAGTACCCTCAAATATCTGTGTGCTAAGTATTCCTTTTTTACATTCTCATAGGGTTGAGAAGACTCTGGACATCTGAGGACACCAGGGACCCCACACCTCCAAAAGAAGGGGAAATACCAACACCAGAAGGAGAGGAGGAGGTGAAAGAAGGAGAGCTTGTTGAAATTGGTGAAATTGGCACCACAACAGGTGAGTGTCTGAGACCACAGCTTCAGGTAATCGATGTATGCCTGCATTTTTATAATACATGGTGTGTTTTTTGGTTTATTTTTAGGTAATGTGGATGTTGTGGAAGAAAAATCGCATTTTGCCAGTGAAAGTGCGCAGATCCTCATTGGGGAGATTATGGGGTGTGTTAAATCTGGATTTCTAGCTTACTTAAATGATTATAGATACAACAATGATAAAGTGAATAACGCGATTAAACCTTTGTCTGTATAAGAATATAAACGTACGATAACAGTGCGAAAAGGATAAACAATTACAATTTATTTCTATAGTAAAGAAACGTAGTAAAGAAACATTTTAGATTACCCGACATAGTATAGAGATGTTATAAATGCCATGTTGCCAGTGTTTACAAAGATAGTTAATGCAAAAAGGGGATAGTTAATGCAAAAAGGGGATATAATTACAATGGACATACACAGGCTGTTACTTAAATCTTAGGCAAAATCTTAATATAGAAGAACAGTAGGCAAAGATATAAAGAGATAAGGGAATACATTACACAGGCAGCTTACGTGTCCACACCATCCGGCTAAGAGAGCCTGAGCATCCAGCTCTAGACTTATTTATATGCCAAAAATGCCCCTTCTCCAGTCTCAATGTTCATTGGCTCCCGGGGGTAACTCTCTGATTGGTTAATTTTTTTTAAATCTTTATTTAATTAATTTTTACAGTGATCATTCGGTATTCATACATCATATCGATAAAAAATACTTGTAATACACAAAACAGATTTTATAACCGAATCCCTTTTACACCCCTACCCCCCCCCCCCCCCCGCCCCCCCGCCCTCGCCCTCTCCTCTTTGTATGACTACATTTTTAGGCTCTCTCCCTTACTCCTAAGTTTCCAACCTTTCCGACATAACCGACATACAACGTGTGGATCTTCTATCGGGTAATCTCAATATAATATCTCCATGAGTTTCTGAAGTCGTTCCATTCTGACCACTTATTTCTGTGTTCCCCGTTCCCTTGCCCTCCTGTTTGTAGTTCGGTGCTGTCTAATCTTTGAATCGCGTTTACGCCAAGAATCCAATCACGAGTTGTAGGGCTATCAGGCCTTCGCCACTTCACCGGTATTAGATTCTTGGCTTCATTTAAGAGGGTAGGGATTAGTGATGAAATATATTGTTTCCTTGGCGTCGCAGTCCCGTGGAAGAGAACCACCCAAGGATCTTCAGGTATCTGTATCTTAGTGATATAACAAATTAGTTCTAAAATATCTCTCTAGAATTTTGCAATTACCGGGCACCCCCACCAAATGTGGGCAGCCGTTCCCCTTGTTTTACATCCCCGCCAACAATCCGAGGCGGAGCTCCCCTGTATCTTACTTAGTCTGTCGGGGGTGAGGTAACACCTAGATATACATTTGAAATTAGTTTCGACTGATTTCATGGGAAACGAAACGCTATGTGCAATTTTAAATATTTTCCCTAGATTAAAGTGTGTGCATTGTGATCCTAACTCTTCCTCCCATTTAGTGACGTATGGAGGTACATCCAGTGCTCCCTCATTTATTAGAAATTTATATATCCTAGATATATTGTTCTTGAAGGATTCCCGTACGCATAGGCTCTCCAAACTATTCAGCTCGTCCATGCCACGTAACGGCTGAGGGAGACTCCTTACAAAATGTTTTAACTGAATGTACCTCCACCGGTTAATGTGCATTAACTCCGTGTTTAGACTCAATTCGTGAAATGTACAAATTTCCCCATTTTTTGTAATGTCTTTTAAGCGTGCCCCTGCTTGTTTTATCCAATTCCCCCCCATATCCCCCCTCCCTGGTGGAAAGAGTGCATTGTTTTTTATAGCTATTAGAGGTGAGTTGTATTTCCAATTCTGCCTTTTGAATATCTTGTCCCAATTATCTAGTGTTACCCGTGTTATTTCGTGAGTTTTTTCCCCCAATGTGCGAGCTTTTGGTGGGTTCCATAATTCATGTCCTAAGTGGGTGCTACTTACAATGCTCTCTAGGCTGTTCCATCTCTTGTCCCCGTCCTTTGCCCATACTATTGCCCTTGTGATTGTAATTGCCATAAAGGTTTTTTCAAAGTCCGGGATAGCGAGCCCTCCCTGTCTTTTTTCCCTGGTTAGGATCCTAGCTGGAATGCGCGTTTTTTTTTGGGCCCAGATGAATCGTGAGATTATTTGGTTCAAGGTTTTAAAGAATATTTGAGGTAAAGATAAAGGGAGCATCTGAAACTTATAATTTATTTTAGGGGCTACTATCATTTTGATTGCATTAATACGGCCCGCCCAAGAAAGAGGTCGAGACCCCAAACGAAGGGTTTCTTTTTTGATCTCGTTCAGAAGGGGGATATAGTTTAATAGATACATTTTTTTTGTAGTATCAGCAAGGGTTACCCCCAAATATTTGATGTTCGCACGCCAGGGAAAATTGAATTCTTTTGAGAGCAAATCTACCTCCCTCTTATTAATGTTGATGTTCAAGATTTCCGACTTGTCAAGGTTAATTTTCAGATTTGATATCCTGCCAAAAGCTTTAAGCACCTTCAGCAGGTTGGGCAGTGTGGTCCTAGGGTTTGAAATAAAGAAAAGGATGTCATCGGCGAAAGCCGCGATTTTGTGTTCTTCGCCACCCGCTCTAATCCCGGTGATGTCTCCACAGTCCCGGATCCTACATAGCAAGGGTTCCAAGGATAGAACGAACAAGAGTGGTGAGAGGGGACACCCCTGCCTCGTTCCATTCTTCATTGTGAAGGCTGCGGAAGACATCCCATTGACCCTTACCGATGCCTGCGGCAGCTGATATAGGGAGCCAATCCACTTCAATAGTTTAGGGCCAAACCCCATTGCCTCTAACGTTCTCATCATGTGTCCCCAGTCTACTCTGTCAAACGCTTTTTCGGCGTCAATCGACAGAAGTAGACTGGGGACCTTACCTGTCCTCGTGACTTCCAATAGCAGGACGGCCCGAACCCCATTGTCGCGTCCTTCCCTCCCCGTTACAAATCCGACCTGGTCAGGATGCACTAGTTTTATTATCTTTTCTTTGAGTCTATTGGCTAAAACTTTGGCGAATAATTTAGTATCGACGTTTAATAGCGCAATTGGGCGGTAGCTAGAACAGAGGGTCCTATCCTTACCTTCTTTATAAATTAAAGTAATAGAAGCCAGAAGGGCTTCCCTGCCCAGCGAGCACTCCGTCCCCAGTTTGTTCCAGTAGTGAGTTTAGGGACTAGGATTTCTTTATATTTTTTATAATATGCTAAGGAGAAACCGTCAGGGCCCGGACTCTTCCCAACCGGGGAGCTGTCAAGGGCCCTAAGGATTTCCCCCTCTGTGATGGCACCGTCCAGCTCCAGTCTATCGTCCTGGGGGAGTACAGGGAGGACGCACTCTCTAAGGAACGCGCAGTCCCCTTCTGTCCCAGAATGGGTGCTGCTACCCCCTTGTCTGACGTCATACAGTTCTGTGTAGTAAGCCTTGAATTCATTTGCTATTTCTTTTGAGGAATTTACCGACAGCCCAGATTTATTCTGTATCTTCTCAATGAAGTTCCTTTCTCTTTTCTTTTTAAGCATATTTGCAAGGAATTTTCCACTCCTATTACTCCCCTGGTATCGCTCTCTAGATATTTTATAAAGCCACTTAGAGGATTCCTGCTCCATGGCTGTTAGTATCTCCTCCCTTTTATTCAGCAATCTATGAAAGATTTCTTGTTTATCATGGATCGCGTTTTTGTGTTCCTGTTCTAGTTTAGCGAGCTCGACCGAGAGATCTTGAATCCTAGCCTGTTTTTCCTTTTTTTTACCTGCCCCGATGGAGATGAGGATACCCCTTATATAGGCTTTGTGGGCCTCCCAGATTGTCGCTGGAGAAACATCTCCTGTCTCATTGTTAGAAAAAAAGAACTCAATTTCCTTTTTGATTATCTCTGATGTTTCATCATCCGAGATAAGCTTATCATTAAGCCGCCATGTATATGATTGTCTCTGGGGGTCAGGGGCCCTCACCTCCATCGAGACTGGGGCATGGTCCGAAAGCGTCGTCACCTCGATCCCTGTTGTCTTTATGTGGTCCAGAAGTCTATGGTCTATAATAAAGTAGTCCAGACGGGAGTGGGTCCCGTGTACCGGGGAAAAAAAAGTATAATCTCTCTGTTTTGCGTGGAAAATGCGCCAGGCATCTACCAGCTGGAGGTCCCGCATTTTATTTTTCAGTTTTTTTATCTGCGTGTAGCTTGGGATCTTAGCCTGAGAAGTAGTATCCTGGTTGGGGTCTAGGCATAAATTGAGGTCCCCCCCCTATAATTACCCCCCCCCCTCCTGGAACTTCTTCAATCGACCCAGTATCTGGCTAAAGAATTTATATGGGTTTTTGTTGGGGGAGTAGACGTTCACCAGAGTATAGAGCTTTTCTCCTATGCTTCCCTTAAGAAAGAGAAATCGTCCCTCGGGGTCCACCTCCCTGTCTGTCAATTTGAATCTTATCCTTTCCGCAAACCCAATGGCCACTCCTTTGGAACCCCTAGTAGAGGAGTCACAGTAAAACCACGTCGGAAAGTCCCTAGAGTAAATCTTGATGTTGTTCTCGTGAGTGAGGTGTGTTTCCTGCAAAAAGACTATATCTGCTTGGAGCCGCAGGAGTTCTCTCAGGATTTTAAACCTCTTCACCCCCGAGTACATACCCCTCACGTTGTATGTCAGAAACTTTATGCCATGCTTAACCATTCTCTATCCAGAACATCGGAAGAAGCCTTTTATTATTCCTTATACACCTTTTGAATAGTCTAACAAAGAGGTTGCCCCCCTCCCCCTCTCCCCCCCTCCCCCCCCCCCCAATTCCCCAACCCCCCCTCCCCCCTCCCCCCCCCTCCCTCCTGGCCGTCTTTCGGCCATCCACAAACTTTGGGGCATCTGCACGAAGACCCCCCCTGTCTGCCTCCTGAGCTAGGGTGTAGCTCAAACCCTTAGGCACCCCCCTGACTCCCCCCCCCAGACACCAAGGGGGGAGGGGGGAGCCCCCCGGGGCCGCCGGGATCCCACCCCCATTCCCCTGGTTGCTCGGGGCCTCCCCCCACCCACACCTCCCGTCCGTATCCCACCCTCACAGTACAACTCAATGGGGGACGAAATAAAGAACCCCCAGTGACTAATGATAGACAATAAACATAAGTGGTGAGCGTAGGGAGTAACACCAAAGACATATGAGTAGAGGTCTCTTGCATTAATAATGTCCAGTTCCCTGCGTCTTGTATCATCTAAATATTCCCCACCTCACCCCCTCTCCCCTCCCCCCTTCCCCCGTCCCGCTCTCCCCGGGGGTTGCCCATGGGCCCCCACCAAGGCCCTCCGACCTCCTCCCCCAAAGATCAGGGAGGGATGGCAGGAACGGGAACCCCCACTTCATGACAAAAACCCTGAAGATCATCCAGAAATTTCAGCCTGGACGTCTTCCCCTCTTTGGTAACTATTAGTGACGCCGGGAACCCCCAGCTGTATTTCAAGTTTGCCGCTCTTAGTGTGGTCAACAGTGGTTTCAACTGTCGTCTTCGAGCAAGTGTCCCGGCAGAGAGATCAGAAAAGATCTGCAGATCCGCAGTCTCGAATTTCAATGGTGGGGAAGATCTCAGTTTTGTCCAGATTTTAAATTTATCCTCATATGCATGAAATTTCAAAATAACATCTCTGGGTATACTGTCTCCTATACCGGGGGGCTTCCTAATGCGATGCACTCTGTCAATTTTGAGGGTGGTTCCCTCTGGTCTACCCAAAACTGGGTTAAATATACATTGCATTTTTACTACCAAATCCTCCCCCTGCTGTTCGGGGATGCCCCTAATCCTTAGATTTTGCCTCCTGTTTTGGTTCTCTTGATTTTCAATTTGGTACTGCATGTCTCTGTGTTTAAGATTCAACTCTATCATTTGTGCTTTCAGTTCCAGAATTTCCTGGGCTTGGATTACTGCAAGGTCCTCCACTTTCCCCACCCTGTTCAAAACCTGGTGCATGTCTGTCCTGACGTTGGCAATTTCAGATTTAATAACGTTTTCGAGCTTGATAAACATTTCTGTTATTTCTATTTTTGTTGGGATGGGCGAGGTGGTTCTTTGCTCCCCGGTGAAGCTAGCTTCCCGGGTTCCTTCCAAAACACCGGTCGCTCTGTCCTGTTCCGCCTGCTCTGCCCTCTGTTTCTCTGCTTCCCGTTTTTTCTCTTTTGGGGCCTGTTTTTTCTCCATCTCTGGGCTTTTGAGGCTGATGTCTTTTAAATATTTCTGTATTGTACTCGTATTTAAAATTTTCCTTGGGTGTTTTAGGCTCCGTTCCCCGCAGGGGGCGTCCCTTCATTTTTTCAAATGCCAGTTGCCCCTAATATCTCCGCTTCACTCAGAATAAACTTTTCAACCTTATGCTATTGATGACCTCGGGGGGTCCTGAGCTTGCATCTGAGCCGTGGCGCTTTGGGCTGGGATGGATAGTGGAGTCGGGGCTATTCGGTGGACCTCTCCCAGGCCTCTCCCAGGCCTCCGCTACATTAGCTAATAGCGTTTGGGGGGGGGGGAGCCCCAGTGGTGCGTATATCCCCGCTGTAGCCCCAGGAAGACCCCCAAGGCTACTAATATAGAGAGCTATACCCCCAGGTACCGCGTCCCGTGTGCTCCCAGTCCGCAACGGTACTAGGACCAAGGGTGTCTAGGTATTTCCATTGATGCCAGTAGGTATAAACAGTGTGAATTATGCTGTGCAGGATATCTAGTGTCCAATCCTGGGGGAGAACCCCCTTAAGAGCCCCAACCTGCCGAGTTAAAGATCTAAGGCTTTGCTGCCACCTTCCAAACTGGGGATGCTGGGGGTGCTCTTCTTTCTCAGAGCAGGGAGAGTCAATTTAACAATAGTTTGTGTGTAACATAAGGTGATACCTGCGGGGCGTCTGCGCGATCGCGGCCACCCCCCCTGATGCGGGAGGTCCAGGCGGGTGAGGAACGAGGGGGGTAGGCGGGTACAAGATGAGAGATGAACCGCTCTCCGGAGGGGTGCTGCAGGGGGCAGGGGCGGGTTCCGGCCAGGGTCAGACGACCCACCGAGGGAGCGCGGTGATGGATGTTCTAAGCGTCTTCCTCCATGTCATTCTCTGCCCGGTCCGCAGGTCCTGGTGATAGGAGGGGAAGCGGGTCCATGGCGAAGTGTCTCTGAACGGCCGGGGGGGGGGAGAGGAGCCCGAGCTGCTGTCTAGGCACGGAGCGATGTGGGCATACTCGTCCAGGCCTGCTCCCGCTGTCTCCGGGTGGGAGATCCCAGCGTCCCTCGTGGTGCCGGCGTGTCTCCGGGTGGGAGATCCCAGCGTCCCTCGTGGTGCCGGCGTTTGGCCCCTCCCCAATTTTAGTGCTGGCGTCTCACGTCAGCATCCATCATTGATGTTTTAGGGAGATACTAGCACATGTTGACTTTAGGCATGGGATCAGGAGGAAAATGCCCAGTTTGATTCACAATTTGTGTGCATCTTCCAAATTTGGCTTTTACAGGGGTGACACCCCATGAGATGAAGGCAATATCAACACAGTTTGGACATACTCATGTCTGATATTGTCTTCACTTTTCAAAGTTGAACTTTGTAAGTTCCTCAGTTCTGTATGTTATGCTTTGCTACATGCCTATTTCCTTAAAAACGGCGAGTTATATTAATGTTACCAAAAATAATGTTATATACACCAAATATGTTGGTTTGTTGTAAAAACCCTTTGATAAACGCACATGTGAATGTGCTTTGAGTAAAAAGTTTAATTAGCAACAATGTGTGGCTTCCTTTTTCAATGCGAAAAAGTAGTATTTGTAGTAAAGTTGTTGTTTTCTGTGGCAATGGGTGTTATTTACTAAAGGCAAATCCACTTTGCACTCCAAGTGCAGTTTCAGGTGCACTTTTGCGGTGCACTTGTAGTGCATAGTGGATTTGCCTTTAGTAAATAACACCCACAGTGCTAGAAAATTAGGCCTAATCACGCCATTTTCAGGACTCCACACATTTCTACCATGGTGCTGAAAATAAGCAATATTTTTGTCAGTAATGCACTACATACATTAACAACAAAAACAAGGTGTGTGTGTAGAAGACCCACAACATAAGAAGAATATTATTTGAAGAAGAGACTGTCACCTCATCTGGCACAGAAATTTGTTTAGCACTGTTGAATTAAAAGGCCCAAAAATAATAAAGAAACCTAGGAGACACCTAAAACAACACCCAAGCAGTAGATGCAAACAAATATTATTGCAGTTTCCAAGAAAAATGTATTTAAAAAATGCCTCTCAGACATTGTCTGGCATATCAATGGCCCCCCTACCCGCAAAGTACTCTGTGTATCTGTTTCTGACCTCGCGGGCGCTTTGGGGGGGGCAAGCCAGGACGGCCTGCTTCAAGGTCTGTCAGGTTGTCATGTGGAAATAAGTCTGCGTCAGGCCCAACTGAGGCCACATAGTTTGTAGAATATTTTTTCAAAAAGTTGTGCAGAATGCATCACTAAAGTACAATATGATTCATTTTTTATTCCCTCATGTGGTTGGGGGTCAAGAATAGGCAGAACCGGCTGGCCATTATCTCGAAAGTGTTCTCCACTACTCTTCTGGCTCTGGCCAGCCGGAAATTAAATACCCTCTGGTCCGGGGTGAGGGTCCTCATCGGGAATGGACGCATCAGATGGTTTCCCAGCGCAAAAGCTTCATCTGCAGCGAAGGGGAGTCCTTCCACATTCTCCTCTGGAGGTGGCAAGCCCAAACTGCCACTCTGGAGACGCCAGTAGAACTCCGTCTGCGCAATCACTCCGACATCCAGCCATTTTTCCCCACGTCCACATACAGGAAGTCGTATGTCGCTGACACCACCGCCAACATCACAATACTATTATACCACTTGTAATTATAATAGTAGGACCCTAAGTTGGGGGGTGGGACGATGCAGACGTGTTTCCCATCAATTGCCCCTCCACAGTTGGGAAAGTCCCAATGGGTGGCAAAGTGGGAGGCCACAGTCTGCCATTCCTGTGGCATTGAAGGAAACTGTGGAGTCAAACGTATTACTTAACCAATTGAGAACAACCTGTTGCCATTTGCCATACACCCCCCTTTTTTTTTCGGTCATCACAGAACTGTTTGTATTTGTGCTTTAGATGATAAAGCTGGAAATCCCACTGTCAATAGTTACAATCCATTAAGCAGTATGGTTGAACATTCAAACCTGGCCCAAACCTGGCCCAAAGCTGAAACCACTAATTAGGCTGTGTCCTTTGAACACGTCAGCAAATGATAAAAGTGCCTCAAATAAATGCTCAGTAGTGCAATGTTCGATTTACCAAATAGGCAGCTATTTAAAAAGAATCACATGATATTATTACTATGAACAATTATACAGAGTATATATACATATATATCTTCATGTACCTTATTGACCAAAATCCGTTGTTTTGTAACACGTGGTGCACCCAATGTTGTTAAATGGTGTCCTGTCTACGTTTTGTCTGGTGTTGTTAGTATTTGTTAGTCAAGATATCCAGATGTCTGGAATCTATTTTTAATGAGAGATACACAGGAGTATATAATAAACATTATCTTTGATTCAACAGAACAAATTTGATTTGATCTGTATCTGTCTCCACATAGTAGCCCCTTCTTTTGAGACCGTTTCTATAGGTCCCAGCAGCTCTCCCCTTTACCCTATCTATGCACATGGCTACGGCGACACTTAACCGTGAACAGGTTTGATCGATAGCCGAATCACACCAAAGATCGGCCATAATTGACAGCACCCTTGCAAATCCATCCCCTCCATTCTCCCTTTCCCAATTTCCCAATTCCCTTTATTATTTTTTTAGAGGTGTATGGGCCCAGAAGAGCATGAGGTTAGTGAAGGCAAATAAGCACGAAAGACAAAAAAGGACCTTTCAAAGCTTCCAGCATGCATGAGGACAAAGGGGCTCAGCATATTACTGCATATTACAATCATGGTAATTAGGGAACGATTAAATAAATACAATACATTAGCAAACATTAAATACATAGAATGTGATGTCAAAGGAGAAATCTTACCTTAATATAGTCCTTCTGCAGGACCTGGATGATGGCAGAACAGGTCTTTGGGATAATGATCCCCAGAGCCTGATGGGAGATGCCTGTCGAGAACTTGAGGTCCTGAAGGCTTCTCCCCGTCGCCAAGTACCGCAACGTGGCGACTAGCCTCTGCTCCGGAGTGATGGCTTGCCGCATGCAGGTATCCTGCCTGCTGATATAAGGGGACAGCAAAGCCAACAGACGGTGAAAAACGGGGTCCGTCATCCTGAGAAAGTTCCTGAAATCATCAGGATTATTCTCCTGGATCTCACGATGCAAAGGAATGTGCGAGAATTGGTCATGCTGGCGCAGCCAATTCTTGCTCCATGAACTCCTCCTAGACCTGTTCATGCACTGGGCTTGGGTCAAAGCTAAAAGCCCAACACCAAGCCCCTGCACAGCACGAACTCTATGATGAGTACGTACACGCAACATGGCTTCAAAACGGTCGGCTGATCAGAACAGACTAATAGAAAGCACCGATAAACAGCAAGGCCTGAAAGAACGAACTGAAAACCAGAAACAATCGGACAATAAGCACTGAGAATCAAAGCGTACTATATATAAATATAGGCCGCAATGACAAACAAATGCAAACGGACTACATGCACTGATAAGCAGATACGCACCGACAAGCACAAACTGAAGAGCAGTAATGATCTGAAGCACAAGTCTGAAAAGCGCGAATAGTCTCTAACCAAACTTCTACTAACATGCGATAAACACAAGATCAGCAGAAGGAGCTTAACGGGTGCCGCACGTGGTGTTGAACTTCCCTTTTATAGTCCCGTCGTACGCGGTTTAAATCACTGCGTTCTTGATGATCGGAAATTCCGACAACTTTGTCCGACCGTGTGTGGGTAACACCAGTTTCAGACAAAATCCGTCGGAAAATATCCGAAGGTTTTTGTGGTCGGAATGTCCGACCGTGTGTACGTGGCATAATACTAACAACCCACTAAATTACTCCTTTGAGTCTAAGCTTACTATTAGTAAGTTCCCTAAATTAGGGGTATGAAGAAACCTACTTCAGATAGGCCGCGCCTGACCCAAGCATGTATAAATACAAAAGAGTATCCCATTATCCCAGGAAACACGGGAAAGGAAAAGGAGAGAGAGAACCCCCCCCCCCCCCATAAAAAAGTGAACATAAATATGGGGGCCATTACCAGGCATAAATCCATCCTGGGATTAACCCCAATCTCTGTGAAGTGCTAATGTGCATGTCGTTACTAGCTATTTAAACCTTAATAAGTACTCCCGCGGATGTCTCCCCCTGTAATATACAGGAGGGGACATCCCCACAGACCACTTAGGCTGTGTATAACAAAATATTGCTAACGGGAAGGAGAGAAAAAAAAGGAAAGAAGGAACCATAATAGTGAAAAAAACTACGTGAAACACAGCATTTATAGACAAATATGTGTACATAATATAATTTCTATAAGGAGAGAAAAAAAAACAAGATAAGTGTATCTAGCAACACCATGTGTAAGATATAGTGTATATCATTGTCACGCAGGAAAAAAAAAAAAAAACACCCCAGGTAAGTGCTTCTGGTGACACCATATATAAAATGTAGTGTATAGCGTTGTCACAAAAAAGAGGGGGGATCACTCCCCTCACCTACAACCCACCTCCCCTCCACCCCCAACTCCCCCCTCACCTCTATCTTCTTCTAGGAGGTCTTCCTGAGAAATCCTGATATGTTCGTGGTCATTGAGGCAAGTAAATTTTGGGTAGCTGAAGATAATTTAAGAAATCTGGAAGATCTTCAATATCCCGAAATACTGCTTTTTGTCCCTTATAATGAACTATGATCTGGAAAGGAAATCCCCATCTACATATTATCTCTTTTTCTCTGAGAGCCTCCAAAAGAGGTTTTACTGCTTTTCTCCTGATCAGAGTATATCTGGATAGATCCTGTGATAGAATTAACTGAGCTCCATCAAAGTCTATATTCCTTTTGTAAACGTACAGCAGCCATATTCTCTTCTTTAATATGAAAGAAATGTATTCTGCAGACTACATCCCTAGGTTTCATTGGATCAGCATTTTTAGGGCCAAATGATCTATGTGCACCAGTTTAGCTGTTGGTAGACGTTTCAATAAGATATTAAATATTCCCTGTAATGTTGGTTTCAAATCCTCCAAACCTCTTGCTTCTGGTAGACCTCTGACCCTAATATTGTTATGTCTGCTTCTATTTTCGAGATCATCAATAGCAGTAATTAAAAAATGTAAGTATTGATCCTGTTCCTGATTTTTCTTTTCAAATTGTGCCATTTATTGTTTAATGACTGTTATTTTAGATTCCCCAATCTCCATTTTATTTTGCGTATTTGCTAAAGATGCTTTCATAGATTGTAGTTCAGCTTTATATGAAGATTCCAGCCTGTAAACATTATTTATCCATATCATCTCTCATCGGTAAGGATTGTATATATGCCTGTATATCCCAGGAACCCCCTTCTGATCTCTCAGCTTCCTTCCACTGTAGTTTGTTGCATAATTAAAGGGGGGGCTAATGCTAGAATTTTCTAGCTCCGTTTCTCCACTGGGGGATGATATATTAAATTCAGCTGTTATAGAGGTATCCTGCTGGCCTTGTGTCTGTGAATGCTAAAAAAAAAAACTTAATATTAGTCTTTTGTATAGTTTGGGGTTTGGGGGTGCTTTCTAACTGTGCCTCCAGCAGATCCCCTCTTAGCTTTTTGTGAATGTGTTCCTTTAGGTGGCATATTACAATCCTAGGTGATTTATATAAACAGAAGATCTCACCTTAGTCTTTATTCATCTTGAGCTTGTATAGACAGACCACGCTCGTCACACTGTTAAAGCAGTTTTTCTGTCTCTCCAGACTGTGTATTGAGTCCGGCTATTATAGCTACTATTTTTTTGAACTCAGGTATCAGCCTGCTGGCTTCAACCCTTGTATCCAGACGGAGCAATGTATACCGGTTGTGTGTTCACCACCTCCGGAGGTCTCCTATCTTACCAGGTGCTTGAGCTCAAACCCACGAGGGTGCTATGTGTTTTAGTAAGGGCCTTAGTTGGTTCAGAGGGCCATGGAGGTGCATTGACCCATGTCTACAGCGTTCCACTCCGTGTTCCCCTCGTGCTTCCTCACTGAGGCCTCACCAGCAACCGCCGCAGGTCTTGCCATAGCCGCCACGAGCCCTCGCTCGCACTCCGTCCCCCAATGGTGCAGAGCCACTGCCCACACCTCTGCAATCTGCTGCCAAAATCCTCTCCTCCTTCTCCTGGGAGCTATTCTCATGATTATAGGTAGGCAAAATTAAATTTTAGTGCAGCTACATGCCTAGGTCTAGAGGAGATTCTTAATTGCATGGCCATCTTGGTTAGTCTCTCCGCCCCCTCGTCTATCTTGACAATTTTGACCAAATTTTCTGTGCCTTTGTAGCTCACTCATCCCCAAAACATCAGAGATCCACCTCCGTGTTTCACAGTAGGAATGGTGTACCTTTCATCATAGGCCTTGTTGACTCAAAAAGCTCAATTTTGGTATCATAACTCCAAATGATTTTGTGCCAGAAGGTTTGAGGCTTGCCTCTGTGCTGTTTGGGTATTGTAAGCGGGATATTTTGTGGCATTTGCATAGTAATGGCTTTCTTCTGGCGACTTGACCATGTAGCCCATTTTTTTTCAAGTGCCTCCCTATTGTGCATCTTGAAACAGCGACACATGTTTTCAGAGAGTCCTGTATTTCACCTGAAGTTATTTGTGGGTTTTTATTTGAATCCTGAACAATTTTCCTGGCAGTTGTGGCTAAAATTTCAGTTCGTCTACCTGACCGTGGTTTGGTTTCAACAGAAACCCTCATTTTCCACTTCTTGTTTAGAGTTTGAATTGAACTTCTGATTGGCATTCTCAATTCCTTGGATATCTTTTTATATCCCTTTCCTATTTTATACAGTTCAACTACCTTTTGACAATTCTTTGCTTTCCCCATGACTCAGAATCCAGAAACGTCAGTGCAGCACTGGATGAAAGATGCAAGGGTCTGTCAGGAGTCCAGAAACTCCTTTACCTTTTATACACACACTAATTACAAGCAAACAGATCACAGGTGAGGATGGTTACCTTTATTAGCCATTCAGCCCCCTTTGTGTCAACTTGTGTGCATGTTAACAGGCCAAAATCACCAGGGTATGTAAAGTTTTCATCAAGGTCATTTGGGTAGTTGCTGTTGTCATTGTGATTTAAAAAGAGTAAACACAGTTGATTGATAATAAATGGCTTCAGCCAAACACTAACCATGAGTGAAAGAAATGTTTTTGTGTTATCATTCATATTCTCTGAAAAATGGCCAAGAAATCATAAATTCTGCCAGAGTATGTAAACTTATGAGCACAACTGTATGTACAGTATCTAGTATCAGCATTTTATATTTAAAGTAAGGATATTATTTAAACCAAAAGGCCAAAGAGTTGTAAAGTATTCCAAAATAACTGTGCAACAAATGCAATGTCCTTAGTTGACATTCTGGCCAAGACATGGATTTACTCCATCAGTGCTGCATAAAAAATATAGTTTCCCTTTTCAAGCTACTTTCAATTTAAAACAGCTTGTGAAATACAGTCAAGGAAATAAGGGATTTATTGTGCCTGCTATAGTAAGGAAGTAGTTCATTAAAATTCAAGTTCCCAGGTACTTTGTTATGCATTGAATTCAGGAATGGCATCCTGTAGAGTTAACTAGTGGAGTGCTTGGCGGTATTCAATATACTAGATAAAGATAAACACATTAGCCATAGCTTTGAAAGGATCTTTTGTTAAAACAGTCCACAATAGTCATGTTTTATGTATAGGTTTATTTAACCCCCCCCCCCCCTTACTTTGCTACTAGTTAAAAGATGAATGTAACAATTCTGATCATCCTATTACCCACTTTTGTGAGTTGTTATCACTCACTGTTTGTATTTTCCTGCCAGTAATGCTCTTCATTGCTGAAATCCACCAAATTACAGGATACGGCTGTAGCGGTCACACTTTAACAAGTGTGCGCTATAAGTGGAAATTTTGTTTTTTCCCTCAGTAATGGGATTCTGAGGGTTAATTGTACAGGTTTACTTTGGCATCAGTTTGGCTGTGCTGTACTAGGGTTCTGCCTGGTCATAGGTGGTCATAGGTGCATAGGTGCAGTGAGGCACCCATGACAGGTTGAGAACAAGGCCTGGTTGGACGTCTTGGGTACCAATCTCTCCCGGAGCCAATCAGTGGGCGCATCTGGCCCCGCTGTGTAGTCTGGGAGGGGTACTTAAGGTGCTGAAGTCACGTGTTTGGGGTTCGGCCACAGTTCTTGCTTCCTAATTCTGGACCGGGGTAGCCCCGGGCCTAGGAGCGTTTGCTGTCCCGCAAACATGGTCATTCTGACCAGCCCCATAGACCCGCATGGTCTGGGGTGGGGATCCGTCTGTTCCCGAGTCTCGTAGCTGGTTGGCCCGAGGCCCAGTAACTGAAGAAGGATTCAAGGCGTCCCGGTGTGCTCTCAGTATTGGAGGGACACGGCAACTCGTACAAGTGACCAGGGGAGGACTCTTCGGAGGAGGACCAACAAGCTGGCATCTCAGTAAGAGCCTGGAAGCTGAGTTGTTTGGACACTAAAGAATCCATACTTCCACAGTACTGCCAAGGAGACAGAGAAGGTTCCAGGTACTGTGAGAAAGGTTCCTACTATCTTCAGTTAAAAGTTTATTCTGTGGCAGAGACTTTTGCAAGTTTCCGGATTACATTGTTGGCTGCTAGACCTCTGGCTAGAGGTTTATCCGGCATTGAAGCGCCCAGCTGCGAGTGGCTACACTCTGGGTTGATAGAGACATTTAGTGGATGTCAGCAGTTCAAGGTGCCTGAGTTTCTTCACCCTTGCCCTCTATTCCTATCTGATACTGTGTTATGTTGGATGTTACCACTGCAGAATAAAAGCCTTGAAAAGGACTTTTATGTGTCAGCATCCAAAGTTGTTGGGTACTAACCCTGGGAACCCCTGGACTTTCACGACAAGCCACAAGGAGGTAACTGGTAAGCCCAAAAGTCAAGGCCACCCCTCAAGGGGTTATGGCAGCTACACGGCCATTTACAGATACCAAAGTGTTTCATGGCCACATACTAGTTACAGTGGCCAAAGCATCTTTGCTTTGTCATAGGAAAATCTAGAATACATATGTTTTGCCTGAAGTGTACCTTTTGTGTTTAATTTCCCCAGGAAGTATCTGTGCATTTCTGCCATTTGGATGTGCCTACGCATTTCTGTGCCTACAGGCTCATATCTGTATATCTGGCTTAGGACTTCTTCATTTAGGACTCATGCACACTGGACATTTTACAGGTGATGTTTTTGCCTTCATGTGTTTTTTCTGCAGCCAGTAAACTCCCCAGCATGTTATCCTATGTGTCCATGCACACATAGGCTGTTATCAGTGTTTTTTGGCAGGGGTGTTTTCTGGCTGGAAAAAAACCCCCAGAACTAGTGGGTTTTAAGAGGAGTTTTTCAGCTGTATAAATGCTCTAACTCTGATAAAAGCTTAAAAATGCTGAAAAATGCTAAAGAAATACTGAAAAAGGCTACTTCAAAAACGCTGCAAAACTCATTCTACAACTAATGCTACTGGCATTTTTATAACGTCCAGTGTGTATGAGGCCTAAAGGTTGTATAAGTAGAATTAAATAAAAAAAAAACAATTTTGTAATCAAGACCTTTAATAACCTAACCATCAACCTAGCCAAAATCTTCATGGTTAAAATCCATACCTGCATCTTAAATTTGTCTGAGATCCCATGGACATGCCCTCCAACTAGAAGGAGAAAAGTCTAAAACTAACCTTAGAAAGTATTATTATACAGAAGGAGTAGTAGATACCGTACTTGGAACACATTTCCAGGAGAGGTAGCGAGTCAAATATAGGATAGACAAAAATGTAAAAATAAAAAAATGTATAAAAAACTCACAAGTAAAATAATGTACTTTTGGCTTTTTCTGCCATTGCTTTTCTGTGTTTCTTATTGTGTTTGTTAGTTTATTGGTATGTATTTTTATAATGTTTTACTTTTGTTATAAATTGTATTTATTTTATCACCAAAACAGGTTTAATGCTTAATATGCCATTAAGATGATCATAATGAAACCATATCCCCTTTCCCATATCCCCTTTTCCTCTTGTTCTTGATGAGCTGCTGTGTTCTCAGTTTATAACTTCTTATCTAGGTGAGAAACTTATTTCAACTTATCTTTGAATGTGATGGGTACATGGTAATTAGAGAGATTTCTGGTAGATGCTTGGCATGATGATACACAGGGTTGTCTGCAAATAATTAAAATGTTAGTTTTTTTAACCACTTGCCTACTGGGCACTTTTACCCCCTTCCTGCCCAGGCCAATTTTCAGCTTTCAGCGCTGTCCCAACACTGCCCAAACAAAACTGTTATCATTTTGTTCACACAGAGCTTTCTTTTGGTGGTATTTAATCACCCCTGGGTGTTTTTTTTTTCTAAATAAACGAATAAAAACAGAAAATCTTAAAAAAAAAATCTAAGAACATTTTCATAGTTTGTTATAACATTTTGCAAACGGCTAATTTTTCTCCTTCACTGATGTGCGCTGATAAGGCTGCACTGATAGGCACTGATAGGCTGCACTAATGAGGCAGCACTGATAGGCTGGATTGATGGGCACTGGTGGGCACTGATGAGGAGGTACTAATGAGGCTGCACTGACAGGCACTGATAGGTGGCACTAATGGGTACTGAGAGGCGGCAATGATGGACACTGATAGGCGTCACTGATGGGCACTGATAGATGGCACTAGTGAGCACTGGTAGGCAGCACTGATGGGCACTGATAGGCGGCACTGATGGGAACTGGTATGCAGCACTGATAGGTGACACTAATGAGGAGGCACTGATTGGCAGCACTGATGAGCACAGATTGGCAGCACTGGTGAGCACAGATTGGCAGCTGGTGGGCACTCTTGGGACTGCAGTGATAATCAGGATACGCGGTAGCGCACCGAGTGCGGGGAGATATCGGCTTCCGTTTTCAGGTTTACTGCTGAGTGGGTTACCCTACTAATGGTCCTGGATTGAGTGTTATCATCAGTGTTTGGTTATATCTATGAGACCATCCATTAAGAGCTTATCCCCACAATCTTTTGTGCAAGCAAAGGCCTTGGCTGAGCTATAGCCACATGCCTGGTTTTGCTTGCCATATGGTAAGCAAGTTTTTCTAAAAGTTTTATTGAACGTGATTGGACACAGCTGATCATGTGGTAAAGAGACGCTGATTGGCCTTTTACCTTAACCACTTGCCGACCGCCCCCTGTATATATACGTCGGCAGAATGGCACGTACAGGCAGAACCACGTACCTGTACGTGCCATTCTTCCGGCGGGTGGGGGGTCCGATCGGACCCCCCCCCGCCGGCGGGGACGGTCGGGATCGCTTCAGGAGCGATCCGGGATGAGGGGACGGCCAGTGGTTCTGGCCACCCCCTCTCGCGATCGCTCCTGGCGAATCAGATGCTTCCTCTGTCTGTGTCAATCAAAACACAGGCAGAGGAAGTGATGTCACGCTCGGTGCGCCGGTCTATGTGACCGGAACGCCGAGCTGTGAACATCTAAAGGTTAGTGCACAAACAGTACACTGACACCAGTACACATAGGCACACAAAACACCCCCCTGTCACCCCCTGATCACCCCCCAGATCACCCCCTCCCCCCCCAGTCACAGTGTCACTAATTGCAGTGATCATTTTTTTTACTGATCACTGCATTTAGTGTCAGTGTGACTGTAATAACTGTCAGGGCAGTTAGTTTTAGGTCCAAGGTAGCCCCCCACCCCCCCCCCCTAATAAAGGTTTAACCCCTTGATTGCCCCCCAGGTAACCCTTTCACCCCCTTTTGCCAGTGTCACTAAGCGATCGTTTTTCTGATCGCTGTATTAGTGTCACTGCTGTCGCTAGGTAACCATTTTTTTTTTTTTAGGTAACCGCCATGTTTATATAGGTTCATAAATAGGTTTATAGGTCAGGTACCCCCATATTACAACCTAAATAAAGGTTTTAACCCCCTGATTGCCCCTAGAGTTAACCCTTTCACCAGTGATCACAGTATAACTGTCACTGGTGACGCTGGTTAGCCAGTTAGTTATTTCGTTATTTAGGTTCCCCGTCAGGTTTTTATATAGCGTCAGGTACCCCCATATATTACCTAATAAAGGTTTTAACCCCCTGATTGCCCCTAGTTAACCCTTTCACCCCCTTTTGCCAGTGTCACTAAGCGTTTTTCTGATCGCTGCATTAGTGTCGCTAGGTAACCATTTTTTTTTTTAGGTAACCGCCATGTTTATATAGGTTCATAAATAGGTTTATAGGTCAGGTACACCCATATTACAACCTAAATAAAGGTTTTAACCCCCTGATTGCCCCTAGAGTTAACCCTTTCACCAGTGATCACTGTATAACTGTCACTGGTGACGCTGGTTAGCCAGTTAGTTATTTCGTTATTTAGGTTCCCCGTCAGGTTTTTATATAGCGTCAGGTACCCCCATATATTACCTAATAAAGGTTTAACCCCCTGATTGCCCCTAGTTAACCCTTTCACCCCCTTTTGCCAGTGTCACTAAGCGATCGTTTTTCTGATCGCTGCATTAGTGTCGCTAGGTAACCAGTTTTTTTTTGTATTACTGTTACGGGTGACGCTGGTTAGTTAGCTTGTTTTTTATACTGTCAGGGCACCCGCCATTTATTACCCAATAACGGTTTAACCCCCCCCTGATCGCCCGGCGGGTGATATCAATTAGGTTTTAGGGTCAAATAAGGTCTGCGTCGCCCCAGGTTAGTGCCAGTACCGCAAACACCCACGCACAAAGCATACACCTCCCTTAGTGGCACAGTATCTGAACAGATCAATATCTGATCTGATCAGATCTATACTAGCGTCCCAGCAGTTTAGGGTTCCAAAAAAAAAAAACGCATTGTTAGCGGATCAGCCCAGATACCTGCTAGCACCTGCGTTTTCCCCCTCCGCCCAGCCCAGCCCACCCAAGTGCAGTATCGATCGATCACTGTCACTTACAAAACACTAAGCACACATAACTGCAGCGTTCGCAGAGTCAGGCCTGATCCCTGCGATCGCTAACATTTTTTTTGTGGTAGCGTTTTGATTCAGTCGCTTCAGTCAGGAGCTTTTTTACCTGTGAATCTCAAAAAAATAAAAAAAAATAAAATAGTTGTCGTTTTATTGTTCTCTCTCTCACTCTATTCTCTCTCTATTGTTGCTCTTTTTTTTACTCCATTCTATTCTGCAATGTTTTATTATGTTTTATTATGTTTTATTATGTTTTATCATGCTTGCTTTTCAGGTATGTAATTTTGTTTACTGTGTGTTTTAGTGTTGAGCATTTTTTTGTTTTCAGGTGCGCCATTCAGTTGCAACGCGGATTTATTTATCTTGACAGCAACAGCGTTTGCTCCCACGATACATAAAGCCGCGACTCTCCACAACGCTGTAGGAGGTGATTTCACCACCACAGTTAAAAAAAAGAGCATATATGCCGAAGCATGGGGGCAGCAGGGGGGGGGGAGCGATTGGCTCCTAATGCCACGTACATACGGTCGAAATTCCGACCGTGTGTACACGGCATAACTTTTGCGGGAGGATGCCCCCATGCATCGGCATATATAAATGGTGCATGTATGCCCATCATTAGAAGTGGGTGGATGAAGGGAGTATTCTAATGGTGGGCATACCCACCAATCAATCTCTTTTTTTTCGTTCAGCCAAGAGGCTGCATGAAAAAAAAAAGATTACAATATATGTCCAGTATGTTGCTGGACTTTGAATGGTTATACCAGAATGATGCCTGCAGGTTTAGGTATCATCTTGGTATCATTCTTTTCAGCCAGTGATCGGCTTTCATGTAAAAGCAATTCTAGCGGGTAATTAGCCTCTAGACTGCTTTTACAAGCAGTGGGAGGGAATGTCCCCCCTCCCGGATATAAACCCGCGCCATTGGGAAATTGGGAAAGCATTTTCACACACAATCTTGGTGTGGTCAGATGCTTTGAGGGCAGAGGAAAGATCTAGGGTCTAATAGACCCCAATTTTTTCAAAAAAAAGAGTACCTGTCACTGCCTATTGCTATCATAGGGGATATTTACATTCCCTGAGATAACAATAAAAATCATAACAAAGAAAAAAAATGGAAGGAACAGTTTAAAAATAAAATAAAAAAGCTAAATAAATAAAAAAAAAAACAAAAAAAAAAAAAAAATGCACCCCTGCCCCCCCTTATCTTGCGCAAAGGCGTAAACAAGCGTTGGTCTGGCGTCATATGTAACAGCAATTGCACCATGCATGTGAGGTATCACCGCGAAGGTCAGATCGAGGGCAGTAATTTTAGCAGTAGACCTCCTCCGTGAATCTAATGTGGTATCATGTAAAGGCTTTTAAAGGCTTTTTAAAAATGTATGTAGTTTGTCGCCACTGCGTGTTTGTGCGCAATTTTAAAGCATGTCGTGTTTTGGTATCCATGTACTCGGCCTAAGATCATATTTTTTATTTCATCAAAAAATTGAGCAATATAGTGTGTTTTAGTGCATTAAAATAAAAAAAAGTGTATTTTTTCCACAAAAAATGCGTTTGAAAAATCGCTGCGCAAATACTGTGTGGAAAAAAAAAATGCAACACCCACCATTTTAATCTGTAGGGCCTTTGCTTTAACAATATATATAGTGTTTGGGGGTTCAACGTAATTTTCTTGCAAAAAAAAAATATGTTTTCATGTAAACAAAAAGTGTCAGAAAGGGCTTTGTCTACAAGTGGTTAGAAGAGTGGGTGACGTGTGACATAGGCTTCTAAATGTTGTGCATAAAATGCCAGGACAGTTCAAACCCCCCCCAAATGACCCCATTTTGGAAAGTAGACACCCCAAGCTATTTGCCATTATTTGGAAAGTAGACACCCAAGCTTTTGCTGAGAGCAATTTGTGAGCCCATTAAATATTTTTTTTTTTGTCCCAAGAGATTGAATAATGAAAAAAAAAAAATATATATATTTTTTTTACAAAAAGTTGTCACTAAATGATATATTGCTCAAACATGTCATGGGCATATGTGGAAATACACCCCAAAATACATTCTGTTGCTTCTCCTGAGTACACATGTTTTATTGAACTGAAAAAAACAAATCACTGTGATGTTAATATTAGAAGAATCTGATTATTATTCCACACTTTTTTTGCCATATGAGATATGATGTTCATTTCTACTATCAAATGTTTATAAATCGAACTTTATTAGTGCGGTTTCTTCCTTTTATGAGTAAAAGAGTGTTGATCACTGGCTTCTGTTGACATCCGTGATCAGCTGTGATTGGACACAGCGGATCACGTGGTAAAGAGCCGCTGATTGGCTTTTTACCTTAATATGTGATCAGCAGTGTCCTCCGGACACTGCGATCACAGAGCGCGCCGCCTGTGCCCCACGGCAGGTGCAATCACGGGACAACGTCATATGACGGCATCCCAGAACTAGACAACAGGGCTGTAGTGTAGCTATAGCGCAGTCAGCAAGTGGTTAAACAAGAGGGAAGTCAGATGTGTTTACTAAATTAACTTGCCATGTATTAATGTTTTTAAAAAACCTTCTTTCATTGTACGAACATGAATTCTAACAAGTTCAGCTATAACACCTGCATATCCCTTATGGATCAAAGCGATTTTTATATTTTTGCTATGGGCCCTAGGAAAACAAGGAATTATTTTGGTGATATTGTTTTAGAAAAAGATGTTGTAATTTATGTGCAATCTTTAGACAAAAAAAATTAAATAAGAAAAAAAATGTGTTTTTTTCTTCTTTGACCTGTTAAAAGATGAGTCTTAAAACAATAAATGGTCTATTTAAAAACAGGTTATGGCCCAGTGGTTGAGAACCACTGCTTTAGATTGTTTTATTGATAGTGAGTGACAGTGGATCATGTCTGCACAATGATTATCAGCAAAGCCATTTCTAGCCCCCACCGGATTTGATATGACAAGGTGACAACATTTGGAGCACAGCTGAGAGACTTTCAGCTGGTAATGCTGAAAAATGTAAAAACAATCTAAAAGGCTAAAAAGCATGCAGCTATTTGCAGCTGCCTTCCACCACCTTCCACTGCCTTAAAATGTCCATCATGTGACATTTTCATTCCCAGCAATAAATTATACAAAGCAATAAACTAGGAAGTATATCATACAAGTGATAATATGTGATGAGTCTGTTTTGGGTAGAGAAACTTTTAATATATGTAATTAATCATATGCCATTTCCCTACTCACAATCATTTGCCTTCATGTTGAGAAAAAATAATAAAAAAGGGGAAAACGATTGGGGATTGTGCAGTATTTGTTACAAATATCAGTATAATTTTTTTGTGTGGCTGGTCTTAACAAATACTAATTTGAGTGATGACTTTAAATTAAATCCTCTTAAGGTACATTTAAAATCCTATTTTGTGTTTTGGCCCCTTGTGGGGTGGTTTGTTACTATACTTAGTACAATAAGGGGATGCTGTGTATAATAATGGGAAGGTACCTCTGGAAGGTTTTTCTATTATAATGTGATATTGATTTGATTTGAGTCCACTGAAAATTATTTTTGAAATACCTAAATGGTTCACAACTCCTATTTAGTCTCGGTTCACACAAATCCAATGTGGGAACCAGCGTGACTCCTGTGCATGTTCCCGCATTGCATCTGACTCGCAGGCAGTTCACACTGCTCTCTGCGAACCATTGCGGGTGTCAATAGAAAGTTAATGAAACTCCCAAATCGGTTCATAGGATGCACGCAAACTGTGGAATCGGATCGCATGGGTGTGAACACCCATGCGATCCTATTCCAGTGCTGACCAAAAAAATGGTTCTTCACCATTTTGGTGCAAATGCAATTCGATTTCAGCCATACAAACTGTATGGCTGAATTTGCATCGCACAGACATCGCATGTGATGTTCACAGCAATGCGCTGTGAATTACATGCAATGTCTGGCATCGCATTAGTGTGAACCCAGTCTGAAGATTTTTCTGATCCTAAACCTCTTTTTTAATTAAATTACTGTTATTTTCCAAAATGCATTTTTCCATGTGCTTAGTTTAGAAGCAGAAACATCTCAAATTATAACTAAAGTCAAATCTGTTGTCTGTGCCCTCATTAGGGAGATTTACACTCTAAATTAGTCCTGTTTAAAATCAACACTTAAGCTCCATACACACGCGCGGATTATCCGAGGACCAGGTCCGTCGGATCATGTCCGTCGTACTTTGTCCGATGTTGGTGTTGCGTACACACGGTCGGACAAAGTTGTCAGAAAATCCGATCATTCTGAACGTGGTGACGTTTGTTGCGTACGATGGGACTACGTAGAGGCTAGTAGCCAATAGCTTTGGTCTTGTAATGTGATCTGAGCATGCGTAGCACTTTGTCCGTCGGAATTCGCTACACACGATCGGATTTGGTGTGATCGGACTTTGTTGTCAAAAAATCTATCCAGCAGGAGATAGAACTTTGTCCGTCGGACAATCCGATGGAAACTGTCCGATGGTGCCTACACACGGTCGGAATTTCCGACAACATTGTCCAATAGGACAGAATCCATCGGAAAATCCGACCGTGTGTATGGGGCTTAAGAGTGAAAGTGAAATAACTTCCACATTTTGTGTTGTCACCAGAACACAAACCAGGGATTTCCTCGCATTGAAGGGATTTTCTCCCACTTCCTATTTTAGCTATGAAAAAAAAAAACAGATAGGAGTAATAACCCTCCTTTACTCTAAAATGAAAAAAAAAAAAAAAAAGCCTTTAGTTCTAATTATACATAGGGTAATAAGCCAATATATAGGCAATAATCCTTTCTAAAGTTATAAAGTAACCCCACCAAAGAAGCACTCTGATTTATTGCCTATGTGTGATAGATTGCATTATAGTCAGTAGTGCGTGGGAATTGAAGCAGAATAGAAGCTAATTTGTGTGTGCCAACCTCCCATCAACATGCATCTGAATGCTGTAGGAGGGCTCAGGTACAATGAGGATATCACACGAATAGATGCTTTCTGTAAGATCCTAATATTTTGCAAAATATTCAAGAGGAATTGCATAATCAATTCTTTTTTATTTTTTTACAATTAGTTTAGCTGAATTAACAGGTCTTGGAAAACTGATACAAATTCTTGTTCTTTCTAATGCCGCATACACACGATCGGAATTATGGTCGGAAAAATCTCTGATGGTTTTCCCGACGGAATTCCGCTCAAGCCGTCTTGCCCACACACGGTCACACCAAATTCCGACCGTCAAGAATGCAGTGACGTACAACACTATGACGACCCGAGAAAAAAATCAAGTTCAATGCTTCCGAGCATGCGTCAAATTGTTTCTGAGAATGCGTAGGAATTTTGTGCTTCAGAATTGCTACAGACAATCGGAATTTGCGATAGAAACTTTTTCCATCAGAAAAATTGAAAACATGCTCTCAAATTTTTGCTGGCGGAAATTCGGCCACCTAAATTCCGATGGAGCATACACAAGGTCGCATTTTCCGATGAAAAGCTCTCATCGGTCTTTTGCTGGCCAAAATTACGATCGTGTGTATGCGGCATTAGACAGTTTAAAAAAAATATTTGTAGGTTATACTAAGATTGTAAGCTATAAGGAGCAGGGCCCTCTGATTCCTCCTGTATTGAATTGTTGTCTAATGGTACTGTCTGCCCTAACGTTGTAAAGCACTGCGCAAACTGTTGGCGCTGTATAAATCCTATCCTATGTATAATAATAATTTTATATATATATATATATATATATATATATATATATATACTGCTGCCAGGCTCATCCACCTTACCAACCACTCAGTGTCTGCTACCCCTCTCTGTCAGTCCCTCCCCTGGCTTCCACTCAACAAATTAAATTCGAAATTCTAACAACAACTTACAAAGCCATCCACAACTCGGCCCCCACCTACATCACTAACCTAGTCTCGAAATACCAACCTACTCTTTCTCTTCGTTCCTCGCAAGGCCTCCTGCTCTCTAGTTCCTTTGTCACCTCCTCCCATGCTCTCCTCCAGGACTTTTCCTGAGCCTCTCTTATCCTATGGAACTCCCGACCCCAATCTGTCTAACTATCTCCTACTCCTACCTGATTGCTTTTAGACGATCCCTGAAAACCCTTCTCTTCAGAGAAGCCTATCTGGCCCCCACCTAACAACTGTACTTTTACTTTCTCCATCAGAGCATCCCCCAAAGTTATTACCTTTTGTATCACTTGACCCTCCCTTCTAGATTTTTAGCTCTAACAAGACTCTGTGATTCCTCCTGTATTGAATTGTATTATAACTGTACTGTCTGCCCTCATATTGTAAAGTGCTGCGCAAACTGTTGGCGCTATATAAATCCTGTATAATAATAATAATAAATATATATATATATATATATAAAATATTCTGAAATAAAATTGGAATATACTATGGACTGTGTAGCCGATATGTAATTGACTGCAATGGTTTTCTTTGTAGACTGTCCAGCTGATGTGTTCATTGTCCTAGACACATTAGAAAGCGTTGCCTTAAGAGGCCCACCTTATGGATACTTTTTTGAAAGCATACAGTCAATTGCTATGGATCTTGTGAGTCAGACGAATAGCAGGTAAGAATTCAAGGCAAGTACTTTCTTGTCAAACCATATGCTCTGTAAATTCCACATAACGGATGATGGACTTATGAATTTATGCTTCCAAATAAAGTACTTTGGATGAATGTCAGACCTGCATAATTGAAATAATGTGCTTGACTTATAAAACTTCTAAGATACATATGGAATGTAATGGAAATTTGTAAGTTCTGTATATAATTTCATTCTATTTTATATGTATTGCACACTGCCCTCACTGTGCACACGGCACTAATAATGTTTTCGTTACATGTTTGCATTCTTTCAAGTCCTGATTAGAATTAGTCTATCTATGTTACGCCCCTTGTTACCATAAAATTACAATTGTAATATTATTGTGATACCTACGTAATCATGTGTATAAAAACCTTCAATTGCGTCATAATAAAGCAAGCAGTTATTTGGAAAGATGCGGAGTGTATCTTTTGTGTCTGTTCCCTACTGCACTAGTTATTAATAATTTGGAACCACTAATCAATATGAGGATAGGAGTTGCCTATCTATAAATTTCCATGTCAGATGGCGAGCCAGCCAGGAGGGGATTAACAGGTGGCCCTGAGAATCCGAAACGAGGCACTTGAGACAATCCAGCAATTTCTGATAATCAGCCAGCTGAGGTAAGCCTTTTGCTTACATTTGAGTTATCAGACTTCTTTGATCAGTAAGGCATTTTCGGGACAAAGGGCACCTATTTTACTCCCCTTAATTGAACTGTATTGATTGGTGGTTATATGTTATGTTGTCCCTGTCTACTGTCCATCGGAGTGTTATAGATAAGGAAGGGAAGAATAGTGAACCGAAGGTGCGGTTCCGACTATACTGAGACCCTAGATAAATGGTTAGAGTGGACAGGGATCCGCAATGGGTAACTGGGTTACCAAAGTCCACAGGGACTAGGAATCATGCAGAGTAAACAGCTAGAGAAACAGCTATCTATGTGAGCAGGATGGATCAAGGGTGACAATTAACACTAGACAGAAAGGGACATTGTGATGTTAAGTTGTGGGATGAATTTGGGGTCAGGCACTGCAACTAGTAAAGTCAAAACAGAATACTTTATATATTGTCAGAGAGGGAAGATGGGATGAGAACTATGGCTGCCCGTCTGATCATAGAATCATAGAAGCTAGAGTATGTGAAGTATGAGATTACAATACATGGGATGCAAAGGATATCAGAACAAAATAAGGAAAGCAGAATTTAAGCAGGGAAATATTAAAGAGTTAAAAGAAAGTGAGAGAATGATATGCATGTGTTGTGTAGAAATGGGAAAAAGGTAAGCAATTTTAGAGAGCTATTCGTTGTATGTGTATGAATTCTGGAACCTTTAGTTCTATCTCTTGTGTGTGTCATGTATGCAGATATCTCCTTTGCGCTCTCATGAAAGAATGCAGCTGGGATTAGCGATCAGTGATAAGCTGGTAGGACACCATGCCAATTAATAACAAAATGTGCCAGGTTAATTAATTTAATGATAAACAATGTGATCACAATTATTTTTAATCTGTTTTCCAAACATGGTAAAACTAAGGTTACATTTAACGTAAATTGAATATTCTTTGATAGTGGAAACAGTGCATTTAAAAAAGGGAAATCAAGTAAAATGTCCTCATTTAAGGAAATATATCTGTGGATATATATTAGAATTAGAATGTGATATTGAGATTATCACTTAAGTATTAATTTCTGATATGAGTTTAACAATTTTATTAATAATATAGATATGTTGTAACTGGTTTAGACAACCTTTTGTTGGAAATTAAATCCAGGTTATTGGGGACATTTGTAAAATGGGATTAGTTTAGATTAAGATAACAATTTTGTAATTTTACATTTATACAACAGACCCTTATTGAGTGATAAAAAAAAGATTAAGATGAGGTTGAAATACAGCTTCCATAATATTTAACAAAGCCAAGATGGATGGGATACATAGGAAGTTTTTTCTACAAAAATGTAATCTAAAGGGTTGATAATAACTTGATGTGTGGTCCATGATGTGAGAGGAATAAAAAATAAAATTTAAATATAACAGACCCATCACATCAAGTCCACACACCCTGTTAGGATAGATGCCACCTGCAGCCAATTTTATAGTTTTTGATCTGGCTGAGAGGTTCCTGTTCTGTCATGTACAGATTGTTAGTCCTTTTCTTTTTATTCATTTTTATTTTTGAACTCCAACAGAATGTGTGGATTGTGAAATGATGTGCCCCTTTTCCTTGCAAGTGCTGTGGTATAAGCAGAAGAATACTTTGGATTTATGGACATTTCTGCATGACCGCAGGGTATTGTTATAATTTATTATGTTATGACATCAGTAAAATAATATCAGATGGAAACTAAAACTAACAACAGAGCAAGCAATGAGAAATTATAATATTGCCAGGAAAATGTTGTCTTTTTGAAACTTGAAACTGGAGTTCTTACACAAACCGCATGATAGAAAACAAGCCACTGTAATATACTGTATTTCTGCGAGCTGGACCCAGAAAAAAAGAAATTATAACAAGGTCATTTATTAATAATCGATTTAAAAAGCAAAACCGACACCAAATACAATATACATGAAATACAGAGAGAAAAAGATACATTGGAATTGGTCCGCCAGTCATATCAATTCCCCAGTAAAAAATGGGGACACAAGGGACTGTAGATTTATGCAAAGGTGCTATTATACAAAGTTACAGACATTATTTTGGACAAATATTACATTTTTAATGGTCCCACATTCTGCGTAGCAAATATACAGCTAACTAAATGTTTGTCTAATGAAAGGTTCAAAATATCAAGAATTTGTTTTGTTTGTTTATGTACAAATCTAACAATTAAAATGCGTACATTTAAATTGATGACATAGGAATCAGCTGATGTGGGCCCAGTGCAGGACACACTCCCTGAAGCCATATTACATATTTTGTAGAGTTGATCCTGGTTTTATACTGAGGATGGCAATACCCATACTGAGTATGCAGTTTATCACCCAGAATGATACTCTGTATTCAGTCATTGGATCCTTTTCCCCCAGCTCAAGAAGCAGAGCTCCATGTTTTAGCAAAGCCTGGGAGCTATAAAAAGAGTATAGCAAAGCCTGGGAGCTATAAAAAGAGTATATATATTTATATAGATAGTCGAGATATAGAGAGCTTTTGGTTCCATTTGCAGGGCCAGAAGTTTGTTTTTACTTCGACAGGTAAACCAATAAAGCATGCCAAGTTAATTGATTGGGTATTTTCAGCCTTACAGGTTCTTGCTGAAGTAGTCATACTCACAGATTCCACCCTAGTTCTGGCCCAGTATAGCTGGGATTAATAATTCAACTTTAAGGACCCCAGAACGAGAAGAACAAGTGATCCACAGGGGGCAATTTCTTATGAAACAGGACTTTGGAAAAATGTGATCTTTTATGTCTGCCAGACACTCTTTTCTCTCCAGCTTGACACATGGACCGTGTCATCAGTCACAAGCAGTTATGGCTGCCTTAGTAAATAAGCATGGTATGGAGCCAGGGTTCACCACAGTTGTTTTACCTGTTACCTAAGGTGTTACCAAAAGCTGAACATCCCATCCAGAGATTACAAAAAGATATATCCAGATGCCCAAGTCAAGATCTTATAAGTATGCATTTTGTCTGTATGGACATGTTTTCTGGATTTCCAGTGGCAAATGCTACTGCAAAGGCCACAGTAAAAAGTGTTATCAGAAGTAGTTTGTAAGTACAGAGTGCCAGAATCTACAGAGAATAACAGAGGAAATCATTTTTATAGGAGAGTCCTTACTAGAAGTTTTGAGGTTTTATTTTTACACCCCCTACTGTCTAAAATTTAGCGGAAAAAGTCGAGTAAGCAACTAGAAAACTTTTGCCTGAATGTTTTCTGCTATTTTATCAAACCCCTAAGGGGATGTTGGACTCTCCCTATGAGATTTTGTTTGGGAGTGTGTTGCTCACTTGCTTATATTTGAGATTCGGATCTCACAAATCTTTTAAGGTTTTTGACAAACTCATTCATGTGTTTTCTCCCCAATTACAGATCCAAAAGTTAGTTTGGAAGGATCTAAAACTAAAGCCAGGTGACTTGTGGATTGTTAAGAGACATTTATATAAGGAAATGTTTGGAGACTCAATACATCATCTATTTCAAGTACAGTTGTGCAAAACTTGAAGGAAAAGTCACCTGGATCGACACCAGACACTGCAAAAATTACTTAATTAAAGAAATCTCAGTGTTTGATTTGTTTCCCTTTTGGAATCACAGTCTAGGGTACTATTTAATCAAATACTTTAATTGTATATATATATAAATAATGTGATTTGAAAGGTAGTTCAGCCATGTTGAAGTCATATTTGTCTTTTGTACGTCTTCCATTTTTTGTAGAATTGTCTGTGTTTACATATGCTGATAAGTCAGCATGCCAACAATTAAGCTAGAATGCCATTCTGGCCACAGGAGTGTACAGCCAGTACTCTGTAAATATGTTTTATTAATCATTTGTTTTTCACAATGAAAAGTCATTTTGTAATGAAAAAGCTACTCAGTTATTATATTCTCCACAATGGAGTTTTTGCCTCTTTGGCCAGGACTACCTCCTCCACCTAAGCATGTGGAGGTTCCAGGTTAAAGGTGATAATGTTTTCGTTACATGTTTGCATTCTTTCGAGTCCTGATTAGAATTAGTCTATCTATGTTACGCCCCTTGTTACCATAAAAGTACAATTGTAATTATAATGTGATACGTACAAAATCATGTGTAAAAAAAACTTCAATTTCTTCATAATAAAGCAGAACAGTTATTTGGAAAGATGCGTAGAGTGTATAAGAGTGTATATTTTGTGTCTGTTCCCTACTGCAGTAGTTATTAATAATTTGAAACCACTAATCAATATCAAATACTATTACATTTGTCATAGTTTCTGAAGCTGGGAGGGCTGTGTAAATTAGTTGAACTAGTAAACTAGACACCAAGAATAGTTTATTGCCTGTATGACAAGTGGATTCTGCATGTGTATGTGCCCCTTCAACTCCCCCCACTATTCTCATTGCAAAATGAAATTTACCTTTTGGGTGGACTTTCTTGTCTGTGTTCAGGGATACATGCCCGGGCAACATTAAACATCTGCGCTGTCAGCAATTTTTTATATTGGCGAAGGGGCAACACATTTAGTTGCAAAAGATATCCCAAGTGGTCCGAACCAAGATCAACTGATGTCAGTTGTCTAATCATATTCCTCACTTCCTTCCAAGATGGTGTAAGTAAGGGGCACAGCCAAAAAGTATGTAATAATGTCCCTAGTTCTTTGTTACAACGCCAACAGAGCCTAGATGTTTGCAGGTATAATTTATTAAGTAGAGCCAGAGCCCTATACCACCTGACTAATAACTTATATCCCTGTTCTTGAAAGTGACTTGCTATGGAGGATTTGTGGGTCAGTGAGATAATCCTATTAATTTGCTGTCTTGTGAAAGAGATTTGTAGGTCAGCCTTCCATCAACGTATATATGAAGGTATATGACCCTCTGAAGGCTTAATGATCCATTTATACAAAAATGACAGCAGATGTGGTACATATTTTCCCTCTGCACATAAGTGCTCAAAGAATGTCAGTGGCCTAGCATATAGTCCTGCATTCGGTATGGACTTCAAATAATGAGACAGTTGGAAAGCCAACCAAGGGCTCAAAGGTAGCTGTGAGATGCCAGATAAATCTTGAGTAGACATCCAGCCCTGCAAGGTAACAAAATGCATACACCTAGTTATGCCTAATCCCACCAACCCCCAGAGCTGTTTGTTGTCTACCCCAGGCGAAAAATCTGGATTATAAATCACCAGTGTTAATGGGGATGGATAGGGGGAGATGCCTTTTATTGGGAATATATGTTTAGGTCTGCAATTGTGGCTCCAATTGTAGGGTTTGTCTTCAATCCACCATAATGTTTATGGGCAACCCAAGGAAGAGCAGACAAAGCAATCAAAAAAACGTGTTGTTCAATTTACACACAGGGTTTGGTCTGCAGAAAAATACACCATGATATCACTCTAGACAAATATAGAGCTCAGTAGTATGAGATCAGGTCGGATAGACCAATTCCTCCCAGGGATTTAGGCAGAACTAACAAAGAGTAACAAAGTCTGGCCACTTTATTACTCCAGATGAATTTGGTCAGCATTGTCCGGCACAAGAGAAAAGAGGCTTGAGGTAGTTTAATAGGTATTGCTCGCATTAGATATAAAATCTGGACGACCAGTGTCATCTTAAATGCACTGCATCTCCCAAACCACATGAGAGCGAGGGTTTGCCAAAACTGAAGATGTAATCGCATTTTAAATAGTAATGGGCAAAAATTTATCTCATATAGTAAGGCAGTAACCAGGGTCAATTTAACCCCCAGATATTTCATAAATGACTGAACCCATTTAAACCGGTAGATGCCTTGTAGCTTAGTAATGCACTCCATAGGGAGAAGAATATTTATCGTTTCACATTTAGTGTAATTTATAGAGAAATTAGAAAGGAACTAATACTGATCAAAAAGTCGGAGTAGACATGGTAACGAAACCTCCGGCTCGGTAAGGAAATTTAAAAGGTCATCTGCATAGGCAGCGATCTTATGCTCCATATTTAAGACCTGTAGTCCACAAATCGTAGAATCTGATCTAACTTTAAAGAGAAAGGGTTCTAGGGTTAGGGCGAACATCAATGGAGAAAGGTGGCAGCCCTGTCTCGTCCCATTGGACAGAGGGAAATACTCTGAATGGGCTCCATTAACCAGCACGGCTGCTGTAGGTCCAGTGTATAGTGCCTGAATACAGGTCTGTATTCGTTCCCCCAAGCCAATGTCTAAGAGTCTAAGGGTGTGTCTAAGTGTGGAAGGTAAGAATTGCCAATCCACAGTATGATGTCACAGTCCCGGAGGATGCTGGGACTGTGACATCATAGGGGGGCGGGGTCACCATGTGATATGAGCATGTGACCCTGCCCCCATTGTCCCTATATAAGTCACAACCCAGCGCGGCTCTGCCATTCCGGCCAGAGAGAGCGATGAGTCAACATCGGAAGAAGAAGAAGAAGAGGAAGAAGAAGGCGGCGGCGCAGAAAGCGACGACAGCGGCAAGAACAGAAGAGACCCCGGAAGACCCCCGAAGGCGGATCGAGACCCCCAGACGACGGCGGCGACGACGAAGAAGGTAGCTGGGCTCCTCTGCTTGGTAAAAGAGCTAGGTAAAATAGCGGAGGAGTCCGGCGAGAAGACCCCCCAAGATGGAAGAAGACCCCCGGAGCAGTGCAATAAAATATTTTTAAAATATTGTGTGTTTTTTTTATTTACACTTTACACCTTAGGTGAATGGGTAGGGGTACATCGTACCCCATACTCATTCACATAGGGTGGGGGGCCGGGATCTGGGGGCCCCCTTATTATTAAAGGGGGCTCCTGGATTCCGATAAGCCCCCGGCCCGCAGACCCCGACAACCAACGGCCAGGGTCTGTCGGGAAGAGGCCCTTGTCCTCATCAACATGGGGACAATGTGCTTTGGGGTGGGGGGGCCGCACGGTGTGATCTCTAGTGATAATAGTATTAAATACTCATGCTCATACTCATAAGGGCAGCACAGTGGTGTAGTGGTTAGCACTTTCACCTAGCAGCAATAGGGTCACTGGTTCAAATCCCAACCACGACACCATCTGCCTGGAGTTTGCATGTTCTCATTGTGCCTGCGTGGGTTACCTCCAGTTTCCTCCCACACTCCAAAGACATGCTGGTAGGTTAATTAGATCCTGTCTAAAATTGGCCCTAGTATGTATACATTTACATGTATGTGTTTGTAAGCACATCAGGACCCTACAGTGAAAAGGACCATGCTAAACCCAGACGGACACCAGCGGCAATCGCCCTGAGGCAATTTGGTTCGCATAGGCAGCGCTTTACAAGTCATTCATTCATACTCTTGGACCTCTCTGCTGCCTTTGACACAGTTGACCACCTGCTCCTCCTCAGCAAACTCCACTCCCTTGGCCTCCATGAATCTGCTTTATCCTGGTCCTCCTCCTACCTATCTCAGCGCACTTTCAGTGTCACTTACAACTCCATCTCCTCCACTCCTCTTCCGCTTTCTGTTGGGGTACCCCAAGGCTCCATCCTTGGGCCCCTCCTATTCTCTCCCTATATCTCTTCCCTGGGCCAGTTGATAACCTCCCATGGCTTCCAATACCAACTCTATGCCGACGACACCTAGATCTAGCTCTCCACTCCTCAACTCACCCCCTCGATCTCCTCATGGATCACAAACTTACTGAATGACATATCGGTATGGATGTCACACCACTTCCTCAAACTCAATCTTTCTAAAACTGAGCTTGTTATATTTCCTCCTTCCTGGTCCTCTCCCCATGACTTAATCATTAAGATCAACAGCACAACCATTGGTCCCTCCACACATGCCAGGGTGCTGGGTGTAATCCTTGACTCTGACCTCTCTTTCAGCCCCAGTGTATCAATAAAATAATAGTAAATAGGACCAATAGAGAGATTGAATCCCTAACAGGGACACAAACAATAATAAAAACTTGAAAGGTGTTCTGGTCCTTCTCCATGAAAAATAAAGTTTTGTCTTTGGTTAAGCCCATATTTACTAAAATGTAAGTCCCAGCTGTCCTCCTCTAGCCCCAGTCGCAGCATCTTTCAACTTACTTCCTGTGAACAAGGATGTTAAGGACATTGAGAATTATGTAGAAAACAGCACCAATGCTGATATGGGGTGTTGTTTACATAGAGGACTGCTGCAGTAACAGGACAAACAAAAATAGGACCCAAGGACATCATAGGTTTAGATCAAAGACAGCTGCAAAAAAGCTAGGGGTGCTCCAGTGGCAAGGGAGGTATTGCAGTGGACATACCTGGGAACTTCTGGATTTGACCCCACAATATCGGAATTTAACTCAGGTTCCTGGGTTAGCATTAGCAGAATCATGTTTTCTTTGCCATCAGGAGCAGAGACATAGGGAACTGAAGATGCCACCAGAGAGATAAGTGTTTGCGTGTATGTGTATGCAATGTGTATGTACATTGCATTTATGTTGCATGCATGTTGTATGCATGTGTATGCAGTATGGATGTTTTTTTTTTTACATGCATGCAGTGTTTATGTATGTTGTATATGCATGTAGTGTGTATGTATGTTGCATTTATGTGTATTCATTGTGTATGTATGTTGTATGTATGTGTATACAGTTTGAATGCAGTGTTGAATTTATGCTTATGCAATGTGCATGTGCAAATATATATGCAAAATATGTATGTTGCATGAATGTTGTGTGCACATGTATGCATATGTATGCAGTGTGTATGTATGTACATAGTTGGTATTGCTGTTCTATATATAGGAGGGTGGTGGTGAAAAGAATTACAGGGGGTGATGTGAACTGGACTATAGACTCCTGAGCTATGTATGTTACATACGCCTTACCCCTGCTTTCCACATATTACCCTTTCCTGACTCCCACATTCTATATATTATTCATCTGACCTCTGCATTATTTACATCATCCACCCCAGACCCCTGCACTATGTACGTTACCCAACCCATACCCCTACACTAAGTACGTTACATCATTTTTTGCACAGGTTAGTCAGCATAAGTGGTAGAATGGGGAGAGGGGATATTTTAAAGACTAGGTTGAGGCTAGAATTATCCTTTAAGCTAATAGAGACATACAATGAACAACTGCAAGTTATAATTTTTTACCATCATATTGTATTTTTTGAATTCCTTAATTTTTATAATCTTTAATGCAATGTCACCAAAAGTTTTGTTACTGTACATGTACTCAAGTGCTAGGACTGTATTTTCCTATCAGTAAGAAAAAATCCAACATGTCGTTTAGAAGTTTGAGCTCACACTGGTATTTAAAAGTCCAAAAGAGTATAGAATAAACATGAGTGTGTGTGTCCCCTAAATTTATGATCTGTGACCAAGTACTGTATATGCATTTGTAAATAAACCTGTGTGGTAGCTATAGACTGTGTAATCATACATTAATCCTTTTTTAGATCATGTCCCCTAAGGTTCCTTCACTACTTAAATGCTGGTTAACAATAAACTGACAGCACAATGCACACTGCATACTGTGTGTTGCCATGTGTTATGACATGTGATGTGTTGTGGTGCTGAGAGATCCCTGTAAATGGACCTTTTAACGCAACATATCCAAATGCAACAATCAGGTCTTTTTCCAAATGTGCTGTTAGCAGTTGGAATAATATCTTTGGCTCATGGAAACCTGCTTTCTTTGAATGTGCCAAATAAAAGTCAATTTTTAAGGGCTTGAAATTAAAGATGAGACTAGTGCAACAATTGTAAAATAATCCCAAGTGAATTTTTTCGCACGGAAAGTCTTACAATCTGCAACATTTTGTTACAGAAAATTAGTTCATCAACAATTACAGTTTTTCTCCATTGTTTTGGCTCATTTCTTGAAACAGAAATGACATTCTCAAAACAACATGGACAAATCTCCAAACCACTTGGCAATTGTTCACAACTGAATTGAATTTCTCATTCATTTCTTCAAATTGCAAATGTCTCAGTACATGTCTCAATGTCTCAGTACATCTTTCAAATGATTAAGTACAAGTAGCCTACATTTAGCACAATTTCCAAGTAAATATATCTTGTTGATCTAAACTGATTATCAATTCTCAGTCTAATGGTCGTTCACTCCAAAACATGTCAGCGTAATTTCATTGTTTAAGTCATCACATGCACAATAGTCTGTTCAATTGTCAAAATTATTCAGGAACATAATACCATGAATACCATATATGAATCTCTTGGAACATTTGATAAAATTATTACAGCAATTGACAGTCAGGTGCAACTACAACTTGACTAACGAAGGAGGAGTTGGAGTTGGTCTCAGATGACCGATCAAACAGTATGTTTAGTTACCTGACAGGTGCTGTCCATGATTGTGAATGCTGCCAAACATGTATATATAGAGCTTGACCATGCAGGACCAGTACAATCTCTGAACATGGAGGCACCTAACCAAGTAAATGAACAAGGGCAACTGCCTGCTCGAGGAAGAGGAGTAATGCCCCGTACACACGGTCGGAAATCCCGACCACAAAATCCGTCAGATTTTTTCTGAAGGATTTTGTCCGACGCTGGTGTTGCATACACACAGTCCGACGAAGTTGTTGGAAAATACGATCATTCTGAACGTGGTGACGTTCGTTGCGTACAACAAAACTACGTAGAGGCTAGTAGCCAATAGCTTTGGTTTGGTAATTTGATCTGAGCATGCGTGGCACTTTGTCCGTCGGAATTACCTACACACGGTCGGAAAAAGTCTGATCGGATTTTGTTGTCGGAAAATTAGAGATCCTGCTCTCAAATTTTTTCCGGCGAAAATTACACACGATCGGATTTTCCGACAACATAATCCGATTGGACTTTTTCCATCGGAATAAGATACGGGGCATAACATTTCAGTAAGTCTACTCGTTGATAATTTTTCCCATCCCCTTTCTGTCAAATACCCCCTGTAGTATCTCTGCATAGGGTACATGTACCCCAGGTTTGGAACCACTGGAATACTGGCCAGTAGTATATTGAACTTGTGTAGAACATAGAACATTCCTATGTAACTGTCTGTAACTGTGTCACGTACCGGGTACGGCGGGGAACAGGAGGTGGATCTCCTATGCCAATGGGGCGATAGCACGGGTTGTATTGGAGAACCGGTTCTAATGTTGCTACTGGTTTTCACCAGAGCCCGCCGCAAGGCGGGATGGACTTGTAGCGGCGGTAGCAACCAGGTCGTGTCTTCCAATAGCAACTCGACCCCACTGACAGCTGAGACAGGCGCGGTACACAAGGATTAGGCAGAGGCAAGGTCAAACGTAGCAAAGGGTCAAGGCAGGTGGCAAAGGTTCGTAGTCGGGGGCAACAGCAAAGGTCTGGATACACAGAAGGAGCAAAACACACAAACGCTTTCACTGGGCACTAAGGCAACACAAGATCCGGCGAGAACAGGAAGGGGAAGTGGGTTTTTAATGGGATTGGGAAAACTGTAATTGGACCAGGCACTAATTGATAGTGCACTGGCCCTTTAACTGGGGGCGGAGTCACGCGCGCACGCCGAAGACAGCCTGCAGGGGACAGGTGAGAGGAGCAGGATGCAATCCCCGGGCGGACCGAGGATCGCATCCCGGAAACAAAGCAGCGCCTGCGGTCAGGGGAGCTGACCGAGGCGCTGCAGGGCAGAGACCGCCGTGAGCGCTCCGGGGTGTAGGGGATGCCCGGAGCGCTCGGCGTTACAAACTGCAGTGTATGACTCTTCTGTATGACTAATTTGATGTTTTCTTGTTTTACTCTATTGTAGAGAATAATGGCATTGGAAGGAAACGAGACCTCTAACATACTCGTGTATGTGGATGAGGCTGGCTTCAACCTGGCCAAGGGCCGAAGACGTGGCCGTAATTTTATTGGCCACGGTGGATGTCCCAGGTCAGCGAGGGGGCAATATAACTATGTGTGCTGCCATTTCTGAGAATGGTGTGGCCACTCACATCCCCAGTCTTGGCCCATACAATACACAGGAGCTCCTCATCTTCTTGGACCGCCTTCATTTGGATTTGATCCCTGAAAATGAGAGAGGTCTCAAAGGGCCTCACCTACCACAATATATAATTGTATGGGACAATGTGAATTTCCATCGTGGCCCGCTTATCAGGGCCTGGTTCACTGCTCACCCAAGGATGGATATGGTGTTCCTACCACCTTACTCTCCTTTCCTCAATCCTATTGAGGAGTTTTTCTCCGCTTGGAGGTGGAGAGTGTATGAGCATCGGGCTCAAGACCAGAGGTCCCTGCTCCATGCAATGGACGCTGCCTGTGAGGATTATACAGGAGATCAGTGTAGGGGATGGTTGCGACATGCACGTTGTTTCTTCCCTCGTTGCATCGCAAGGGAGGATATACGCTGCGATGTTGACGAGAATCTGTGGCCAGACAGACAGCAGCGTGTGGATGGGCAGGAGGGTGAGGACGGTGGCCAGTGAAGAGATGTTACAGTAGTTGTGAAACTCAAGCTTTATTTACAGCATTGTAGGCTAAATTTAATTTTCCTTGTTTTTTGTTTGTGTGTTTATATTTCTGTATATTATGCTGTATACATTTTCTTTTTACTCTGATGTATGGAAGTAAAGTAATTTTTCCTTGGCAGTATGAGTGCAATGTGTGATGTCAAACCTTGAAGGCTACTCTTACCCTAAGGCTGCATTCACACCTGAGCGTAGCTTTTCAGGCAGAAAATCGCGCGAATTGCGGCGTTTTTTGGCGGCGTTTTTTTTTACCGCGATTTGCGGCGTTTTTTACCGCGATTCGCGGCGTTTTTTATCGCGTTTTGCCGCAAATTTTGTGCAGAGCAAAAGGTCACCAATGTAAAAAGATTAAAAACGCCCAAATCTGCCCGATTTGCGCGACAAAAAAGGGTCCGGAACTTGTTTGAGCTTCAGGCGTAGGGCTTCAGGCGTTTTGGAGTGGAGATGTGAACCATCTCCATAGAGAATAATGTATTTTTTCCCCTCTAGCGTTTTGTAGCTTCAGGCTTCAAGCTACAAAACGCTCAGGTGTGAATGCAGCCTAAAATCTTTTCTTTTTTTTTCAGTTTTATACACAATTGTATTCAGTTAGCCAGACCAAAACTGTACAGTAACCATTGTCAATGAAGGACTGGGCTACAGTTTTTCTCCATTGTTTTGGCTCATTTCTTGAAACAGAAATGACATTCTCAAAACAACATGGACAAATCTCCAAACCACTTGGCAATTGTTCACAACTGAATTGAATTTCTCATTCATTTCATCAAATTGCAAATGTCTCAGTACATGTCTCAATGTCTCAGTACATCTTTCAAATGATTAAGTACAAGTAGCCTACATTTAGCACAATTTCCAAGTAAATAGATCTTGTTGATCTAAACTGATTGTCAATTCTCAGTCTAATGGTTGTTCACTCCAAAACGTGTCAGCATCATTTCATTGTTTAAGTCATCACATGCACAATAGTCTGTTCAATTGTCAAAATTATTCAGGAACATAATAGCATGAATACCATATATGAATCTCTTGGAACATTTGATAAAATGATTACAGCAATTGTCAGGTGCAACTACAACTTGACTAACGAAGGAGGAGTTGGAGTTCGTCTCAGATGACCGATCAAACAGTACGTTAGTTACCTGACAGGTGCTGTCCATGACTGTGAATGCTGCCAAACATGTATATATAGAGCTTGACCATGCAGGACCAGTACAATTTCTGAACATGGAGGCACCTAACCAAGTAAATGAACAAGGGCAACTGCCTGCTCGAGGAAGAGGAAGAAGAAGAAGAGGAGGAGTAATGCCCCGTACACACGGTCGGAAATTCCGACCACAAAATCCGTCAGATTTTTTCCGACGGATTTTGTCCGACGCTGGTGTTGCATACACACGGTCGGACAAAGTTGTCGGAAAATACGATCATTCTGAACGTGGGGACGTTCGTTGTGTACAACAAAACTACGTAGAGGCTAGTAGCCAATAGCTTTGGTTTGGTAATTTGATCTGAGCATGCGTGGCACTTTGTCCGTCGGAATTCCCTACACACGGTCGGAAAAAGTCTGATCGGATTTTGTTGTCAGAAAATTTGAGATCCTGCTCTCAAATTTTTTCCGGCGAAAATTAGGACAGAAAAAGCCTGCTAGAGCCTACACACGATCGGATTTTCCGACAACATAATCCGATTGGACTTTTTCCATCGGAATAACATACGGGGCATAACATTTCAGTAAGTCTACTCGTTGATAATTTTTACCCTCCCCTTTCTGTCAAATACCCCCTGTAGTACCTCTGCATAGGGTACATGTACCCCAGGTTTGGAACCACTGGAATACTGGCCAGTAGTATATTGAACTTGTGTAGAACATTCCTATGTAACTGTCTGTAACTGCAGTGTATGACTCTTCTGTATGACTGATTTGATGTTTTCTTGTTTTACTCTATTGTAGAGAATAATGGCATTGGAAGGAAACGAGACCTCTCACATACTCGTGTATGTGGATGAGGCTGGCTTCAACCTGGCCAAGGGCCGAAGACGTGGCCGTAATTTTATTGGCCACCGGGCCACGGTGGATGTCCCAGGTCAGCGAGGGGGCAATATAACTATGTGTGCTGCCATTTCTGAGAATGGTGTGGCCACTCACATCCCCAGTCTTGGCCCATACAATACACAGAAGATTCTCATCTTCTTGGAACGCCTTCATTTGGATTTGATCCCTGAAAATGAGAGAGGTCTCATAGGGCGTCACCTACCACGATATATAATTGTATGGGACAATGTGAATTTCCATCGTGGCCCGCTTATCATGGCCTGGTTCACTGCTCATCCAAGGATGAATATGGTGTTCCTACCACCTTACTCTCCTTTCCTCAATCCTATTGAGGAGTTTTTCTCTGCTTGGAGCATGGGCGTCCGCAGGTAGGGGCAAGGGGGGTCAAGTGCCCCCCCTGGAATCAGGGATCGGATCTTAAATTCAGCACAGTTGTGTCTCTGTTGAGGTGCCGCACCCGGGTGCCACCCACCAGTGGGGTGACACCATTAAGGTGCTGTCAAGTGTAGTGTGACTTTGGCCTCTTTTCCCTGCTCAGTCCAGCAGAGAACTTGGCGGTGCTGTGACGGAAGAATGGTGAGCTGCGGGCTATCAGAGGTTTCCCCCGCTCGCCCCACCCATTCTTCTGTCAGGGAGACGAAACGCCGGCTCTCACCAGGTTCCCCACCCAGCTTTCTGCCCTGCTCCGTTCCTTCCCTATTGGCCATAACTGAGGGCAAATCAAAGGCGACTAGGAGAGGCAAGCTTCATGGGACAGGTAGTCCCAAAAGATTGGCGGCTCCATTTTCCACAGGGAGGAGGCTACAGCTCGATCAAGAGAGATTGAGAGACTTCAGCCTGGAAAGAAGCTGAGGGAGAGAGTGCTACAGGGCAAAGAATGAGGAGTGTGCTGGGGGGAAGCCAGAGAGAGAGAGCCTGCCAGGGCCACAAAAGAGAGTCATGCTGTCCAGCACCACCAGAGAGAGAGCCACACTGGCCAGCACCACCAGAGAGAGAAAGACTGAGCCACTACCAGGGTACAGACATGCTACACTACTGACCAGTGTCGCCCCCGGGGAACCCAGAGTGAACGATCGTCCAGCCGGAGTGATCACTGCTGTAGTTTTGCTGGGTCTGGTAAGATAGCCTGTTGGCCATTACCCATTACCTATCCTAGGGACTGTAATACGTCTGCAGACTCTGACCATAATAATGTGATAATGACATTGTCGAAAAGGGATGGTGCATGGGTGACCCTAAAATTATGCCCCCCACTGAAAAAAGTTCTGCGGACGCCCATGGCTTGGAGGTGGAGAGTGTATGAGCATCGGGCTCAAGATCAGAGGTCCCTGCTCCATGCAATGGACGCTGCCTTTGAGGATATTACAGGAGATCAGTGTAGGGGATGGTTGCGACATGCACGTTGTTTCTTCCCTCGTTGCATCGCAAGGGAGGATATACGCTGCGATGTTGACGAGAATCTGTGGCCAGACAGACAGCAGCGTGTGGATGGGCAGGAGGGTGAGGACGGTGGCCAGTGAAGAGATGTTACAGTAGTTGGGAAACTCCAGCTTTATTTACAGCATTGTAGGCTAAATTTAATTTTCCTTGTTTTTTGTTTGTGTGTTTATATTTCTGTATATTATGCTGTATACATTTTCTTTTTACTCTGATGTATGGAAGTAAAGTAATTTTTCCTTGGCAGTATGAGTGCAATGTGTGATGTCAAACCTTGAAGGCTACTCTTACCCTAAAATCTTTTCTTTTTTTTCAGTTTTATACACAATTTTATTCAGTTAGCTAGACCAAAACTGTACAGTAACCATTGTCAATGAAGCACTGGGCTAAAGACTCAAAGGTGGACATGAGGGATATTTCAATGGTCCTCTGCCATAGAGATAAAACATCTAAACATTTTGACTTGCAGTGCTTACACAATGCCAAAGGGATGAAGCATTTTGGGGGCACTGACTATTTTAATGAGAAAGAAATTTATTTTTGACACATGAATGAACTCTTTTGGGAAAGATATGAGCTTTTGAAGGTGAACCGTGGTGTTGTGCCGAACCATCCAGGTTATTATGGCAAAAGCACCAAGAGAGTTGAGAATGTCTGGTCTGTTTCAAGAAATGAGCCAAAGCAATTGAGAAGAATCTTTGCCATATTGGGTGCACTGACTCTTTATATGGGAAAGGAATATGGTTTTGAAGCATGAGGGAACAGTTTTGGGAGAGATATGAGCTTTTGCACATCAGTTATAGTGTTGTGCTGAACTGTAAGACTGTTTAGCCAAATGATCTTAGAGTTTTGAGAATGTAATTTCTGTTTCAAGAAATGAGCCAAAACAATAGAGAAAAACTGTAAGACTGAAAGGTGGACATGAGGGATATTTCAATGGTCCTCTGCCATAGAGACAAAACATCTAAACATTTTGACTTGCAGTGCTTACACAATGCCAAAGGGATGAATCATTTTGGGGGCACTGACTATTTGAATGAGAAAGAAATTTATTTTTGACACATGAATGAACTGTTTTGGGAAAGATATGAGCTTTTGAAGGTGAACCATGGTGTCGTGCAGAACCATCCAGGTTATTTTGGCAAAAGCACCAAGAGAGTGGAGAACGTCTGGTCTGTTTCAAGAAATGAGCCAAAGCAATTGAGAAGAATCTTTGCCATTTTGGGTGCACTGACTCTTTATATGGGAAAGGAATATGGTTTTGAAGCATGAGTGATCAGTTTTGGGAGAGATATGAGCTTTTGCACGTGAGTTATAGTGTTGTGCTGAACTGTAAGACTGTTTAGCCAAATGATCTTAGAGTTTTGAGAATGTAATTTCTGTTTCAAGAAATGAGCCAAAACAATAGAGAAAAACTGTAATACAGTAGAGGTGTTCACTAGTGTGAGTAAAAGGATGATGGCATAAGACAGTTACACATTCATTAAGGCCCCTTTCACACTGGGGCGGTTTGCAGGCGTTATTGCGCTAAAAATAGCGCCTGCAAACCGACCCGAAACAGCTGTTGCTGTGTCTTCAGTGTGAAAGCCCAAGGGCTTTCACACTGAAGCGGTGCGCTTGCAGGACGCTGGAAAATGTCCTGCAAGCCGCATCTTTGTATATTTACCGCTCCTATAGCGCCCGTTCCCATTGAAAACAATGGGGCAGCACTCCGAACCCGCCCGCAAAACGCCGCTGCAGCGACGGTTTGCGGGCGGTATTGACCCTTTTTCGGCCGCTCGCGGGGGGTAAAACCACCCCGCTAGCGGCCGAAATGCGCTGCTAAAACGCCGGTAAAGCGGCGCGAAATATAGCGCCGCTTTACCGCCAGCGCCCCTACCGCTCCAGTGTGAAAGTAGCCTTAGGGAAAAAGATGTGTATGGTAGTGCTGCAGCAGTTGGATAGGCGCTCACAAGGATCGAAAATGCGGGGGACGGCTCTGGCATAAAAAGGCTATAAAGGCTGCAACATAGAACCCAACATTCAAGATAGCATTCAAAACAGTAAGGATTAATTGAACAAAAAAGTTTGGACAAAAACTGCCAAGGTTCAAAGACTATCAAAGTCCATGAGCACACAGGCATAGTGAAAGAAAAAACAATGTTTTTTCTATTTACTTTTTTATTAAACAAGTGTGATTTAACTTCTGTCTCAGTCTTATTCATGGTTTTTGACAGTAGGCGAAGGCCATGAATTCAGAAGATACAGTCAATCCACTTGTTGGTAATATTTTTTTCCAGATTGGATGAGCAGGATCACTGCATGGATCAGTTTGCCATGGCATTACAAACGCTCCTGAGTCTCACGGAGCATTTGTTATACCAGCGCACTTCTGACCTATAAATCAGAGTGGACGACATGGAAACAAATGTACTGCCCCATGGTAATGAATTAGAGACTCTTAAGGAAGAAAACGTTATTCTGCAAACAGGATTATGCCACGTACACACGATCGGACTATTCAGCCGGACTATCCGGTGGACTTAATACGTCGGACAATCCGCCGGACTTTCCAGCGGAGGTCCGCCGGACTTTCCGAACGTGCGGACTTGCACACACACGCCCGGACTTTTCCGGCGGACAATACAGAGTTTTGGCGGAGGTCCACCGGACTTTTGAAATTAATGGACTTGCCCACACACGGAGTAAAGTCCGTTCATTTTGAACGTGACTCCAGGTAGACGGGACTAGCGAAGGAAGCCAATGTTGCTGCTTCGATCGGCGAGATTGACACCTTGCTAGCCCCGTCGCCTGGTATGGATTTAAAGGGGACTCCCTATGCCAAAAAAACGGTGTGGGGGTCCCCCCATAATCCATATCAGACCCTTATCTGAACACGCAGCCTGGCCGGTCAGGAAAGGGGGTGGGGACGAGGGGCCCCCCACCCCAAAGCACCTTGTCCCCATGTTGACAAGGACAAGGGCCTCTTCCCGACAACCCTGGCCGTTGGTTGTCGGGGTCTGCGGGTGGGGGGCTTATCAGAATCTGGGAGACCCCTTTAATAAGGGGGCCCCATATTCCGGCCCCCCACCCTATGTGAATGAGTATGGGGTACCATGTACCCCTACCAATTCACCTGGGGAAAAAAAGTGTAAATAAAAAAAACACAACACATGTTTTTAAAATACTTTATTAGACAGCTCCGGGGGTCTTCTCTTCTTCCGTCTTCGGGGGTCTTCTCGCCGGACTCCTCCGCTATCTTCTGCTCTTTTACTAGCTCTTTTACTAGCGGAGGAGCCCGGCTTTCTCCTTCGTCGCCGCCTGTCCGGGGGTCTTTTTCCGTTTTCGGGGGTCTTGTCACCCTCTTCGGTTCTTCTTGCCTCCGCTTTCTTCTTCCAGCTCTTTTACTAACATTGGCCCGGTCTTCTGTCGCTGTCGCTTTCTTTCAAATCTTGGTGAACATTGGTATTATAGTTTTATAACGCCATTTTTCAGGGTGAAAAGGGCAGCTGGAACAGAAGGATTGTCACGGGGGCCCCTGGAACAAAGGTAGGTTTGTCAAATGGTCTTTAACCCTTTCAAGCCTAAGCCTATTTCTGCCATTTGGTGTTTACAAGTTAAAATCCATATTTTTTGCTAGAAAAAGAACCAGCAAACATTCTATATATTTTTTTAGCAGAGACCCTAGAGAATAAAATGGCGATTGTTGCCATATTTTTTGTCACTCGGTATTTGTGCAGCGGTGTTTTAAAGGCAATTTTTTGGGAAAGGGGACACTTTTATGAATTTTTTAAAATGAAACAGTAAAGTTAGCCCAATTTTTTTTGTATAATGTGAAAGATGATGTTACACCAAGTAAATAGATACCAAACATGTCACACTTTATAATTGCAGGCACTCATGGAATGGCGACAAGCTACGGTACCTAAAAATCTCCATAGGCGACGCTTTAAAAAATTTTGACGGTTTCCAGGTTAGAGTAATGCCGCGTACACACGAAGGGACTTTTCCCGGCGGACCTAAGTCCAGCGGACAATCCGCTGGACTTTCCAGCTGGGTCCGCTGGACTAAAAAGCGAACGGACTTGACCACACACGATCACGCAAAAAGTCAGACGGTTCACGCGATGACGTACTGCACGTACGACGGGACTAGAAAACGAAAAATACTAGAAAAATACTTGCTACTAAGCATGCGTCCTTTTTGGTCCGCCGGACCATACTACACACGGCCGGATTGTCCGCTGGACTGCCAAGTCCAGCGGATAATTTTAAAACAAAACTTAAAACTTTAGTCCGCCGTACTTTGGCCAAAAAAAGTCCGCCGGCGCCCACACACGAGGGGATTATCCGCTCGACTTCGGTCCAGCGGATAATCCCGCGGGATAGTCCCTTCGTGTGTACGCGGCATTAGAGGTTTTTTTCTTATTTATTTTATTTCTTTTTATATCATTAAATTGTTTTTTTTTTTTTTTTTTATAATCACTTTTATTGCTGTCACAAGGAATGTAAACATCCCTTGTGACAGTAATAGGTAGTGACAGGTACTCTTTATGGAGGGATCAGGGGTCTAAAAGACCTCCAATTCCTCCGTTGCACTTGGCGATTGTGGCAAAATGGCAATTCTGAATACTGTATATTTTTTGAAATCCAGCGCCATTGGCAGCCAAGTAAACAGGAAATCACGTTGTGACGTCACTTCCGTGTTTACATTCAGGACACTGTAATAGTTTCCGGCTTTGTGCCAGTCTCTCACTAGCCGCCGGAAGGTGCGGATCGAGGATCGGGTCTCCTGGTGGGACGGGAGGCCGGTCAGAGCGTCGGGAGGTGACGGGAGGGGGGATGTCCCTTCCCGCTCCTCCTGGATAACAATCGTTCGGCTTTTAGCCGCATCAGTTGTTATCCCTGGATAGCCGATCGCCCACTCTAAAAAACGGTACGGGATAATGCCAGCAGCTGCGGGCATCATCCCGGTATAACCCCCGAAAGCCGAGGCCGCATATCTGTGTACGCTCGGCGGGAAGAGGTCAAACCACTTCCCGCTCAAGGACGTCATATGACGTCTTTGAATTTCAGTGGGAATATCTGAATGATGCATGCAGCTACAGGCATCATTCAGATATCCTTGTTTTCAGCCGGCGATTCTGTGCACCATAAGAATGATCATAGCGGCAGTTCCACTGCTTGATCATTCTTACAGGCGATGGGAGGGGACACCCCCTCTCCCGCCGCCATCCGGTGCTTCTCCGGGCTCTCCCGTGCCATCGGGGTCCCGGATAAATAATCGACTGCCGCAGGATGATGACCATAGAGATTTCCAGTGACCAGATGGTCACCAGTCATCTCTATGGTCGCCGGAGGGCCGGGCCCAACGTTATGACGTCACGTCCGGGTTGTGGATGTAAACAAAGCCGCCATCGCGGCTGACAAGCATGAGATCGTGGATTTTTTTTCCGATCTCATGCTTTCCAGCCTGGAGGAGACATGTGGGGTATTATTGACCCTGCATCTTTCCATAAAGAGGACCTGTCACAAACGATTCCTATTACAAGGGATGTTTACATTCCTTGTAATAGGAATAAAAGTGATCAAAAAAAAAATGTAAAAGAGAGTGTAAAAATTAAAAAAAAATAAAGTAAAAAAAAATATATATAATAATTTAAAGCACCCCTGTCCCCAGTAGCTCGCGCTCAGAAGCGAACGCACGCGTAAGTCCCGCCCACATATGTAAATGCTGTTCAAACAACACATGTGAGGTATCGCCACGTGTGTTAGATCGCGAGCAACAATTCTAGCACTAGACCTCCTTTGTAACTCTAAACATGTAACCTGTAAAAAAAAATTAAAGCGTCGCCTATGGAGATTTTTAAGTACCGAAGTTTGGCATCATTCCATGAGTGTGCGCAATTTTAAAGCATGACATGTTGGGTATCTATTTACTCAGCGTAACATCATCTTTCACATTATATAAAATTGGGCTAACTTTACTGTTTTGTTATTTTTTTAAATCATGAAATTAGTTTTCTCCAAAAATATATATATTTTAAATTGTTGCGCAAATACTGTGCGAGATAAAAAGTTGCAATGGCCGCCATTTTATTCCCTAGGGTGTCTGCTAAAAAAAATATATAATGTTTGGGGGTTCTGAGTAATTTTCTAGCAAAAAAAAATATGAATTTTTACATGTAGGAGAGGAGTGCCAGAATAGGCCCGGTATGGAAGTGGTTAAATTGCTGTACTCTTTCCATAGTACTGTCAGCTGCATCTTTTATCAATTTAAATGATTATTTCCGGCAAAGCATTAAAGTCACAAAGTAGACCAAATTTAACTAACAATTTATTTACTTGTGTATGCTTAGGGTTTTGTGATGTTAGGTTCTGTTAATTAATCTTATAATTAGGAGCAACAACATGATTATACCGTGTAACAATTTGAAATCAAAGGAGATAATAACTACCAGCTAGAAGAAAGAAGCATTTTTCCTAGGAACAAAAAGTAACAGACTTCCTAATATAGCAGAATTACAGCCACAACCTTTGTGTTTTTTTTTTTTACTGTCTATATACTCACTGGGGAGATTATCCTTCCCTTCCTAAGCCTGATACACAACAGAAAGTGAGCAGAACAAAAAATTGAAGAACTCTCACATTTGACAGTAGTCAGCATATTAGGTACTCTCGTAGCTATACAATTTGAGATTTCTATTACGTTCTGTCTTGATGACAAAGGTCACCAAAACAGATAGCAAGGGTGGGAGCTCCCAATTGGAATATGGACATTATTTAAAACCCTGAGGTTTTAACTCCTCCCCACATTATCCAAATCATTACAATCTCTTATAACCATTTAACAAACTAAAAATCGCTCATATAGGGTTTAGAGCTACTTTAAGATCATTAAACACAACAGTAAAATCAGTCTGTATATGCAGTAAAGGATGCTTGTTATACTCACTATGGAACCTAAGGGGTTAATCCTCTACATTGTGTAAAAAGCCTGTTTGATCCTGTCTCCTCTGATCCTCCCCTTCTCCCATTGTCCCCTAATCATTTACTGATAGTACAGAACTCGGGGACAAGCTACACATGCTCAGTTTGGTGCGTATTGCTAGAGAGTTAGAGGACAATCAGGGGCGAATGAAAACTCCTACACGTTTTAACCAGACACTGGTAGAAGTCACAAGACTGCTTTAACTGCTGATGAGAAAAGGTATTTAGCAGTTTATATATTTACTAAAATATGTGCATTTCCATGTTATGTGTACTGTGGGAGACCAGATATAGTGAATGCAGGGTCCTGGGTTTAGTAACACTTTAAACACAATGGTTTAAAAAATGAAAGGTTGCGTCATTACCACCCATTTGCATAAGTACAGTGGTGTGAAAAAGTGTTTGCCCCCTTCCTCATTTCCTGTTCCTTTGCATGTTTGTCACACTTAAGTGTTTCGGAACATCAAACCAATTTAAACAATAGTCAAGGACAACACAAGTAAACACAAAATGCAATTTGTAAATGAAGGTGTTTATTATTAAAGGTGAAAAAAAATCCAAACCATCATGGCCCTGTGTGAAAAAGTGATTGCCCCCTAAACCTAATAACTGGTTGGGCCACCCTTAGCAGCAACAACTGCAACCAAGCGTTTGCGATAACGTGCAATGAGGCTTTTACAGCGTCCTGGAGGAATTTTGGCCCACTCATCTTTGCTGAATTGTCCTAATTCAGTTACATTAGAGGGTTTTCGAGCATGAACGGCCTTTTTAAGGTCATACCACAACATCTCAATAGGATTCAGGTCAAGACTTTGGCTAGGCCACTCCAAAGTCTTCATTTTGTTTTTCTTCCGCCATTCGGTGGTGGACTTGCTGGTGTGTTTAGGATCATTACACGAGTACACGAACAGATGGTCGGACATTCTCCTTCAGGATCACTTGGTAGACAGCAGAATTCATAGTTCCTTTTATCACGGCAAGTCTTCCAGGTCCTGAAGCAGCAAAACAGCCCCAGACCATCACACTACCACCACCATATTTTACTGTTGGTATAATGTTCTTTTTCTGAAATGCAGTGTTCCTTCTACACCAGATATACTTGGACACACACCTTCCAAAGAGTTCCACTTTTGTCTCATCGGTCCACAGAATGTTGTCCCAAAAGTCTTGGGGATCATCAAGATGTGTTGTGGAGAAATTGAGACGAGCTTTGATGTTCTTTTTGCTCAGCAGTGGTTTTCTCCTTGGAACTCTGCCATGCAGGCCATTTTTGCCCAGTCTTTTCCTGATGGTGGAGGCATGAACGCTGACCTTAACTGAGGCAAGTGAGGCCTGCAGTTCCTTGGACGTTGTTGTGGGGTCTTTTGTGACCTCTTGGATGAGTCGTCGCTGCGCTCTTGGGGTAATTTTGGGCGGCCGGCCACTCCTGGGAAGGTTCACCACTGTTCCATGTCTTCGCCATTTGTGGATAATGGCTCTCACTGTGGTTCGCTGGATTCCCAAAGCTTTGGAAATGGCTTTATAACCCTTTCCAGACTGATAGATCTCAATTACTTTCTTTCTCAATTGTTCCTGAATTTCTTTGGGTCTCGGCATGATGTGTAGCTTTTAAGGATCTTCTGGTGGACCTTACTGTGTCAAGCAGCTCCTTTTTAAGTGATGCCTTGATTGTGAACAGGTGTGGCAATAATCAGGCCTGGGTGTGGCTAGAGAAATTGAACTCAGGTGTGGACAACCACAGTTATAGTATGTTTTAACAAGGGGGGCAATCACTTTTTCACACAGGGCCATGATGGTTTGGATTTTTTTTCACCTTTAATAATAAACACCTTCATTTACAAATTGCATTTTGTGTTTACTTGTGTTGTCCTTGACTATTGTTTAAATTGGTTTGATGTTCCGAAACACTTAAGTGTGACAAACATGCAAGGGAACAGGAAATGAGGAAGGGGGCAAACACCTTTTCACACCACTGTATGTATTTGCGTAAGTATTGATTTCAGATCAGATAATAGAAATAGAAAATGTCATACTAGGAGCACATACACTAACTGATATGGCAATCTTACAACCTTATTTACTATAACCTTCTCTATTCTCAAAATTTTTGTTTTTAGCTGTGACTCCATCTTATTACAAGTATCAGGTCCCAGCTCAGTGACACGAGGGGCGATGTCGCCTGCTAGGAATGCCACCTCTGTTGGCATCGACCGTCAGTCTCACCCAATTTTAGTGAATGGGATGTAGTGACTCACTAGGAAAGCAACATGGTGTATGTGACATACTAGTGAAATCAGCAGAACTACCTCCAGGTTGGTATGGTTGATCTGCAGAAGTATTGGGAATCAGTGCAAATAGGGGTGTTTTTTTCTATTACAAATTTTTTTTGGCTTGGGCACCCAATGAGTAAGGAGTATGGTTATATCCTAACCAGGGCTCTGCTTTATTATAGAGACAAATGTAAGTTTACAATGCCCATAAGTCAACTAGTATTATTATTTAGATTATCTAACATTTAAAATGTTATTTCCATTGAATTTCGAGCCCTAAAGGTCAGGAAGGAAACAAAGGAGAAAGAAGGGATGATGTAAGTACTATAAAACTGTCACTTGAAAATCAACAGACATGTTTTTATCAAGAGTGTTATGCCTATTTAAATGTTACCTTTGCATACTGGTAACAAAACTACTAATTATAAAATATGCACAGCTCAAGAAAACTAAAGGAACACTTTTAATCAGAGTATAGCATCAATTTAATTAAACTCCTGGGATATTGATTTGGTCAGTTAAAGCGGAAGTAAACCCATCAATTTAACAGTTTAAAAAAAAAGGCATGCTGGGAATGCTAACTGCACATTGGCTGTGCTCTCAACCAAACAGTCAAACCATCCAATGGCTGGTGTCATAACGGATCACATGTGCAGCACCGTGGCAGTTGAAGATTAAACAGAGGCAAAGATGGCAGCTTCCTTGGCTGAAAACGATAGGGGGGTTTACTTCCACTTTAAGTAACAGAGGGGGTTGTTAATCAGTTTCAGCTGCTTTGGTGTTGATGAAATTAAAGGGTTTGTTAACCCACATGATTTACTTTAAATAATCCGCTCGGTCTCCTAAGGATATGTCCCCCTGTGTGTGTGTTGTATTAAAAAAAAACCTGTATATACCTTATTTGTTGGCGCTGATCAGCACGTAATCCGCCGGCTGTCTCCTCTCCCCATCTGACAGATGCAGTGGGAGGGGCCAAGATTCCCCCCGCTGACATAACTCTGGAGGGGAGGAGGAGGGGAGAAGAGAGCCGGCGGGTCACGTGACCACCACTCAGCTCTCACAAATAAAGTACATATGGCTTTTTTTTAATACAACACACACACAGGGGGACATATCCTTAGGAGACCGAGCAAATTATTTAAAGTAAATCATGTTATTTCGGCAGCAAGAGGGGGGCGGGCCCTGACACAGAAGCTGACAGGCAGGGAGGGAGCGGGGAGGAGGAAAGAGGAGGACACAGGCACAGGAGAGCAGGCTGCAGATGACAGTGGTGGGTAAACTGACCACAGTGTTAAGGCTCAGCAGCCATGATTACCGTGGTCAATTTACAGAGGGGAGAGGAGAAACTGGCAGGATCAGCCAGGTATTTCAGGTGATACAGGGGACCAAGTGACACAGCACAAGCACTGTATCATAAAACATACTTTAAAGGAGCAGGATCAATTTTTTGGGGGGTTAACAAACACTTTAACAACAGGGGTACTTATGGGCAACAATGAGACAACCTCCAAAACAGGAATGGTTTTACAGGTGGAGGGCACTGGCATTTTTTTCCCTACTCATCTTTTCTGACAGTTTTTCACTAGTTTTGCATATGGCTAGGGTCAGTGTAACTACTAGTAGCATGAGGCGATACTTGGACCCTATAGAGGTTGCACAAGCAGTCCAACTCCTCCAGGATGGCACATCAATACGTGCCATTGCCAGAAGGTTTGCTGTGTCTCCCAGCACAGTCTCAAGAGCATGGAGGAGATTCCAGAAAACAGGTAGTTACTCTAGGAGAGCTGGACAGGGCCATAGAAGGTCCTTAACCCATCAGCAGGCCAGTACCTGCTCCTTTGTGCAAGGAGAAACAGGATGAGCACTGCCAGAGCCCTACAAAATGACCTCCAGCAGGCCACTGGTGTGAATGTCTCTGACCAAACAATCAGAAACAGACTTCATGAGGGTGGCCCGAGGAACCAACGTTCTCTAGTGGGCCCTTTGCTCACTGCCCGGCACTGTAAAGCTTGATTGGCATTTGCCATTGAACACCAATATTGGCAGGTCCGCCACTGGCGCCCTGTGCTTTTTACAGATGAGAGCAGGTTCACCCTGAGCACATGATGTGACAGACATAAAAGGGTCTGGAGAAGCCGTGGAGAACGTTATGCTGCCTGTAACATCGTTCAGCATGACCAGTTTGTGGTGGGTCAGTGATGGAAGGACACACAGACCTCTAAAGGCTAGACAATGACACCCTGACCGCCATTAGGTATTGGAATGAAATCCTTGGACCCAATGTCAGAACCTCTGCTGGTGCAGTGGGTCCTGAGTTCCTCCTGGTGCACGCCTCCTGGCGAGAGTATGGAGCCAGTTCCTGGAGGATGAAAGAATTGATACCATTGAATGGCCCCCATACTCGCATTACCTAAATCCAATAGAACACCCCTGGGTCATTATGTTTCAGTCCACCTGACGCCGCCAGGTTGCACCTCAGTCTGTTCAGGAGCTCAGTGATGCCCTGGTCCAGATCTGTGAGGAAATATCCCAGGACACCATCCGTCATCTCATTAGGAGCATGCCCCGAAGTTGTCAGGCATGCATACAAAATACTGAGTATCATTTTGAGTTGCTGCAATTATATTTCAGCAAAATGGACTAGCCTGCTGCATAATTTTTTTACTTAGATTTTTCGGGGTGTCTTTAAATTCAGCCCTCTACAGGTTGATAATTTTCATTTCCATCAAACAATGTGGCATTCTTTCATTCCTAACACATTACCCAGTCCATATCAGTATAGATATCCAGCGTGATATTTTTCCCTATTGAGATCTGATGTTTTTTCAAAGTGTTCCTTTATTTTTTTTTTGACCCAACGTAGATCCACCTTGGTTTCCAGGTGTAAGGAGTACCCCCTGGTATAAGCACAAAATATTACATTATTGTTTTTTAATCTTCAAATCAGTTGTTTTTTTTCAGGTTCAACCCTATTAACTTTCATAACCTGAGGTTAGTGATGCCTTGATGCTCCAGCCAAATTTAGCAGCATGTCACTTTACTTGACAATAGCTCAGTTTTTTATTTTATTTTATTTTAAGGACATTTAGGTTCCATTTACGCCGGAAGACGAAATCACATTCTGTGCGCATTTACTGCACCACATTCAAAACAAACTGGGAGTGCGATCTGCTGTAGGTGTCAATATAATCCAAATGACATCCTAAATGCAAAACACAAAAGCAGGTGTTGCCAGCACTGGATCGCAGGGTACCAAAGTACAATGCAATCCAGTGCGTTTATTTGGTACGCTGTTCAAAAAAATCCTGCTCTGTTAAAATTGCAGTAATTATTGGCCACAAACAAAATTTTAACCACTTGCTCCCAAAGACAATTCTGACACTTCTTACATAGATAATTTCTTACAACCCTCAAACATTATATCGTTTCTGAAAGCAAAGAAAATATATTAATTGTTACAATTTTTTGTCACACAATATTTGCCATCAGTTTTTCTACAGAACATTTTTGAGAATAAATACACTTTAATGAACTTTAGTTTATTAAATGTGAATGAGATGAGATAATAGATAATTAGCTTGTCACTCTTTAAAATTGTGCACGCCTTTGGAATGGCAACAAATTATGGTTTTTAAAAACCTCCATCTGCGACACTTTAAAGATGCTAGAATTATTGTATAGTAACAGCTACTCCCTACTGAGAGATCTGGAGTCTATTAGACCCCAGATCTCTCTTATGTCCTCAAAAGTATCTGATCAAATCTAAATATATTTGACCAGATGTTTTACAAACCGGTAATGGCTTGTAAGCAATAAACCAACAAGTTTCATACACCAGAGAATTATCAGGTGTTGGAAGTTTCTCATTCATCGCTATGGTGTGCCACCATAACCAACGGTTTCAGTCTTGGGCTCCCCAGTGTAATGGGAGAGACAGAGAAACCTGCAGAAGCCAGTGGGAGGGAAGGGGACCACATTCTGCCACATGTAAAAGTGATCCATACTGGGTCATGACTGCAGCTACAGTCATGACCCTGATAGAACCACTGAATCCCAAGGACTTGCGAATACATCCATTTGTAAGAAGCAGATAAATTAGGGCCTGTGTTGGTGGGCTTTCGGCTTCAAAAGCCTCATGCTTTTGCCATGATTCAGAATTATTGACAGGTGCATTTGGCTTGCATTTGCCCTTCTTCCGATTGGCATTTGACCTGCTTTAAGGTACTTTTGCATTCCCATAGACTTGTTTGGGGTGAGAGAGACCCTTACTATCGCTAGAAAGGTGATTCAAAGAGGAAGATGATTGATTGCTCTGGGTTACTTTATTTTTACTCCATGAATGGGGTAAATCTCCCCTCAAGTACAATGGGTAGGCAGACATCTGGTTATCCCCTTGTATATAGATTCAAGTAAAAACAGTTATCCAATGTCTCTATGTGTGAAGTTAAAAGTTAGTCTTTTAAAACTTTGGAATGTCTAAAGCCCCATACACACGGTCGGATTTTCCGATGGATTCTGTCCTATCGGACAATGTTGTCGGAAATTCCGACCGTGTGTAGGCACCATCGGACAGTTTCCATCGGATTGTCCGGACAAAGTTCTATCTCCTGCTGGATAGATTTTCCGACAACAAAGTCCGATCACACCAAATCCGATCGTGTGTAGCGTAGTCCGACGGACAAAGTGCTACGCATACTCAGAAGAAATTCTGTGAGGGACGCGCTCGGTCAGGTAAAACTACCTTTCCTAATCGACACAGCACATTCGTCACGCTGCAATGTTAAATGTTAAATGTCTTTAATGCAGCGCATTCTCTTTTTCTTTACAATGCAAGAAGAATGACATGTTTTAGCTGCTCCTATTCACCCGCATTTCTCCCAAACTTAGTTTTTTATTATTTTTTAGGATTTCTAGACTACATGTTTATTTTTACTCAGATCGTAAAAGAATCTTTGTTATATTTTTTGGATGATTTGTCATTTTTGTATTTTTTTTTTTCCAGAAATATTTTAAGAAGAATCTTTTTTTTTTTGAGGGGGGGGTTGTGTGTCTCAACTTAGCAAAACAACATTATTAACATTTCTATTTGTTGCTTAAATTTACTAGGAGTTTGTTTGTTGTTTGTGCCCCTTGTTAATTATACTTTATGATTAGTGAAATGTACCTGCCTACTCACAAATAAACTGTCATTGTAGAAAAGTAAAACACATAGGCAATGATTATTTTCAAATCAAAAATACCTTTATTTAGGTCTCAGCAACAAACCAAAGAGGAAGGCAGCGATGAAGAAACTTGGGGAATTTGCAAAGCCTTGGACCCCCACGGCAACCATCATTTTTGAAGCGTCTAAAATTGGGGGCCTGAGGAGTACCTATCTAAATAATAAGGGAGTGCTATCTGGTCCTGAAGTCCAAAACATCCGGAACTGCAGCAGATGCCATCTAGGTCCCCAGGCTCTGGTCCTACGAGAGGCTCCATCTTCTCTCAGACCAGACTGAATCCAGGTCGTCATTCTCTTGTCTTCCTTGTACGCTTCCTTGCACGCTGTGGCTGAGGTGCTGGTGGGGTGGCAGAAGGAGGAGGAGGAGGAGGCGGAGCATGGTCACTATCGCAAACATGTGTAAGTGGGGTCATCTCCCCAGCCATCCCCTTATTTAGGACCTTGAGGATGACCCCCTCACACATGCTGCGTTGCCCCACCTCCATACCCTTCATTTTATTGGCAACCAAGGAGCCAAAGGCCTCCTTGTAGGTGGGTGTGGCATATAGGGAGGCTGAAGCATCTCTGATCAGCTGGAGCGCTGACTCTGCCACCTCCCCCATCCTTCTCGCCCGTCTGTAGGGAAGGCGGAGGGGATTGACTTGGGAGACAGTCAGGCTCCTACGCCTACCCCCCTGTTGGCTGCCACTACCCACCTCTTGGCTGCCACTAACCCCTGCCTCCTCCTGACTGCCACATTCCACAGCCACCTCCTGGCTGAGGTCTTCCTGTGTATGAAAAAGGGACATAGTTTCAGTTATTTGTTCATCAAACACACACAATTTTCATCTAGTGACTGTTGCAAAATGTTTACAAATAGAAACCATACAATTCTCAGCCCTGCAGTTTTGATTCTTGCCCCAACTGTCTCCAACACTACTGTCAGTTGATATGTCAAACACGTTAGGAACTAAGCAATTGTGGATCCTGAATTAAGTGAACATCATTCATTATTCCCAAAAATGGTTACAAAACTACTATACCTGCCACAAGCTGGGCTCCTCCACATCTTCCAGACTGGAAGGCCCAGGTTGCTCCTCGGAAGCCTCATCAGGGGTGGCGTGCATGGAAGGACGCGTGCAAGGAAGAGTCGAGAGTGACTTCATGACATTAGCCTGGTCTTTGAGAAAGTGGAGCCTATCCCCTTGTATATAGATTCACTAATGGTAGGCAGACATCTGGTTATCCCCTTGTATATAGATTCACTAATGGTATTCCCAAGAGTCATCCAAAGAGCTGAAGATTTTTGCCTGGTTCTGCCCCAGCCATATTGCTTTTTCTGCCATTAACTGAATTTTTTCATTTTTTATAGACAACAATGTTTTTGATACAAGGTTATTGGGGATTCATAAAGTATTAATTTTACAAGAGTAAAAACAGTTATCCAATGTCTCTATGTGTGAAGTTAAAAGTTAGTCTTTTAAAACTGTGGAATGTCTTAGTTGATTTTTTGGTCTAATTCACTTTCTTCATGAAGAATTACATTGCACTTTGATTTTACAGGGTCATCTTGGAAGACTTGGCTATTTGGGAAAGAAAGGTTGGCTGAAGTTCATATTTCACTAATTATAACAATATGTGCACACATTTTATATTGTTGATACAGTTGTAGATATGTGGTTTCAGTGAATAGAAACACATAAGATATGACCATTACACGTGCTACTTTTTTACTAACTTTTTTGTGGTTTTCTCATTTGTCTAAAATCCATTTTTCATGGGCCATTGCGTATAGACTAACTGATTTATTAGGAACAGAATTGCATGTAAGTAGAAACATTTCTGTGAAAACAGCCCATACTGCACTGGTAAGAGGGAAAAATATCAATCAACTAAGGATTCTTCTTTCAGGCACTTTGATAAAGAAGAGCTCTACATCTACGTATAGTGCTGCTGCAAGATTAGGAAAGAAAGGAAATGCATTTTCTTTTCTTTTTTTTAGATAAAAATGTTATATTGCACACTTTCAGTTCCGCTCAGGAGATGTAGCTTGATGCTTCTTGCTCTCCAGGCCATTCTTAGCTGCTTTACAAGATATGTACACTCTCCCTCCCCAGACAGATACATACATATCTTAGAATCAAAGTGCATACATACCTTGCCAACGAAGCATACTTATCCCCCCCCCCCCCCCCCCCTACTTTCCACTCCACTGTGTGTTAAACTTGTCCCCCCAGCATACCTAGTTCACAATTATGTAGGCAGTGTTTGTTTACATCCTGCTGGCAGATCTTCAGTGCACTGACGTGCCTTTGCAGTAGCTCCCCATAATTATCTAGGGGGCAGATCCCCCCCCCCCCCCCTACTTGTTCAAACAGGCGGTGCACATTGAAAAGTGCAGTTGCTCCAGAGCTTAGTAAATGAGGTAAAGCTTTACTTCACAAAGAATAGCCAATCACATGCATTAAAGTGGTTGTAAACCCACAAACAAAAACCCCCAAGACAAAGGCATAATGAGCTAGTATGCATAGCATACTAGCTCTTTATGAAATACTCACCTTAAATCGAAGCCCCCACATCGGTTCCAGTACACAGCTCCGGCCGGCGACATCGCTCCCGGAGTTACTTCCAGGTATCCTGGGCTCCGGGGCTGTGATTGGCCGGAGCCGCGATGATGTCACTCCCACGCATGCATGTGTGAGCCAACGGGAACTGCGCACTAACTGAAGCAATGGCACGAACATGCCATTGCTTCAGTGTGCATTTGTGCCAATGATGTCGGCACATGCTGATACAGGAGATATCTCCTAAACCGTGCAGGTTTAGGAGATATCTGTGGTAGCACATGCAAACCTTATTATAGGCTTACCTGTAGTCAAAATACAACCACTTTAAAAAACTGAATTGTTGCTTGCACATGATTGAAGGATGGAAGTCGGCAGAGCTCTCCCACATTTACTGAGCCATGGATTTTTGGATTTGGATTTTTACTAGCAGTTGTTGATCACTGTTACTTACTAATGTTAATTGGTACATGCACCACATTATTGCAAGCCAACCAAGGGATCTAAGTGATCCCTTCATGCTGCGTCTGAAACAATTATTTAAAGTGTAAAGTGTAGAGTGTATCAAGGTTTCAAACTAATATCCATTGTGGTGGCTCCTAGAGTTGGATTTCCATACCTGGATCCTGTAGGCACACAGCCTTTAGCATCCAAACCAACCAAAATCACCACTTCAAATCTGAACTTGTTTAACTAGTCCTACCTTTGCTTAGAAATTGTTTCAATGTGTGTTTCAAAAAGCCTAATGTGTGAAAAATGTCAACCCTCACTGTGGCAGCCCAACATTCAAAACAGAAACAAGAGTGTGCATACCCATACGCCAAATAAACCACAGGGTTAAAACCTAACTTTTATTGGAGTTACTTAAAGTGGAACTTTAGTCAGAAAATGAAGTCCTGCTTGATCAGGGGTTGGCCCCTTTGGCAGGCATAGCTATGTAAAACATTAAACATAACTGCTTATACTGTTTAAAATCCAGTACTACAATGTCTTTCCCTGCTCTGCACATGCTCAGTTGCTCTCCATTTTTAGGCACTTTTAGGCACTGCTGAATTTGTAGAGGTCAGTCTACTGACAGCCTTAAAGTGGAATTAAGCCCTCCTATCCTTTACAGCCAGGGAAGCTGCTTCTGTTTAATATGCAACTGCCATGATGCTGCACATTTGATCAGCTATGACACCAGCCATTTGATGGTTTCACAGTTTGGTTGAGGGTACAAGAAAGTGTGACAGTTAGTAATCCCAGTATTCCAGGAATGTAACTGTTGTTTGAAACCATCAATAGGTTTAGTTGCGCTTTATGATTTACTGCTTTTCAGGGGTTCTAGGTTTTAGCAAAATGGCAGCCTCCAGCAAAAGGAAACATGATCAATGCTGGAGGAGATTTCCAGCAGACCCTAATTTTGGTAGCATATTTATTAATGTATGTTCCTTGCTAAAGAACATTATTTTTTATTAAGTTGTTATGGGTAATGTTTGTTTAATACTTATATGTGGAGACTAGGGCTCCAACACACTCTTAAATTAAGCCTCTCATCACTGACTGTGGCTTGTTATTCTGGTAAGTTTATTGATGTCATTGCAAATAAACCCACAAAGTTCATCATGAGTGTTGCAGAGGCATAAACGCAAGGGACTGGGGCTCTAACACTTAGGTAAAGCCACTCATCACTGACTATGGTTTATATGTCCCAGTCAGTTTATTTGCACTAATGCTTACTTTATTCAAGCACCAGATTACAGCTTACTGCAGTATAAAGCGTCTACAGTCATCCACTTGTAAGTGGAGGCTGGGGCTCTAACACACTCTTTAGAAAAAGCCTCTTATCACTGTCTGTGGCTCACATGCTGTGGTCAGTATATCCATTTGTTTGCAAATTAACTCACAAAACTTTACATCAGTATTGCAGAGGCATGGGATCATAGATAGAACTTTTAGGTATTAAAATAAATAACATTCAGACTCAATACCTGTTTTGGTTGAATAGGCCGTGCCCTTTATTATAGGTTTAATAATAATCCATAAATTAATCATTAAGATTAAATTTAATAATCAATACTTTTTATAATATAACATAAAATGCTACTATGTAGCATACACCTAGCTCAGCTATATAAGCTCGAGCTACACTTTAAAACAACATAACAACATATTTTATTCCCCCCATAAGCAATCACTGGGGTAGAAAAAACAAAGAAAAATAAACAAGCACAACAATGAAACATACACCTCATAAATAGGGCCACGACAGGGAGGGGAAGGGTGGGACAAGCTTCTTTGTAATCTTCTTTCTTCTGTCCGTTGTGATGACGCATCCTCTTTCTTTTATAGGTACCTGCTCGTGCCAGAGGATCGTTTATTGGATAACTGCTAATAATTTTAACCTATCTCAGGTAAGTATTTTTTTTTTTTTTTAAATAAAACTTTACATTAACAAACGTCTTTCATGATCCCATATGTGGTGGGGACGGGGGACATTTCATGCCCCATACCTCACTTGTTATGAAAACAAAAGGCTGGGGCTCTTACACATTCTTTAGAAAAAGCCTCTCATCACTGACTGATTCATATGCTCCCATTAGTTTGTCTATACAGTATCCGTGCAGAATAACTCACAAAACTGTACATCTGTATTGCAGAGACATAAACAAAAAGGGTTTACCACATTTTAACCCTATGTACTCAATATGGGCTTTGGCTCTATTCTAAAGGGCACAGAGAGTACTGAAGGACCTAACTAGCTTCCTAAAGCCCAACATGTCACTCAAGTCATAGACATGTAATAAAAATAAACAGGAATTTGCCATTCACATGATTGGATAATCAAAGTGGATTCTCACCCTATTTATCCAGTGAAGATTCTCAACTTTTTTTGTAAATTAGCCCTATTATTTCTACCAATAATAGTAAAAAAGATATGCAGCTTCAACAAAAAGCCATTTCTCTGCCTAATGGTAAGTTTGGCCCTGGTTGTCCCAAACTGTGTACAGTTCATCAGTCTAACAACCAGCCTTTTCCTCCTTTCTTTCTGGAAGGGTGAAAAAGGTGAGCAATGCATCAGAGGTTCACCAGGCAGTCGAGGAGCACAAGGGGAAAAGGTGATATTTTACAGCCATCCAAATGAAACGCTGTATTGTATTTAATGATCAAGGTATGTATGCTGCTGGTGTAAGGTGATAGTGGTATGTTATTTTACATATCTAGATAGCGAACAAATGGCTAGGGGGATACAGGTTGTTTTTAGTATTGTACAGCTACTTTGCAGACGAACTATAAGCTATGGGTTTACCCAGGGCTCAAGTCCTGCGGGAACGCATGGGAACGGAGTTCCTGTACTTTTTCCACAACAGGAACTCAGTTCCCGTTAGCAGCCGTGTCGTGCAAGACTTTGAAGTATGCAAGCTGTGTGGCAGGTGCTACACCAGCAGCTGCCGACACAGCTCACAATAGTAAGTGCCACACACCTGACCATTCAGGCATTGCCAGTAGGGGGCCCCATGACAGCTTCCGCTTCGATCTACCTGTCAATCACAGCTAGCTGACAGGTAGATCAGGTCCCTGCTGCTAAGAAATTGTATTTAGCCAGACCTCTCGTGATGCGCTCCTCCCTGCCAGCCCCTCCTGATTTTCTGTCTCCTCATCCCCCCCCCCAGTCTCCTGCATACTTGCTCTGTGTGTCCCGCTGAATCCCCCCTCCTCTATCTTCAGTGCCATATGATGAGAGAATCCAGAGGAGGAGCACAGCTATTCTGCTCACAGGACATGCAGGGAGAGAGGTGAGCTGAGGGAGGAACATCAGTTTGGGGTGGTAAGCTGAGCACAATACTATAATAATATATAATAAATAATAATATAATATACAGTTTAATGCCAGGAGGGAAGTTTATGTGGAAATATGTGAAGGGTTGGAATAGCAGCGAGTGTGTGTTGGAGCCCTGCAGAGTTTGCAATACGAAAATTGGATGAAAAATACTACTTTTGAAGCGCTTGTGCATATGAGCGTATCATTTTTTTTTTTTTTTGGTGGGTGGGTGGGAGAATCTTGGGTGGGAGTTCCCACACTTTTTCCCCAGGACTTGACCACTGCAACATACTATTAACTTCAATATAGCTATAGCAATAGCTCATGCTCACATTTTTTTTTTTTAAACATGCTCTTTTGCTGAAGTTTATCTGTATAATTCATTATGGTAAACCCAGGGGTCAAGTCCTGGGGAAAAAAGTGTGGAAACTCTCACCCAAGATCCACTTTCCCACCAAAAAAAAAAATGATACGCTCATATGCACGAACGCTTCAAAAGTGGTATTTTTCATCCAATTTTCGTGTTGTGTGTATGAAGCTGAACTGTTAGTACATAAAAAAAAAACAGTCCTCAATAAACATAAATACGGTAATTCTCTGAATAATCAGCATTCATTCAATTGTGCTTGAACATCATGTTCTGATCTTTATTGGGGAATTTTATTTTGTATATAGAGTGTTTATGTGGTGAGTTTACACTTTTCATTGAACAGAGTTTGGATAACACAGGGTTAAACGGAAAGGTCATAAATTAACTGCACATTATCTGGACAGAATGCTTAGGGACATAGTGATGTGTTCCTGCTTATCAAATGTATGTTAGCTTGGGGGGCTGCAAACTCTGCAGGGCTCCAACACACACTCGCTGCTATTCCAACCCTTCACATATTTCTACATAAACTTCCCTCCTGGCATTAAACTTTGCCAGGTATTGTGCTCAGCTTACCACCCCAAACTCTCTCCCTGCATGTCCTGTGAGCAGAATAGCTGTGCTCCTCCTCTGGGTTTTCTCATCATATGGCACTGAAGATATAGGAGAGGGGGATTCAGCGGGACACACAGAGCAAGTATGCAGGAGACTGGGGGGGGGGGGGGGGGTTGTGGAGACAGAAAATCAGGAGGGGCCAGTGGGGAGGAGCGCATCATGAGAGGTCTGACTAAATACAATCTCTTAGCAGCAGGGACCTGATCTACCTGTCAGCTAGCTGTGATTGACAGGTAGATCGAAGTGGAAGCTGTCATTGGGCCCCCTACTGGCAATGCCTGAATGGTCAGGTGTGCGGCACTTAGTATTGCGAGCTGTGTCGGCAGCTGCTGGTGTAGCACCTGCCACACAGCTCGCATACTTCAAAGTCTTGCAGGACACGGCTGCTAATGAGAACTGAGTTCCTGTTGTGGAAAAAGTACAGGAACTCCGTTCCCATGCGTTCCTACAGGACTTAAGCCCTGGTTCTGAGGTACAGGAAAGGAGTAGCAAATTGCCAGTCATGTTTCCCCAGCTGCAGTCTAATGACAAGTTGGCTCCAATGTTGATGAGGATGGAGGGGATGATGAGGTCACTGATGGGACATGGGTGCCAAATAGAGCAGAGGAGGCAAGTGAGGGGGAGAAACAGCCCCAAAAAGGCAAGATGTCCTCCAAGGCAGCCATCATGGAAGAGTATAGAGCAACCACCCTATTCCATCAGATTGTGGAGCTGTTATCTCCTGGCCCACTTCCCACAGCTCAGCTGTTTTGGGCCTTTTTTAGCACATGTGCAGCCAATCACAGTGTTGCAATTTGCAATCTTTGATGCAAGCATATTAAGCGTGGAAAAAAACACCAGCAATTTGGGTACCACGTGCTTGACAAGGCATTTAACCTCCCACCACTCAGCCCATTGGCAAGAGCACCTGAAAGCCACACACAAAGGAAACAATTTCTCTCCTCCTCACTCCTCACCTTTCATGTCTACCCCCACTATATATCATGATCTCTCAGCAGCTTCCACTGACAGGGATGATGGTATAAAAAAGGGTGTCACAGGTCCATGCAACATGTCTGCCAGAATCACACCACCATCTGCAGAGTATAGCAGGCAAATTTCTCAGCTTCATCTGCTGCATGGAAAAAAAAATACACTCCCTGCCACCCGCATGCCCAGCATCTAAATTTTGGCTTGTCCAAATTGCTGGCTTTACAACTTCTTCCTTTCTGTCTGGTGGATTGTGCCCCCTTCCATGAATTTGCAGAATGTGCTGTACCACAATGGCAGGTTTCCAGTCGCTATTTCTTTGAACGTAAGGCCATTCCAGCGCTGTACCATCACGTGGAAGGCAATGTTTTGTCACCATTGGGCAAGGCAGTCATTTCAGGCGATCATACACAGCCAGTGTTCAATTGCCTTAAATTCAGCAGGAATTCCACCTTCCCATAACCCACCTGATTCTCATGCCTCTGCAAACTTGTGGTGCATGGGCTCCCTTATACTTCAAAGCCTACAAAAGGATCTGAGAATTTATGGCATCAAGGATAAGGGTCATTATTGATTGGCAACCCTCCTTGACCACCGTTACAAAGGGAAAGTCTTGGAACTCATCCTGCCCTCTCAGAGGGAGCATAGGATGAAATATCTTGAGGACACCTTAAAGAGGGGTTTATGTAATGCCTTTCCAGACTCTGGCAGGTTACAGTCTTATGGAAAAGTTTTGAGGTTTCTGTTGGTCAAAAGAGGAGTGGTGAAGAAGGGGGCCACCTCAGTGATGCATTTCAAAATGTATTTAGTCCTCAGCACCCAGGGCTGTCAGCTTAAAAATCCTATCATTAGCATCTGCATCATATGGTGGAAGATTATCTAGGGGCAAAAACAGACAGAGATTTCCAGTAGATGAAAACTTGCCCAGCATACTTTCCGAACAGGCGTTCAGTGCTGCCGGAGGTTTTTTGACAAATAAAAGTGTGCGTCTGTCCACAGACTCCGTTGACCAGCTGACATTTGTCAAAATTAATCATTCCTGGATTAGCAGCAGCTATCAAGTCCCTGATGCCGGAGTGTTGGGATCTCCAATCTCTGAAAGACTGTTTAGGCTGCCTAGCTTTGTGGGTGTTGATTTTATCTTGAAGTAATTTTTTGGTATAGGTTTCATGGGCACAATTAACACCCAAGGATCAATTTTTCCGCAAACATACATTTTTTACAGCAAGGCCAGTTCTTGGTTTCATCAACATTACGTCTATAGGGTTATGGTGTAAAGGCACCACCAACACCCAAAGCCCAATTTTTCCCCAACTGTTTGACAGGGGCATCAAATTACATTTTTTTAAAGCAAGGCCAATTCTTGCTTGCATCAAAAGTACCTCTAGAAGTTTACCACCAACACCTGGAGACCAATTTTTCTGCAACTGTTTAACAGGGGCATCAAATGTATTTCTTTTACAGCAAGGCCAATTCTTGCTTTTGTCAATAGTACCTCTAAAAGGTTACAGGGTGGAGGTGCCACCAACACCCAAAGACCAATTTTTCCGCAACAGTTTGACCGGGGCATAAAATTTAAATTTTTTACAGCAAGGTCAATTCTTGCTTTCATCAAGAGTACCTCTAAAAGTTTTACGGGGTGGAAGCACCACCAACACCCAAAGACCAATTTTTCCACAACTGTTTGACAGGTACATATCATTGCAATTTTTTACAGCAAGGCCAATTCTTGCTTTCATCAAGAGAACCTCTAGAAGGTTACGGGGTGAAGACACCACCAATACCCAAAGCTCAATTTTTTCCACACCTGTTACCGAAGTCTACGAAAGAGGCACCAGACTTTATCTAAAACAAATAATTGTTAATCTTGGCCTGATTGTACTATAATTTGACTTTTTCACATAAGGCTTGCTCACTGTGGTGCAAACATTTGTTATTTCCATCCAAAGTCTGCCAAAGAGACACCCGAATTTATCCCAAAAATCTCTCATCTTCTTTTGAGTGCACTAAATTGTAACCTCATCATACAGACTGGCATCCCAAGCTATTGTTTACAAAATAAAGAAAGCTTGAAGGGAAAATCTATTTAAATGTTGTTTTTATTTCTTTATAAATGTCAGTTTTGCTGCAGCACTGTACAGATGTGCCACTTTACAGGCAGGTCATGTTTAATACATTTTTTCATTTTTATTGTTTCACTCTAAGCATCATTAAAATCACTGCTGCTTTAAAAATAATCTTTTTAGAAAAAAAAAATTGCACTGGTTAAATGTCCCCCAGGGCAGTTGCCAGGCCCCCATACCCTTTTTATAGCCAATAACTTGCATACTAGCCTTCAAAATTGGTACCTTTGATTTTTCAATAGGGTTTGTCGTTTGGGTCCGAACTTTTGCGATGTTCGAGAGTTCTGGCGCGAACAGAGCGGGGGGTGTTCAGCCCATCTCTATCCATAAACATTTGCTGGTGGAGAATCCATAACTTCTATTTAAAACACCTGTACCTAGATGGTTTTCCACCAGAGAAAGTCAGTTTCTGCTTCATAAATAGCAGAAAATGTGTTATGTGTTTTTTATTAGACAGGGTATTTCCCTTTGCTATACTTCACTTGGCTCCTCTTGTGAGATTAGGGTACAAGTAGGCAGAGAATCCTTTGTCTAGCTGCCCACCTAAGTGTGTCTGTAAAAAAACCTATGGCCAATTTCTCTGGATTTGGCCTTTGGCATTAAAATCAGACATAGGTGTGCGCAGCTTATTGCATTAGGGTGTGCATCCAAAAGCTCAAACACACATCTGTGTGTGTCTACATATATATGAAAAAAATGAATCCAACTTGCAGCTATTGAGAAACTCAACAGTATCAAAAAAGGGGAGGATTACAGAGTCCTCGTGTATTAGACGGGAAATCTACAGAGCAAAAAAGTGACCTATTAAATAATAAAGAACATGGGGCAAAGAGATGCCCCAGAAAAGCCCTTGGAGACTCAACCACGGTATATCCAAAAATTGAAGGTAAAATTTATTGCTGTATCAAAAAAGTGTGTAAAAATTCCAAAAAACATTTAGAGGGTACAGATAGGGGGTGCATCCCCATTACACCCAGCATTAAAAAACATACATACAAAATTTGACATGACAACGTTGTCACACTAAGGCGCCAAACCTATGGGCCCCACTCATACACAACCTTGCATGCGCCCAGCTGAGCTTACTAGTTGGAGCTGCTGTATAAATAATCTATTTACCTTTAGCTAGATGTCCATACTGGGCTTGCTACCATTACTAGTGCCCATAGTAAAAAGGAGTGTCCTGTTTAAGTATATAATATTTGATAGCCTGTTATTTGAGCCAAGTGGATGCTGGTATAAAGACTAAGCTGAGATTCTGCAGTTATCAAATAAAGAAACTGGTCGGGAAGTGTTTGGTTAGGTAGCTGCATATAACCTCAGGTGAGTATAGGGAATCATAGATTTTCTCCCGGTCGTACTAACCACTGTTAGTATAGAGGAGATGAGAAAAACTGAAAATTCAAATGGTAGCCCGAAGGCTCTCACCACTCCATGACATCCACCAGGGGTTCCGTAGTCTCGGTAGTCTCCCAGATATGTGTAATTCCTCCAGTAGTGGCGATACTGCTGGCAGGTAAACCACAACTAAATGTCCAACTTTGCTTGAGCAGTCGATTGAGTCTCAGCTGAGAGCAATCACATCAGCTGCTTAAATAGCTTATAGCAACGATGGCTCGAAAGGCTCAGCGGTCAATGCGTAGCAGACTTGTCCAAATAGAGTAGCGGTAGATGGAAGTGCAGAAGTATTACATGCACATTGGCTGGAACGCAGGGTGTATCGCAGGGCTGGTTAAACGCTCCCTACATCAATGAATTTCGCACACGAATTTGTGCTCTTCTTCAGGACGTACGATGTAAGATTTCATCGTCTTCTTAAAGGAATCAATGTCCAATCAGTGTAGACTATGTCAAAGTACAATTTTAGGGGCCATCTTGTGGTGACAGGTCATATTTAACATGATTTAAAACAAGCAAAAAAACGGTTGTTTGTGTGAGATATTGCATAGTGATATTTTTAAAGATAAACTTCATTCATTCATTCTCAGCAAGTATATTCAAAGGGTTTATACAGATAACCGTAGCCCACATAAGACGTTCATCTAAATATAAAGCGACGGTACATTGTATATATTTTTTGGAAAATATCAAATTAATATTTACAGGTACAGACAAAAGGAAAGGGAAGGGGATGAGTTTGAGGAATTCAATGTGTTAATCAGTTTGGCGGGTCGGCTGGTCATGGCTCTAAGAACACTTTAAGAATCAACTCGTTGTTTAACCCAGTAGGCTGTTAAGAGTTAAGTCTTAAAATCCATGATTTTTCTTTTTTCAGCAGAACGCGATCAAAGTCACCTCTGCGCGCTGAAAGATTTAAAATGAAAATTCCTTTAAAATGTAAGCCTGAGGATTTTCCATTGTAGTACTTCGAAAAATGCTGTACCACAAGGGTCTCCTCTTTTAATTTCATACTTGTTCACTGATCCTTTTTCGGAGTTGACGTTTAGTCTTACCGACATACAGTTTATTACAAGGGCACTCCAGGATATATAGTACCCGTGTGGAAGAACAATTCACAAACTGGCTCTTATATTCCTTATTTCTTTCGGAATCAGTGAAAACCTCAGATCGATCAAAGTAATGGCACATTACACAGTGGCCACAAGGATATATTCCCTTGGATTGAGGCATATGGGTGAGCCAGAATGGACCAGTGTGTCATTAAGATTTCTGTCACGTTTGGCTACCATGTGTGATCTAGAACCCACTATCTCCTATATAGCAATGTGACATGTCAAGATGTGCCAATTGTTCCGTAAAATGGAGTTGATCTGACTCCATTGGGATCCATATTGCATGATTAGTCTAACTGGCCAATCAATGAAGTCTGGAGCTGGTTCACAAACCGAAAGAAGGTCAGACCTAGTCTTATTTGCAGCAATCTTACATGCTTGTTTCAAAGTGCAGTGAGAGTAACCCTTTCTCTAAAAGAGTTATATAGTAGGTCTGACTCTCGTCTGTAATCCTCTTCAGTGGAACAGTTTCTGCAGATTCTTAGGAACTGACCCACCGAAATGCCTCTAATCAAAGTTCTAGGATCGTAACTTTCGGCTAATAATAGAGTGTTAGCTGCTGTAGTTTTCCTGAAAGTCCGGGTCAGCAGTCTACCCTGCTCTAGTCGAATAGAGAGATCTAAAAATGAGATCTCCCATGGAGCTGAGATAGGAAGGTAAGATGTATGTTACGAGGGTTGCAGCCCAGCTCGAGCCATGTGCATGCAGGGTCCTCCCTGTTTTTGTGAATTTTGGGGATGACCTAGAATGTTAAAATTGCCCACTCTAAGATAATCCAACTCCTTTTTAGTGATTTATTCAGCCTCAAATGCCCAGGTCAATTTATCATTGACCAGTGCTACCAAAGATGCAAAGGGGTTCCAGTCCAGTTTCCTGTATATCAGGGCATCGGAGAGCAATCTGCGTACCTCCCTTTCATATTTTTCAGAAGAGACAAGTACCACATTTCCCCCCTTGTCACTCGGATTTATAACACCATCAGCATTCTGAAGCTCCTGAAGAGCTATTCTTTCCTCGTGTTCTAGGTTGTCCTTGCCATTAGTGGACCAGTTAATTTTCAGAAGGTCCTCCTGTACCAAGTCCAAGAAGACCCCCTAGCCACTTGTTTTTGTGAAACTGTGGCATAGATTTTGATCTAATTCTTCTAAAGGGGAAGGTCTCAGTGGAGTCAGCATCATCTGATGATAGTCCAGCTTCATCCAATAAGGACACCAGCTGATCAAGGGCTACCTTGTCAGCTAGATCATCCTCATGGATAGGGGGGTCTGTAGCATGTCTGTCTGAGTTTATCAATTTATAATAGACTTTTCTCAGAAAGAGACAGAGGTCCTTATAGATTAAAAGTGGTCTATTTTTGAAAGGGGTGAAAAGGATAGTGCCTTAATAAGGAGGTCAAGATACCTTTTCTCTAGATTGAAATTAGAAAGATTAATGACCTTCAAGTCATTAGGGGGAGTAGTTATAGTTTCGACTATCATTGGCGGAAGTCCTTCTGACTCCTCGTGGTCGTTCGATTTATTTTTGTCACATCCCTTCTTTGTTTGTGTTTCCATTTGCCTCTTCCTTTTCCTCTTTTGGTTGTGTCTGCTTTGCCTCCTTTCAGTATTCCCCTGGGTGGGGGTGGGTCTTCTAGCTCCAAACGGTCCTTTTCTAAAAAAGTAACCGAGTGGTGTAATTCGTCCTCACTGCCAGAGGATTGGGCACAACCTGCACCTGACTGTGACGGAAACCTACGTCGGCGAGATCGACTTCTGCTGCTTCTCGGTGTGAGGTCAAATATCTCACTACAATATATATATATCATATATAGGACTAGACATGTGCACAACAAAAAAATTAGTTTATTTTCATTTCGTTTTTTTTTTCGTTTCCGAAAAAAATTTGTTTATTTTCGTTTCGTTTTTTTCGTTTCCGTTGATTCGTAACGATTCGTACATTCGTAAGTCGTCGGTGTTCGTATTCGTAACGATTCGTACATTCGTAAGAGTTATTTTTTCGTTTATTCGTTTATTCGAAATTCGGACGCATTCGTATTTATTCGTACATTTGTAACATTCGTAACATTCGTAGATTCGTAATCGGAGCATAATTCATAATTTTATGTAATGTGTATGCTATTATTACATTTTAATAATTTACGAATCGAAAAAAAAAAAAGTTACAAATCGAAAAAAAAAGTTACGAATCGAAAAAAAAAGTTACGAATGTACGAATTTTTTCGTTCAATCTATTCGAACCCCTTAAGCAGCACCATTGTAAGGGACACGGAAAATTACCAATTCAACAAAAAAAAAAGTTACAAATCGAAATATTTTTTTACGAATGTACGATTTTTTTCGTTCAATCTATTCGAAGCACATTAAGCAGCACCATTGTAAGGGACACGGAAAATGACCAATTCAACAAAAAAAAAGTTACGAATGTACAAATTTTTTCGTTCATTTTCGTTGTTCCTGTTTTCGTTTTTCGGATTTTCTTCATTCGTACATTCGTTGTTTCTAATTAGTTTTTTTCGGATTTCCGTTTTTCAGATTCGTTCGATTCGAACGATTCGTTAATTGGATTCGTACGATTCAAACGATTCGTTATTCGGATTCGTTCGATTCGAACGATTCGTTCATTCGTTCAACGAAAATAACGAAAAAAAAAGAAAAACAGTGAAAAAGAAGTGTGTAAACACTTATGGCAGAGCCGGCAAGAGGGAGATCTTTCCCATCTTCCTGCCAGCACACATAATGCTAATGCGCATGGGATGATTAGGGTGTGCCCAGGCATAACAGGCACACCCTGTGCGAATGCTTGTGAAAATAGATTGTGACAGTCTTTACAACTATTTATTTTTCGTGTACAATCATTTTTTTATTGTAAGAAAAAGCATAACATCTTTACAAATGTTCACCCATACAGGGGTACAGCATAATGAACATAACAGGAAGGTGGGGGACTATTGCTATTTCTAAATTATTTATTTATGTTTATTTTGTTATGATTGAAACACAACTGCTAAGACTGGACACTGAAAATTATATTCTGAAGTATTAGTTCACAGACTTTATATATTGTTTTGCCTGGAAACCTTTTATTATATCATATTGTATTCCGGGCTATTTTGATACTCAATAAACAGAAAGTTAAAAAAATATATAAAAGTGACAGTTTGCCTTACAGGGACCCTTGGTTATTTGCAAGTTATCCTTGTCATGACAGGAAGATTGTCTACTTAGCCTTGTTACTAAGGATGAGCCCGGTGTTCGATTCGAACCCATGTTCGAATCGAGCACCGGGTGTTCGCTCGCTCGGCGAGCCCAGAACTATTGGGACCGCTCGCATCAAATTCGTGTGATGCGAGCGGCCCCGCAATGCATTGCGGCCCGCGCAGTGCAATGCTGGCTGATGATTGGCCAAGCATGCACTGTGACCCCGCATGCTTGGCCAATCACAGCGCCGGCAGCGAGGAGAGCCATAATTGGCTACAGGCAGGATGCCTGTAGCCAATTATAGCTCAGGGGCTTTAATACACGCCCCACGGTATAAGAGGCCGCCGCGGCGGCGGCCTCGCATATTATGTTTCACTCACAGTGTCAGCGTGTCAGTGTGCTGCTGACTGCTGACAACAATATGTTCTTTATTTCTGGGGATATGTGTGTGCATGCTGTTAGAACAGCATTGCAGTATCACATCTGGGGGGTGTCTATAGGTAGCCTGTGAAGGAGGGCAGGTTTCCTGTGCTTAGAACTTTCCCTGCAAAAAAGTGTCATTTTTGCAGGAAGAAAGCTATTTAAATCACTCGCGGCTAATGAATTGATGGCTCCTGTAACACAGAGAGCTGTCATTCATTAATAAAAAACAAAAAAAAAAGCGTAGGGGTCCCCCCAAATTCAATAACCAGGCCCTTCAGGTCTGGGATGGATATTAAGGGGGATCCCAGCCAAAAAAAAAAAAAAAAAATGGCGTAGGGTCCCCCTCAAAATCCATACCAGACCCTTGAGGTCTGGTATGGATTTTAAGGGGAACCCTAGCCAAAAAAAATGGCGTGGGGTCCCCCTCAAAATCCATACCAGACCCTTATCCGAGCACGCAACCTGGCAGGCCGCAGGAAAAGAGGGGGGGACGAGAGCGGCCCCCCCTCTCGCCTGAACCGTACCAGGCCACATGCCCTCAACATTGGGAGGATGCTTTGGGGGTCTAAGACCCCAAAAGCACCTTGTCCCCATGTTGATTAGGACAAGGGCCTCTTCCCCACAACCCTGGCCGGTGGTTGTGGGGGTCTGCGGGCGGGGGGCTTATCGGAATCTGGAAGCCCCCTTTAACAAGGGGACCCCCAGATCCCGGCCCCCCCCCCTGTGTGAAATGGTAAGGGGGTACAAAAGTACCCCTACCATTTCACCAAAAAAGTGGCAAAAATGGTAAAAAGGACAGGAGACAGTCTTTGACAATTCCTTTATTAAAATCTTCTTTCTTCTTTCTTCATCCTTCGGTTTCTTCATCTTCTCCTTCCTTCATCTTCTTCCATCTTCTTCTTCCATTTTCTTCTTCCTCCGATCCGCTTCTTCTTGCGCTGGTCTTCTCGTCCTTCTCGTCCGGCATCTTCTTCCGTCGGCGTCGGCGTCGGTGTCTCTGTCTCTTCTTGGGCCGCTCCGCGCAATGGGAGGCTCCCGCTGTGTGAGGCTCCGCTCCGTCTGACAGGTCTTTTATAATGGAGGGCACCTGGTGACCCCGCCCCCTCTGACGCACAGGGACGTCATGGGGAATTCCATGATGGCTTTCCCCATGATGTCAGAGGGGGGCGGGGTCACCAGGTGCCCTCCGTTTTAAAAGACCTGTCAGATGGAGCGGAGCCTCACACAGCGGGAGCCTCCCATTGCGCGGAGCGGCCCAAGAAGACACCGACACCGACGCCGACGCCGACGGAAGAAGATGCCGGACGAGAAGGACGAGAAGACCAGCGCAAGAAGAAGCGGATCGGAGGAAGAAGAAAATGGAAGAAGAAGATGGAAGAAGATGAAGGAAGGAGAAGATGAAGAATCCGAAGGATGAAGAAAGAAGAAAGAAGATTTTAATAAAGGAATTGTCAAAGACTGTCTCCTGTCCTTTTTACCATTTTTGCCACTTTTTTGGTGAAATGGTAGGGGTACTTTTGTACCCCCTTACCATTTCACACAGGGGGGGGGCCGGGATCTGGGGGTCCCCTTGTTAAAGGGGGCTTCCAGATTCCGATAAGCCCCCCGCCCGCAGACCCCCACAACCACCGGCCAGGGTTGTGGGGAAGAGGCCCTTGTCCTAATCAACATGGGGACAAGGTGCTTTTGGGGTCTTAGACCCCCAAAGCATCCTCCCAATGTTGAGGGCATGTGGCCTGGTACGGTTCAGGCGAGAGGGGGGGCCGCTCTCGTCCCCCCCTCTTTTCCTGCGGCCTGCCAGGTTGCGTGCTCGGATAAGGGTCTGGTATGGATTTTGAGGGGGACCCCACGCCATTTTTTTTTGGCTAGGGTTCCCCTTAAAATCCATACCAGACCTCAAGGGTCTGGTATGGATTTTGAGGGGGACCCTACGCCATTTTTTTTTTTTTTTTTTGGCTGGGATCCCCCTTAATATCCATCCCAGACCTGAAGGGCCTGGTTATTGAATTTGGGGGGACCCCTACGCTTTTTTTTTTTTTTTCATTTTTTTTTTTTTTTTTTTTTATCAATGACTTTTTTTTATGAATGAGTTTCAATGAATCACTGTTCTCTGTGTTACGGGAGCCGTGAATTAACATTAGCCGCGAGTGATTTTAAATAGCTTTTTTACTTTCAAAAATGACACTTTGCGCAGAGACAGTTCTAAACACGGGAAACATGCGCCCCTTTACAGGCATACTATAGACACCCCCCAGGTACGAAATTTAAAGGAATATTACACTTTTATTGTTTCAATTTAAGCATTATTAAAATCACTGCTCCTGAAAAAACGGCCGTTTTTAAAAAAAATTTTTGCATTGATACATGTCCCCTGGGGCAGGACCCAGGTCCCCAAACACTTTTTATGACATTAACATGCATATTAGCCTTTAAAATGAGCACTTTTAATTTCGAACGTTCGCATCCATTATAACTAATAGGGTTCTAAAGCTCGCACGGACTTTAGGTCCGTTCGCGGGTTCTGGTGCGAGCCGAACGGGGGGGTGTTCGGCTCATCCCTACTTGTTACTAAAGCAGTAAATTGTTATATTTATAGTAGGGAATGCTACTATAAATATAACATTTATTTATCCAATATCATATTTTTTTAAGGAAGAAAACGGTATTAAAAGGTTACCAGGATCCCCTGGCGATATCATTAGCTTTATCATTTCAATTTAGAATTCTATATTTTAATTTTAAATACTAATCATATTTAGGTGTGCTTTACTTAAAACCAAATAACCATTTTTGTCCTCTGCCAACATTGTTTTCTGTTATTAATATGTTCAGTAAATTTTTTCAGTTTTGAATAGAGTAGGTATGAATGAATGAATGAATGAATGATTTGTATAGCGCTGCAACTGCGAACTGAATCGCCTCGAGGCGCTTGATCCGACCTGCGTTGATTCCTTCTTAGAAGAGGTAGGTCTTGAGTTTTTTCCTGAAGGCCCGATGGTCTTTTTCCAAGCGGATGTTCATAGGTAGAGCGTTCCATAGCCGTGGTCCTTGGACTGCGTTCTTCGTTCTTCGTAGGTAATAGTTTAAATTAAAAAAAAACTGCCAGAAATTGTGTCTGTGATCCTATTGGGGAACTTTTCCCTCACTTCTTGTCCTTGTAACACCAGGAAAACCCTTTGGGGAGCTGTTGTCACTGAGACAGCAAAGCAAGGATATTCTATTTATAAAGAAATTCTGCCAGCAGTTCAAACCTATACCCAGTCTACTAAAATATGTTCTGCTTTTTCTGTGTTTTTTTTTTTCTTTTTCTTTTTTTCTTTTATCTGGAGGAGAGGAGGAAGGGCTTTCTCAACTAAACACACCCTCCTGCCTGCATGCCTGAGCTATGAGCAGATGAATTCCAGGAAGTAAATGTTACATGAATCATCTGCCCCTACTCCACATGACCGTGGCTAGGGGGTGTTTTTCAAAGGAATTGCTTAACAGAATAAAGCATGCAGACATGGATGGATGGGTGAGTTTGCTTTGAATAGTAAAAATGAATTAAATTGTGTTTTCAGTTTGTGGTACTCAGATACAATTAAGTTCTGCTTTAAGTATTTGTGAATGCAGAGAGAAAAGCCTTAAGAAAATCACCTCCAACACCAATCCATATCACAGATGAAACTTTTTTCTGTGCTTAATGCAGCATTTAAAGTATGAGGTTCAGCAGCAACCAAATTGTTAGCAGAGGATGAGTGAATATACAGATAGCAGATACAAAAATATAAAAGATGATTCATTACATTCCATAGCCCTTTCCCAGACAATGTCTGTCTAGACATGACTTGTCCATTTACACCTCCCAAAGGGCTATTTTCATAAAAGTGGTTGGTCTACAGGTCAGTCTAGGTCAGTTCGCCTTGATAATTGTCATGGCATTGACATGAGGATATGTAAACCACACATACGCTCTATGAGTTTTGTCAATGGGAGTGCCAAATCTATCTAATATAAGAATTTATGTACATCAAAATAGAGTCAATGTATCTTCAAACTGGGAGGAGCCAGTTGAGGTGGTTTGGATATTGTATATAGATGCTCCCTGGGAGGCTTTCATAGAATTATAAAAACTATGTCCAATTGTTACCAGCCCCTGGGGCACACCCAGAAAGCACTGCTTAATACATATCTTTAGGCGTGATTTGAAACACTTTGGAATTCCCCAGAAATATTGTGGTTAAAAAGGGGGAAAGATGGGAATGGCCTTTTTGGTCTGGTTCCTTCCTGATCACCCCAAATGAAATGCATGGTAATTAAACAGATGTATGATGTGTATTCAGTAAGAAAAATTCTTTGGAATGAGTTATTCAAACCACAGTATACAAGGAATAGCAGATATAATAAACATTTAGAGGAGAAGTACAGCCAAAGCTCATTTGGCTGTACTTCTCCTGTGGATCACAGGAATGCAGTTCGTTCTGCACTCCTGTGACCCGTTTACTGAAACCCGCTGTTGGCTGATGTCACAGAGCCGGTCCAGGCTCGGGAAAGATCACAACCATATGCCTGGACCAGCACCCGGCTCAGCCTTTCAGTAGCTGTTGAGAGCCTGAGCCGGCTGCTTCCGCCCCCTTCACAGCCCATCGCTCCAGTAAGTAAGGAGGGGGCAGAGAAGAGAGTCAGTGACTGACATCCACCTAGGTGAGTATCATTCTAAAAAAAATCACCTTATCCCCTGGGCATGCTTGCAACATTTGGAAATGCTATGCTTGCATTTGTAAATACAAGCAGGAAAGCAGCAATTGCCAGAGAAGTGGGGATATTTTGCTATGAAGATTTTATGCATAAGACAGCCAATATCTGTTAAAGATAGACTTAATAATTACTAATGAACTTCTGAGTAAGAAATCAATATCTTGTTTTAGCTTAGATCTACCTCTCTTCAACAATCTTGTCTTTCTATATTTAAAGCACGGTGACAGCCAGAATAAAATAAATATTTATTGTAGTCACTAGATGAATTTTTATTTCAAACTCACACTATGAAACCCTATAGCTGCATTCACACCTGAACAATACAATGCATCAAGCATTTTTGGCGCATTTGTGGCAAGACAGCCGTTGACTTGAATGGGCTGCTTATCGCATGACAAAGGCTTCAAAGAAGCTCAAGTACCATTTTTTTGGCACTGAGACAAGTGCAACAAAAGGCACTACTGTTACCCATGTTTGGCATGTCATTAAGAAATAATTATATAAGCTTAAAATACTTTAAATAATTATTAATAAATAATGGCACTACAATTGTGATGCATGTCTTTGCTCATTTCTTATGCATTTCTTCCTACATTTCCATGTCGCTCAGGTATAAATGCAACCTCAATAAAACATTTTCTTTGGAGTAAATGTTGAATACTGTGCAATGTATGCATATAATAACATAAGCTATTGTTTGACACTGTACTGGTGGAATTTGTTTTAATAAAACACAGTTGTGATGCAATGCATTGAGGTTAATAAAGGAACATGCTGATGGGAGGAGATAGTACAGTCATAGAGAGATGAGTTAATCAGTCTACTTCTTCTTTCACTGTCCAGTCACAGGCTGGATGTGGGAGGGGGAGCCTGGAAGTATAATTTAAATACAGCAGAGAAAAAACAAGTCTCCTCTCCTGTCAGTTAGGACTGTGTTGTGTAGCAGAGCTGTGTAAATCTCAACTGTATGAGAAGCACCACTCCTTTGGCAGATAAAACATCCCTCTTAAATGTATCATATGTGTTTTAGCAGTTGCCTTTAGTTCAGCTTTAATACTGGAGTAGACTTGGTTTTAAAGATGATAATAATATACCTGACATTGCTTTTGTATTAAGTTAACAAATACGATTAAAATTTTTTGGGTTCTAGCCTGCATTTACTAAGTAGTTAAGAAGAACGTGGAACTCAGTAATCTTATGTAGTAGAGTACTTGTATCTACTGCTACACTTGCAAAGCTTTGAATATAAAAACATTGTACAATGTGTTCTATTGACCAACATGCTTTTTGACCAAACAAGTCAATGTTAAAGTCAATGTCAAAGAAAACAAAAGTGAGTTAATAGGTTGTTGGAGGCTAAAAATGAAATGACTATCTTTGATGCCTTTATCAAAAGCTTTAATCTTTATACTAAATACTCAACATCCTTGCCTTGAACCCTAAAATTTAACATTGAAACCTAGCCAACCCCTAACACCTAACCCAACCCCTAAAACTTAATTAATGATACTTAACCTAACTATAACCCTTAACTTTACTCTAATGTGTAAAACAGATTGTTTTTTAATAAAAAAAAACCCCAAATATTACATTTTATAAACTTAAGAATAAAGCAACTAAAATAAAAGTGACCCGAATCTCATTATTGTTTTCATTTAAGTCTTAACCTAAACCTTAACCACTCTCAGACCGGACCAATTTGCAGCCAAAGGACCAGGCCCCTTTTTGCGATTCGGCACTGCGTCGCTTTAACTGACAATTGCGCGGTCGTGCGACGTGGCTCCCAAACAAAATTGGCGTCCCTTTTTTCCCACAAATAGAGCTTTCTTTTGGTGGTATTTGATCGCCCCTGCAGTTTTTATTTTTTGCGCTATAAACAAAAATAGAGCGACAATTTTGAAAAAAATGCAATATTTTTTGCTTTTTGCTATAATAAATATCCCCAAAAAATGTATAAATAAAAATAAAAATTTTTTTTCCTCAGTTTAGGGCCGATACGTATTCTTTTACATATTTTTGGTAAAAAAAAATTGCAATTAGCGATTATTGATTGGTTTGCGCAAAAGTTATAGCGTTTTACAAAATAGGGGATAGTTTTATAGCATTTTTATTAATATTATTTTTTTTACTAGTAATGGCGGCGATCAGCGATTTTTATTGTGACTGCGAAATTATGGCGGACACATCGGACATTTTTGGGACCATTGTCATTTATACAGCAATCAATGCTATTTAAATGCATTGATTCCTGTATAAATGACACTGGCAGTGAAGGGGTTAACCACTAGGGGGCAGTGTAGGGGTTAAGTATGCCTAGGGGTGTGTTTCTTACTGTGGGGGGGCGTGGCTGTCAGCTAGTGAATGCTGATCTCTGCGCCAATCACAGGGAGCAGAGATCGGCGTCACTAGTTGCTAGGCAGAACGGGGAGATGCTGTTTATTTCCGCATCTCCCCCGTTCAGCCTTCCCGTGAGACGATCGCGGGTGTCCCCACGGCGATCGAGTCCGCAGGACCCGCAACTGGCCTCACGGAGGTCCCGACCGGCGCGCTCCCGATGGCATGGCAGGCATTTAAAAGGGACGTATATATACGCCCTCCTGCCTGCCCGTGCCATTTTGCTGACGTATATCGTCGTGCGCCGGTCGAGAAGCGGTTAAAAACCAAACATAACCTTTAGCCTCAAAATGCCACATTCACTATTTTATTACCAAAAGAATGAGCAATAAAAACCTCCCAGCCCTGTGGCAAGTTCAATTGCTATGAGCCTATGACAGGGCTGTTGAAGTTGAATTTTCAGAAGTTAGGTAATAGTGAGATAGTGGGCAAAGAGAGTTGGTGGTGCTAGAAATGCAGGGTGCCATCTCTTCTCCTGGACTAGATTTTAAGTGTCACTGACTTTGCCTCTGCTAATCTATGCTTTACATGTTATGCTTACCTCTCAACTTCTCCTTACTAGTTTGTATGTGCCTTGTGGTTTTAGGTATACACTATATTGTCAAAAGTGTTGGGACACCTGCCTTTACACACACATGAACTTTAGTTTCATCCCAGTCTTAGTCCATAGGGTTCAATATTGCGTTGGCCCACCCTTTGCAGCTATAACAGCTTCAACTCTTCTGGGAAGGCTGTCCACAAGGTTTAGGAGTGTGTCTATGGGAATGTTTGACCATTCTTCCAGAAGCACATTTGTGAAGTCAGACATATTTTGGATGAGAAGGTCTGGCTCGCAGTCTCCACTATAATTCATTCCAAAGATGTTCTATCGGGTTGAGATCAGGACTCTGTGCAGGCCAGTCAAGTTCCTCCACCCCAAACTCACTCATCCATGTCTTTATGGACCTTGCTTTGTGCACAAATGACCACGTCCTCACCTGGTTGAGATCCATGAGGAGTATGAGATACAATCAATGATTGACTCCCTTACTTTCCATGGGCGCATACAGTACCTGGTTCATTGGAAAGGGTATGGCCCAGAGGAACGCTCTAGGCTCTCATCCTTGGACGTACATGCTCCTGGTCCTCCTCTGTGCTTTCTGTAGAGGTTTTCCCTCAAACCTTGTGAGGGGGAGGGGTCGTTGAGGAGGGGGTACTGTCAGGGCTGGGCTCTCAGCTCTCCCTTCTCAGTACTCAGGTTGCTCAGCTGTCGATTAATTACTAGCACTCATCGTTCCACAGTGGCTCACCTGGTGATAATTTCCTGCTCGTCAGTCCAGCCTACAGCCAGCCCCTTCTAACTATTTAAACTGCCTGGTTCATTCCTTCTGTGCCTTCGCCTTGGCCAAACATATCTGGAGACTCTCTGCTGTATTCCTCTTGAAGACTTGCCTGGCTGACATCCCTTATGGTTCCTGATCCTGTCTGCTGCCTCTGACGACGCTGATCTCTGGCTTTCTGATTTACTGGCTTGTTCTGACTACCCGCTTTGGCTACCGAACCCTGGCTATGTTTTTTTTTTTTAATATCTTTATTTATCAAAATGTTCCTTTTACAACATTATATACATACCATTACACATACTCATATAAGTATTTACTGAGTATGAATTGGTTATATTTTATATTATCATTTTCAATATTCTATTTCCATACCTCATTATTTATATATCCAAAATTAAATCCCTGTAACATCTTGTATTTAAAAACACTTTTCATCAAAATCAACAACACAAAAAAAAAAGGGGGGGGGGGAGAAGGAAGAAAATCCATTTCCCTGGTTATGTTTTGACTACGTTTACTATTTGTACTATTTTTATCATTTTATTAAAAGGTGTGATTTTTACTGCATTTTCTGTCTTGGTCTGATTCATGGTTCCTGACAGTTGGGAGCATGAAATTGTCCAAAATGTCTTGGTATGCTGACGCCTTAAGAGTTCCCTTCACTGGAACTAAGGGGCCAAGCCCAACCCCTGAAAAACAACCCCACACTATAATCCCCCCTCCACCAAATGGTTTGGACCAGTGCACAAAGCAAGGTCCATAAAGATTTGGCTGACCTCAACCTGATAGAACACCTTTGGGATGAATTTGAGCGGAGGCTGCGAGTGCCTGATCTCATAAATGCGCTTCTGGAAGAATGGTCAAACATTCTCATAGACACACTCCTAAACCTTGTGGACAGCCTTTCCAGAAGAGTTAAAGCTGTTATAGCTGCAAAGGGTGGGCCAACTCAATATTGAACTCTGTGAACAAAGACTTGGATGTGCATGTAAAGGCAGGTGTCCCAATAATTTTGACAATATAGTGTATATCAATGATTCAACACTCTATTAAATCAGAAAAAATGCTAATTTCTGTTGTAAACTTCTCTAATCTTTATTCCTTTCAATAAAAGTACCTGTTACAAAAAAATTATATAAAAAAAACCTAAGGTATTATGAGTATAAAGTACCATTCCTAAAGATATAAACTCTATTGGTAAGTTGTCAGCGTTCGAAGCAGTTTCCAGAGGCAATTATTTTCCGGGACAATTCACTGAAATGCGATGCAGTTTTCTCTCATTTTTCCACTTACCAATGCAGAATGCAGTCCTGACTCACCCACATTTATAAAGTTTATCTGTGCTTGCACTGTAATTTTGAGTCTTATTTAGTGATGGAATGCTTTTAAACTACTTTGAACTGCTCTTAGACTAGATTGCAAAACATCTGTAATGAAGATAAAGTGAAAAAAAAATGCTTAATATGATATAAACCAGAATATGTTCCCAAGTGTATTTTTCCTTTTTGGAGATCAATGCATGAATTAACTGGAGAAACAATTAGCCCTTTTTTGTCCTTTTAGACCCAATTTACATTTATTTTTGAACACTGTCCAAAATACATTTCTGATGATTATTAATACAAAAAATTAGTAGGTCTCTGAAAATCTGTTCCAGGCAAAGAGCTGATGCCCAATCCTAGCAAATAATTTGAGTCAGTTTAATTAACCAGAACAAAGCAATGGTTATCAGGAACTACTGAAATAGATTTTAGAGAACTTTATATTTTATAACATACTGAGATCTCAATACTCTATCATTAAAGCAGGAAAGAAAAAACAAAATGGACAACAGTTTCCATCACAAAGTAGAGCTTTAGCTGAACACCATTGGCCTACAGGGCTACAAGAGAGGAGAACAGGTGCTACGATGTCTTCAGAAATGGCATGTATCTCAACACTGAAATTACAGTAGGGTTCAACCTTTTTGGCAAAAGATTTTTAAAGCCTATTACGCTATGCAATCCATCTATAATATCACTACAGCCCCTGGATTCTATGCTACCAAGCTCCGATAAGAGCATTAATGTCCTCAGATTCTGCCTTTTCTCTAGATGAATGTTGTAGAATGTTGGGATCCCACCAAATGCTAAGTAAAATATGTCAAGTAAAATAATTCAATGTGTATGGAGAGCTTGCTGGCATGTGACATGGTCCATATGAGCTCTTTTATATGTTTGTCAGGTTGAATACTCATCTGCTCCTCTTCTGCATTGCATTCTATGCTGGATTCCTACGGGTCTATTTATAAAAAAAAAAACTCTATATGAATGTGACAAACATTTACTCAACATCAATGAAAAACACCATATTTTCTCTAATCTGATTATTTCCTGTGATCCACAGTGCCATCTAAAGGCCATATTTGGGTATTTTTCTAGAGATACCTCAACTAAGAAAAAATAATGCATTATGGTCATTAGATGGCACTGGCAACCAGTAGGAAATAATCATATTAGAAAAATACTGAGGTTTTCTGTTGCAGCTGCGCATAGGTTTATCAAATTTTTTATACATAGACCCCACTTTGTTTGCAGCCACCATCAGGACTGTTTAATTTATCATTGTTACTGGTTTTCTTACTGGTATTAAAGTTGACAGTTTGGGTTGGGGTGCTCCTGTTTTTCACAATCTCCTCAGCTCACATGGCTCTTTGAGTCTTATTATGCCCCATACACGCGGTCGGACATTCCGACCACAAAATCTGTCAGATTTTTTCTGACGGATTTTGGCCAAAACTTGTCTTGCATACACACGGTCACACAAAGTTGTCGGAAAATCTGATCGTTCAGAACGCGGTGACGTACACAACGTAGGGCGGGACTATGAAAAGGGCAGTATCCAATAGCTTTCGTCTCCAAATTTATTCTGAGCATGCGTGGCACTTTGTGCGTCAGAATTCTATAAACACGATCGGAAAAAGTCCGATCGGATTTTGTTGTCGGAAAATTTTAGGTCCTGGGCTAAATTTTTTTACGTCAGAAATTACGATGGAAAAAGTCCGCTAGAGCCCACACATGATCGGATTTTCTGACAACATAATTAGATCAGACTTTTTCCGTTGGAATTTCCGACCATGTGTACGGGGTATAAGTCTTCTATCTAAACAGAAATGACAAAACTGAGGAATTTCAAACCCTTTTTTGTTTCTCTTTTCCCGTCATATATTCATTTACCTCACTGTATTTCCTGGTTTCTTTCTGTACCCCCCCCCATTAATGGGTTCAGTAACCCTTTGGCCCTCTTTTTATATTTTACTTATAACATTGTTCTTTTCCTATATTGTTTGCATTTTCCAGATGACTTGACACGGGTTGTATTTAATTCTCCTGATTTATTGAATTTTAGCCACTCCATGCACTAAAACCTTTTTTGCTGTATAGCTAAAAACTCAATAAACATATGTTTAACCAAAACAAAAAAAAATTGCTTGTTGGGAGAGACGAACCAGGGAAGGAAAAAAACTGTATAAGCTGATTAAATTTCAAATTAAAAATGAGCACTTGTATTGAAAGTATTATACCAAATATAGTTTTCTTATCCATAAGCAAATATGTAGGTTCTGGCATTTATTGTACCCGAAGGTTCAGATTATGGCTATTTAAGGAAATTGTGACATAAAAAAAAAAAATGTATTCACCAAGTATGGGAGTGCAAAAGTACATACGAGTGCCAATTTGTCCTAAATTGTGAAACACATTATGAAGAAACATTCCATGATGTATGTCAAAAATTTTCAATAAAAAGAATTTTCAAAAAAAAAAAATGAAGAAACATTCCACCCCCAGATTTCTTTTGGCACTGTTACTAACATAATTGTAAATTAGGTTATTAAAGGCTAACTCTAGGCACGTCTTTTAGAAGAAAAAGAAGCCCCAGCTAGTGTTGAAAATAAAAAAGCAGCTCTGCAACACTCACCTCCTCTCCAGTGTTGTTCCCCATAGTAATTCCATAGCCTCAGTTTCTGCGTTGAATGATGCCCAGCATCATATAAAGCCCAGTTCTGAGCAACCCCTATTTTTTTACTATCCCTCTCTCCCACCCCCCCCCCCCTAAACCCATCCTGCCAGTCAATTAATCCTTAATTTGTGAAGTCAGTTATACTCATCTGAGTCCCCCAGCCAGGTCCCCTGCGAATGCTGCTTCCACCTGCGGGAGCGACTAGCCCAGGACCACATGTTTTCATCCTGTCCCCTTCACTGTTTTTGGTCCAACATCAGAACTCTTCTCAATCCTATGAGGACCCCTCCACTGCACAGCGAATGGAAATAGAGACCCAGAAGGACCCCAGCAGGAAGTTAACAGAGCTGGAAGTAAACCTGGCACTGGATAATCATGTGATCACACCCTAAGGCAAGTGAAAATGGGCGTTTAAAGAGTTTTTTTTCTTCCTAGTGATCATATAGTTGTGAGTGGGAGTAGGGTAAATGTTATCCCAGAGTTGGGCTTTAAATTTGTCAGCGGTCTCAGTCAGAGACAGCTCTAGGTTTTGTGAGGCCTTATGCGAAACTTACACATGAGGCCCCACTCACGCCCATAATCGGAAAAAAAAATTTCAAGCAATAAAACATGGCTGCAAAAAAATGGACAGATCTAGCACACAGTTCATCAGCACCACTTCCAGGGCACCCTACTCACCCATCAGACATATGCAGCCAATAAAACATCTGGGGCCCAGCAAGGTGGCAACCCCTCTGAGAATTTCCTGTGTCTTTGGAGAATGGGGAGGGGATGTCACTGAGTCATTCCACATCCACAGTAGAGTGGGGGGATCCCAGCACAGCGCAGGGGGAGAGAGAGAGGGGAGGGAGAGAGGGGAGGGGAGAGAGAAAGGGAGAGAGAGATGGGGAGGGAGAGAGAAGAGGGGAGAGAGAAAGGGGGAGGGAGGGGGAGGGAGAGAGAAAGGGGGAGGGAGAGAGAGAGCGAGAGAAAGAAGGGGAGAGAGAGGGGAAGCAAGAGATTGTGAGCGATAGGGGGAGAGCGAGAGGGGGAGAGAGAGATAGGGGGGAGGGAGAGAGAAAGAAGGGGAGAGAGATGAGGGGGAGGGAAAGAGAGAGGGGGAGCAAGACACTGTGAGAGAGATCGAGGGAGAGAGGGGGAGAAAGAGAGGGGTGAGAGAGAGGGTTAGAGAAAGGGTGCGCAAAAGGGAGAGAGAGGGGAGAGAGAGAGGGAGAGAGAGGGAGGGGGAGTGAGAGAGGGAAGGGAGGCGGTAGAGAGAAAGGGGGAGAGAGAGGGGGAGAGAGGGAAGAAGTGTGCTGGGGGGTGGGGGCCAGAGAGTGCTGGGGGGGTGGGGGCAGGAGAGTGCTTGGGGCCAGAGAGTGCTGGGGGCCGGAGAGTGCTGGGTGGTGGGGGGCGGAGAGTGCTGGAGGGTGGGGGCTGGAGAGTGCTGGGGGCCGGAGGGTGCTGGGGGGGTGGAGGCCAGAGAGTGCTGGGGGGCGGGGGCAGGAGAGTGCTGGGGGGTGGAGGCAGGAGAGTGCTGGGGGCCAGAGAGTGGTGAAGGGCGGAGAGTGCTCAGGGCCAGAGAGTGCTGGGGGCCGGAGAGTGCTGGGGGGCGGAGAGTGCTGGAGGGTGGAGAGTGCTGGGGGCCGGAGAGTGCTGGGGGGGGTGGGGGCCGGAGAGTGCTGGGGGGGTGGGGACAGGAGAGTGCTGGGGGGTGGGGGCAGGAGAGCGCTGGGGACCAGAGAGTGCTGAAGGGCGGAGAGTGCTCGAGGCCAGAGAGTGCTGGGGGCCGGAGAGTGCTGGGGGATGGGGGCCGGAGTGTGCTCGGGGGTGGGGGCAGGAGAGTGCTGGGGGGTAGGGGAAGGAGAGTGCTGGGGGCCAGAGAGTGCTGGGGGCCGGAGAGTGCTCGGGCCAGAGAGTGCTGGGGGCCGGAGAGTGCTGGGGGCCAGAGAGTGCTGGGGGATGGGGGCCGGAGTGTGCCGGGTGGTGGGGGCGGAGAGTGCTAGAGGGTGGGGGCTGGAGACTGCTGGGGGCCGGAGAGTGCTGGGGGGTGGGGGCCGGAGAGTGCTGGGGGTGGGGGCAGAGAGTGCTGGGGGGTGGGGGCGGAGAGTGCTGGAGGGTGGGGGCTGGAGAGTGCTGGGGGGTGGGGGCCGGAGAGTGCTGGGGGCCGGAGAGTGCTAGGGGGTGGGGGCTAGAGAGTGCTGGGGGTGAGGCCGGAGAGTGCTGGGGGGTGGGGGTGCATTGTTTTAGTTTTTTTATAGATAATATATAATACATTTACAGTTCACAATACCTGCTCCTGCTCCTCGCCTCGGTCCCCTACTAAAGCCAGCAGGACAGGGAGAAGAAACACATGACGTTCTCTTTCTCTCTCTGCCTGCAGTGCAATCTGGGAGTTGTAGTCTCTGCAGCGTACAGGCACCAGACGGCCAAGTTGAAGTCTATGTGCCTGTGCTCTGTGGGAGAACTACAACTCCCGCCATGCATTGGGGCCGCCGTTGCCGACTTTAGGGGAAAGGCTAGAGGATGGCGCCGCAGCAGTGGAGCCTGCTATTGGACGCAGGCAGCCTGAGCCATGCCCACCACCCATCCACCATGCTCGTCCGCCGCCGCGGATCAACACTGTGAGTCAACAAAACACCTGAAAGGCAAATTAGGCGATCACGCGACGGCGAGGCCTAAGGCAATAGCCTAATTTGCCTAATTAAAGAGCCGCCTCTGGTCTCAGTAGCTTGTGCAGATAGTTTTAATAATACAGCCTATGTCAAATACATATTGCATTTTTAAAGTCTTGGCAAACAGCAGAACTCCAGACTTGTTTATGTATTTATAAAATTAGCATAGCAATGTCCCATAATAAAAATCTGGCAAATCGAATTTCTGAATGTTGTATATTAAGCATTATGATCATTTTACTTAACCCTGGAATTTAGCCATGTCTGCAATTCTTGATCTGTGACCAGCAGTCAATAACCTTCACACGCCAAAGCTAATAACATAATCCACCAACCAATGTCTACTCTAGACAAACATTTACAATGCACAGCAAGACATAAAGGGGTTGATTTATTAAAGCCAAATAGACTGTGCACTTTGCAAAGTGTTCAAGCTTTTATTTTCCTTACACATGATTGGTTATTCTTTGCAAAGTGAAGCTTCACCTCATTTACTAAGCTCTGGAGCAACTGCACTTGCGGAGTGCAACTGCACTTTGCAAAGTGCACAGTCTAGTTGCCTATAGTAAATCAACCCCTATGTTCCAAGGAAGCATTAGAAATAAAAATCGAAATTAATTCAAAGTGGTTGTAAACCCTTACATATACCCAGCAAAGTAATTGGCATCATGTGATACACAGAGGTCTCTACATCTGTTCAAAGTGTCAAATTTAAAAAACTTGAACTTTGAGAGTTCAGAAAGCAGGGGGTGGAGAGCTTAGTGAGGAGAGCTCTCAGAGCTGATTGGAGGGATGAGAGACACACACCCCCTTTACCCAGCACACAGGAACAGAGCTGAGGCTGTTAATCTGCTGGAGGTCCCTCCCCAATCATCATTTTTCTTTTGGTGTTAAGAAAACTTGTCAGAAGTGACTCATGCTGACAGCGGGGGAACTAAGCAGCAGACAGAAATTACACTTAGTGCTCCTAATTGAGACAAGTACACCCTATAGAGAGATATGCTTTGTTCATATTTCATGTCTGAGGTTTACAACCACTTTAACCGCTTCAGCACCGGGCGATTTTACCCCCTTCCTTACCAGAGCACTTTTTGCGATTCGGCACTGCGTCGCTTTAACTAACAATTGCGCGGTCGTGCGACGTTACACCCAAACAAAATTGACGTCCTTTTTTTCCCACAAATAGAGCTTTCTTTTGGTGGTATTTGATCACCTCTGCAGTTTTTATTTTTTGCGCTATAAACAAAAGAAGAGCGACAATTTTGAGAAAAAAACACAATATTTTTTACTTTTTGCTATAATAAATATCCAATTTAAAAAAAAAAAACGTTTTTTTTACTCAGTTTAGGCCGATACGTATTCTTCTACATATTTTTGGTAAAAAAAATCGCAATAAGCGTATATTGATCGGTTTGCGCAAAAGTTATAGCATCTACAAAATAGGGGATAGATTTATAGCATTTTTTTTATTTTTTTTACTAGTAATGGCGGCGATCTGCAATTTTTTTTTTTCGTGACTGCGACATTGCGGCGGACACTTCAGACACTTTTGACACATTTTTGGGACCATTCACATTTACACAGCGATCGTTGCTATAAAATTGCAGTGATTACTGTGTAAATGTGACTGGCAGGGAAGGGGTTAACACTAGGGGGCGCTGCAGGGGTTAATATGTTCCCTAAGGTAGTGGTACCGCACGGTCCCGCTGTTTTCACGGGGAATCGCGGGTGCCCGGCGGACTACGCGGCCGCCGGGCGCGCGCACCGGGTCCCGAGCGGCGCCGCGGGCGCGCGCGCGCACCTCCTAGGTGGCCGGGAATGGGAGGACGTCATACGACGCCCACCCAGGATGGGAGATCCACCTTGTGGGCGTCATATGACTATGGGCGGGTAATGAAGGGGTTAAGTGTATCATTAGAGGTGAAATTGAAAGCATACTTCCACTTTTACAGGCAAATTTGACAAAACCACACTGTAGGTTTGTTATGTATTCCAATTTACACAGCATGCCTAAAATGTTTTTTTTTTTCAATATTTCCTACCTTTTAGATGTTTCTTAGACAAGGTGTCATGCCTGACTACAAGGTTTCTTAAATAATGTTAGTGTAATTCTGTCCCAAATCTACCTCCATTAACTGCTTCCGGACTGCCCACCGCACAATTACTACTGCAGGGGGCCTGGCTGCGTGAAACAACGTACCTGTACATTGTTTTCTCTTTGGGGTCTGGGGCGTGCACGCACACCGCCGGTGACCCACTCCCTCTGTGATTGGACACAGCAGGAGCCAATCAGCAGGTCCGGAGGCCGCTGGGACCTGCTGATCGTTCACTGAGGAGGCAGAGCGGCGGTCTGCCAATGTAAACAAGGCACACCGCCATTCTGTCACAGAGGAAGAGAACGATCTTGTGTTCCTGCTAATCAGGAACACAGATCTCTCTCTTCCTCCACTTAAACTATTCCCCACACAGTTAGAAATCACTCCCTAGGAGCACACTTAACCCTTTGATTGCCCCTGATGTTAACCCCTTCCCTGCCAGTGTCATTTATACAGTGCTTTTTTTTTTAGCGCTGATCACTGTATTAGTGTCACTGGTCCCCAAAAAGTGTCACTTAGTGTCCAATTTGTCTGCCGCAATGTCGCAGTCCCGCAGATTGCTGCCATTACTGGTAAAAATAAAAATGCCATAAAAATATCCCATAGGTTGTAGACGCTATAACCTTTGCGCAAACCAATCAATATACGCTTATTGGGATTTTTACCAAAAATATGTAGCAGAATTCATATTGGCCTAAATTGATGATGAAATTAGATTTTTTTATTTTTTTTTATTGCATGTGTTTTATAGCAGAAAGTAAAAAATATTGTTTTTGTTCAAAATTGTCAGTTTTTTTTGTTGATAGCGCAAAATAAAAAAAACGCGAAGGTGATTAAATGCCACCAAAAGAAAGCTCTGTTTATGGAAGCTCTGTTTTACTAAGCTATGAGGGAAATGAATGCAACTGCGCTTGAAGAGTATAACTGCACTTCCAAAGTACACAGTCTAATTTCCTTTAGTAAATCTACCCCACAGTGTTCAAACATAGTTATAATTGATAATGAATAGGGATTAGCCCGCGGGTGTTCATTTGTTCTGAAATGAACCGAACATATGGGGCGTTCACGGGAAATTTCAAGCTGCGGAATGCCCCATAATGCACTGCGAGTTCGCGATGCATTGCTGTATGATGATTGCCAAAGCATGCACCTGACCTGCATGACCTGCATGCTTTGGCCAATAGCAGCGCGCTCTGCTGAGAGAGCCATAATTGGCCAAAGGCAGGGTGCCTTTGGCCAATCATGGCTCAGGGGGCTAAGTCCACGCCCCACTATATAACATATATACATATCGGCCATGTATAGTGTGTGGACAGAGATAGATTGAGCTAGATTAGGCAGGCAGGATAGTTAATGGCAGTGTATTTGATATATATAGTCTAGTGTATATATATATATATATACTCTAGATTTAGCATAGACTAGATACTAGAGACTAGATTCTGTGTATACTCTATATTCAGTAAATGCAGGCAGTGTAGTTTATATAACACAGTGTATTGAAGTGGTTAGGGGAACCCTGTGCCAACATTTTTAACAAAAATGTGTGGGGGTCCCCTCAAAATCCGTACCAGGCCCTTCAGGTCTGTTATTTTATTTTAAGGGGAACCCTACGCTAAAATGTAAAAGAAAATGGCGTGGGGGTCCCCCCAAAATCCATACCAGACCCTTATCTGAGCATGCAACCTGCCAGGCCGCAGAAAAAGGGGAGGATAAGAGAGCGCCCTCCCTCCTAAACTGTATCAGGCCACATGCCCTCAACATGGGGAGGGTGCTTTGGAGTCCCACCCAAAGCACCCTGTCCCCATGTTGATGGAGACAAGGGCCTCATCCCCACAACCCTTGCCCAGTACTTGTAGGGGTCTGCGGGCGGGGGGGCTTATCGGAATCTGGAAGCCCCCTTTAACAAGGTGGCCACCAGATTAAGGCCCCCCCCCTTATGTTAATGGGTATGGGGTACATTGTATCCCTACCCATTTACCAAAAAAGTGTCAAAGTAAAAACGACAGGAGACAGTTTTTGATGTCCATCCATCTTTAACCACTTGCCGACTGCCCATCGTCGATTGACGCTATCAGAATGGCACTCCTGTGCAAATTGGCGTAGCTGTACAGCGGGCGCTTTAAGGAAGTATAGGGGGCAGCCACGATGTCCACCAGGCACCCGTGATTGCAACTGACAGAGCAAAAACAGGGATTTGTGTGTGTAAACACACAAATCCACGTCCTGTCAGAGGAGAGGAGACAGATTGTGTGGTCCTAGTATATAGGAACAACAATCGGTCTCCTCCCCAAGTCAGTCCCATCCCCCCACAGTTAGGACACACACTGAAGGAACACATTTACCCCTCCCTTTGATCGCCCCCTATTGTTAACCCCTTTCCTGTCAGTGGTATTTATACAGTAATCAGTGCATTTTTATAGCACTGATCGCTGTATAAATGTCAATGGTCCCAAAAATGTGTCAAAAGTGTCTGATCTGTCCGCCGCAATGTTGCAGTCTCACTAAAAATCGCAGATCGCCGCCATTACTAGTAAAAAAAAAAATAATAATAAAAATGCCATATTTAATTTTTATTGTTTCACTTTAAGCATTGTTAAAATCACTGCTCCTGAAAAAACATCTGTTTAAAAAAAAAAAAAATTGCATTGATACATGTCCCCTGGGGCAGTTCCTGGGTCCCCATACACTTTTTATGGCAATAACTTGCATATAAGCCTTTAAAATTAACACTTTTGATTTTTCACGTTCGTGTCACATAGACTTTAACTGTGTTTGCACAAATTTTTTGTCTGTTTGCATGTTCTGGTGCAAACCGAACCAGGGTGTGTTTGGCTCATCCCTAATAATGAAGATCTGTATACACAATACAGAGAGGTTTAGTTATATTAAACACAGCTGCCCAGCCCCCTCACAAACAAAGTGAACGACGTAGCATTTTTCCTTGCTTGGTCCAGAATAAGGCATCTAAAAAAGGTATGCTATGTGAATAGGGACATGTAATAAATATAAAGTATGTGCTATCCCTATTTGGTTGCAAAGTGGAGATACATGTAGCACCCTGGGGTTTAGTCAGGGGTGCTCCTCACAAATTTACTTACCAGGAGTAGTTGCCCTGGTCAATTGTTAGAGCCTATATATTCGGGTGGAGTCAGGTGATCTATGTTCTGTGCCACCTGGACGGCTGTCTGGGTGGATGTGGCTGTTAGGCCAGAGATTGGGCCTATCCTGGGGGCATCTGGCTGCTAGGCTGTGTGAGGGCCTATCCAGAAGTAAGAGCAGCGCAGGGTTGGGATTGCGGCTTGCAGTCCAACCAGAAGTGACGGTTCTGCCGGCCGGAGAACCTGTTTGTGGTCGGAGGTAGAAGGGAAGCTGTTGCCACAAAAAGACCAGCCACCTTATTACCAGGGACCACAGTGAGTAACTGAAGCAAGTACCTGAGCAGCATTCTCACCGAACGGGCACGTTGGAGAATCGGGAAACTTCAGGCGGTGATCAAGTCAGGGACCCAACCAGCGGAGGTGACAGTTGCAGAGCAGCCTTGTGTGTCAAGCTAGGGACCGAGCCAGTCAGCAGGGGTGAAGCTTGAGAAGTATCTGGAGTGCCAAGCTAGGGACCCAGCAGGGAAGCATGGGTGACGCTTGAGGGAGATACTACCGCAAAGATTGGAGGAGCTCAAGGGATTCAGAGACAGTGAATCAGAGGGTCTAGTGAGAGACCGGGAGCTCAGTGTTGAAGAACTACAAGAGGTAGTTGTAGTGAAGCTGAAGGAACTGTTACATTTGAGTTATGAACTGTTAAAGACTGTTGCCTTAGGAGACTGCATCCATGTATGTGCAGAAGTGGTGGGGCTTTTCCCTGCACAGGTGTCCTCCTATTGAAGTCTCAGAGTCTGCCAATTGAATCTACAACTACTTAAGGGTGTCCTGGCCCTAACCCTTTTTCCCCCCAAAAATACAAAAAGTACTGTTAAGAGGAATAAAACCTCTTTTACATCCAAGAAGTGTCTGGCACCCAATAACTTTGTCCACCTTGCACCCACTATGCCCCACAACCCACCACATACAGAAGGATGTCAGCTATCTTTGGCCTGGAAAGTTCTCATTAGACTGGACAAGGCCAGAGACCTTGCTACATACACTTTCAAGGTAACATGTCAAGACAGACATACAAGACCTGCCATTGCTAGCTAGTTTGTGAAAGTGAGAACTCTAAAGCTGTAATTTTTCTTCTTGTTTCATGTTGATTTATTTAGCACCTTTCCACTGCTGTGTAGTCTTAAATAATAAGGTCCCTCAATTACTGCCATCCTCTATCAACCTCTATTGACCACTGTGAATATAAGACTTGCACATTGTTTTTCATGTACAATGTCAAATACTTTATCTTTGTCTGAAATCACATTTCTTTAACAAATATACTTCTGTTGAATGAAAAAAATTCAACCTGGAGAGTGATGGTCTTTTTCAGCTAAGCACACCCTCCTGTCTGCATGCCTAAACTAATGGCAGATGGATTCCAGAAAGTAAATGCTACATGAATCATCTGCTCTTAATCAAGATGGCCATGGGCAGAAATGCTAGGGGGTTGCTTGATTTTTTTTTTTTTTTAAATAAAGCATGAAGTCATGGTTGGATGGGGGGTTGCTTTGAATATTATAAATTAATTATATAATGTTTTCAGTTTGTGGTGCTCAGATGTATTGTAGGTACACTTTAGGTGGTAAAATAAATCTGATATTATGTTCAAATAATTATGGCAGAAAAAATAATACTTTCATTTTATTAATAGGGATGGGATTTTCCGCAGACAAAACCTCTGACTTTTGTCCGAAGGCGTATGCCTGGATTTTGTCTTGCATACGAACGACAAGGAATTGTCAACCAACAAACACGAACGTACTGACATACTACGTGTTTTTTCAGCTCTTTAGCACCACCCTTTGGGCTCCTTCTGCTAATTTTTGTGTTAGTAGAATTTTGTGTTGATTCGCGCTTTTCATTTCACGCTTTTCCGTTCGTTTCTGAACAGCTATTCGTCAACCAGACATGTTGCAGAATCAGAGGAGATAACTTGTTATTTATTATTGGCCTTGAAGTTATTGCTTTGACCCAAGTCCAGTCCAGGAACAGGAGGAGGAGGATTTCTTGGACCAAAAATTGGTTGCTTTATTAATCTTGACCAATTATGTCATATGTCTTTGCTGCGGGAGCCCTAGGAGAATAATCCGGATGATTTTCGGAATTATCTTCGGATGACGGATCCCTGCTTTCACCAACTCTTGGCATTGTTGACCCCCTATATAAAGAAGCAGGACACATGCATGAGGCTTTTATTTTATTTTTTGGTTGAATAATGATTTCATTTGGTAGATTTTCTATATTTTTGGATGCATGGAATGCACTTTTTGGTTAAGTTCTATTGGTAGATAGCATGTCTAATTTTATTTGTTTTCTTTTTTTAATGCACAATAAAAAAAAATGTGGAGAATAATACTTGGCTATGTGTTTACTTCAAAAAACAGTTTGGGAGTAGGCAGTTATATTTAAAAAAATACAATGTAAATTTAACAAGGGACACCAACATAATTTCTTTGATCTTAAAAACTACTGGATAATGTTTTTTTTTAAGGTAACTTCCCCAAATAATAAAAAAAAAAAAGCATAATAATATTATTATTGATTTCACTAGAAAAAAAAAAGCCTTTGAAAATTTGTTTGCAATAACACCATCAGTATAACCAGCAAAGCAGCTTCATTATTATCCCATTAAAAGAGAAGAGAATGTGCGCTGCATCTTGAGATTTCATAATTTGCCATGTCATGAATGTTAATTCTCTATTACAAACGATAGAATACAAGACCCACCGCTTCTGGCTCGTCCTTGCTTCCAAGCATGCGTCTTTGTACTTTGGACTTTTGTCCGACGAACTTGTGTACACACGCTCAGAAAATCCAACAACAGACATTTGTCTGCGTAAAATTTTAAAACCTGCTATCCAACATTTGTCCACGGAAAATCCGACAACAATTGTCCAATGAAGCATACCAACGGTCGGATTTCACGCCAACAGCCTGTCATCACACAATTCCCATCGGATAATCCAATCATGTGTATAAAGGCTGACTGTGTATAAAGTTCTGTCTGAGTGGAAGTAATAAACTCTTCTGCTTCCCAGCTCTGCTGTCAGTGAGATTAGCAAAAGATCCCTTGGCGTTGGTGTCAGTGGGAGTGACAAAAGCAATGGTGGAAGTAATTAAGGAACCTCCCAACACCGATGTCAGGGGTCAGGGGAGATAATTAAAGAACACCCTTGGGCTGTAGTGTGGGCACTGCTGCTCAAGAAGAAACAAAATGCTAGATGTAGACAGACTATTACAACTCACAGGAGTTTACTACATGTCCACTGACTATAGCACAGGTGAGACAAATACCTTTAGAAAAGCATTCAGCATTGTAAAACTTTAAATGTTCCTACCTGTGGTATGACTGAATGCATACTGCGTATTTCACGTTAATAATGGGAGCTGATTAAAAGAGACCCAATACCAGAATTATGGCTGGACTCATACTTTTGTGTAGCAGTAGCATGCATTAAAACTCATGTTTTACCACATAATATTGTTGATGCACAAGTTTATGACACAAGAAAAAATACTTACCTGTGCTAAATCTTACTACAGAGCACAGATGTGAATAGTGTTGTGGTACACTGCATTATCACAAAATAGTGCCTTTTCATGCATTAACCTCCCTGGCGGTATGATTACCGTATTTATCGGCGTATAACACACACTTTTTCCCCCTTAAAATCGGGGGAAAGTCGTGGGTGCGTGTTATACGCCTATACCCCCCAAAAAAAATGACAAAAAAGGCAAGCGCCGCTGAAAAATAGCGAGCGCTGCTGAAAAAACACGAAGCGCGGCCGAAAAAAAAGAACGAAGCGCCCCCGGAAAAAGCCGAGCAGACTCTGCTCTGCTCGTAGTCCCGCCTCCCTGCGCTCGCTCCGGAAACAGCAGGGAGGCGGGACCGCGAGCTTAGCCGTCCAAGTTGGCTCGGCTTTTTCCGGGGGCGCTTCGGTCTTTTTCGGCCGTGCTTCGGGTTTTTTCGGCGGCGCGCGCGACAACGTCTCGGCGGCGGCAAATTTAAACCCGGAAAAGACTGAAAATGACGCTGGCAAGCTACAATGGCACTGGGCAAGGCTGCAATGACGCTGGGCAAGGCTGCAATGACGCTGGGCAAGGCTGCAATGACACTGGGCAAGGCTGCAATGACACTGGACAAGGCTGCAAATGACGCTGGGCAAGGCTGCAAATGACGCTGGGCAAGCTACAGTGACGCTGGGCAAGCTGCAATGACGCTGGGAAAGCTGCAATGACACTGGGCAAGGCTGCAAATGATGCTGGGCAAGGCTGCAAATGACGCTGGGCAAGGCTGCAATGACGCTGGGCAAGCTACAGTGACGCTGGGCAAGCTGCAATGACGCTGGGCAAGCTGCAATGACGCTGGGCAAGCTGCAATGACGCTGGGCAAGCTGCAAATGACGCTTAAATGTAAGTTGTTTTTTTTTCCCTAAACTTCCCTCCTAAAACATTTTTTCCTTAAAATGCCCTCCTAAACTTGGGGTGCATGTTATACGCGGGTGCGTGTTATACGCCGATAAATACGGTATTTCCGATTTTTGATGCTTAAAGCGGTACAATGTTTTGCATGGAAATTTGGCGTTTTATATTGTAGGCCTGTAATTCTTAGGAATAACAAACTTAAATCTGTCCAAACAAGTGTCTAGTAGACATCCCGGGTATGATAAAGTTTGAAACACGAAATCATAAATTATAATATAATAAATAACTATAAATAATTATAACAAATTATAATATAATAATAATAAAAAATATTCAATAATGTAATCAAATCAAAAACACAGAAATTTGCTCAGTTGCAGAATTGTCGCTGCCGTTACTTTCAGTGTTTGATGACGGATTTCCCCACAAATCACTATCACTCAATTCTGCAAGTGATTCTAATTTATTATACGGTAGCTGTTTTCTAGCTGGTCTAAAACCGCTTTTGATGTAAAAGGGAAACTTTTTAGCTGCTATGAACAATCTCCAGTTTCCAGCCAGAAAGAACAGTATATATAATATAAAACTGCATGCAGGGCACTGGACAAACCACTAGGGACAAAAGGGATGTGAAATAGTTTGATACAGTAATGTAATCTGTAACATTACAGTGTACTGTATGTATTATGTGTTTTTAACTTTTTGAATTTGGCACCGTGCTCCATCCCCGTGCATCGCATCGCTTGCAGGGAACGGAGCTCGGCACTGTGATAGATTCGGTGGAGGACAGCTCGCACACACATAGAGGAGACATCTCAGGATCCTGGGGACAAGGTAAGCAACTTTGCCTGGATCCTGCTATGCGATCCCGAGTGTGGCTCTGGGTTACCACTTTTGGTACTGAAAATTCACCCAGAGCCACACTCGGGAATACCGTTAAGGAGGTTAAGGAGCACTGGGATCCAATTCGATATGAAGAAGATGCCCCAGTTGAAGTGTGTATTACACAAAACGCGTCGGAGCCAGGTTATACCTATTCCCACATTGCCCCTTTTAATTGTGATCACTTTTATATTTGTTACTTTGATGGTTTTTAGCAATAAAACCTTCCTTTTTTAACCTGCACCATCGGAGCCCCCTGTTTTTTCTTCTTTCCTTTCCATGGTTGGAAAACATCTGGGGAGCACCTTTCGTGAGTTCTTACCTCATTAGATGTGGTAATAGAACATTGGTTTCAACTTCCCGTTTGCTGTGGATTCCTCCTTTGGTGTTCGTGGTTCCAGCCTTTGGTTCTACATCCTACCTCGGCCATTTCCGGTTTGACCGTTCACATTACCTTGGGAGAGTCGAGACCAGCAGATTCCATCCACTTGCCTTCAAAAGTCCAGTGAATGACCAGGCTGCCGGCTATTCGAGCCTTTTCATGCTCGTTTGACGCTATGTCGCTGACAGGGGGTCCATTGGTTCTGGTAAGCGCACATCTACCATTATTTCATCCTAGAAAGTGTGCATGAGAAGATTTCAAGATACCCATGTCCTGATATCACCACTTCATTATTTGTTTCTTGGGGACTTTCACAGTCACATTGTGTTTGTTCATTACGTTGGACTTTCATGGTTTATTAGTTTATTTCACAGAGATATTTTTGTGCACTACAAGTCTATTTTGTACTGTGGACTGATTCATTTGGTATTCACCTATTAGATTATTTTATATATTTATTGTAGCGCTACACTTTCACCCATATTATATGCAAGTTATTGCCATAAAAAGTGTTTGGGGACCTGGGTCCTGCCCCAGGGGACATGTATCAATGCAAAAAAAATTTAAAACGGCAGTTTTTTCAGGAGCAGTGATTTTAATAATGCTTAAAGTAAAACAATAAAAATGAAATATTCCTTTTTTTTAAATCAGATTATTTTTATTGAAAACAAAAATGAACATTTTAATTTTACAACACACTCATCTCATAACTGAGAGGACACAATTGTATCCATTTTTGTTGGAAATATTACTTTAAATATCGTGCCTGGGGTGTCCTTAGTATTCCTGTAAAGTATTCCTGTAAAGTATTCCTGTAAAGTAGAGCATCTTTCCTGTGTTTAGAACAGTACCACAGCAAAATTACATTTCTAAAGGAAAAAAAGTAATTTAGGTCTGGTATGAACCTTTGGGTCTGGTATGAATATTAAGGGGAAGCCCGCACCAAAGTTAAAAAAAAAAATTGTGTGGGGGTCCCCCCAAAATCCATACCAGGCCCTTCAGGTCTGGTATGCATATTAAGGGGACCCTTGCGTCAGCATTTTTTAAAAAAACATTCAGGTCTGGTATGGATTTTAAAGGGGAACCCGCACCAAAATGAAAAAAAAATGATGTGGAATCCCCCCAAAATCCATACCAGACCCTTATCCGAGCGCGCAACCTGGCAGGCCGCAGGAAAAGGGGGGACGAGAGAGCGCCTTCCCTCCTGAACCTATACCAGGCCACATGCCCTTAACATAGGGAGGGTGCTTTGGGTTTCCCCCTCAAAACACCTTGTCCCCATGTTGATAGGGACAAGGGCCTCATCCCCACAACCCTTGCCCGGTGGTTGTGGGGGTCTGCCGGCAGGGTACTTATCGGAATCTGGAATCCCCCTTTGACAAGGGGACCCCCAGATCTTGCAACCTGTCACTTTTTAAATGACAATTGCGCGGTCATTCTACACTGTACCCAAACAAAACTTTTATAATTTTGTTCCCACAAATAGAGCTTTCTTTTGGTGATGTTTGATCACCTCTGTGGTTTTTATTTTTTGCCAAACAAATTAAAAAGTTTTTCTTTGTTTCTGTTATAAAATGTTGTAAATAAGTAAGTTTTCTCCTTCATTGATGAGGCTGCACTGACAGGCACTGATAAGGTGGCACCAATGAGGTGGCACTGATGAGGTGGCACTGATGGGCACTGATAGGCGGCACTGATAGCTGGCACTGATATGCAGCACTGATGAGGTGACACTCATGAGCATTGATAGGTGGCACTAATGAGCACTTTCGATTTTTCATGTTCGTGTCCGATAGAATTTAACAGTGTTTGCGTGTTCGTATGAATTTTTTGCCTGTTCGCAAGTTCTGGTGGGAACCGAACCAGAGGGGTGGTCGGCTCATCCCTTTTGAGTTTGTTCACTTTAAGGTCATCACAGAAGACAAGGGGCGCTCTTTACGTCTAGAGGAAAAGAGATTTCGTCTCCAAATACGGAAAGGTTTCTTTACTGTAAGAGCTGTGAAAATGTGGAATAGACTCCCTCAAGACCTGGTTTCTGTCCAGCTCAGTAGATTGCTTTAAAAAATGCCTGGATTATTTCCTAAATGTACATAATATAACTGAATTCTAACAATTATAGGTAAGGTTGATCCAGGGAATACCGGATTTCCTCTCGGGGGGAATCCAGAAGGAATGTTTGCCCTATTGGAGCAAATTGGATCTTGCTTTGCTGTTTTTTTTTTGCCTTCTTCTGGATCAACTGTGGGTATAAGATTGTGCATATAGGATTGTATATATTTTTGTTTTTTTTAATTGGTTGAACTAGATGGACTTCTCTCTTTTTTCAACCAGACTTACTATATAAGTGCAAAAGGGTCTTGGAAAAGTGAAACTGAAATATACTGACATGAAAAGATCCTGTTCAGAAATTAGAAAATGTATATTGCATGCACAATAGAAATTGTCCCAGCACACTTGCCAGCCAGTAAAAAATAAATGAATAAATATTCCACCGGTTAACATATTGTCATATGCTGTGCAACTAAAGCCTCTGATTTAATGCAAAGCAGCTTCTATAACCCACTCAAGAGGCTTTTTGATCAGAAATTCAGAGGGAATGAACACTCAGTTGTACTCATCCTTCTTATGTGTTATTGGAGGTGAATAGAAGACAATACAGTTCCATGACTGTCTGGTATTCCGCCAAAACCCCTGACAAATCCCTGAAGAAAATGTCATGAGTTGCAGTACTATTACGCAACCCCTAGCAGCTGCAGTGGAGCAGTGATTAAAAGCAAATATGGACATCATACACTTCATGTATCTCTATGTGCTGGAGATGGTTGTCATTATTAAAGGTATGGCCTGCAAAAAGAACATTCTAACAATTTAATTAAAAGCATCAGATATTAGAAACTCTCTTGGGCACTAGAATAATAGAACCCATAAAAAAATAAACTCCACTTCAGCACATGAATAATTGATAACAGGTTTTGTGAGAAGAATATCCAGATAGAGACGAACCACTAAACTTATTTTTTTTTTTCAGGGTTTCCCATGAATAAGAGGAAAAGATGGTCCCAAGGTATCTTGAATTAGTTGTTAATTTTGTCAGTACAATTTACTGTATATTCATACTGTTTATGCTTCTAGTAAGATGCATGATAACAAATATAAACTTGCGGCAGCCTTGACATCTGTTCTGGGTACAATTGACAATGTTTTTTTATCAATTTACGACAGTAATAAAAAAAATTGTATTATAAAATAACATTCTTTGGTAGAAGATTCTCAGACATGCATGTGTATATTGCTATTTTCATACTTTTTATTAGACAATTACCAGGGAAAACATGTCTAGCCATTGAAATGATGTTTATAAAGTAATTGAACTAGTTTGAATATTGACTCGGTCATATCTGCTACCTGTTCGGAGGGGATTATGGAATAACTATGAAGAAGATTTATGCATATAAAGTCATTTGTCAAAGAAAAAAATCTGGTGTAACACACAACTCGGTGAGCAGTCTGGACCCCAAAAGCAACTTACATCAAAGAGAGGACAGGGAAATTCCCACTCAGATAGACACAGTGCCAATAAATGAAGCTATTTCTTTATTCAAAAAAACGATTTAAAGGATATTTCCCAACAACATACTGTATACTCTCACATATTCCATGATTAAATGCTAATATGAACATGATATCACAGAAAAATATATGTAACAGAGTGAGGAAATCTCTTAGCGATAATACTCAGTTGCAGACCTGGGTCTTACAAATAAATGCGTAGCGTCCACAATGCTTACAAAAGTGGAATATAACAAGCATCGATAATTAATAGTAAATCTCCACATCCAGTGTTACCCAACAAGATAAACAATTAAACACTATATATTATATTAAATGGGGTATGAAAATAACATTCAAATGAAAGAGATGGCTGTGTCATGCTCAACTATCGTCATGGCGTGGCAGTGCCTCTTTAGGAACACATGTTTATATATGACATATATGTGCCTGAGGAACAGTCACACTGCAGATGTGCCATAGGGTCTACATTTTGCAAAATCTATCTCAGCAAAATGTAGACCCTATGGGGTTTATTTACTAAAGATAGTGACATGGAAATTTATAGATAGGCAACTTCTATCATCATTCATATTGATTAGTGGTTCCAAATTAATAATAACTACTGCAGTAGGGAACAGACACAAAAGATACACTGGTCATCTTTCCAAATAACTGTTCTGCTGTATTATGATTAGAGTTGAGCGGACACCTGGATGTTCGCGTTCGGCCTAACTTCGGAAAAAAGTCCGGGTTCGGGACCGAACTTGACCCGAACTTGACTCCGAACTCCGAACCCCATTGAAGTCAATAGGGACCAGAAACTTTTGAAGACTAAAATGGCTGTAAAAAAGTAATGGAAAGGGCTAGAGGGCTGCAAATGGCAACAAAATGTTGTCAAGAGCATGGCAAGTGCTCTGCAAGCAAATGTGGATAGGAATTACTTAAAATAACATAAAAATATGCTGGAGGCCCCCTTCTCAGCAGAAGAGGTACGATGCCACACATATGGTGGGAATGCCCCAGAATACGCCCTTTCTGGAAAAAATTATTCAATTTAATGGAAAAGATAGTGGGAAAATAAAATACTTGGAAATAAAAAAAATAAAAAGATTATAATCTTGACCTAGGAGGACGAGGTCCATATGGAGTAGGAGGTTGAGGTGGCGGTGGATGTGACGGTGTAGGTGGAAGCGGCGGTGGAGGAGGAGGAGGTAGCCAACACTGGTTTAAAAATACAAAAATACAACAATAGCTGGGTAAGGCTGGTGGTGATGTGTCGAATTCTGTTCCCCGTCGCATAGTGTCCGCCCCGTACTGCTCTTGCTCAGTACATAGGACAAGGGGATTTCAAAACTCTCCGAAGACGATGCGCGGTGAGTCCAGGTTCAAGCCACATCATCCGAGGTTGAAGTCGAGCCAAGCGAGGCCGCGCCCGAAGCGTGGCGAGCGAAGCGTGGCAAGCGAAGCGAGCCGTGAGGGGCCCTGTTACTATGTGCTACGTATGTCCACTTGGATGGTGGGGCTTAAACCTGCACTCACTGCGCAGGAGCCAATCATCTTCAGAGATTTTGTGAATCTCCTTGTCCTCCGTACTGCGCAAGCGCTGCGCCTGCGCAGTAAGTGGTTGGACACTATACGATGGCCAGACAGTTTTTGTCAGAACACCGGTATACGTGTCTATTCTGCACAAGGTACGGACAAGTCCTGTGGGATCCATGCCTGGTTAATTTTAATGAACGTGAGCTTGTCCACATTGGCTCTGTACAGGCGGCTGCGCTTGTCTGTGATAACGCCCCCTGCCGTGCTAAATACACGTTCAGATAATACACTGGCTGCAGGGCAGGCCAGCACCTCCAAGGCGTAAAGGGCAAGCTCAGGCCATGTGCCCAATTTGGAGACCCAGAAGTTGAAGGGGGCAGACCCGTCATTCATTACGTGTAGGCGTGTGCACACATACTGCTCCACCATGTTGGTGAAATGCTGCCTCCTGCTAAGACGTTCCATCTCAGCTGGTGGTGCTGGTTGTTGTGGCGTGCTGACAAAGCTTTTCCACATTTCGGCCATGCTAACCGTGCCTTCCGAGGTGCTGACGGTGCCCCGGCTGCGTTGGCGACCTCTTCTTCCTCCTCTGCCTTCGCCTTGTGCTTCCACCGTACCCCCGCTGTCAAGTGGGAATGCCACCAGCAGCGTGTCTACCAGCGTGCGCTTGTACTCGCGCATCTTACGATCACGCTCCAGTGAGGTAATTAAGGACGGCACGTTGTCCTTGTAACAGGGATCCAGCAGGGTGGCCACCCAGTAATCAGCACCAGTTAAAATGTGGGAAACTCGGCGGTCGTTGTGGAGACACTGCAGCATGTAATCGCTCATGTGTGCCAGGCTGCCCAGAGGCAACGAAAAGCTGTCCTCTGTGGGACGTGTATCGTCTGTGTCCTCTGTATCCCCCCAGCCACGCACCAATGATGGACATGAGCTGGTCTGGGTGCCTCCCTGCTGTGGACATGGTTCCTCCATCTCCTCCTCATCCTCCACCTCGTCATCCTCCAGAACTGTGCCCTTGCTGCTGGACAATTGTGTACCTGGTGCTTGTTGGTGCAGGAACCCACCCTCGTAGCCACTTGTGAATGACTGCCCTGAAAGCCTTGGAAATGATCCCTCTTTCTCCTCCTCCTCCTCCTGTGCCACATCCTCTTCCATCATCGCCTAAAGCGTTTTTTCAAGGAGGCATAGAACTGGGATAGTAATGCTGAGAACGGCGTCATCGGCACTGGCCATGTTGGTGGAGTACTCGAAACAGCGCAACAAGGCACACAGGTCTCGCATGGAGGCCCAGTTATTGGTGGTGAAGTGGTGCTGTTCCGCAGAGCGACTCATGCGTGCTGCAGCTGAAACTTCTCTATCGCCTATTGCTGCTCGCACAGTCTGGCCAGCATGTGCAAGGTGGAGTTCCACCTTGTGGGCACATCACATATGAGACAGTGATCGGGAAGGCCGAAGTTACGCTGCAGCACTGACAGGCGAGCAGCAGCAGGGTGAGAGCGCCGAAAGTGCGCACAGACGGCCCGCACTTTCTGCAGCAGCTCTGGCATATAGGGATAATTTTTAAGGAACCTCTGGACCACCAAGTTCAGCACATGCGCCAGGCAAGGGATGTGCGTCAAACCGGCTAGGCCCAGAGCTGCTACGAGATTTCGCCCATTATCGCACACCACCAGGCCGGGCTTGAGGCTCACTGCCACCAACCACTCATCGGTCTGTTGTTCCATGTCCCTCCACAACTCCTGCGCAGTGTGGGGTTTTTCCCCCAAACAGGAATGTTTTAAAACTGCCTGCTGTCGTTTACCCCTGGCTGTGCTGAAGTTGGTGGTGAAGGTGTTACGCTGACCGGATGAGGAGGTGGTAGAGGATGAAAAGGCGGAGTAGGAGGAGTTAGCAACAGGAGGCAAACTGAAGCGCCCTGCAATCCTCGGTGGTGGAAGGACATACGCCAAACGGCTATCCTTCTCAGGCCCAGCCGCCACTACATTTACCCAGTGTGCTGTTAGGGAGATATAATGTCCCTGACCGTGCTTACTGGTCCACGCATCCGTAGTTAGGTGGACCTTGCCACAGATGGCGTTGCGCAGTGCACACCTGATTTTGTCCCTCACTTGGTTGTGCAGGGAAGGGATAGCTCACCTGGAAAAGTAGTGGCGGCTGGGCACGATGTACTCTGGAACAGCCAATGCCATCAGCCTTTTAAAACTCTGCGCCTCCACCAGACAGAATGACAGCATTTCAAAAGCGAGGAATTTTGAAATGCTGGAATTCAGGGCCAGGGATCGTGGGTGTCTAGGGGGTACTTCCTCTTCTGCTCCAGTGTTTGGGAGATAGAGAGCTGAACGCTTCCATGGGACATTGTGGACATAGTTGGTGACCCAGGTGGTAGTGTTGCTGGCAGATCCTCTGTTTGCGGGTTGGCAGGTGCCACTGTCACTACAGAGGTGGATGAAGAGGCTGAGACTGCAGCAGAAGAGGAAGCAGGAGGAGCCAGAGACTTTTCTTGGTTTTTGAGGTGTCTACTCCACTGCATCTCGTGCTTTGCACTTAGATGCCTGGTCATGCAGGTTGTGCTCAGGTTGAGAACGTTTATGCCTCGCTTCAGGCTCTGATTGCACAGCGTGCAAACCCCTCGTGTCTTGTCATCAGCACATTGTCTGAAGAACTGCCACGCTAGGGAACTCCTTGGACCTGGCTTTGGTGTGCTCGGTCCCTTGCTGCATTGGACAGTAGCAGACGTACTGTCTAGGGGACGGACGCTCAGCCTTTGCACCCTGCTCCCTCTTCTGCTGTGCTGGTGGCTCTGTGCGACCACCACCTCTTCCTCCGAACTACACTGGTCACCTGCATGACGTTGATTCCATGTGGGGTCAAGGACCTCATCGTCCTCCACATCATCTTCCACCCAGTCTTCACCCATGCCCTTCTTGTCAGTCTGCACAATGGCGAAAGCAGCAGCAGTTGGCACCTGTGTTTCGTCATCATCCGAGACGTACTGCAATGGTCCTCCCATGTACTTATCATGAAACATAAGTGGTTGGGCATCGGTGCACACAATCTCTTCCACTTCTGGGGCAGGGCTAGTTAGATGGCCCTGGGAAACCCTGCTAACAGAGTCATCAAAAAGCAGAAGAGACTGCTGCATGATTTGGGGCTCAGACTGATTGGCTGATTTGCAAAGGGGTGAGGTGAAAGACTGAAGGACATCGGCTGCAGGCAGAGCCGATCCGCCCTATACGCGGACTACGCAAGCTGCGTAGGGCCCCGCGGCGGATCGGCTCTGCTCGGGGGCCCCTGGGGCCGCTGCCGCCACTGCGAGGGCAGCGGCGTCTGAAAAAAGATGGCCGCGGGGCCGACATGCAACGGCGCATGCGCCCGCCTTTCCGAAAATTGCCGAGCAGCGGCAACATCGCTGGCGCATGCGCAGTTGCCCGATATGCAACTGCGCATGCGCCAGCGCTGTTGCCGCTGCTCGGCAATTTTCGGAAAGGCGGGCGCATGCGCAGTTGCATGTCGGCCCCGCGGCCATCTTTTTTTCAGGCGTCGCTGCCCTCACAGCGGCAGCGGCACCAGTGACACGATGGCGCCGAGTGGCGCCATTTTTTAAAAATAAAACGTCCCCTCCGCAGCCTCTTACCTCCTGGGCCCCCTCCCCCTCGCAGCCTCTGACCTCCTGTCCCCCCTCCCCCCTCAAAGCCTCTGACCTCCTGCCCCCCCCCCATCGCAGCCTCTGACCTCCTGCCCCCCCCCTGCAGCCTTTGACCTCCTGTCCCCCCCCCTTCGCAGCCTCGGACCTCCTGCCCCCCCCCCCCTCGCAGCCTCGGACCTCCTTTCCCACCCCTTCGCAGCCTCGGACCTCCTGCCCCCCCCCCTCGCAGCCTCAGACCTCCTGCCCCCCCCTCGCAGCCTCAGACCTCCTGTCCCCCCCCTCGCAGCCTCAGACCTCCTGTCCCCCCCCCTTGCAGCCTCAGACCTCCTGTCCCCCCCCTCGCAGCCTCAGACCTCCTGTCCCCCCCCTCGCAGCCTCAGACCTCCTGTCCCTCCCCTCGCAGCCTCTGACCTCCTGCCCCCCCCCTGCAGCCTCTGACCTCCTGTCCCCCCCTTCGCAGCCTCGGACCTCCTGCCCCCCCCCCCTCGCAGCCTCGGACCTCCTTTCCCACCCCCTTCGCAGCCTCGGACCTCCTGCCCCCCCTCGCAGCCTCGGACCTCCTTTCCCCCCCCTTGCAGCCTCAGACCTCCTGCCCCCCCCCTCGCAGCCTCAGACCTCCTGTCCCCCCCCCCTTCGCAGCCTCGGACCTCCTGTCCCCCCCTTCGCAGCCTCGGACCTCCTGTCCCCCCCCTTCGCAGCCTCGGACCTCCTGTCCCCCCCTTCGCAGCCTCGGACCTCCTGTCCCCCCCCTTCGCAGCCTCGGACCTCCTGTCCCCCCCCTTCGCAGCCTCGGACCTCCTGCCCCCCCTTCGCAGCCTCTGACCTCCTGCCCCCCCCCTTTGCAGCCTCGGACCTCCTGCCCCCCTCGCAGAATCTGACCTCCTGCCCCCCCCTTCGCAGCCTCTGACCTCTCCTGTTGCCCTCCCCCACAGCCTCTGACCTCTCCTGTTGTCCCATCCGCAGCCTCTGACCTCCCCTGTCCCATCCGCAGCCTCTGACCTCCCCTGTCCCATCCGCAGCCTCTGACCTCCCCTGTCCCATCCGCAGCCTCTGACCTCCCCTGAGTCAAGAGAGGGAGCGCAGCCAGGATGGGGGTCATGGGAGAAGTCAGACATGTATGGACTGTGGAGAGGAAACTATGGGATAAAACCAGAGCCACCAAGCTGGAGCCGACTGACTGAGCCCTGCATGATGCACCTGAGAGGAGGTCAGTGACAGCACCGCCAGGCCAGTCTAGGGGGGGTCAATACAATATTGTAAGGGGGCACTGATATAAAGGTTTCCCCCTTGTCAGTAAACCCCCTTATCTTAGTGGTTTCTTTCTCTGGTCACCCGAGTCCTCCCCACATTCCCAGAGTTCCCCTTTACATCATAGTATGCAGGATTCCACCTTACAGTGCAAGGGGGAACTCTGATGTAAAGGGCAATGCTGCAGACCCTGATGTAAGTAGGGAGGCTCTCTGAGGACACTGATGTATGGGGGGCTCTCTGGGGACCCCGATGTAAGGAGGGGCTTTATAGGGATGCTCTCTGGGGATCCTGATGTAAGGGGTGTCTCTCTGGGGACCCTGGTGTAAGGAGGGGCTCTCTGGGGACCCCGATGTAAGGAGGGGCTTTATAGGGATGCTCTCTGGGGACCCTGATGTAAGGGGGGTGCTCTCTGGGGACCCTAATGTAAGGGGGTGCTCTCTGGGGACCCTGATGTAAGGGGGGTGCTCTCTGGGGACCCTGGTGTAAGGGGGAGGCTCTCTGGGGACCCTGGTGTAAGGGGGAGGCTCTCTGGGGACCCTGGTGTAAGGGGGAGGCTCTCTGGGGACCCTGGTGTAAGGGGGAGGCTCTCTGGGGACCCTGGTGTAAGGGGGAGGCTCTCTGGGGACCCTGGTGTAAGGGGGAGGCTCTCTGGGGACCCTGGTGTAAGGGGGAGGCTCTCTGGGGACCCTGGTGTAAGGGGGATGCTCTCTGGGGACCCTGGTGTAAGGGGGAGGCTCTCTGGGGACCCTGGTGTAAGGGGAGGCTCTCTGGGGACCCTGGTGTAAGGGGAGGCTCTCTGAGGACCCTGGTGTAAGGGGAGGCTCTCTGGGGACCCTGATGTAAGGGGAGGCTCTCTGGGGACCCTGGTGTAAGGGGGGGGACCCTGGTGTAAGGGGGGGGGCTCTCTGGGGACCCTGGTGTAAGGGGGGGCTCTCTGGGGACCCTGGTGTAAGGGGAGGCTCTCTGGGGATCCTGATGTAAGTGGGGGATCCACACTCAGATATGTAAAGATAAATATATAATGTCTGTTCTATATTGTTGTACTTATTCTTTGACTGTTTTGTTTAAAGGAGGGAGGATTGTATTGGGAGCGCTGAAGTGTCAGGTGTGACTGTGTGGCAATGGCAAATGGTTTACATAGCTCACGGCATCATGGGTCAGGTAGAGGGCCCCTCAGCAGAATTTTGCTTAGGGCCCCAGGGAGGTCAGGATCGGCACTGGCTGCAGGTGCCAACTTTCATCAGGAGACTGGGTGGGAGACAAGGTGAAGAAAACGGAGGCACTGTCAGCAACCCAATCTACTATCGCCTGTATTTGTCCTGGCCTCAACATTCGTACAGCCTCAGTAGGCGCGCCGAAATACCACTGCAGGCTCTGTCGCCTACTCGCACCTGAGGAAGGTGTTTCACGTGTGTGTGTAGCTGGCACAGATCGACCACGTCCTCTCCCTGCAACAGGAGCTCCACCAGCAGCACCACGACTGGGGCCACGTCCCTTTTTTGACGATCTCCTCATATTTTCAAAATTTATGATCTTGCCCTAAATGGGTGTTTTTGCAATAGCAGAATACACCCACAGTATGTACAGGGTGTATCTCAAACTGTAAAACTGCAGAAAATGCTATGGAAAAAAAAATTTCACTCAAATTTTCTTTTGGGATAGTACAATAGAAAAAAAATAGATCAATTGAATATGTCTATCCTGCACACATGCAGAAAACACTGCAACATTTTATTTTTTGTGCAATGTTTTTGCAATAGCCAAAAGTCCGATACTGGCCCGAACTTTACAGTTCGGGTTCGCTCAACCCTAATTATAACGCAATTGAAGGTTTTTATACACATGGATACATAAGTATCACATTAATATTACAATTGTACGTTTATGGTAACAAGGGGCGTAACATAGGCAAACTAATTCTAATCAGGACTCGAAAGAATGCAAACATGTAATGAAAACATTATTAGTGCCAAGTGCACAGTGGGGGCAGTGTGCAATACGTACAAAATAGAATACAATTATATACAGAACTTACAAATTTCCCTTACAGTCTCTTCTCTTTTGATCAATATTTTGATCACTAACCATACCTGCTATCACCTTTAACCTGGAACCTCCATACGCTTAGGTGGAGGTAGTCCTGGCCAAAGAGGCAAAACTCCATTGTGGAGAATATAATAGCTGAGCAGCTTTTTCATTACAAAATTACTTTTCATTGTGAAAAACAAATGATTGATAAGACATATTTACAGAGTACTGGCTGTACACTCCTGTGGCCAGAATGGCCTTCTAGCTTAATTTTTGGCATGCTGACTTATCAGCATATGTAAACACAGACAATTCTACATACAATGTAAGATGTACAAAAGACAAATATGACTTCAACATGGCTAAACTACTTTCCAACTCACAATATATATATATATATATATATATATATATATATATATATATATATCCCTTACAATTAAAGTATTTGAATAAATAGTACCCTAGACTTTGATTCCAAGAGGAAAACAAATCAAACACAGAGATTTCTTTAATTTAGTAATTTTTGCAGTGTCTCCTGTGGACCCAGGTGACTTTTCCTTCAAGTTTTGCACAACTGTACATGAAATAGATGCTGTATTGAGTCTCCAAACATTTCCTTATATATAAATGTCTCTTAACAATCCACAAGTCACCTGGCTTTAGTTTTAGATCCTTCCAAACTTTTAGGATCTGGAATTGGGGAGAAAACACATAAATGAGTTTGTCAAAAACCTTAAAAGATCAGCAAGGAGTTAGGGGGGAGGTGCTGGGGTTGGTGCAGGTCTAACCCACATCCCAGAAAATGCTGTATATACAAGATGTATTCCTCTTGGGGGACTTTTAAGGGAAAGAGACAACTGCTTGGTATTAAGCTGTATTAATCAAAGTTTATTCAAAAGAATAAAAGGTGAGTTGCGTGGGAGAAAAACCCACGTGGGTATGCAGAAACAAGTGTACATATAAGAAAATGGGATGCACAAAACATAAGCATAAGCATGAAACACAGATATAGATATATATGATTATTCCGACGCATTTCGAGTTTTGACTCTCTCTTCTTGGGGGGTAATCTCTGGAAGGGATGTTCAGCTTTTGGTAACAGGTAAAACAAAAAGGGGTATGTTATAAAAAGACAACTGTGGAGAACCCTGGCTCTATCCCATGCTCATTTACTAAGGCAGCCATAACTGCTTGTGACTGATGACATGGTCCATCTGTCAAGCTGGAGGGAAAAGAGTGACTGGCAGATATAAAAGATCACATTTTTCCAAAATCTTGTTTCATAAGAATGCCCCCTGTGGACCACTTGTTCTTCTCGTTCTGGGGTCCTTAAAGTTGAATTCTTAATCCCAGCTATACTGGGTCAGAACTAGGGTGGAATCTGTGAGTTGCACAGACCCATCAAGTGTCCGGGGGTGTAATGCAGCATCCTTAGTCACCTGGTCTGCTTCCATGTGTGAGTTTTAATGTTAGTATGGCTACCTCAGCAAGAACCTGGAAGGCTGAAAACAGCCAATCAAATTAACTTAGCATGCTTGATTGGTTTACCTGCCAAACAAATTTCTGGCCCTTCAAATGGAACTAAAAGCTATCTATATCTCGACTATCTATATAAATATATACTCTTTTTATAGCTCACAGGCGTTGCTAAAACATGGAGCTCTGCTTTTTGAGCAGGGGAAAAAGGATCCAATGACTCTGAATACAGAGTATCCTTCTGGGTGATAAACTGCATACTCAGTAGTATGGGTATTGCCATCCTCAGTATATAACCGGGATCAAATCTACAAAAAATGTAATATATGGGTCTTCAGGGAGTGTGTCCTGCACTGGGCTCATGGCAGCTGATTCCTACATCATCAATTTAACTTCCTTGGCTTCCTTTGTCTACAGCCTCCTCCAATCGCGGCAATACGGTGGCTGGATTCAAATGTATGCATTTTTCATTGTTAGATTTGTAAGTAAACAAACAAAACAAATTCATATTTTGAACCTTTCATTAGAAAAACATTTAGTTAACTGAATATTTAATGCGCAGAATGTGGGACCATTAAAAATTTTATATTTGACCAAAATAATGTCTATAACTTTGTCTAATAGCACCTTTGCATAAAGCTACAGCCCTGATATATCGGGGTGAACCTTTCATTACTAGGTCCAGCTTGCATAAATATATTACAATGGCTTGTTTTCTATCATTCTGTTTGTGTAAGAACTCATGTTTCAAAAAGACAACTTTTTCCTGGCAATATTATACATTTCTCATTGCTTGCTCTGTTGTTAGTTTTAGCTAGATAACACAAGTTTCCATCTGACATTATTTTCCTGATATCATAACATAATAAATGATAACAATACCATGCAGTCATGCAGAGATGTCCAATAAATCAAAAGTATTCTTCTGCTTATACTACTGTACTTACAAGGAAAAGGGGCACATCATTTCACAATCCACAAATTATGCTTTGGATTTAAAAAATAAAAACAAATAAAAACAAAAGGACCAACAAGATGTATATGACAGAACAGAAAGCTCTCAGCATAATCAAAAACTATAAAACAATTGGCTGAAGGTAGCATCTATCCTAACAGGGTGTGTGGACTTGATGTGATGGGTCTGTTATATTTCCATTTTATTTATTATTACTCTCACATCATGGACCGCACATCAAGTTATTATTAGACTTTTAGATTTCATTTTTGTAGAAAAACTTCTTATGTATCCCATCCATCTTGGCTGTATTAAACATTATGGCAGCTGTATTCCAATTAGCAACCTCATCTTAATCTTTTTTCTCTCAATAAGGAGGATTATTGTATAAATGTAAAATTACAAAATTGTTATCATAATCTAAACTAATCCCATTTTACAAATTTCCCCAAAAACCTAGATTTAATTTCCAACCAAATGTTGTCTAAACCAGTTACAATATATCTATATTTATTAATAATATTGTTAAACTCATATCAGAAATGAATACTCAAGTGATAATCTCAATATCACATCCTAATTCTAATATATATCCACAGATATATTTCCTTAAAGGAGGACTTTTTACTTAAATTCCCTGTTTTCACTATCAAAGGATATTCAATTTATGTGATACACGGTTAAATGTAACCTTCATTTTACCATGTTTGGAAAACAAATTCAAAATAATTTGGGTTTACATTGTTTATCATTAAATTAATTAAATCGGCACATTTTGTTATTAATGTTTTGTCTAAAAAAAATAAATTGGCATGGTGTCCTTCCAGCTTATGACTGATCTCTCATCCCAGCTACATTCTTTCATGAGAGAGCAAAGGAGGGGGTCACATCTGCATACATGGCACACACAAGAGATAGAACTAAGGCCCCTTTCACACTGGGGCGGTGAGCCGCGGTGACGGTAAAGCAGCGCTATATTTAGCGCTGCTTTACCGTCGTTTTCACCGCGGTTTTCGGCCGCTCACGGTGCGGTTTTACCCCCCGCGAGCGGCCGAAAAAGGGTTAAACACCCCCCGCAGAGCGCCGCCGTAGCCACGGTATTGCCGCGGTAACCGCGGTATTGCCGCGGTTTTACCGCGGTCTCCCATTGTAATCAATGGGAAGGAGCGGTATAGGAGCGGTGAACACACCGCTCCTATCCCGCTCCAAAGATGCTGCTAGCAGGACTTTTTTTGTCATCCTGCTAGCGCACCGCTCCAGTGTGAAAGCCCGCCGGCTTTCACACTGGAGTTAAAGGGGCCGGATTTTTTCATGCGGTGAACAGGCGCTATTTTTAGCGCTGCACCGCATGAAAAACGCCCCGGTGTGAAAGGGGCCTTAAGGTTCCAGCATTCACACACATACACGAATAGCTCTCTAAAATCGCTTACATTTTTCCTATTTGTACACAACACATGCATATCATTCTCTCACTTTCTTTTAACTCTTTAATATTTCCCTGCTTAAATTCTGCTTTCCTCATTTTGTTCTGCTATCCTTTGCATCCCATATATTGTAATCCCTTACTTCACATACTCTAGCTTCTACGATTCTGTGATCAGACGGGCTGCCATAGTGCTCATCCCATCTTCCCTCTCTGACAACATATAAAGTATTCTGTTTTAACTCTCATTTCTCTGTTTTAACTTTACTAGTTGTAGTGCCTGACCCCAAATTCATCCCACAACTTAACATCAAAATGTCCCTTTCTGTCTAGTGTTAATTGTCACCCTTGATCCATCCTGCTCACATAGATAGCTGTTACTCTAGCTGTTTACATGATTCTTAGTCCCTGTGGATTTTGGTAACCCAGTTACCCATTGTGGATCCCTGTCCACTCTAACCATTAATCTAGGGGCTCAGTATAGGCAAAACCGCACCTTCGATTCACATATTTTATAGCGCTCCTCTTGTGCTCGGCATTTTTTGAGGGTCTCTTACCCTTCATTCCTTTACTTAATTTAATGCCCATAATGACTGGCCAGTCTTCTCTCTTCTCTATTTGTGCCTATACCCTCTTGCCTCTAAACGACTTTATCTAGAAGATGTGTACTACAAATAACCTGTTAACAGCACTATTCTTCCCTTTCTTATCTATAACACGCCGATGGACAGTAGACAGTGACAACATAACATATAACCACCAATCAATGCAGTTCGATTAAGGGGAGTAAAATAGGTACCCTTTGTCCTGAAAATGCCTTACCGATCAAGGAAGTCTGATAACTCAAATGTAAGAAAAAGGCTTACCTCAGCTGGCTGATTATCAGAAATTCCCGGATCGTCTCAAGTTCCTCGTTTCGGATTCTCAGGGTCACCTGTAAATCCCCTCCTAGGCAAAGCTTGCCATCTGACATGGACATTTATAGATAGGCAACTCCTATCCTCATATTGATTAGTGGTTCCAAATTATTAATAACTACTGCAGCAGGGAACAGACACAAAAGATACACTGCGCATCTTTCCAAATAACGGTTCTGCTTTATTACGACACAATTGAAGGTTTTTATACACATGATTACATAGGTATAACATTAATATTACAATTGTACATGTATGGTAATGTCAGGAAAGGGTCCATCCGCTGGTAAGATACATCATTTGGCGTGCAGTACTGAGGTCCACCAGAAGGTTTCTCCTGGCAGTTTGTAACTGAGAGGAGAGACTTTCCCTGCTGGTGTTATGTCATCATTGGGCCGCAGTACTGGTGTCCACCAGCGGACATCCTGGCAGTGTGGAGCAGTCAGCACCTCTTGCAATCAGGTGTCACTTGAGACCAATTACAGGCATATAAATACCCGGCAAACACTCACATGTTTGCCTTGGTATTGTCCTTGCGCCCTGACCTGCTGCTGTGTGATCTGATCCTGATTCTGAACCTGTTCCTGTGCCCTGAACCTGTGACCCGTGTTTCTGATCCTGTTTCCCTGTACTGGTCCCTATCCTGTCCCATTTGTTACTGTCATCCCTGCCCTGCAGTCTGATCAGTCCATCCTCTCCCTGTCCTGTGTTCCTTATCCCATCTGCTGATCTCCCTGTGTATGTTGTGGTTGTATTTATATTATTCACTTCCCTTAATAAATCTTCATATTTAACTTATACACATTTGGGTTTCCTCTGTTGCAGTCCACACAGTTCTGGTCTTATCTGGTATGTGACAGGTAACAAGGGGCGTAACATAGACAGACTAATTCTAATGCAAACATGTAATGAAAACATTATTAATGCCATGTGCACAGTGAGGGCAGTGTGCAATGCATACAAAATAAAATACAATTATATAGAGAACTTACACATTTCTATTACAGATAGAGAGTGTGAAATTAGTCACAATTCTGCATAGAAACCAATTAGCTTCCAGGTTTCATTGTCAAAGATTAATTAAACAAGCTGAGGTTAGATGCTGATTGGTCTCTATGCAGAAATGTGAATATTTTTGCACTCTTTAGCTTTAGTAAATAAACCCCTTTGGCACATCTGCAGTACACCTCTCCCTAGGAACACATATGCCATATACAGTAAACATATGCATTCCTAAGGTGATGGCACCACTCCATGACACAAGTGTCATGTAGGGGCTTGTTATTTTTGCATACCATTGAATATAATATAATAATAATAATAAGATATATATATGTAGCGCCATAACCCCTGGGGGCGGCTGGATTTTCTGGCCTTACAGATTACCTCCTCTGCCTTGTAGCTCGTCGTTCTTGTCTAGGGGTTCCTAGGGTTGATACCCAGTAATTGCGGAGACTGACACTTGAATTCCTTTTCAGAATTTTTATTTGCTTGTAACGTTAAACAGAAACACAGTTTCTCAATTGGGAATAGAGGGTAAGGGTATGAAGTTTAGCTCAGGTACTTTAGAACTGCTGACACTGAATACATGTCTCTAGATGATCCAGTAGCCACTCGCAACTGGATAGCTCAACTGTTGGATAAATCCTCGCTTGCAGATCTAGCAGCCAATAAGTGATTTTTAGGTTAGCAAAGTCTCTGCCACAGACTTGGTTGTGAAAATTTAAATGAACGTACAAAAGTCTCTCACAGGAACTTGGTTGCAACTGAAGGATAGGTTAGGAACTTTTCTTACAGTAGCAGTATCTCGCAGCCGGTCCAGCGATGCTGTAAGAAATGCAGATTCAATTAGTGTCCTTACAGCTCAGCTTCCAGGCTGTTACCGAGCAGCCAGCCTAAAGCATGGCCCTCCTCCAAAGAGTCCTCCCCTGGTCGCATGTAGAGTTGCTGGGCCTCTCCAATCCTGAGATGGCACCGGAACACCTTAGAATCCTCCTTCAGTTACTGCACCTCAAACTAGCCAGTTCCAGTTGCCATGAGGCCCCCTGGGGCTGGTTAGGAGGACCAGGACCATGGAGTCAGAAGGCACTCCTGGGCCAGGACTGGACCCAGGCCGGATCCCCGGATTGTAACCCAGAACCACGTGACTTCAGTACCTTAAGTACCCTCTCCCTGAATACACAGCTGGACAAATGCGCTCGCTCCGGGGAGAGATTGGTACCCAATGCATCCAACCAGACTGCGTTCTAAGCCTGTCACAGGTGTTCACCCACCTATGACCAGGCAGAACTTCAAAACAGCCCAGCCAAACTGACGCCAAAGCATAACCTAGAATAATTAACCCCAAAACTCAACTACAGTTTTGGGCAAAAACTAAATTTACATGCATAGCGCGTACTTTAAAAAAGTACCGGCGCTACATATATATTTTTTTTATTACTATTTTTTATCTTATGGTGTAACACTAGATGTGGAGATTTACTATTCATTAGTAGTACTTGTTATACTTCACCTTTTTTTTTGTTGTATAGTGGATACTGCAGATTTATTTCTAAGACTCAGGTCTGCAACTGTGTGTTATCCCTCAGAGATCTCCTCACTCTGTTAGATTTAATCATGGTACATGGGAGAGTATACAGTATGCTGTTGGGGCATATTGTTTCATTTGGGTTTATGGGTTAGCATTGCTGGGGTCAGAACCTTCTGAAACAAATTAAGATGTAGGTGTAATTCGCTACATAGCAATCTTATAATGCAAGATTATAATGCATCAGGAATACGATTGACTTCACAGGGCTTCTGTACAAAAAAAACATTTTTTTATCCTTTCTTATCAGTATTGACTACTACAACAATATACAGGGGGTCCCCTACTTACAAACATGCGACTTACAAACGACTCCTACTTACAAACGGAGGGAGACAACAGGAAGTGAGAGGAAATCCACCCCTAGGAAGGGAAATTCACTCATGTAAGAGTTAATATGGGGAAAAGGTGTCTCCACTGATGCTTTATCACCAGTCCATGTTTCCCTAACAACTCAAAATTTTCAAAATCCAATTGTCATTGGGACAGAAGGTGAAGTAAAATCTTCTGAACAGGGGCACAGACAGCAAAACAAAGGTTACAGGGGTGATAACATAGAGAAGGGTTATCTCAAAAACTTAAAAATAGACTTTTTGGCTGGAGCTACACTTAAAAAATGTACCTGTTCCGACTTACAAACAGATTCAACTTAAGAACAAACCTACAGTCTCTATCTTGTTTGTAACCCGGGGACCCCCTGTACTTGCTTTTTAGGGGGTAGTTTGTCACTACTTGTCTTCACCAGCTATGCACAACCAGGTGAGGAGTACAAAGACAAGTGTGTCTTGCCTACAGTCAAGCATGGTGGTGGGAGTGCCATGGTCTAGTGCTGCCGGCATTGGTGAGCTACAGTTCATTGAGGGAACCATTAATGCCAACATGTATTGTGATATATCGAAGCAGAGCATGATCCCCTCCCTATGGAGACTGGGCCGTAGGGCAGTATTCCAACATGATAACGACCCCAAACACACCTCCAAGACGACCACTGCTTTGCTAAAGAAGCTGAGGGTAAAGGTGATGGACTGGCCAAGCATGTCTCCAGACCTAAACCCTATTGAGCATTTGTGGAGCATCCTCAAACGGAAGGTGGAGGAGCGCAAGGTCTCTAACATCCACCAGCTCCATGATGTCTGCATGGACGAGGGGAAGAGGACTCCAGTGGAAACCTGGGAAGCCTGGGGGTGTCAGCCGATCACAGTGGGGAAGGGTGTCAGCCGATCACAGCAGGGGGGGTGTCAGCCGATCACAGCGGGGGGTGTCAGTCGATTACAGAGGGGGTGTTAGCCAATTACAGCGGGGGGTGTCAGCCGATCATAGCGGGTGGTGTTAGCCGATCACAGCAGGGGGTCAGCCAATCACAGCGAGGGGGTGTCAGCCGATTACAGCAGGGGGGTGTCAGCCCTCACGCAGGGGGAGGTCTGCTCAAGGGGGTCCGTACGGTCATAGGGGGGGTCCGCCTGCTCTTTGCATGTCTCTATTCCTGGGGCCAGGACATATACTATAACTCAGCATCCATGGGAATTCCTGTATGTGCACAGCAGGGGTAGTTGGGCGGTAGCTACCATAGTTAGCTTGTTCCATGGCAGTGGTGTCATCTTTTTTTCGGGGGAAAGTTTATTTTTGTTATTTTTCAGTTTGCATGATTTTTCTATCTTGCATTGGTGGGGGGGACAGAGAAGCCAGCTGGTCTGTCACTGGTGGTCCGGGGGAGGGGTGACACATGCTGGGAGTTGATTCATATAACTGGGCATGAGAATTTTATTCTGGTGTCAAGCAGTGCCCTGAGTGCACTACTGTGTGACAGAGGTTAATACTAGATCTGTTCAGTTTCTGGCTGGGTTTCTACAATCTGTCAGCATCAGTCGTTGTTCGCAGCATTCCTGTCGCAGCTTTTCGATCGTAGCATTTCTGTCATGGCATTTCGTTCACAGCATTTCATTCATAGCTTTCATTCATAGCATTTCTGTCGTAGCGATTTTCCTGTCGCAGCATTTTCCCGTGTAGCTTTCATTTGTTGCGTTTTCCTGTCATAGCATTTTCCTGTCATAGCGTTTTCCTGTTGTAGCTTTTCAGTCGTAACAATTTTCCTGTCGAAGCATTTTCCTGTCGTAATTTTTTCCCGTGTAGTTTTCATTCGTAGCATTTCGTTCGTAGCGATTTTCCTGTCATATCTTTTCCTGTCGTAGCGATTTTCCTGTGTAGCTTTCATTCATAGCGATTTTCCTATCGTAGCATTTCGTTCGTAGCATTCCTGTCAGCTAGTGCTCACATCCAGGGTCTGTCACGTCCACAGACCCATACAGGCTGAGGTTTCGTTTTTAAATGTTTGTTGACCACAATCTTCTCGCCCATATAACATACGTAATACGATGCGCGTTCATTTCATTATACTTGTACGTCTACTCACCATGGTCTGTGGGAACACCAGCCCTGAAGGTTTCAGTTTGCTACCTGTCTCTGTTTTCTGTCATAGCCTTTCGTTTCATAGCATTCCTGTCGTAGTATTTCGTTCGTAGTATTTCTGTTAGCTAGTGCTCACATCCAGGGTCTGTCACGTCTACGGATCCATACAGGCTGAGGTTTCGTTTTTTAATTGATTGTCGTCCCACAATCTTCTCACCCGTATACCATACGCCATACATGCACGTTCACCATTACACCTTTACCACTACCCACTACGGTCTGTGGGTACCTCAGCCCTGAGTTTTCATTTTTTTAATTACCTGTCTTGGCGCTGCAGGTTGCTCGGGGTCGCTTACTGCATACACTAGGGTGGTTGTCATTAGGTTCACATATACGTGCTGCTGGTCTTGTCATTTCTGCACCTACATCCTCATACTATTCAGGTACGAAGTGGTGTTCTTGTTCATGGGTTGGTTGTCTGTTCTCTTTTCTCTAGTTTGTGTTTCCTTAGATCAGGGCATGATGCGCGTTCCGGAAAAATTCGCATTCATCTCTCCATCGTCGCATGGGGTTTCAGTGCATGGTAGCACCCCATCAAGTAGGGGTGGGACCATACCAAACTCATAGCTGAGTTTTATCAATGGTGTACCCCTTTCCCGGCCTCAGCTGGGGGGGCAATATATATATTTTTTTTTAGGGTTGTTATTCCCAACTCCGTCCCAACCTCTTCTATCCACCAGCACAGAACACGTTTCTATGCATTTTTCTCAACCCAGTTTCATGCGGTACTTAATGCGCTCTTAAAGTGGTGTTGTCACCAAAACACAAAAAAAATAAAAATAAAAATAAAATAATTGTAAAAAAAAAAAAAAAAAAAAAAGAAAAAAAAAAACCTGTTTTACTCACCTCTAAATGCCTGTTGCTAGGGGGTCTCTCGTAGTCTGCCACCTTCAGTGCCCGGGCACTGACATCACTTCTCCTCGGTGCCGCACAGTCATATGGGACCTGTCACGTGTCCCAGATGACTGAGCTTCGTATCACGGCGCACAGCGCCGATCGCGCATGCGCAGTGGGTGCCCAGCTGTGAAGCCACAGCCGGGTGCCCATAGTAAGAATGCCGGCGCCGCGGGGGAACGAAGCCCCCCCGCATCGCTGGACCCTGGGACTGGTAAGTGTCCAATTATTAAAAGTCAGCAGCTGCAGTATTTGTAGCTGCTGACTTTTAATAATTTTTTTTCAGGTGGACTCCCTTTTTAAAGTGGTTGTAAACCAGTTTTTTTTGTGGTAGCGTTTTGATTCAGTCGATAACAGTCAGGAGCTTTTTTACCTGTAAATCTCAAAAAAATAAAAAAATAGTTGTCGTTTTATTGTTCTCTCTCTATTGTTGCTCTTTTTTTACTCCATTCTATTCTGCAATGTTTTATTATGTTTTATCATGCTTGCTTTTCAGGTATGTAATTTTGTTTACTGTGTTTTAGTGTTAACCATTTTTTTGTTTTCAGGTGCGCCATTCAGTTGCAGCGCGGATTTATTTATCTTGACAGCAACAGCGTTTGCTCCCACGATACATAAAGACGCGACTCCAACACTGTAGGAGGTGATTTCACCACCACAGTTAAAAAAAAAAGAGCATATATGCCGAAGCATGGGGGCAGCAGGGGCGGAGGAGCGATTGGCTCCTAATGCTGCGTACATACGGTCGAAATTCCGACGGAGCCTTGCCCCGTGGAAAAGTGCAACTGTGTGTACATGGCATAACTTTTGTGGGAGGATGCCCCCATGCTTCGGCATATATAAATGGTGCATGTATGCCCATCATTAGAAGTGGGTGGATGAAGGGAGGTATTCTAATGGTGGGCATACCCACCGATCAATCTCTTTTTTTTTCGTTCAGCCAAGAGGCTGCATGAAAAATAAAGATTACAATATATGTCCAGTATGTTGCTGGACTTTGAATGGTTATACCAGAATGATGCCTGCAGGTTAGGTATCATCTTGGTATCATTCTTTTCAGCCAGTGATCGGCTTTCATGTAAAAGCAATTCTAGCAGGTAATTAGCCTCTAGACTGCTTTTACAAGCAGTGGGAGGGAATGTCCCCCTCCCGGATATAAACCGCGCCATTGGGAAATTGGGGAAAGCGTTTTATCACACCGATCTTGGTGTGGTCAGATGCTTTGAGGGCAGAGGAAAGATCTAGGGTCTAACAGACCCCAATTTTTTCAAAAAAAGAGTACCTGTCACTGCCTATTGCTATCATAGGGGATATTTACATTCCGTGAGATAACAATAAAAATGATAACAAAAGAAAAAAATGGAGGGAACAGTTTTAAAATAAAATAAAAAAGCTAAATAAATAAAAAAAATTAAAAAAAAAAAAAAAAAAAGCACCCCTGCCCCCCCCTTCTCTTGCGCAAAGGCGAACACAAGCGTTGGTCTGGCGTCATACGTAAACAGCAATTGCACCATGCATGTGAGGTATCACCGCGAAGGTCAGATCGAGGGCAGTAATTTTAGCAGTAGACCTCCTCCATGAATCTAATGTGGTATCATGTAAAGGCTTTTAAAGGCTTTTAAAAATGTATGTAGTTTGTCGCCACTGCGTGTTTGTGCGCAATTTCAAAGCATGTCGTGTTTGGTATCCATGTACTCGGCCTAAGATCATATTTTTTATTTCATCAAAAATTTGAGCAATGTAGTGTGTTTTAGTGCATTAAAATAAAAAAAAAGTGTATTTTTTCCACAAAAAATGCGTTTGAAAAAATCGCTGCGCAAATACTGTGTGGAAAAAAAAAATGCAACACCCACCATTTTAATCTGTAGGGCCTTTGCTTTAACAATATATATAGTGTTTGGGGGTTCAACGTAATTTTCTTGCAAAAAAAAAATATGTTTTCATGTAAACAAAAAGTGTCAGAAAAGGCTTTGTCTACAAGTGGTTAGAAGAGTGGGTGATGTGTGACATAAGCTTCTAAATGTTGTGCATAAAATGCCAGGACAGTTCAAACCCCCCCAAATGACCCCATTTTGGAAAGTAGACACCCCAAGCTATTTGCTGAGAGCAATGTTGAGCCCATTAAATTTTTTATTTTTTTGTCCCAAGAGATTGAATAATGAAAAAAAAAAATATATATATTTTTTTTACAAAAAGTTGTCACTAAATGATATATTGCTCAAACATGTCATGGGCATATGTGGAAATACACCCCAAAATACATTCTGTTGCTTCTCCTGAGTACGGGGATACCACATGTGTGGGACTTTTTGGGAGCCTAGCCGCGTACGTCACCCCAACAAACCACTTTGGCCTACAGGTAAGCCTAGATTAAGGCTTACCTGTAGGTCCAATAAATATCTCCTAAAACTTCACGGTTCAGGAGATATTTACAAAAAGACAGGCACTGCTGTCTACGGCGCATGCGCCGTAGCCGGCGCCGCGCAGGCGCACTGAGCGAGCCGCAGATCACAGCGATATGCCGCTCTTGATGGCTCCCGTGTGCATGTGCAGGAGTGATGTCATTGCGACTTCTGCGAATCGCAGCGCCGGAGCAGCGAGACCCGGAAGTCACTCAGGGATTGATGGCGGTGGAGCAGGACGTGGACGAGGGTCGCTTCAGGGGCTTCGTTCACAGGTAAGTTATTCATAATGAGCTAGTATGCTATGCATACTAACTTATTATGCCTTTGCCTTGCAGGTACCATTTAAAAAAAAAAAATCTGATGCTTTACTTCCTCTTTAATGTCCATGCTACAATTGTTAGACAGGATGGAGAGGATCATAGACGGTTCGGCTAGAGCAGAGGTGTCAGCTGCGACCCCGACTCCTGCTCTTCTCAGTGTGCCTGCAGGTGATGTCGGTATTTCTTCACAGTGGCATGTGGAACTGGGGGCAAGCCTGGTCACAGGCGATCAATCTTTCGAATGGTTCTTTATCCAGAGTATTCCGAAGGCTTCTACCAAGGGTGGAAAGGTTTCATAGGTTCATGTCTCCGGCTCTCGCTGCATTTTGCCTCTGCAATTTGGCCATCTGCCAACACTATCAAGTATCTATCAGGTGACCAGCATTTCAGGCCCCTACAAACTCCTGTCAGTCTGTCCATTTTTGCAGTGCACCTTCTCTAAGCCATGATGAGGGTATTCAGGGATGTTCTCTTTTCACGGCTACCAGTTACCGGCCAGGTTTTCGTGGTGTCTCAGACTTCCTGTCTCATAACATTACCCACTGCTTGCCTGACTGCCCCTCCCCCTACCTGCCACACATTTAACACTAGCAGCCCCACCCAGATGTACTGTCCCGGGAATGTGCTAAAAGCTTCTCAACCCTTCACTGCCTCTGCACTCCCCCCTCCTCCTCCCTAGATCCACTACACAGGCAGCTGCTGCGATCACACTGCAGAGAGCACAACACAAGTGTGCTCTGCTTAATCTCACCTCCTAGCAGCTTCTTCAGTGATATGCCCCGATCACCGGCTGACTTCTCTGCTCATGTCTCGTGTTCCGTCGTCCAGCCAGGTTGAGTCACTCAAAAAAACTGAAGATTTTTTTTTTTTTTTATAAGTAGCTTTGGGGGGGGGGGGGGGGGGGCGGCGCCCCTGCACCCCCTATGGATGGGCCACCACTGATACAATAGTTTGCAATCTGGCAATGTGGGCACCACAGAAACAATTTTTCTGGGCTCAAGCCAAGCCATGATATACTGTACCTATGATCTAAATACAGCTAACAGAGATTATTTTTATAATCTACTTCAGCTCTTAGATGTGGTGGTGGCATTAAATACGGTACATAAAAATGCCTATTAATCTTGCCAAAATTGCAGTGTTTTTGTAACTTTCTCTTCATTGGGCTAATAGCTCTAGAATGTAAATAGCTTTCACAACTATCTTCGGTGAACTACAAAATCACACCTCCCTATGTAATGGAGATGAGGTGAGCCTCCGTAGATACAGTGCAGTGAGTGAGTGTTGTTAATCTAAAACAGAAAATGTGTAACTGCTCAGGTTAACACGTGAAATTAAAGAAAAAAAAAAAAAGGAATGTAGCCACCACATCTAAAGAATGATAAGCTACAATATATTATACATATTTTGTTTTGGGATTTCGATTTATTTTAACTGTTTTCTGAGTGGCATAGTGGACAGCATAATGTGCTTAAAATTATTGTAAAGGTGTTTGTTTGTTTTTTAAATAACAAACATGTTAAACTTACCTCCTCTGTGCAAGGGTTTTTACACAGAGCAGCCCCGATCTTCCTTTTCTGGGGTCCCCGGCGGCGCTCCTGGCTCCTCCTCCGCATCGAGTGCCCCCACGGAGAGCCACTTTCCATGGGTGCACTCGTGCGGGTGCGCTCCCGAGTCCTGCTGCTGCGTCCATTGACACAGACAGCAGGACTCGGCCCCGCCCCCCCTGCTCCCATGTCACTTCATTTGATTGACAGCAGTGGGAGCCAATGGTTCCTGCTACATAGTTACATAGTAGGTGAGGTCGAAAAGACACAAATCCATCAAGTCCAACCTATGTGTATGATTATATGTCAGTATTACCTTGTATATCCCTGGATGTTGTGGTCGTTCAGGTGCTTATCTAATAGTTTCTTGAAACTATTGATGTCCCCCTGCTGAGACCACCGTCTGTGGAAGGGAATTCCACATCCTTGCCACTCTTACAGTAAAGAACCCTCTACGTAGTTTAAGGTTAAACCTCTTTTCTTCAAATTTTAATGAGTGGCCATGAGTCTTGTTAAACTCCCTTCCGCAAAAAAGTTTTATCCCTATTGTGGGGTCACCAGTATGATATTTGTAAATTGAAATCATATCCCCTCTCAAGCGTCTCTGAATAAGTTCAGTGCCCCGCAACCTTTCCTCATAGCTAAGATCCTCCAGACCCTTTATTAGCTTTGTTGCCCTTCTTTGTACTCGCTCCATTTCCAGTACATCCTTCCTGAGAACTGGTGCCCAGAACTGGACAGCAATACTCTAGATGCGGCCGGACCAGAGTCTTGTAGAGTGGGAGAATTATTGTTTTATCTCTGGAATTAATCCCTTTTTAATGCATGCCAATATTCTGTTTGCTTTGTTAGCAGCAGCGGGGCATTGCATGCCATTTCTGAGCCTATCATCTACTATCTACTAGGACCCCCAGATCCTTTTATTTTTTTACAATCCTAGATTCCCCCAGAGGTTCTCCCCCCAGCCTATCATCTACTAGGACCCCCAGATCCTTTATCATCCTAGATTCCCCCAGAGGTTCTCCCCCCAGTGTATAGATTGCAGTTATATTTTTGCCACCCAAATGCATTATTTTACATTTTTCTACATTGAACCTCATTTGCCTTGTAGTTGCCCACCTCATTAATTTGTTCAGATCTTTTTGCAAGGTTTCCACATCCTGCAGAGAAGTTATTGCCCTGCTTAGCTTAGTATCGTCCACAAATACAGAGATTGTACTGTTTACCCCATCCTCCAGGTCGTTTATGAACAAATGAAATAGGATTGGTCCCAGCACATAACCCTGGGGGACCCCACTTTTCACCCCTGACCATTCTGAGTACTCCCCATTTATCACCCCCCTCTGAACTCGCCCTTGTAGCCAGTTTTCAATCCATGTACTCACCCTATGGTCCATGCCAACGGACCTTACTTTGTACAGTAAACGTTTATGGGGAACTGTGTAAAATGCTTTTGCAAAATCCAGATACACCATGTCTACGGGCCTTCCTTTATCTAGATGGCAACTCACCTCCTCATAGAAGGTAATAGATTGGTTTGCTGCTATCAATCTATCCAATGAGGACCCAAGACAGTGGGTGGAGCTGCTGGGCTCGTGCTCGTCGCTGGAAAGATCAGGTTCAGGTAAGTAAAAGGGGGGCTCTGGGGGAGCAGATGCACGCAAAAGTTTTTTCACCTAATGCATAAAATGCATTAAAGCGGGAGTTCCACCGTTTTTTTTTTTTTTTTTTTTTTAAGTCAGCAGCTACAAATACTGCAGCTGCTGACTTTTAAAATATGGACATTCACCTGTCCAGCGCGCCCCCGATGTCGGCACCCGAAGCCAATCTGTCGATCGGCTCTCGGGTGCTGCCGCCGCCATCTTCGGTATGGGAATCAGGAAGTGAAGTCTTGAGGCTTCAATTCCCGGTTCCCTACTGTGTGTGTCGCGCTGCGCAATAAGGACGGTCCCTGCTGTCTCTGTGATCCGTGTGTTTCCCAGCAGACAGTAGGGGCACCGCAGGAAGTGGCGTAATAGCCACAGAATCTGCGGCTATCTATGCCCGGAAGTGGGTGCAGATACCTGTATTATACAAGTATCTCCACCCCCCTCCCCCCTGAAAGGTGCCAATTGTGGCACCAGAGGGGGGGAGGGTTCCGATGGGTTCCACTTTAGGGTGGAGCTCTGCTTTAAGGTGGAAAACCTTGAGACTTTACAACTCTTTTAACATATCAAGATTTTAGAAGTAGCATTAGAATGGAGTCTTGCTTCTCTAAAATATCAGTTACTGGCAGTAGTTAAGGTGTTCCACCCCCCAAAAAAAATATTTTATTATTGTGCTTAAAAAAATATATATATAAACATTTGGAGAAAAATACTTTTTTTTACTCACCACTAAATGCCTGTTGCTAGGGGGTCCCTCGTAGTCTGATTCCTTCAGTGCCTGGGCTCCTGACGTCACTTCCCTCGGCGCAGGAAGAGAGATCGCCTCTCCCCCCTCCCTCTTGCCAATCATCTGGGACACCTGACAGGTCCCAGATGATTGCGCGATCAGTAATGGTGCGGCTCGCGCATGCGCTGACAGCCGGGCGCCCGCAGTTGAAATGCCGGCGCCACAGAGAGGAGAGGGAAACGAGCAGCCCACGCATCGCTGGACCCTGGGACAGGTAAGTGTCCGATTATTAAAAGTCAGCAGCTGCAGTATTTGTAGCTGCTGACTTTATAAAAAAAATTTTTAAGTGGGAACCAGTATATTTGCACATACCATTCTGAGCTTTAGAAATTACATTTTTAATTTGTCCTTAGTCATACAGTATGTGTGATAAGTTCTTAATGGCTCAGTAGGAAACTGAAACTATGTAAAATCATTTGTGACGTGTGTAAAACTCTTTGATTAATCTGTTTACTCTATCATGCTCTAAACAAGTGAAGAGATTTGTGTGCAGGATAAACTACTAATGTAAACTCTGTATTGCAGGGTCCCACCGGGAATGCCAGAACCTCCAGGACCAAATGTATGTTTCCAACTGGTGACTTCTATTCAGAATTATAACTCAAACATGCATATCCATGGATGTATATCATCTTTATGTTTACAACAGTTGGCAGCTATATTAACTTTCACAGGGCTTGTGAAATGGAGTGCATTATTATTGACAATACATGTAGATCAGACTGCACGCACTAAAGCCCCATACACACGGTCGGATTTTTGCATGGATTCTGTCCGATCGGACAATGTTGTTGAAAAATCAGACCGTGTGTATGCACCATCGGACAGTGTACGTCGGATTGTCCGACGGACAAAGTCCTATCTCCTGCTGGATAGATTTGCCGACAACACGGTCCGATCACACCAAATCCGATCGTGTGTACGGTTGTCCGACCGGACAAAGTGCTACGCATGCTCAGATCACATTACAAGACCAAAGCTATTGGCTACTAGCCTCTACGTAGTCCCGTCGTAGGCAACAATCGTCACCGCGTTCAGAATGATCGGATTTTCCGACAACTTTGTCTGACCGTGTGTATGCAAAACCAACATCAGACAAAGTATGACGGACATGGTCCGACGGACCTGGTCCTCGGATAATCCGCGCGTGTGTATGGGGCTTAAGAGGGGTTGCAGCATGCTCAGTCGATGGTCTGTATGGATCGCAGCATAGCTTGTACATACAGGTGTTGTAAAAGACATAATGTACATTTAAAGCAGATGTAAACCCTCACATATACCCAGTGAAGTAAACAGCATCAGATGATACACAGAGATGAAACAAATCTCCCTACATAAGTTTTACACGCATATATTATCTGCTGTCTTCATCTTTATATACTGTTTAGTAGACATGTGCAATTAGTTTCGTTCTGAATTTGTTTTTCGGCGAAATTCAACAAATTTGTTCATTCGGAAATATTAGAATTAACGAAACCCTGTTTAACAGATTTTTTTGAAAATTTGTAAATTAAAAAATTAGAAAATCCAAAAGAACAAAAATTTGTAGAAAGTAAAAGTAATAACTAACTAACTTATAATAATAACTATTATGCCCCGTACACACGGTCGGAAAATCCGACCACAAAATCCATCGGATTTTTTCCGACGGATTTTGTCCGACACTGGTGTTGCATACACACGGTCGGACAAAGTTGTCGGAAAATCCAATCATTCTGAACGTGGTGACGTTTGTTGCCTACGACGGGACTACGTAGAGTCTAGTAGCCAATAGCTTTGGTCTTGTAATGTGATCTAAGCATGCGTGGCACTTTGTCCGTCGGAATTCGCTACACACAATCGGAAAAAGTCCGATAGGACTTTGTTGTCAGAAAATTTGAGAGCAGGAGATAAAACTATGTCCGTCGGAAAATCCGACAGAAAAAGTCCGATGGAGCCTACACGCGGTCGGAATTTCCGACAACATTGTCCGATAGGACATTTTCCGTCGGAAAATCCGACCGTGTATACGGGGCATTACTAACTATTAAATTTTAGGTATTGGAATTTCCTTTCAAATTTGGCTGTTAGTGACCGTAACGAATACGAATTTATCCAAAGTTACGAATTATCCGAAATAACGAATGCCGCATCTTAACGAATGGAACATAACTAATTAATAACAATAAATAATAATAAAAATGTTTTATTATTATTATTTATTATTATTAATTCATTAATTTCCATTCATTTAGATGCAGCATTCATTATTTTGGATAATTCGTAACTTCGGATAAATTTGTATTTGTTACATTCATAAACAGCCAAAAGAAAAGGAAATTCCAGTACCTATAATTTAATAGTTAGTTATTATTAGTTAGTTAGTTATTATTTTGGATTTTTGGATTTACGAATTTCCAAATTTTCAACATTTACAAACAAAAAAATTCTAAACAACATGGAACATAACGAATTTGGATTTTTCCCAAGTTACAAATTTGTTCAAAAAAACGAATTTCGATCATAAAGAATGACCCGAAAAACAAAAAAAGTAACAAAAACGAATGAAACAAAAACAAACACATTTTTCGGCAGTGCACATGTCTACTGTTTAGAAAGTGCACGTCCTGTTAGAATTTTCTCCTCCTGTTCCAGCAGGGGGAGGGGAGTCTTGCCATACACTGTGAGACAGCTGATTGGAGGAAAGGCACACGCCCCCTCTCCTCATAGGCAGAGACTTGCTGTGCTGTGAATTGACCAGCTCTCTGTTAATCTATTTATAGCACCCGCCCTGACACAAATTTCAGGCTGGTTTTATCACATGTGTCAGAGAACTTGTTAGATGTTATCATGCTGATAACAGTAGAACGGAGCAAGAAAAAGCCACTGAACTTAGGGCTTTTGAAGAGAGATAAGAAAACACTGCAGATCAAATTTCATAAATCGGTTTTCATCCACTTTAAAGCAAAACTTTTTGAGAAGGGGATGTGAAAATCCTTTTAAGGGAAATGGCTACAAAGTGAGGTGAACTCCCTCTTAGACAGTTGTCACTAGACCAGGTGACCCATTTGGTGATATCCTCTTTGTATCTGTTCTGTGTAAAACTATAAAATATATTAAAAAAAACCCTGGCAAAGTATTTTGTCCTATGTGCATGAGGTCAAGGGCCTTTTTCCCACAACCCCTGGTGCAGGGGGGGGGGGGGGCTTCTGAATCTGGAAGGTGTCTTTATAAATAAGGGGCCTCCAGATACTGCCCCCCCCCCCCCACCATATGAGAGAGTAAGAGTGTTTTAACTTTAAAAATAATTGTAAAAAAATATCCTACAATGCAAATCATCAAATCAATAATGTTATGTAATTACACATCAGTGATTAATGACACCTGCCAACCTGCTGAAGGTAAAAAAAAAAGCACTGACCTCCGACATGATCTCCCAGTGACTGGTTGCCCTCAATTGACAGATCCAGCAGATTACTGCTGATTATAAACAAAGTGATGGAGTCTCCCCAACAAGACCATATTTGATTAATGACATCACAGGGATTTCTGGGAAAATTTAACATGCTCACAAAATGTGGTGCGATATTCTCCCCCTCATTTCAGGTAAGGCCTTCAGGGATCGATATTAAAGGTCTCCCACTGTCAACCTGGTCTAAATGTCCCCAGTAGGGACATGGACAGCAATAAAAACCTGACAGGGGTTCCCCACTGTATCCAAGACAAAAAAGCTTTGGCTTTTAACCACTAGCCAACCAGCCCCTATGGTTATACTGCGGCTGTTTGGCACGGCTGGGCAAATCGCCGTAGGTTTACGCCGCTTATTTAAGACATCACAGAAGCCACGTGCAGTGCGCGCCGTGTGTCCCCGGAGCCAATGCGTGTGTGTGGCAGGCGCGATGACCACCGGGCACCGATCTCTCTCCTCCCCTAGTCAGTCCCATCCCCCCTACAGTTAGAACACACCTAGGGAACACTGTTAACCCCTTGATCGCCCCCTAGTGTTAACCCCTGCCAGTGACATTTATACAGTAATCAATGGCTATTTTTAGCTCTGATCGACCCCTATTTTGTAGACGCTATAACTTTTGCTCAAACCAATCAATATACACTTATTGTGATTTTTTATATCCAAAAATATGTAGAATACATATTGGCCTAAACTGAGGAAAAACATTTTTTTAAAAAATTTTTAAATAAATGGGATATTTATTATAGCAAAAACTACAAAATATTCATTTTTTTTCAAAATTGTCGCTTTGTTTTTTGTTTATAGCACAAAAAATTTAAACTGCAGAGTTGATCAAATACCACCAAAAGAAAGCTCTATTTGTGGGGGGAATAGGACATAAATTTTGTTTGGGTACAACATCGCATGAGAGAGTGAGAGCGATAACACCAAATTTAACACACATGCTCCCCATTTACACCTGAGACCTTGTAACACTAACGAGTCGCATGACACCGGGGAGGGAAAATGTCTAATTGGGCCCAATTTGAAAATTTTTACTTATGGGTGTACTTACTTTCATTGCCAGCAGTTTAGACATTAATGGCTGTGTGTTGAGTTATTTTGAGGGGACATGAAATTTACACTGTTATACAAGCTGTACACTCACTACTTTACATTGTAGCAAAGTGTAATTTCTTCAGTATTGTCACATGAAAACATATAATAAAATATTTACAAAAATATGAGGGGTGTACTTTTGTGAGATTCTGTATATACATACTGTGTGTGTGTGTATATATATATATATATATATATATATATATATATATATATATATATAAAAACAGTGAGGGGAAAAAAGTATTTAATCCTCTGTTGATTTTGTACGTCTACCCACTGTCAACTGATCAAATGATCAGTCTATATTTTAATAGTAGGTTTACTTTAACAGTGAGAGACAGAATAACAACAAAAAAATACAGAAAAACTAATTTAAAAAAAGTTATAAATTGATTTGCATTTTAATGAGTGAAATAAGTATTTGACCCCTTCGCAAAACATGACTTAGTACTTGGTGGCAAAACCCTTGTTGGGAATCAGAGGTCAGATGTTTCTTGTAGTTGGCCTCCAGGTTTGTACACATCTCAGGAGGGATTTTGTCCCACTCCTCTTTGCAGATCGTCTCCAAACCGTTAAGGTTTTGAGGCTAACGTTTAGTAACTCGAACTTTCAGCTCCCTCCACATATTTTCTATGGGATTAAGGTCTGGAGACTGGCTAGGCCACTTCAGGACCTTTATGTGTTTCTTCTTGAACCACTCCTTTGCTGTCTTGGTGGTGTGTTTTGGGTCATTGACATGGTGGAATAACCATTCACAACCCATTTTCAATGCCCTGGCTAAGGAAAGGAGGTTCTTACCCAAAATTTGACAGTACATGGTCCCATCTATTGTCCCTTTGATGCAGTGACGTTGTTCTGCCCCCTTAGCAGAAAAACACCCCCAAAGCATAATTTTTCCACCTCCATGTTTGACGATGGAGATGGTGTTCTTGAGGTCATAGGCAGCATTCCTCCTTCTTCACACACGGCGAGTAGAGTTGATGCCAAAGAGCTCGATTTTGGTCTCATCTGACCACAACACTTTCACCCAGTTCTCCTCTGAATCATTCAGATGTTCATTAGCAAACTTCGGACAGACTGTACATGTGCTTTCTTGAGCAGGGGGACCTGCAGGATTTCAGTCCTTCACGGCATAGTGTGTTACCAAATGTTTTTTTGGTGACTATGGTCCCAGCTACCTTGAGATCATTGACAAGATTCTCCCGTGTAGTTCTGAGCTGATTCCTTACCATTCTCATGATCATTAAAACTCCACGAGGTGAGATCTTGCATGGAGCCCTGGAGGAAGATTGACAGTTATTTTCTGTTTCTTCCATTTGCAAATAATAGCACCAACTGTTGTCACCCTCTCCCCAAGCTGCTTGGCGATAGTCTTGTAGTCCATTCCAGCCTTGCGTAGGTCTACAATCTTGTCCCTGGCATCCTTGGACAGCTCTATGGTTTTGGTCATGGTGGAGAGATCGGAATCTGATTGGAATTGATTGATTGCTACTGTAGACAGGTGTCTTTTATACATGTAACAAGCTGAGATTAGGAGCACTCCCGTTAGGAGAGTGCTCCTAATCTCAGCTTGTTATCTGTATAGAAGACACCTGTGAGTCAGAAATCTTCCTGACTGATAGGGGATCTAATACTTATTTTACTAAAATGCAATCAATTTATAACTTTTTTCTGGATATGCATTATAATGAATTTTTCTGGATATTTTTGTTGTTATGCTGTCTCTCACTGTTAAATGAAACCTACCATTAAAATAATAGACTGATCATTTCTTTGTCAGTGGGCAAACATACAAAATCAGCAGGGGATCAAATACTCTTTTCCCTCACTAAATATATTACAATGTTAGGCTCAAAGCCAGCTTGGGAGTGAGCCCAAACAAGTGCCCCCATAGCAAGCGGCTTCTTATGGTGGACATCCCGTGGGGGGGGGGGGAGCCAGGAGCGCCAGCAGGGGACCAGAAGAGAGAACGTTCAAGGGCTGTTCTGTGCAAAACCATTGCACAGAGCAGGTAAGTATAACATGTTTGTTATTTTAACATGCAAAAGTGTCACTACTCTGTAGTGCCATTGTATTCTTTAAATGATCATGGTATTGGCAATAAGTTATAGATTAATTTTATTTGAGATTTGAAAATGTCAATTTCTGAAAGAAAAGCATGTGTTTATGTTATTTATAATATTCTAATTATTAAGAAAATTTCAGTTTTGCTAATAAATTGCTAATTGCTGATTTATAAATTCTTTGAAAATTGATCATCGCATAACTTAATCGTTTTCCAGGAGTGTGGGATTCTTGATATCATCCAAAGACTGATATGTAAGGAGACTAATGTGCTTAAAAAAACAAGAGAAGCACATAGATCAGACGGGGTCCTAAAGGAAAAGTTATATAGCTGCATATACTGTATCTTCCTAAATGAATAGCACAGCAACATACTGCAACACATACAGATGGTCTGAAACACGTACAGTCATATAGACTCCATTCCTAAACCCCATGCCTTTTTTCACTTATTGGGATTGATTTGCTGAAGGTAAATAGGGTGTTTACTTGCAAGGAAGTTTAGCAAATGTTGAATAAATTAACTTTGCAAATATTACCCAGTCACATACAATAAAATGAAAAAAGAACATGATTTTGCTTGCATTCGCATTTAAGCTGGCCCTTAAAAAAAAATACGAAAAAAGGTCCTTAAGTGCACTGTGTTCGGACGCCGGACACAGTGCGACGCCGGACACAGTACACTTATGGTAAGCACAACGTCTATGCAATCACGAGATTGCAGCGCTTCATTTGCGGGCGTTTAGCCCACCTTGCAGCGCTTTCTGAAGCGCAGAGTAGCTTCCGCCCGGCGCTCGTAGTAGGTATTACTATGGCCGGGCGGTTTGATTGACATCTGAGTTTGATGTTACTTCCTGTTTCGAAGCAGTAGATGTTTGCTTAACAACTGCCTTGGTATGCAGACCAACCTAGTTAACACCAACGTGATACTAAGCCTCCATGATTGCCAGAACTAAAATCCAATGAATGAAAGGTGCAAGACATAGGCATTAAAGTGGTTATAAAAGGTTAAAGTTTTTACCTTCATGCATTCTATGTGAGAAAATATTTGAAAACATATAGCAAGAGACCAGAGCATGCAAGAATAACTGACAACTGAGAGATCATAGCAAGAAGGTAAAAAAGGCAATATGTGAGTGGGAGACCCCCATAACCTTAACTGGATAGAGATATCCGTAAACTGCTTTGTAGATTGCGTAAACTGTTGGCGCTATATAAATCGTGTATATAATATAATTTAATATCCTTTATAAACTATAAACTTGCTATATTATGATATTATAACACTGAAATTAGAAACATGTTCACTGTTGGTAAAAATGTATAATAATGGTAATTTTAAATGTAATATGTGTATGCTCCAGATTTCTTGCCTGACTAAATTACCTAAACATTCTTTTTGCAGCATGCTGTGGTGAGTAAGACAAAAATATATTCCTGGAGTTATGCTGTCTGGTATGAAGAAAATTAAATGGAAGACACCCAAAAAACATTATTTTCACCTGCTGAGAATCCTTGCTATCCAAACCAAACTATCAAAAAAAATGTATTAACAGTTTGACTAGCAAGAATAAATGATATATCACAATCACAAAAACAAAAGCACTTAGGCTTTTAAGGCACCGGGTATCAAACAAATGACAATCACATATCAACAAACATATTTTTATTTTTGTAAAAAAAAATATATACATAAAACACATATTAAAAAAAGGGGGAAAAAAATTTGAGTCATTAATAAAGGTGTACCCAAAACAAGTACAGCCCTCTACACACTTATTGCATTTGTAAGTCAAGATAACCAACTGCTCAGTCACAATATGGACCATGTATAATGTTATAAACAAATTATTATTTTTCACAAAGAGGAAGGAGAAATGGGAATCTCTTGTACCCTCTTTTTAATAGGTGTTTTATGTATAATAAAAAAATATATGTTATGCAAAAATAAAAATATGTATGTTGATATGTGGTTGTAATTTGTTTGTTACCTGGTGTCTTAAATGCCCAAATGCTTAAGAGTTTTTGTGCTTGTAACTTATAATAGGGTGTGGCACCTGCACCTTCTATACCACCAGCGATTTGGACATACTGTGCTGTCTCATGAGTGGCAAATCATTTATTATATAAATGTCATTGCAATCAGTGGGTTAAAAACATGGCTTCTCTGCTAGCTGTCTATCTAGGAGATTTCCTCTAAAGTAAAAGTGGTAGCACTTTCCCCATGTCTTGTCTAGCCTCAGCTACAATAGCGAAGCTGGCGTCCCTTGCAGATGTTAGTCTCATCATTGGCATCTTTCGGTATGGTCTCTTGTGACTTTGATTTAATCAGAAACAATCAGTTCTGAGCAAGTTCAGTATCCCTGTAGTGCCAAGAAAGAAGGAGTTCCAAATCTTCATCTGCAGCACACATGGCATGCATGGTTAGCTTTAGGAATACATGTACATTATAATTATCTTTACAAAGTGAATGTCACCCCATGTTATAACAGTCATTAGGGGACTTTTCAGTTCCCCTTGTTACAGTATTAAGGTAAAGTAAAAAAAAATTAAATTTAATAATTAAAACAGGTAAAATGTAAACAAATCAATACATTAAAAACACATGCGCACAATTAGAAAGTAGAGATATACATGACACGCTTACACATGTTAGATACCACAATACACAGGGGTTTGAACTAATAAAAAGTAACATTTTAGTATAACTCTAAATAGATAAAACAGTTAATTTTTTTTTTTATAAATCAATTTGGTACAGTTTTCATCTATTATACTTGATGATTTATTGTAAGTAAAGCGCAATGCCAGATTCCTGCAGACACTCAGTACAGTTGTCTGTCCATCAATACGGGCCAGGGCTGCCGATATGAGGGTACCACCAGTCCCCCTGTATGGGAACCAGGTCCCATCATTTCAACAGGAGGGCCCAGGCAGCTGGCAGCCACCTCTTCCTCCTGCGGGCTTTCAGCTGCTGCATTACAGGGGAACAGTTCCAGCAAAAGCTGCCCTGCTGCCCCTCCTGTTTAGGTTTGCCTTCCTTCTGCTGCCCGGGCCCCCTGTGTGTTCCCCTGGTTGCCCCATCCCCTGCAGTGCTGCTGGCTTCTCATCAGCACCCTCACACTTTATTGAGAACTACATGCCATCTGTGGCTGTGAGTCTTGTAGTTCATTCTTTCATAGAACTTTGTGAATGAATAACACAGCTGTGTGGGCAGAGCCTTGCACAGTTGCACTGTTTTAAGCTTATAATAGTGGGTGCAGGGAAAAGATCTACCATCTGCTATCATGGGGAAATGGGGGGGGGGGGCTGTAGTGGACTGCTGCTAAGTAACATGTTACATGTTACACCCTAAATACAGATGCCTAAATGCAGGTGTAACATGTAACATATTACAAAGTGAACTTACCCTTTAATCAATTCAGACCAGTTACTTTCTTTTATATTTTGTAGGAATTCTGGGTGGAATTCATAAAGGGTGTCATAGACAACCCTTCAAAATTTAATTTGGCAATAACCAAATATTACAGTGCTAGCATCCGATTCATGTACGTTTAGAGACGTGTACATTAATCTGTCGATGCCAGCACTGAGATCAGAGGGGGTGAAGCCTGATGGGAACTGAGAGTATAATTCCCCATCAGGTCTGCTTTATCTTTGATTGACAGCACAAGGTAGTGGGCAAATTCCATAGCCACTGTTAAGTCAAATACAGGCAATGTGGACCTGAAGGGAAACTAGTCTCAGAGTTCTTCTATCAAGCTTCACCCACCTAACAAGCACAGCTGCCATGAATGTTGTCAGGTGAGCAGAGCATCATGGGAAACTCTGAGAAGCTACTTTCCTATCAGGTTCGCTTTGCCTGTGATTGGCATAGGATGGCATTGAGCGGATTTAAAAGTCGCTATTGGGCCAAATAGTGGCTTTGGATCTACCCACTGCTTTCCATTGACAAATACAGACAAAGCAGAGATGATGGGGACCTAGTCTTTCAGAGTTCCCCATCAGACTCTGCCCACACCCACTGTGGAGTTTCCCTTCATTTTTCTTGGTGACCATTGTCACTGGGACTGAATCCAAAATTTTGAGTTGTCACTGGAACAGAAAAGAGGGGAAATCCTCCAATGGAGACTTGTTCCTATAACAACTATCTAAAATGGGATTTCCTCTCATTTTATTTTGTGTCTACAGGGCAGGAAGTAAAGAAAAATCTGCCAACAGGACAAAGGAAAAAAAATGACAGGGTTTTATTTATTCCATATTTTATCCATAATAAATGAAAGTTTTTGGCTTTAGATACACTTTAAAGCAAACATATGCTTTTCCCTTGACTAGACAAAATAATAGGTTTGCTTGATAGAAGGCCCCATAATCAAAATGCACTTATTTTTTTCTATGCTCTGCTCCCTGTGTTTAAGCTTTTACAAAGTGTTCAGGGCTATGCACACCCCCTGTCACTATGTGGTAGTGCTCAGTTCTGGTAATTATCCAATAAGACAACAAGCATTGTGGGAAGCAGAGAGGAGTGTCAGATATTTTATACCTAAAAGTGCTGTTTTTTTTATTAGATCTGATGGCCAATTGGAATGGAGGGGGGACACATAGAAGGTAAATATGAACTTTGAATGGGCTCCCTGGCTGGATGTTCCAGGGCTAGCACTAGTGAATCTAATTATAGCACTGACCCCCTAAGGAGCTGCTGATAATTGATTGGGCATGCGCTCTGCCTCTCAACCCCGGATAATGGCTCAAACCCCCTTGGCACAACTGTGTAGCAATGTTAATGTAAGACCCAATGCCATGTCAGAGGAGAGGAGACCGATGGTGTGTTCTCAATACGAAAAACACTGATCGGTTTCCTCCCCTTGTCAATCCCCCCCCCCTACAGTTAGAATCACTCCCAGGGAACATGTTAACCCGTTCAGCGCCCCCTAGTGGTTAACCCCTTCCCTGCCAGTCACATTTATACAGTAATCAATGCTTTTTCATTGCACGGATCGCTGTATAAATGTGAATGTTCCCAAAAATGTGTCAAAAGTGTCCGATTTGTCCGCCGCAATATCGCAGTCACGATAAAAATCCCAGATCGCCACCATTACTAGTAAAAAAAAATAATAATAATAAAAATGCAATAAATCTATCCCCTATTTTGTAGGCACTTTAACTTTTGCGCAAACCAATCAATATATGATTATTGCAATTTTTTTACCAAAAATATGTAGAAAAATACGTATCGGCCTAAACTGAGGAAAAAATTTGTTTAAAAAAAAATTGGATATTTATTATAGCAAAAAGTAAAAAATATAGTTTTTTTTTTAACTTGTCTTTTTTTATAGCGCAAAAAATAAAAACCGCAGAGGTGATCAAATACCACCAAAAGAAAGCTCTATTTGTGGGGACAAAATGATAACAATTTCAATTGAGTACAGTGTTGTATGACCGCGCAATTGTCATTCAAAATGTGACAGTGCTGAAAGCTGAAAAATGGCTTGGTCAGGAAGGGGGTGAAAATGCACTGTATTAAGATGGTTAAACGGTTTGCTGAGAGAAGTTTCATTCAATACATTAAACAAAGCAGTAACCTCAATATAAAGAATGAAATGACAACAATAAAAGTGTAGGTGAAACCCAGAACTCAATAGTCACTTGAGAAGCATATGCAGACAGGCAGAGGGTGGCTTATGCTCAATATGATAAATCACTTATATTGAACACCTTCCCACCACTACCTCAGAGCACATACACAATAGATTGGCAATGCAATATCAGATACAACACAGCAGTGTAATACAGTACCAATATTTATGTCATATACTCAAGGGCTCCCCCTAGGTTGCAATGCACTTCTAAGAATGTACGATGAGGTAATAATACTTTATAGAAATAGTAACAGTCTCTTGTCCTCTTCTTTCTTCAGCTAGCTTATTAAATTGCAGTATTTGTAATACAGGGAACAAGTGATTAGCTAAGTTATAGTGGAAAAGATATGTAGGTAACTGTGTGCTTGGTTATATAAGGCACCTGTAGAACTTCTTCCTTACTGGAGGGTGCAACACAACATTAACTCTGTAGTGCAGAGAAACCAGGCTCTGAGGCTTCACTGCACAAAGTCTATGAACAAGTGGGAGTGCTTCTGTGGGACTACAGGTCTCACAGCCTTCTGGAACTAGTTTATACAGCAACAGGGTATTATATCAATCTGGGCAAGTGCCCGCTCACCACACAAGGCCCAGAAGCTTGTACTGTTCCGCTTGAGATATCTCAGTCCCGATCCTGACTGTTGCCGTCACCCCGCGCTGCTCTTTCGGAAGGTCCGGTCACTGTTATGCAGGAAAGGCTAAGAAGTCTTGGGCTCTTCGGTTCATCCACACACTGGTCCAGCTGGCTGTGCTCTGAAAATCCTTGGAGGCCAAACGATTACGCTCCGCGCTGGGCGGGCTGCAGTCTGACGGTCACACACACAGACCTCCCTGCAGGCAGGCTTTGAATGGGGTCCCAAGAGACCAGAAACCTGTCACGCCTGTCTCTTTTATATCCTTACCCAGCAGGCTGTTCTGTCACTTGGGTTTGTGGGTAAGTGCCCTGGGCATCGTGGGTAGGTAGTTCCCAGACACATATAAGTCACTCCCTTATTCACGAAATCCCCCACAATGCATTGGAATGTGGCTATTGCTAAAGCCAAACAAATATCTTAACAGCACAATACAAAAAAAAGACACTAGAGGGAGCCAAATTCTGTTCAAAGAATATCACATTATTTCTATGGTAAGTTAAGAGACAAAATGTTCAAATCTTATGACTGAACACTGCATAAGGATCTTGATAGATATTGATATAGATATTGTATCTGAGTTTGCTTACATATACCGATTATGTCAAAGCAGCTGTATACTATTTATGTAACAGCTTTACTTATTGCTGTTGTTTGTGTCAGCTTTTAAGTAATTTATGAACCATCTTGGCAATGTATTGCACTGTGTTGTTTGTCAAGGCTACAGTTCTAAATTTCAATAAAGCTTTTCTTAGATATAAAAAAAAAGAATATGAACTTTTAGCAGAGCCTGCTATGTGAACCTGTTTATTTGATTAATAAAGCAAAGCGCATATTTGCTTTAAGTGAGAGCAGATGTAGTATGATATGAATGACGACGCATATGGGGAATTATACAATAGTTAAAAGAAAAATATATTAATTGGAAGATGCCTGGTAGGTATCATTACAACCTGGGGCCTCCCTTACAGCACAGATTATATTTTTTTTACAATGCTAAGTATATTTTTTAAGCAAAAACACATTAATAATTGGAACATTTTAAAGTACATTCATGTCTATTTTGATAATGTTTGCACAGCAGAGATATCATTTAGCTAGTCACTAGGGTTTGTTTTTCAGCCTCAGACAATTTTTTTTCTTTCAGTTTTTGGATAGCTTGTAGATATCTCAAGAGGCCAGCTTGATCCCTGGTCCCCCCTTTCCTCATCAGTTGTCCTTCTTTTACGACTTATGTACAGAATGCTATGTATTACTTATCTACCAAAACTGTTCTACTTCTCTAAACCTTTCATCCAAGTTCTAGATATTTTTTTCTCGTTCTTTTAGAAAGCCAGTATAAAAGAAAAGTATTGGTAAACAAAAGCAAAAATGGGTTTAACCAGTCCTTTTTGTGTAGTAATTTTTCATGGCCCACATTACTGGGGGGTGTGGAAGAGTCACTTTAACAAGAAGAGGGGATGGGCCATAAAAAAAAAAAAACTGTTAAAACTTAAAGTTAAAGTTGATAACAAGTCCATTCGGACAGGAAAGGTAATTTAAAGCAGCATTTAGAAGAATGGTGTATATTTGTTTCTAGCCTAACATTCATTTAGTACATTTTCCTCTCCACGGAATGCGAATGTGGGCCAGTCATGCTTCTGTTTATTTTGGATAGCTCTGAAAGTTCTATCAGAAGGAGTTCATCCTGCATGTGATAACCAAGATTAGCAAACGAGGCAGGAAATCGGTATATTAACCCTTTTGTGTATACAGTAAACACATAGCTGTTATTTTGGGGGAATCATGGGGACAAGGTACCTTTTTTGCTACACCTCTACCCCAGATATCCACCCATCGGACAGATGTATGTATACAGAGTATATGGTAACCCTAATTATTCATTCACAAAAAAAAAGGAAAATAGTAACTAAAAACATCCACACCATGTTCTTTTTAAAAAAAAAATAAACAATGCCCCTGATATAAATCCAATGTCAATCACATTGTCCATCAATGTCCAGCAATCATACAACCTGGTCTTCTGACATGATGATCCCTCATACCCAACAATCTTTACCACAGCAAATTACAAATCCCCAATGCTGTTATAATGTAGACACAGCAACAGAGATCCTGCGTGATATCATTAAGCAAATATGGTCATGACCATATTTTCGTAAATGATGTCACCCAGGATCCCTGTCCCCTTTGTGTACAAACAGGAGCCAGTGGAGATCTGTCATTTAGAGGTGGTAGTACAACCACTGCTAAATGACAGATCACCTGATTTGTTGACAAACAGAAGCTGGTGGGGATCTGTTATATACCAATGGTACTACTGCATTTGCTGAATGACAGATCATCTGCCAATGTATGTAAACACAAAATGTACCTTTAAAGTGTATCCTACTGCATCAGCAAAATTACATGAGATGTTAAGGCATCCTCCAAGCATGTGATTTAAATGATTTGTGTATTTCCAATGTTGCCCATTAAGCCACATTGAAACACCCTCTCCCTGATAAATGGGTTTTTGTTTTTTGCATTAGCACATGACCCCCATGGCAGTGCACAGCTGCATATGCCCTTTTAAAAAAAAAAAATGCAAAATTGACCTTGAAAATGTCCAGAAATAAATAATTTGACTAATTTCCCAAAGACTTAAATGGAGTATGATGCTTTGCTCAAGTTTAGCAGATTTTTTTCTTGGTTTGCGAACCTCTTGCAAATCAAATTGTTCGCTCATCCCTTTCCTTAGTCACTGGCTTAAAAAAATCATGCAATCATCTCTGCATACTCTGTGATTAAGAAAGAATTTAAAGTGATTGTTTATTTTATTTTATTTTAAATAACAAATATGTTATACTTACCTGCTGTGTGCAAGGGTTTTGCACAGAGCAGCCCCAATCCTCCTCTTCTGGGGTGCCCCGGTGGTGCTCTTGGCTTCTCCTCTTCACCAGTTGCCCCCACGGAGAGTCGCTTTCCATGGGGGCACCCGTGTGGGTGCGCTCATGAGTCACACTGCTGTGTCCATTGACACAGATAGCAGGACTCTGCCCGCTACCGTGTTACTGGATTTGATTGACAGCAGTGGGAGCCAATGACTCCTGATGCTATCAATCTATCAAATGAGGATGGAGACAGTGGCTGGAGTCACTGGGCTCCTGCACATTGCTGGAACAGATGGGCTCAGGTTAGAAAAATGGGGGGCTCTGGGGACAGCTGCATTAGGTGAAAAGCCTGGAGGCTTTACAACCCCTTCAAAGTTGCTGGATCTACATTACAACCAGGCCAGCAATGGTACATTCTGTATTTCTCTTACAGGTTTTCTATTAAGGACTTTTTTTGACACCCTGCCAGCGCAGCGCCTCAGTGTCAAAGCACTCGACCTTTCACATTGGGATTGCAGTTGCGGCTTCTTTCAGGTGCTTTACAGGTGCTTATTTTAACGCTAAAGCGCCTGAAAAATGCCATAGTGTGAAAGGGGTCTCAGTGTGAAAGCACTGGGGCTTTCACATTGGGATTGCAGATGAGTTCAGGCGCTTTACAGGCGCTTTTTTTTAACGCTAAAGTGCCTGAAAAACGCCTAAAAAACGTCCCAGTGTGAAAGGGGTCTAAAGGCTAAGTTCACCATTCATTAAAAAAAAATAATCTTTTTGCAAGTAAAAATTGTGCATTTATTACCTTTTAAAACAGAAGCCTGCACATTTTTGTAATCACAATCAGCAGATCACAGCTCTGTTGCTTGTACCTCTTTATGGGCTGTCATTTTCACAGCTGTAAGAAGGGTTAAAAAGAGGGCCAGATACAACTTTATTCCATTAAAGGCCCATTAAAGGTCAGGGGTACAATATAAGTTTAGCTGCCTAACAAGCTGCTGATTATGCCTGAGCTTTCAACTCACACTGGAATAAATACCATAGTAGGTCCAGTTCACTACTGTTTTTTTCACTTGGTTGCCAGTCAAGCCCTGATGAAAGGGGCACATAGATCCCAAAAAGTATTAGATATTTCCTGAATTGTACCCCTGGCCTTTAATGGAATAAAGTTGTATCTGGACTTCTTAGCAGTAATGTGGCACCTAAGCTTCAACCCTTCTTACATTACACTACAAGCCAAGGCGACTGTGGATATACTCTGGGTTGTAGAAGCTGCCTGCCCAGGAGCCAGATCATTTACACCAACATTATTATCTTAAGATAACAATACCAGTAAAATAAACCAACGGGTCCAGCACTATCTTTACAATTTTCACAGCTGTAGGCAATGTGAATGAACTATGGGCATGCTGATCAGCTCGCCCGCAGTTCATTCAAATCACAAGTCCGCCTGCCATGGTGGTAGTTTTTTTCATTTGTAGATTCCTGTGAATAAATGACACTGAATGAGCGGAGACCTGACAGTGGGTACAGGGAGAAGAACCCCTGCCTGCTGTCACACTGGGGGAAGGCAGTGAAGAGGAGAGGAGCAGAACAAATACTGGTGTAACATGTAACATATTCTAAAAGCTGAACCCTTTAAAGCTGAAATTAAGCAAAAAAATTAAAAACCCACTACCCAAGATAAAATAACAAAAATGCAGCATTTTCTGCACTATTTTGCTTTAATCCAGAAATTTTCACCGCAGTGACGTTATATTTTCTGATGCTAGATGTCCTCAATATATTTACCAACATCATTCAACCCATTTCCTGAGTCCAGGTCAAATCACATGCCAAATCGGAGCCTTTTGCCAACAATGACACCGTCCGCAAACTCAGCATCCCACGATTCCCAAAAGTAGTTCCTGCACTTTTGGAGTCTTCGGGGGGGGGGGGGGGGGGGATTTCAATAGACATCTGTGCATGAACCCGCACAGATGTCGCTCAAATCACCCCAAAGTCGGACTGAAATGCCGGTTTAAAATCGAGCAACCCGCACGATTTCAGACCCGCATTCAGTGTGAACCTAGGCTATGTGCTGCTTCTTCCTCTCACACTCAGCTCTGCTAAACAGGGACTGCAAAAGGCTGATACCAGGTCAAATCGGACACTTAAACGGTTTGCATTTAATAAATAAATGTAATGATGTATTAATGAGTAAAGATTTGCATACATTTATGTGTTTTATATTAATTCAGTGTATGACTTCAGCTTTAAAAAAAACGTGTAGCATAAGTTAGAAATTGTATATTAGCGAATAAGAACAGTTTGCTAAGGATATTCCTAATACAGAAGAAAAATGCATGCATTCATGATCATCTATTTTTTTATCCCAAATTTTATTAAAGGATGTTCACTGTGTTTTTACCTCTTCCCACCATGCAAGCCCAGTGCTGGGGACATGTTTATAATGTCCTCCCTTCGATAGCCACCAGCAGAAACCTTGTGTGACTAGTGGCTCTGATGATTGGAAACCGATTGGAGTGGTTTCCAATTATGTGAGCACTATCTTAGCTACAGTGGCAGCTGCAGTGCAATATATTTAATACTTGTTTAATACTTGTATTTGTCAGCCCATAATAAAAATAAACAGAGCTGGAATTTTTATGGAAACATTGTACTAAATATAAACCATATATGTCCTTAAAATATGCAAGAAATTTTTAGGTATGCAAATTAGACATAAAAGCGTTGTCACTTTAATGCAGAGCTCCACCTAAAAAGGGAAGTTCCATTTTAAGACCTCCTCCCCAGCTGTTTGTGAAATGGAGCTTTTGGGGAGGAGGGGTGGAGTTGGTAACCAATTTTGACAGGTACCCACTCCCACTTCAGCTTCAATCACCATAGGGCGATCTGAAGCAGAAGTTCTCCTTCCCCACTCCCTCCCAAAGTCTTCTGGGACACATGACAGGTCCCAGAAGACTTCAGGACCAGTCACAGAAGCCAGTGCTGCTTGCGCATGAAAAGTGGGCACCCGGCTGTAAAGCTGCAAGCTGTCACAGCTGGGTGCCTGTAGTAAAGATGTCGGTGAGAGAGGACACAGGGAGAACGTGACTGGGGTGAGAACACTGCTGGATCATGGGACAGTTGAGTGGCTGCTTGTTAAAAGTCAGCAGCTACAGTTTTTGTAGCTGCTGACTTTTAATTTTCACTGAAGAGACTGGAGCTCCGCTTTAACATTCACATAATGAAGCTGATAAACTAGCCCTGGGCATCTGGGCATCAGTGATCTCTGATCTGGGTTAATGCTGCTCTGCAACTATATAAAAGCCTAGAGAATATCAAGTGTCTAAAAAAAATCAATGCCTAAAATAAGAAAAAACAGGTAATGTAACATGTGCAAATTATTCAGTACTGACAGCCAGGGACCTGCCTCTAAACTCTGGAATTATTTTTGAAAATGTAAAAAAGTTGTGTTCCAAGAGTTCATGTGTTGTAGTATCCTTACAGTAAAATAGCTAGAGACAGAACATATTTGGTTTGAAGATTTCCCAGTGAAAGCACCAACATACAAAAATGTTACAATGTTTATGACTAGAGTTGAGCGGACACCTGGATGTTCGGGTTCGGCGGGTTCGGCCGAACTTCGGAAAAAAGTCCGGGTTCGAACTTGACCCGAACTTGACTCCGTACTCCGAACCCCATTGAAGTCAATGGGACCCGGACTTTTGAACACTAAAATGGCTGTAAAAAAGTCATGGAAAGGGCTAGAGGGCTGCAAATGGCAACAAAATGTTGTTAAGAGCATGGCAAGTGATCTGCAAATAAATGTGGATAGGGAAATACTTAAAATAACATAAAAAAATTAAAAATAAAAATAAAATGCTGGAGGCCCCCTTCTCAGCAGAAGAGGTACAGGAAGTCATTAAGAACCTCAGAAACGGCACGATGCCGCACATATGGTGGGAATACCCCAGAATACGCACTTTCTGGAAAAAATTATTAACTTTCATCAGGAGACTGGGTGGGAGACAATGTGAAGGAACCGGAGGCACTGTCAGCAACCCAATCTACTATCGCCTGTACTTGTCCTGGCCTCAACATCCGTACAGCCTCGTTAGGCGCGCCAAAATACCACTGCAGGCTCTGTCGCCTACTCGCACCTGAGGAAGGTGTTTCACTAGTGCGTGTAGCTGGCACAGATCGACCATGTCCTCTCCCTGCAACAGGAGCGCCACCAGCAGCACCACGACCCAGGCCACGTCCCCTTTTTGATGATCTCCTCATATTTTCAAAATTTATGATCTCGCCCTAAATGGGTGTTTTTGTATATAGCAGAATACACGTACAGTGTCTAAAGCGTTTATGAACACACAGAAAATGCTATTGGGAAAAGAAAACACTGCAAAATTAAATAAAAAAAACACTGCTAAAATTAAATTTTTTTGCAATGTTTTTCCAATATCAGAATAAACGGATAGTGTCTAAAGCGTTTATGAAAACGCAGAAAATGCTATTGGGAAAAGAAAAACACAGCAAAATTAAATTTTTTTGCAATGTTTTTCCAATATCAGAATACACGGATAGTGTCTACAGCGTGTATGTATGAACACGCAGAAAATGCTATTGGGAAAAGAAAAACACAGCAAAATTTATTTTTTTTGCAATGTTTTTCCAATATCAGAATACACGGATAGTGTCTACAGCGTGTATGTATGAACACGCAGAAAATGCTATTGGGGAAAAAAAAACACAGCAAAATTTAATTTTTTTGTAATGTTTTTCCAATATCAGAATACACGGATAGTGTCTACAGCGTGTATGTATGAACACGCAGAAAATGCTATTGGGGAAAAAAAAACACAGCAAAATTAAATTTTTTTGCAATGTTTTTCCAATATCAGAATACACGGACAGTATCTAAAGCGTGTATGAACACGCAGAAAATGCTATTGGGGGAAAAAAAAAACACAGCAAAATTAAATTTTTTTGCAATGTTTTTCCAATAGCAGAATACACACAGACTATGGTGTATCTCTTACTATATGCAGTGTTGGTCCTAATTAGGGATGAGCCAAACCCCCCCCCCCCCCGTTCGGCTCGCACCAGAACCCGCGAATGGACCTAAGGTCCGTGCGAGCTTTCGAACCCTATTAGTTATAATGGATGCGAACGTTCGAAATCAAAAGTGCTAATTTTAAAGGCTAATATGCATGTTATTGTCATAAACAGTGTTTGGGGACCTGGGTCCTGCTCCAGGGGACATGTATCAATGCAAATTTTTTTTTTTTTAAATCGGACGTTTTTTCAGGAGCAGTGATTTTAATAATACTTAAATTGAAACAATAAAAGTGTAATATTCCTTTAAATTTTGTACCTGGGGGGTGTCTATAGTATGCATGTAAAGGGGCGCATGTTTCCTGTGCTTAGAACTGTCCCTGCAAAAAGTGTCATTTTTGCAGGAAAGAAAGCTATTTAAAATCACTCGTGGCTAATGTTAATTGACGGCTCCCGTAACACAGAGAACAGTCATTCATTGAAAGTCATTCATAAAAAAAAAGTCATTGATAAAAAATTCAATTTTTTTTAAAAAAAAGCGTGGGGGTCCCCCCAAATTCAATAACCAGGTCCTTCAGTTCTGGGATGGATATTAAGGGGGACCCCAGCCAAAAAAAAAAAAAATGGCGTAGGGTCCCCCTCAAAATCCATACCAGACCCTTGAGGTCTGGGATGGATTTTAAGGGGAACCCCAGCCAAAAAAAATGGCGTGGGGTCCCCCTCAAAATCCATACCAGACCCTTATCCGAGCACGCAACCTGGCAACCTGGAAGGCCGCAGGAAAAGAGGGGGGGACGAGAGCGGCCCCCCCCTCCCGCCTGAACCGTACCAGGCCACATGCCCTCAACATTGGGAGGATGCTTTGGGGGTCTAAGACCCCCAAAGCACCTTGTCCCCATGTTGATGAGGACAAGGGCCTCGTCCCCACAACCGTGCCCGGTGGTTGTGGGGGTCTGCGGGCGGGGGGCTTATTCGAAATTTGGAAGCCCCCTTTAACAAGGGGACCCCCAGATCCCGCCCCCCCTGTGTGAAATGGTAAGGGGGTACAAAAGTACCCCTACCATTTCACCAAAAAAGTGTCAAAAATTGTAAAAATGACAGGAGACGGTCTTTGACAATTCCTTTATTAAAATCTTCTTTCTTCTTTCTTCATCCTTCGGTTTCTTCATCTTCTCCTTCCGTCATCTTCTTCCATCTTCTTCCATTTTCTTCTTCCTCCGATCCGCTTTTTCTTGCGCTGGTCTTCTCGTCCTTCTCGTCCGGCATCTTCTTCCATGGCGTCGGCATCTGTTCTTCTGTCGGGCCGCTCCTCGCAATGGGAGGCTCCCGCTGTGTGAGGCTTCGCTCCGTCTGACAGGTCTTTTATAACGGAGGGCACCTGGTGACCCCACCCCCCTCTGACGTCATGGGGAAAGCCATAGGGAATTCCCCATGACGTCCCCGTGCGTCAGAGGGGGCGGGGTCACCAGGTACCCTCCATTATAAAAGACCTGTCAGAGGCAGCGAAGCCTCACATAGCGGGAGCCTCCCATTGCGAGGAGTGGCCCAAGAAGAGACACTGACGCCGACCCCATGGAAGAAGATGCCGGACGAGAAGGACGAGAAGGCCAGCGCAAGAAGAAGCGGATCGGAGGAAGAAGAAAATGGAAGAAGATGAAAGAAGATGACGGAAGGAGAAGATGAAGAAACCGAAGGATAAAGAAAGAAGAAAGAAGATTTTAATAAAGGAATTGTCAAAGACCATCTCCTGTCATTTTTACAATTTTTGACAATTTTTTGGTGAAATGGTAGGGGTACTTTTGTACCCCCTTACCATTTCACACAGGGGGGGGGGCGGGATCTGGGGGTCCCCTTGTTGAAGGGGGCTTCCAGATTCCGATAAGCCCCCCGCCCCCAGAGCCCCACAACCACCGGGCACGGTTGTGGGGACGAGGCCCTTGTCCACATCAACATGGGGACAAGGTGCTTTGGGGGTCTCAGACCCCCAAAGCATCCTCCCAATGTTGAGGGCATGTGGCCTGGTACTGTTCAGGCGGGAGGGGGGCCGCTCTCATCCCCCCCTCTTTTCCTGCGGCCTGCCGGGTTGCGTGCTCGGATAAGGGTCTGGTATGGATTTTGAGGGGGACCCCACACCATTTTTTTTGGCTGGGGTTCCCCTTAAAATCCATCCCAGACCTCAAGGGTCTGGTATGGATTTTGAGGGGGACCCACACCATTTTTTTATTTATTTTTTGGCCGGGTCCCCCTTAATATCCATCCCAGACCTAAGGGCCTGGTTATTGAATTTGGGGGGACCCCCACGCTTTTTTTTTTTTTTTTTTTATCAATGAATGACAGTTCTCTGTGTTACGGGAGCCATCAATTCATTAGCCGCGAGTGCTTTTAAATAGCTTTTTTCCTGCAAAAATGACACTTTTTGCAGGGACAGTTCTAAGCACAGGAAACCTGCCCCCCTTCACAGGCAACCTATAGACACCCCCCAGATGTGATACTGCAATGCTGTACTAACAGCACGCACACACAAATCCCCAGAAATAGAGCACATATTGTCAGCAGTCAGCAACACACTGACACGCTGACACTGAAACACAATATGCGAGGCCGCCGCCGCCGCGGCGGCCTCTTATAACGTGGGGCGTGTACTAAAGCCCCTGAGCTATAATTGGCTACAGGCATCCTGCCTGTAGCCAATTATGGCTCTCCTCGCTGCCGGCGCTGTGATTGGCCAAGCATGCGGGTCACAGTGCATGCTTGGCCAATCATCAGCCAGCATTGCACTGCGACTGGCGCAATGCATTGCGGGCCGCTCGCATCACACGAATTTGATGCGAGCGGCCCAAATAGTTCTGGGCTCGCCTAACGGGCCCATCCCTAGTCCTAATGGTGCACTGAGCTTGCAGGTAAAACTTCTTTTATATTTTGTCTGGCACTGGCCTCATGGCACTGTTAAAAGACTGTGCACTGCACCCCAGCCAGGGTACAATTGATTTAAGAATCTCTTGAATAATTCTCTCTGCCTCTTCCTCTTCCTTACTAAAGAAACTCTGTACTCTACTCTAGCTATGTAGATCGCTCACTGATCTAACTAATTAGAATAAAAGTTAAGGAATGCTGACTGACTGACTGACTGAATCACACTAACTCCTAAAATCCTCTCAGCAGCACAGGAACCTGTCTATAGCAGAATGACGCTGTGTGCTGTGTGTCTGGACTATATATAGAGGCTGGGTCACATGCTGCACTGCCCAATCACAGCCATGCCATTAGTAGACATGGCTGTGATGGCTTCTAAGAGCACACTAGTGAAACTACAGTTAATTGGCTGCCCTGCAGCTGTTAAAAAGGTGCCAATACATCGCCGAACACCGGACCCGAACTTACAGCCAATAGTTCGGGTCCGGGCACCGGACACCCAAAAGTCCAGTACGGACCCGAACTTTACAGTTCGGGTTCACTCAACCCTATTTATGACTAATAAAAGAAGGACATCTAGTGGTATATTCTTGATACTGTTGCACACAAAGCTAGTTGTTACATTTTGCAATTAGCATGTCATATGCATCATTCCAATCGGAATGCTTTACCACATGGAGGTAGCAATGGCTAAAACAAAAAAAAATCATTTTTAAAAATGTTTTTGAACTTGGTGGACATTAGCCTTTTTTCCTTGTCAAAAAGATTTTATTGTACATACAATAGAGTATTTGACAATACATTAAGTACATAATATACAACAAAAGTAATGAAGCTCAGAGGTATATATTCAATACAATGTAAATTATATGTTCAACTATAATTACTACTATAACAATAACGCATACTTAAGGTATGGTTTATTAGAGGAATTATCTTGTGTAGTAAGAAAGAGCTTCAAAATCATAATAGGAATATATAGAGAAGAAAGGAAAGATAGGAAGAGGAGAAACTAGGAAGGGAAGAAGAGAGGTCCGCAGGGTCGAGTCGAGGGTTAGCCATATCACCCGGAATCCATCGGGTCAGCTACCATGGTAATAGAACTTTTTTGTTAAAAAACTTTTTTCAACCTTATTAACTTATGTAACCCTGGGAGTATTATAGATAGGGCTCAGGTAAGTATTAGGGGGATGAGGGGGATGCTGTTTTTTTTTTTTTATCTTAATGCATAAAATGCATTAGGATAAAAAAAAAAAAAACTTCTGCCTTTAGAACCACTTTAATGGAACAAGCTAAAGTTAGAAGCTGAGTGGCTACCATTCACAGCTGCACCAGATTTTGTACTCTTCAGATTTGAAGGCTCGGATGATGATACCCAGCTTGAGGAAGGCAGTAGTGTGCGCGCAGAGAGAGGGGATGCTGAAGGACAGCAATCTGGCAGTCATGTTCCACCAGCTGCAGCTTACTGCCAGGTTTGCTCTAGTGGTGAAGAGGGAGGGGATGATGAGGTCACTGACTCCACGTGGGTGCCTGAAGGGAGAGAGGAGGAGGAGGAGGAGGCGGCGGCACATGTCCAACGAGGCAGGATGCCCTCCGGAGGCCAGCTAGAGGCCAGCACACCAACTGAATCACACCGCAGAGCTCCGCCTGTGCAGGGCGCTGCCTCTGCACGTTATCACAAAAGTTCTTTGGTGTGGGCCTTTTTTTAAACGAATACATCAGATCGCACCACTGCTATTTGCAATATTTGTCTCAAGCGTATCTCGCGTGGCCAAAGCCGCTTGGGCACCACAAGCATGACCAGATATATGTCGACCTGCCATGCAGCTCATTGGCAAGCGCACATTAAAGACCCACACCAAAGAACAAAGCGGACCTCTCCTTGCTCCTCATCAGCTGGGATCTCCAACCCCACTATATCTTCAGTCCTCTCTGAAAGCTGCTCTGAGAGGACTGAAGGTGTAGAATTAGGTGTGTCACAACCAAGTACTTACAGTACACTGACGTCCGATTGTAGCAGGCAAATTTCCCTGCCCCAGCTGCTGGACCCTCGAAAGAAGTTTACTCCCAGCCATCCACATGCCCAGCGGTTGAATGCTAGCTTGGCTAAATTGCTAGCACTTCAACTGCTGCCTTTTCAGTTGGTAGACTCGGCCCCCTTCCGTGAGTTTGTTCAATGTGCGGTTCCTAAGTGGCAGGTTCCCAAACGCCACTTTTTCTCATGGAAGGCGATTCCGGCTCTCTACCGGCATGTGGAAGGCAATGTCCATGCCTCGCTGGACAGGGCGGTCATGGTCCAGCAGGCATGGACAGGGACGTTATCTGTCTTTCACGGCCCATTGGCTCACTCTATTGGCAGCTGGGAGGGATGCAGGACAAGGTGCAGTAGTGTTGGAGGTTGTTCCGCCACCACGCCTCCAAAATGCTACTACTGGTTGTGACACACCTCTCTCCTCCACCCCCTCCTCTTCTTCTTCCTCCATGGCCTCTTCGAGTGCTCTGTCCTCGGAACCAGCGGTGCTCCCTAGGCGTACAAGGGGCTACGCGAGTACGCAGGCAAAAAGATGCCATGCCGTGCTTGCGCTGGTGTGTTTGGGGGACAGGAGCCACACTGGGGCAGAGGTTCTGTCAGCTCTGCAGGGGCAGGCCGAGAGGTGGTTGACGCCATGCCAGCTTAAGCCAGGAATGGTGGTTTCTGACAATGGCACCAACCTCCTCTCCGCCCTGCGACAGGGGCAGCTCACCCATGTGCCCTGTATGGCTCACGTCCTCAACCTGGTGGTGCAGCGCTTCTTGGGCAGGTACCCAGGCTTACAGGATGTCCTGAGGCAGGCCAGGAAAGTCTGTGTGCATTTCCGCCGATCGTATAATGCCAGTGCTCGGCTGGCTGAGCTGCAAAAGGAGTTGAACCTGCCCAAGAACCGCCTAATATGTGACATGCCCACCAGGTGGAACTCAACGTTGGCCATGCTGCAGCGACTGCACACGCAGCAGTGGGCCATCAATGAGTACCTTTGCGACTACGGCACCAGGACAGGGTCAGGGGAGCTTGGATTTTTTTTCCCCACGCCAGTGGAGCATGATCAGGGATGCATGCACTGTCCTGTCACCATTTGAGGAGGCCACGAGGATGGTGAGCAGTGACAGTGCATGCATCAGTGACACTGTACCTCTTGTCCACCTGTTGGAGCATACGCTGCGTGGGATAATGGACAGGGCACTTGAGGCAGAACAGAGGCAGGAAGAGGAGGACTTCCTTGCCTCTCAAGGCCCCCTTTATCCAGACAGTGTTCCTTCTGTCCCATCCATCACACAGGAAGAGGATGAGGAGGAGGAGGAGGATTGTGTGAGCATGGAGGTGGAGCCTGGCACTCAGCATCAGCAGCAGCAGTCTTTTAGGGATGATGTACAGTCCCAACAAACCAGTGGACTTGTACGTGGCTGGGAGGAGGTGGCTGGCGATCATGTCGTCCTCAGTGACCCAAAAGACTCCGGACCGAATGCCTCAGCTAACCTACGTTGCATGGCCTCCCTGATCCTGCAAAGCCTGCGGAAGGATCCTCGTATTCTTCGGATCAAGGAGAGGGACCATTACTGGCTGGCCACTCTCCTTGATCCACGGTACAAGGGGAAGGTTGCGGACCTTATCTTGCCGTCGCAGAGGGAGCAGAGGATGAGACATCTCAGGGAGGCCTTGCAGAAAGGTCTGTGCAACGCGTTCCCAGAAACTGGGAGGTTACAAACTCCTGGTCCTGGACGACGAGTTGCTGAGGCTTCGGTCAGTAGCAAAAGGAGCTGTGGGGAAGGTGGACGTCTGACCGATGCGTTCAGACAATTTTTTGGTCCACAGCCCCAAGGTATGATCGGTTCCAGCAACCATCGCCAGCGTCTGATATACATGGTGCAGGAATACCTAGGGGCAAGGTCAGACTTGGATACCTTTCCCACCAAAAATCCTCTGGCTTACTGGGTCTTGAGGATGGATCACTGGCCAGAGCTTGCACAGTATGCAATTGAGCTACTGGCCTGTCCTGCATCCAGCATTCTTTCCGAGCGCACATTCAGTGCTGCTGGAGGATTTGTCACCGATCACAGGGTGCGCCTGTCCACCGACTCGGTTGATCGACTGACCTTCATAAAGATGAATCAGTCTTGGATCACCACCAGCTACCAGGCACCTGAAGCGGATATAACTGAATAATTTATAATGTCACATCCCTTCAAGACTGCCTATGCTGATGCTGAGTGACTGTTCTGTTATGTTCACTGACTATCCTCTTCCTCCTCCTCAATGATCCATTCCTTGATAGCTTGGAAGAACATTTTTGTTTCTGGGTGCCACCACACCAGTGCCTAAGGCACAATTTTTCAGCCCCTGTAAAACAGGGGCGTGTAATTACAATTTTTTAAAAAAAAAAAAATGCTTCGCAACAGGTCTGACTGCTGTGCTCCAAGTACAGTATCTGTGAGGGGTTGCAGTGTTGTGGCACCAGCACCGTTGCCTAAGGCACAATTTTTCAGCCCCTGTTTAACAGGGGCGTGTAATTACAATTTTTTAAGCAATGCTTCGCAACAGGTCTGACTGCTGTGCTCCAAGTACAGTATCTGTGAGGGGTTGCAGTGTTGTGGCACCAGCACCGTTGCCTAAGGCACAATTTTTCAGCCCCTGTTTAACAGGGGCGTGTAAATACAATTTTTTAAGCAATGCTTCGCAACAGGTCTGACTGCTGTGCTCCAAGTACAGTATCTGTGAGGGGTTGCAGTGTTGTGGCACCAGCACCGTTGCCTAAGGCACAATTTTTCAGCCCCTGTTTAACAGGGGCGTGTAAATACAATTTTTTAAGCAATGCTTCGCAACAGGTCTGACTGCTGTGCTCCAAGTACAGTATCTGTGAGGGGTTGCAGTGTTGTGGCACCAGCACTGGTGTCTAAGGCCCAATTTTTCAGCCCCTGTTTAACAGGGGCGTGTAATTACAATTTTTTAAGCAATGCTTCGCAACAGGTCTGACTGCTGTGCTCCAAGTACAGTATCTGTGAGGGGTTGCAGTGTTGTGGCACCAGCACCGTTGCCTAAGGCACAATTTTTCAGCCCCTGTTTAACAGGGGAGTGTAATTACAATTTTTTAAGCAATGCTTCGCAACAGATCTGACTGCTGTGCTCCAAGTACAGTATCTGTGAGGGGTTGCAGTGTTGTGGCACCAGCACCAGTGCCTAAGGCACAATTTTTCAGCCCCTGTTTAACAGGGGCGTGGAATTACAAATCTTGATCTAATAGTTTACAGCAGGGCCCATTCCTGCGCCCACCAAGAGTAACTGTGAGGGCTTACAGTCTTGTGGCAACACCGTCCACCACGGCCACCAAAGGCACAATTTTTCTGTCCTGTACAACAGGTGCATGCAATTACAAATCTTGATCTAATAACTCACAGCAGGGCCCATTCCTGCGCCCACCAAGAGTAACTGTGAGGGCTTACAGTCTTGTGGCAACACCGTCCACCACCACCACCAAAGGCCCAATTTTTTTGCCCTGTTCAACAGGTGCATGCAATTACAAATCTTGATCTAATAACTCACAGCAGGGCCCATTCCTGCACCCACCAAGAGTAACTGTGAGGGCTTACAGTCTTATGGCAACACCGTCCACCACCACAACCAAAGGCCCAATTTTTCTGCCCTGTTCAACAGGTGCATGCAATTACAAATCTTGATCTAATAACTCACAGCAGGGCTCATTCCTGCGCCCACCAAGAGTAACTGTGAGGGCTTAAAGTCTTGTGGCAACACCGTCCACCACCACCACCAAAGGCCCAATTTTTCTGACCTGTTCAACAGGTGCATGCAATTACAAATATTGATCTAATAACTCAAAGCAGGGCCCATTCCTGCACCCACCAAGAGTAACTGTGAGGGCTTACAGTCTTGTGGCAACACCGTCCACCACCACCACCAAAGGCCCAATTTTTCTGCCATGTTCAACAGGTGCATGCAATTACAAATCTTGATCTAATAACTCACAGCAGGGCCCATTCCTGCGCCCACCAAGAGTAAATGTGAGGGCTTACAGTCTTGTGGCAACACCGTCCACCACCACCACCAAAGGCCCAATTTTTCTGCCCTGTTCAACAGGTGCATGCAATTACAAATCTTGATCTAATAACTCACAGCAGGGCCCATTCCTGCGCCCACCAAGAGTAACTGTGAGGGCTTACAGTCTTGTGGCAACACCATCCACCACCACCACCAAAGGCCCAATTTTTCTGCCCTGTTCAACAGGTGCATGCAATTACAAATCTTGATCTAATAATTCACAGCAGGGCCAATTCCTGTGCCCACCAAGAGTAACTGTGAGGGCTTACAGTGTTGTGGCTACACCAACATCCAATGGGGCAAATTTCTGCAGAGTATATACGGCAGGCCCCTACTTTCAAACATCCAACTTACAAACGACTCCTACTTGAAAACGGAAGGAGAAAACAGGAAGTGAGAGGAAATCTACCCCTAGGAAGGGAAATTCTATCCTGTTAGATTTCATTTGGGAAAAAGGTATCTCCTCTCTACTGATGCTTTATCACCAATCCTTGTTTCAATTAAAACCCCACATTTCCAAAAACATTTGTCATTGGGACGGAAAGTGAGGTGAAAGGTTCTGAACAGATGTGCAAAAACAGCAAATGTTACAGGGGTGATAACCCCTCCCTATGTTCTCCAAAAAGCTTAAAAATAGATTTTTTTTGGGATGGAGCTACACTTCATAATGTACCTGTTCAGATTCTACTTAAGAACATACCTACAGTCCCTCTCTTGTTTGCACCGCCTATATACTGCTGTTCAGAGTATATTGGGTTGTAGGTATAGCGTTTTATTTTGGGTGCGGGGTCCCCCTTAATATCCATACAAGACCCAAAGGGGCTGGGGTGGGGGGGGGGGGGGTGATGGGGTAGCCATGCCATTTTTCTCAAGGATTTTCAGCCATATGGCGGCCAGGACAAGACATGACATTAAAGCCGCAAGTGGTTTTAAATGTCTTCTTTTTTTCCTTTACAAATGTCATTTTGTGCAGGGACAGTTCTAAACACGGGAAACACATGCCACTTCACAGACATACTTTAGACACCCCCCAGGTACCATATTTAAAGGATTATTTTTATCTTTTTTTTTTTCACTTTATGCATCATTAAAATGACTGCTCCCGAAAAAACGTTAGTTTTTAAAAGTTCTTTTTGCATTGATATATGTCCCCTGGGGCAGGACCCGGGTCCCCAAACCTGTTTTATGACATTAACATGCATATTGGCCGTTATAATTAGCAATTTTGATTTCGAACATTCGCGTCCATTGTAACGAATAGGGTTCGAAAATCTGCGCAAACTTTCGGTCCGTTCGAAGGTTCTGGTGCGAACCAAACCCGGGGGTGTTCGGCTCATCCCTAGTGCTTGGTTATATAAGGCACCTGTAGAACTTCTTCCATACTGGAGGGTGCAACACAAAATTAACTCTGTAGTGCAGAGAAACCAGGCTCTGAGGCTTCACTGCACAAAGTCTATGAACAAGTGGGAGTGCTTCTGTAGGTCTACAGGTCTCACAGCCTTCTGGAACTAGTTTATACAGCAACAGGGTATTATATCAATCTGGGCAACTGCCCGCTCACCTCACAAGGCCCAATATCTTGTACTGTTCCGCTTGAGATATCTCAGTCCTGCTCCTGACTGTCACCCCGCGCTGCTCTTTCGGAAGGTCCGGTCACTGTGATGCAGGAAAGGCTAAGAAGTCTTGGTCTCTCCGGTTCATCCACACACTGGTCCAGCTGACTGGGCTCTGAAACTCCTTGGAGGCCAAACGATTCCGCTCCGTGCTGGACGGGCTGCAGTCTGACGGTCACACACACAAACCTCCCTGCAGGCAGGTTTTGAATGGGGCCCCAGAGACCGGAAACCTGCCACGCCTGTCTCTTTTATATCCTTACCCAGCAGGCTGTTCTGTCACTTGGGTTTGTGGGTAAGTGCCCTGGGCATCGTGGGTAGGTAGTTCCCAGACTGAGTGACATATATAAGTCACTTCCTTATTCACTAAATCCCCCACAATGCATTGGAATGTGGCTATTGCTAAAGCCAAACAAATATCTTAACAGCACAATGCAAAAAAAAAAAAAAAACTAGAGTGAGCCAAATTCTGTTCAAAGAATATCACATTATTTCTATGGTAAGTTAAGAGGCAAAATGTTCTAATCTTAACACTGAACACTGCATAAGGATCTTGATAGATATTGATATAGATATTGTATCTGAGTTTGCTTACATATACCGATTATGTCAAAGCAGCTGTATACTATTTATGTAACAGCTTTACTTATTGCTGTTGTTTGTGTCATCTTTTAAGTCATTTATGAACCATCTTGGCAATGTATTGCACTGTGTTGTTTGGCAAGGCTACAGTTCTAAATTTCAATAAAGCTTTTCTTAGATATAAAAAAAAAAGAATATGAACTTTTAGCAGAGCCTGCTATGTGAACCTGTTTATTTGATTAATAAAGCAAAGCACATATTTGCTTTAAGTGAGAGCAGATGTAGTAATTGGAATTAATTAGGAGATGCCTGGTAGGTATCATTACAACCTGGGGCCTCCCTTACAGCACAGATTATAAATTATACAATGCTAAGTATATTTCTCAAGCAAAAACACATTAATAATTGGAACATTTTAAAGTACATTCATGTCTATTTTGATAATGTTTGCACAGCAGCAGGCCCGGATTTACTCCCTTTGCCGCCCCAAGGCCGGGTCCTTCAATGCCGCCCCCCCCCCCTACACACACACACACCCCACCATTCTCGTCCTTTATCGATGACTGCTACAATAGATCACATTTGCGCAATTGTCAGTTAAATCGACGCAGTGCCGTATCGCAAAAAAAAATTATTGAAGTGCAATATTTCTATTATTACATTGTTATATAAAATAAAATAGTTCAACTCACCATAAGCAGAATCTGTCGGAGCCTGAGCATGTCACTTGCCAACGTCACCTGCCTTCAGATGCGGATTGTCACTTGCCACATGTTGCAGATTGTCACTTGCCACGTCACTTGTCAGCAGATGCAGGGTGTCACTTGCCACGTCTCTTGCCACATCACTTGTCAGCGGATGCATGGTGTCACTTGCCACGTCACTTGTCAGCGGATGCAGGGTGTCACTTGCCATGTCACTTGTCAGCGGATGCAGGGTGTCACTTGCCACGTCACTTGTCAGCGGATGCAGGGTGTCACTTGCCACGTCACTTGTCAGCGGATGCAGGGTGTCACTTGCCACGTCACTTGTCAGCGGATGCAGGGTGTCACTTGCCACGTCACTTATCAGCAGATGCAGGGTGTCACTTGCCACGTCACTTGTCAGCGGATGCAGGCTGTCACTTGCCACGTCCCCTGCCACTGGGTCAAAGGGGGCCCCGTCAGGTAGGATGTACGGGGCCCCATCATTTCTAACAGCAGCCCTGATGCCCACTGTCTGTGGGCTGTCGTGTCTGGACCAAGAAGGGACTCTGTGGACAGGGGACATTCAGGGGCACATTCAGGGGGGGCGGCAAACTCCCACCCGCTAGCAAGCCCGTTTCGCCGGCACCGCTGCTTTTTTTCAGGGGACCGATCAGGCTTGTGTATTTCCACTTCCTGGTAGCGGTGGAACGCACGATAAGGCGGATGTCATGTCATCAGCCGGAAATGATGCAAGACATGGGCGGCAACGCGCCCATCATTTCCAGCTGATGACATCACGTCCGCCCTATGGTGCGTTACAGTCACCAGGAAGTGGGAATACACAAGCCCGATCGGTCCCCGTGGGAGTTTCCAGCTAAAGCAGGGAAGTCGCTGCAGAAGCGGCGCCGCCCCTGCACCACTGCCGCCCCGAGGCCTGGCCTCAGTGGCCTTGTGGGGAATCCGGCCCTGCACAGCAGAGATATCATTTAGCTAGTCACTAGGGTTTGTTTTTCAGACAATTTTTTTTCTTTCAGTTTTTGGATAGCTTGTAGATATCTCAAGAGGCCAGCTGTCCCTCTTTTAGAACCAAATCCCTGGTCCCCCTTTCCTCATCAGTTGTGCTTCTTTTAGGACTTATGTACAGAATGCTATGTATTACTTATCTACCAAAACTGTTCTACTTCTCTAAACCTTTCATCCAAGTTCTAGATTTTTTTTTCTCGTTCTTTTAGAAAGCCAGTATAAAAGAAAAGTATTGATAAACAAAAGCACAAATGGGTTTAACCAGTCCTTTTTGTGTAGTCATTTTTCATGGCCCACATTACTGGGGGTGTGGAAGAGTCACTTTAACAAGAAGAGGGGATGGGCCATAAAAAAAAACTGTTAAAACGTAAAGTTAAAGTTGATAACAAGTCCATTCGGACAGGAAAGGTAATTTAAAGCAGCATTTAGAAGAATGGTGTATATTTGTTTCTAGCCTAACATTCATTTAGTAAATTTTCCTCTCCACGGAATGCCAACGTGGGCCAGTCATGCTTCTGTTTATTTTGGATAGCTCTGAAAGTTCTATCAGAAGGAGTTCATCCTGCATGTGATAACCAAGATTAGCAAACGAGGCAGGAAATCGGTATAATAACCCTTTTGTGTATACAGTAAACACTTAGCTGTTATTTTGGGGGAAACATGGGGACAAGGTACCTTTTTTGCTACACCTCTACCCCAGATATTCACCCATCGGACAGATGAATGTATACAGAGTATATGGTAACCCTAATTATTCATTCACAAAAAAAAAGAAAATAGTAAATAAAAACATCCACACCATGTTCTTAAAAAAAAAAAAAAAAAAAAAACAATGTCCCTGATATAAATCCAATGTCAATCACATTGTCTATCAATGTCCAGCAATCATTCAACCTGGTCTTCTGACATGATGATCCGTCATGCCCAACAATCTTTACCCACCGCTACTCCTGTTGCAAATTACAAATCCCCAATGCTGTTATAATGTAGACACAGCAGCAGAGATCCTGTGTGATGTCATTAACCAAATATGGTCATGACCATATTTTCGTAAATTATGTCACCCAGGATCCATTTTGTTTACAAACAGGAGCCAGTGGAGATCTGTCATTTAGAGGTGGTAGTACAACCACTGCTAAATGACAGATCACCTGATTTGTTGACAAACAGAAGCTGGTGGGGATCTGTTATATACCAATGGTACTACTGCAGTTGCTGAGTGACAGATCATCTGCCAATGTATGTAAACACAAAATGTACTTTTAAAGTGTATCCTACTGCATCAGCAAAATTACGTGAGATGTTAAGGCATCTTCCAAGCATGTGATTTAAATGATTTGTGTATTTCCAATGTTGCCCATTAAGCCACACCCTCTCCCTGATAAATGTTTTTTTTGCATTAGCACATGACCCCCATGGCAGTGCACAGCTGCATGTGCCCTTTTAAAAAAAAATGAAAAATTGGCCTTGAAAATGTCCAGAAATAAATAATTTGACTAATTTTCCAAAGACTTAAATGGAGTATGATGCTATGCTCAAGTTTAGCAGATTTTTTTCTTGGTTTGCGAACCTCTTGCAAATCAAATTGTTCGCTCATCCCTTTCCTTAGTCACTGGCTTAAAAAAATCATGCAATCATCTCTGCATACTCTGTGATTAAGAAAGAATTTAAAGTGATTGTAAAGGTTTATTTTATTTTATTTTAAATAACAAACATGTTATACTTACCTGCTGTGTGCAAGGGTTTTGCACAGAGCAGCCTCGATCCTCCTCTTCTGGGGTGCCCCGGTGGTGCTAATGGCTCCTCCTCTTCATCAGTTGCCCCCGCGGAGAGCCGTTTTCCATGGGGGCACCCGTGCTGGTCACGCTGCTGTGTCCATTGACACAGATAGCAGGACTCGGCCCCGCCCCTGCTACCGTGTTACTGGATTTGATTGACAGCAGTGGGAGCCAATGACTCCTGATGCTATCAATCTATCAAAAGAGGATCGAGACAGTGGCTGGAGTCACTGGGCTCTTGCACATCACTGGAACAGATGGGCTCAGGTAAGAAAAATGGGGGGCTCTGGAGACAGCTGCAGCACAGAAAGTTTTTCACCTTAATGCATGCAAGGCTGCAAGGCTTTACAACCCCTTCAAAGTTGCTGGATCTACATTACAACCAGGCCAGCAATGGTACATTCTGTATTTCTCTCACAGGTTTTCCATTAAAGGCTAAGTTCACCATTCATAAAAAAAAAAAAATCTTTTTGCAAGTAAAATTGTGCATTTATTACTTTTTAAAACAGAAGCCTGCACATTTTTGTAATCGCAATCAGCAGATCACAGCTCTGTTGCTTGTACCTCTTTATGGGCTTTCATTTTCACAGCTGTAAGAAGGGTTGAAAAGAGGGCCAAATACAACTTTATTGCATTAAAGGTCCATTAAAGGTCAGGAGTACAATTTAAGTTTGGCTGCCAAACAAGCTGCTGATTAGGCCTGAGCTTTCAACTCACACTGGAATAAATACCATAGTAGGTCCAGTTCACTACTGGTTTGTTCACTTGGTTGCCAGTCAAGCCCTGATGAAAGGGGCACATAGATCCCCAAAACATATTGGATATTTCTTGAATTGTACCCCTGGCCTTTAATGGAATAAAGTTGTATCTGAATTTCTTAGCAGTAATGTGGCACCTAAACTTCAACCCTTCTTACATTACACTACAAGCCAAGGAGACTGTGGATATACTCTGGATTATAGAAGCTGCCTGCCCAGGAACCAGATAATTTACACCAACATTAATATCTTAAGATAACAATACCAGTAAAATAAACCTACGGGTCCAGCACTATCTTTACAATTTTCACAGCTGTAGGCAATTTGAATGAACTATGGGCATGCTGATCAGCTCGCCCGCAGTTCATTCAAACCACAAGTCCGCCTGGTGGTAGTTTTTTCATTTGCATTGAATAAATGACACTGTGTGAGAGGAGACCTGACAGTGGGTACAGGGAGAAGAACCCCTGCCTGCTGTCACACTGGGGGAAGGCAGTGAAGAGGAGAGGAGCAAAACAAATACTGGTGTAACATGTAACATATTCTAAAAGCTGAACTTACCCTTTAAAGCTGAAATTAAGCAAAAAATAACATGACAAAAATGAAAAACCCATTACCCAAGATAAAATAACAAAAATGCAGCATTTTATGCACTATTTAGCTTTAATCCAGAAATTTTCACCGCAGTGACGTTATATTTTCTGATGCTAGATGTCCTCAATTTACCAACATCATTCAACCCATTTCCTGAGTCCAGGTCAAATCACATGCCAAATCAGAGCCTATTGCCAACAATGACTCCGTCCGCAAACTCAGCATCCCACCGATTCCCAAAAGTAGTTCCTGCACTACTTTTAGAGACTTCGGGGAGGGGGGGGCAATTTCAATAGACATCTGTGCATGAACCCGCACAAATGTCGCTCAAATCGCCCCGAAGTCGGACTGAAATGCCGGTTTGAAATCGTGCGAGTTCGCTGAACCCGCATGATTTCAGACCCGCATTCAGTGTGAACCTAGGCTATGTGCTGCTTCTTCCTCTCACACTCAGCTCTGCTAAACAGGGACTGCAAAAGGCTGATACCAGGTCAAATCAGACAGTTAAACGGTTTGCATTTAATAAATAAATGTAATGATGTATTAATGAGTAAAGATTTGCATACATTTATGTGTTTTATATTAATTCAGTGTATGACTTCAGCTTTAAAAAAAACGTGTAGCATAAGTTAGAAATTGTATATTAGCGAATAAGAACAGTTTGCTAAGGATATTCCTAATACAGAAGAAAAATGCATGCATTCATGATCATCTATTTTTGTATCCCAAATTTTATTAAAGGATGTTCACTGTGTTTTTACCTCTTCCCACCATGCAAGCCCAGTGCTGGAGACATGTTTATAATGTCCTCCCTTCGATTGCCACCAGCAGAAACCTTGTTTGACTAGTGGCTCTGATGATTGGAAACCGATTGGAGTGGTTTTCCAATTATGTGAGCACTATCTTAGCTACAGTGGTCACTTTTAAGCGTTGTTTAATGCAGAGCTCCACCTAAAAAGGGAAGTTCCATTTTAAGACCTCCTCCCCAGCTGTTTGTGAAATGGAGCTTTTGGGGTGAAGTTGGTAACCGATTTTGACAGGTACCCACTCCCACTTCAGCTTCAATCACCATAGGGCGATCTGAAGCAAAAGTTCTCTCAAAAAGTCCCTCCCAAAGTCTTCTGGGACACATGACAGGTCCCAGAAGACTTCAGGACCAGTCACAGAAGTCAGTGCTGCTTGCGCATGAAAAGTGGGCACCCGGCTGTAAAGCTGCAAGCTGTCACAGCTGGATGCCTGTAGTAAAGATGTCGGCGAGAGAGGACACAGGGAGAACATGACTGGGGTGAGAACACCGCTGGATCATGGGACAGTTGAGTGGCTGTTTATTAAAAGTCAGCAGCTACAGTTTTTTTTAATTTTCACTGAAGAGACTGGAGCTCTGCTTTAACATTCACATAATGAATCTGATAAACTAGCCCTGGGCATCTGGGCATCAGTGATCTCTGATCTGGGTTAATGCTGCTCTGCAACTATATAAAAGCCTAGAGAATATCAAGTGTCTAAAAAAAATCAATGCCTAAAATAAGAAAAAACAGGTAATGTAACATGTGCAAATTATTCAGTACTGACAGCCAGGGACCTGTCTCTAAACTCTGGAATTATTTTTGAAAATGTAAAAAAGTTGTGTTCCAAGAGTTCATGTGTTGTAGTATCCTTACAGTATAATAACTAGAGACAGAACATATTTGGTTTGAAGATTTCCCAGTGAAAGCACCAACATACAAAAATGTTACAATGTTTATGACTAATAAAAGAAGGACATCTAGTGGTATATTCTTGATACTGTTGCACACAAAGCTAGTTGTTACATTTTGCAATTAGCATGTCATATGCATCATTCCAATCGGAATGCTTTACCACATGGAGGTAGCAATGGCTAAAACAAAAAAATCATTTTTAAAAATGTTTTTGAACTTGGTGGACATTAGCCTTTTTTCCTTGTCAAAAAGATTTTATTGTACATACAATAGAGTATTTGACAATAGATTAAGTACATAATATACAACAAAAGTAATGAAGCTCAGAGGTATATATTCAATACAATGTAAATGATATATTCAACTATAATTACTACTATAACAATAACGCATACTTAAGGTATGGTTTATTAGAGGAATTATCTTCTGTAGTAAGAAAGAGCTTCAAAATCATAATAGGAATATATAGAGAAGAAAGGAAAGATAGGAAGAGGAGAAACTAGGAAGGGAAGAAGAGAGGCCCGCAGGGTCGAGTCGAGGGTCGCCATATCACCCGGAATCCATATAATGTAATCACTTACCGATCGGGTCAGCTACCATGGTAATAGAACTTTTTTGTTAAAAAACTTTTTTCAATCTTATTAACTTATGTAACCCTGGGAGTATTATAGATGGGGCTCAGGTAAGTATTAGGGGGGATGCTGTAAACAGAAGGTTTTTTTTATCTTAAAGCATAAAATGCATTAGGATAAAAAAAACCTTCTGCCTTTAGAACCACTTTAATGCAACAAGCTAAAGTTAGAAGCTGAGTGGCTACCATTCACAGCTGCACCAGATTTTGTACTCTTCAGTTTTAGTAAATTGACCCCTGTATATAATGTTTATTTTATACATAATTTTTTCTTCTTGTCATGTCAAAAAAAATGAACATATGATCTCAAATGGCCGCTTATGTTATGCCCTCTCTGATTTTATTGCAGTAAGGAAATTGGGCTGGATTGCAGGCAGTACTTATACAGGGGAGGCATTAGATCTTGCCAAGAAAACACTGGTAGAGTCCATACCTACTCATAAAGTGGTTGTGGTGCTTACAGATGGCAGATTTGACTCTCAAGATTGCAAATCTTTTACTTCATTATGTACAATACCCAACTTGAATGTAAGTAATCACAGGGTCACACATACAATCAAAAATACAGTAATGCAATGAGTTTAAAATGAATTGTACACATACTAAACTGTATCCCTGTAAAAAAGAGAGATATCACAGTTTGCCACTAATCTGGACAATATGCTTGGTGATCTCTTACAAAACATACTATACGAAGCCTCTAATGGAAGCCCAAGAGCTCGTATCTAGCAAATGCATAGGAATTGGGAATGATTGTTTCCATCAGACCTTATTCATTTGTTTTGCATTATGACAAATACCCTTTAAAATAACATTTATTGACCACTTGAGTCCCTGAGCCATTTCTTTTTATTTTTTATTTATTTTTATTTTTTTTGGAGGGTTTGTGGACTAATAATTAAAACTAAAATAAACTGTTGTCTACAAAAAAAAAAAAGGAAAGAAAGAAGGGAAAAGGCTGTGACCCAACACAAGGGAAGCAGCAGGACCCCCTTCTCCTCCCTCAATGGGGCAGGATTTTTAAAAGTGCCAAAAACAATGGGAAAACAATATTACATATTTATTATATCCCTTTAAAACATAGCGCCATCTCTTAAAAACATGTCAGCAAGACATACTGGTTAGATCAAACAAATAACGTGGTAGAAAAACACTGTACATACAAGCTTGTTGAATCAATGCATTTTGAAAGAAATAGCTTTTTGAGGATTCATGCTTGATGGTGATCAGCTGAAATAATGGAAAATTTATATCAAATACTTACCGTAATTTTCCTTTCCTGATGGACTCCATGGCAGCCTACGTATGGGTTAATCCCGCCTCTCCTACCTCATAGGACCCCACTCCCATAAATCTTTGCTCCCAGCTAGGTACCGTGTTCCATAACTTAGCCTACTCCAGCAATGGGAGGGAACTCCTGCTGCCATGGAGACCATCAGGAAAGGAAAATTACGGTAAGTATTTGATATAAATTTTCCATTTTCCTGACAGACTCCATGGCAGCCTACGTATGGGAAATAACTAGCCATACACTCCCGGGTGGGACATATTGCTGGTTTAAAGAAAAAAAGGTTTTAATTGGCACTGTCAACAGATAAGACATTCAAACCAAAATTAACTGAGGAAAGAGCCACCGGCTCAACACAATAGTGTGTCATAAATGTATGTATCGATGACCATGATGCTGCTTTGCAAATCACTTCTGCAGACACATGACGGGAAGCTGCCCAAGACGTTGAAACACTTCTAGTCGAGTGTGCCGTCACCACTTCTGGAGGGACCATACCCTTAGCCGTATACGCCCTTTGAATAGCCTGGACAATCCAGGCTGATATGGATCTGGAGGAAGCACGTAATCCTCTGTTCTTCCCTTGGAAGTAAATGAAAAGGTAATCCGATTTCCGGAAGGGAGCCGTTGCTTCCAAATAGAATCTTAGGATTTCTCCGACATCTAGAGGATGGATACTAGAATCGTCAGGTGAATGGAATGTTGGGAGAACTATTTCTTGATTCTCGTGAAAGACGGACGTCACTTTGGGATTTGATCCCAACATAGGGATCAAGACCACCCTATCAGGAAAAAAAGTGATAAAGGGTTCTTTGAAACCCAGCGAGCTGATCTCAGATACCCTTTTGGCAGATGTTATGGCCACCAGGAACACTGTCTTGAGAAAAAGATCTTTGATGGTCAATTGATCCATTTGTCGAAAATCTTCTCCTGAAAAGAAGTCCAAAACGAGGGGAAGATCCCACTTGGAGAATCTTGGCCTCCTTTGAGGTCTAAGTCTTGTTGCACCCTTAAAGAATTGCCTGACGAGAGGATGTTTTGCCCAAGCAACGCCTGTGAATGCAGAAATCACAGAGACCTGAACTCTAAGAGAGCTAACGGCCAAGGGCAACTCCAGGCCTGTCTGCAGGAAACTCAGAATGTCCGATATTTTCGGGTCCTTAAATGAACCTCCAACAGTAGGGATGAAACTCACGAATCTTGCCCAAATTCTTTGGTATACCCTGTTAGTACCCTCTCTCCTGGCACTCATCAGGGTTTCAATTGCTGTGTCAGGACACCCCAAGGCTGTCAACCTTTCCCTTTCAACCACCAGACCATCAGGTGGAGATGGGATGGACATGGGTGAAGCGATGCTCCCTGTAGCAGGAGATCTGGCCTGGGAGCAAGAGGGACTGGGTCCCGACAACTGAGCTGCGTCAGGAGAGGAAACCATGGCCTGTTGGGCCAATATGGAATTACCGCTATTATTTCGGCCTCTTCCCAGCGGAGTCTTGATAGAAAACGGAGAATGACCGGGACTGGGGGAAAGGCATACGCCTTGAGAAACCTCCACTGGTCCGTCAACGCATCTATCCCATAAGCTTGGGGACAACGATTCCTCGTGTAATACTTTTCGAGTTTCGCATTGCAGGGTGATGCAAAGAGGTCCACTTCCGGTGTTCCTCCTAGAGACAAAATCCAATTGAACACTTCTATGTGGAGGGACCACTCGTTGTTGTCCAATGCTACTCTTGAGAGGAAGTCCGCCTGGACATTCTGGACTCCGGGGAGATAAACTGCCATTAGACTCGACAAATTCACCTGGGCCCAAACCATAATCGGACTGACCTCTTCTAGAAGGTCTAGACTGCGTGTGCCCCCTTGTCTCTTGATGTTGGCTACCGCAGTCGTGTTGTCCAACCTCAACAGAACCGAAGCTCCTGAAATCAGGTGACGGAAGGCTTGAAGAGCTTGAAAGGCAGCTCGGAGTTCCAAGACATTTGACACTATCCCCTGAGATGGGAAGTCCCATTTCCCTTGGGCTACTTCTGATAGACAGAGGGCTCCCCAGGCGCTGTTGCTGGCATCCGTCGTCACCGTGATCCAGGAGATTGGTGCAATAGAGTGGCACTTGAGGAGATTCTCGTGATGAAGCCACCATGGAAGACACTCCCTCATGGACGGGGTCATTCTGACAAAGTGATCTTGTGACTCTGGGATCCATTGTTGAAGAAAACCCTTTTGGAAGGGTCGCATCCTCCACTGTGCCCATTTTACCATGGGAGCTGTGGCCACCATGGTGCCGATAACTCTGAGGCAATATGATGCCCTGAGGCGAGGACATGTCAGGGCGAGCCTGATCCTGTCTTGAATTACTGGGATCTTCTCCATGGGTAAGGAAATGGTACTCTTTACCGTGTCGAACTGTGCCCCTAGGAATATCAGGGACTGGGTCGGATCCAACTCACTCTTCTCCCTGTTCAACAACCAGCCGAACTCCGTCAAGACCGAGATGACTTGGTCCCGATGTAAACGAAGCTGGTCTCTGTCCTGCGAGAGCAGGAGTAGATCGTCCAGGTAGTGGTGTAACCGGACACCTTTGACCCTGATTAGGGCTACCACTGCCAGTAGTACTTTTGAGAACACTCGAGGCGATGTTGTCAGCCCGAAAGGAAGACAGGTGAACTGGAGATGTCTCTGCTCCACTGCGAACCTGAGGTATTGCTGAAAATTCTTCGCGATTGGAACATGAAAATACGCATCCTTCAGGTCTACTGAGACCATCCAATCCCCTGGCTGAATCGTTTGACTTATGGTCAAGAGAGTCTCCATCTTGAACCTCTCCTTCTGGATGAAGGAGTTCAAATATGTTAGGTCGATGACTGGCCTCCATGACCCGTTCTTTTTGAGAACCATGAAGAGGGGAGAATATATTCCCTGAAATTTTTCTTCCACTGGTACCGGAATGACGGCCCCTTGAGATATCAGGGAATCTGTATCAGATAAGAGAATTTCTCTTTTCTCTTCTGACTGTGGTAGAACTGTGGGAATAAAGCGGTGTGTAGGTGGGTCGGTGAAAGTCCAGGTATGGCCTGTAGAGATAGTTTTGACTGTCCAGTAATCTTGGACCGAGGCTGCCCAGACGTGCTGGAAATGGAGTAATCGTGCTCCTACCTGCTCCACCTGGACAGGCTCCATATCAAAAGGACTTAGTCGTATCCCGACCCCCCGAGGGTGTGGCCTTTGTGGACTTCTGTCCTGAAGGTTGGTTTCTTCGCTAGTTTTTCCTGAATTCACTGCCAGGTCTATAACGACGTGCGTCTCTAGCACGTTCCTGATCCTGTCTAGTTTGAGCTCTTCTCTGACTCAAGAGACGACGATCCTGGGGTAGGAAACCCGACTTACCCCCGGTAGCGCGTGTGATGGCCGAGTCCAGCTTGTTCCCGAAGAGGGAAGAGCCCTCAAAGGGAATTTTGCACCATGCCTGTTTGGAGGCAGGATCCGCTACCCATGGACGCAACCACAGGGCCCGTTTAGCTGTGACCGAGGATAGCATGACACGCGATACCAACCGGATAATGTCCAGGGATGCCTCACCCAGAAAAGCCGATGCCATCCTCAGTTCGTGCACTGGGGAATTCCTGACCACGTCATCGGATATACTTCCCAGGGTTGCACCCACGTCATCTGTCCATGATTCCATGGCTTTCGACAAAGCCGCAAGAGCTAAGGCCGGTTTGCAGGCCATCCCTGCAGTGATATATATCCGTTTGAGATCAGTGTCGATCTTTCTTTCCAAACCATCTCTGAATGACACTGTATCCTCCAGTGGAAGCGTGACATGTCTCACCAATCTCATGAGCGCCGCATCAATGAGGGGGGCTGAATCCAGATATTTCACCTCCTCGCTCTTGAATGGGTACATTTTCGCCACTTTGGTGATTAAGGAGTTCTTTCTTTCAACCTTCCCCCATTCATCAGAAATGATTTCACCAAGCTCACTTAGGAAAGGGAAATTCGGGCGCTCTTTTTTCAGATGTTTAAAATACTTCTTTTGTTTGGAGGGCATCTCTATTGGGTCTTCCCATTTTAGCGCATCTTTAATTGCCCTGACCAAATGAGGGACTTGAGAGAAGTCGAATCCCGCTCCATATTCATCCACCTCGACCTCCTCATCTGAGGATCCATTTGACGAGAGATAGTCATGAGAGGGACCCGGAACTTCAAGTTCGACTGCGTCTGCAGTTGAGGCCGGTGCTGAAGGGGGAATGGTTATGTTGGCTGACTCTGTCCTGCTCAGAGATTCTTGCACAACCTTCCTGACCAGTGCTTCCACCTGCTGGTCACCTGCACCTCTCTCTTTCGCAGCTCTGGAGTAGCATGCTTCGCAGAGAGACCTATCCTCCGGAACATAAGCCCTACACCCCCAGCAGGCTTTTTTCTCCGTGCGACCGGAATGGCGGCGGGAATCATGTTTAGAGCCGGACCTTGATCTGTCCGTGTGATGTTTAGAAGAAGATCTTGATTTTGATTGGTCACGCTGTGACCTGGATTTCTCTTCACGTGCTACTGGATGATGATCGGACCTAGAAGGGCTGAGAAAAGAACAGGAAACAAAATATTTTATAATTCCCCAATAACCCTGACAACCCATGCGAAACAGGCAGAGGAAAAAATTCCGTCCTACCTGCGGCATAAGGGCTGACCACTAGGCGGCGACGACACATCCATGGCAATGGAAAAAACAGCAGAGACTGCAGGCAAGACATAATACATAAACATCCCATAATAGCAGAAGCAAAGTAACATATTGCTGCATAAGACAAAGGGGTGCTCAGCCTACCTTCCACAGATATCGCTATAGGAACAAAAGAACCGGCGTGTGTAGATTCCTCTGGAAGCCAGGGCATAGCTGTATCTGACAGCTATTTAAATCTGCCGCCCTGGATGACGTCACAGCGCTCCGAGCGTCGTCGTGCGCCGCCTTACGACGTCCGCGCGCATGCGCGGCCACCGCCGTTCCGCCCGGACCGCGCATGCGCGAGCCAAGCCTCAATCTGGCTCGGGGCCGTGCGCATGCGCCGTAGGGACGAACAGCGGCGGACTGGAACGCAAATGCGCTCCAGCCGCCATACTTGAGGACAAACAGGACAAACACACAAATATAAACACAGGCTGCCATGGAATATGAAAACATACGATACCCATCCAGTATGACGGAACGATCCGACCTGACCCTCCAAGCGCAGTTCATAGGCGGGCACGACCGGGCATCAAATGGAAGGCCTCCTGCTAATAGCGAGGACGAATGGCCAAATTGCCGCTTGCCAGTCAATGACTGGATAGTAAGCTCTTCAGGGCACCACAACATCACCCGTGTCCACCCTGCTAATAGCTGGGCAACTGGACTCCAATACCGCCATCTCTTCACCGCCAACGCAAGGGGAAACGCCAGGACTGGATCACTACTCCTTAAGGTAAGAACTACCTCTTTAGTCCTAAGGAGGAGGACAAAAAAGGAACACGGTACCTAGCTGGGAGCAAAGATTTATGGGAGTGGGGTCCTATGAGGTAGGAGAGGCGGGATTAACCCATACGTAGGCTGCCATGGAGTCTGTCAGGAAATATAGAATACACTCAGCACCAGAATGAAACACAATTTTAATAGTAATGAGTAATGCAGTATATATGAAAAAAATATAACATATAAAACATACATTCAAATGCAAACATGGAAGTAAATTGGTTCTTATAGTTTGCTAAAAATATGCTTTTAAAAAAATATATATATATCACATTCACAATACTTTTTTTAAATCACATACAGTTTGTAATAGCAAAATGTGTGTCCTAATTACTATTTTAACTGCCATCTAGAGTTTGCTAGAAATAACTGCATTTTCTAGTGCAATGCATCCTAGAAACCCATTTGTTCTCAGTGGGCTTCTGATGGCACTCTCGCACCTGAAAAAAGCAGAGCTCCTCTGTATTTTAGTAGCCTTACAGCTTGTTATTTCATCTTATTGATGGGGGTATATGATGCACCTAGATTTTCTACTTTTTAGCTGGAAGCAGAAAATGTCTTTAGAGCTCATTCATGCCAGAAGCACCATCTCATATTTGACTGCATTTTCCAGGCCAAAGAAAAAAAAAATTCTTATCCATGCCAAGGTGTTGCCCTAGGGTAAAAATAATAGTTTTGCCTTTCTAACTTGTATTTCCCAATAGTATTCCTCCTTCGGGAGCTCCTTCAAAAATACATCCTGTCCACAGACATGTTGCAACATGCAGTATTTCAGCGCTGTGTGAATCATAAGCCCCATCTGATTTGAATTGAGAAATTGAGAACTTTACTGATCTGATTTTATAATTAGAAATAGATATTATTTACAAAAACTGGAAAATATCTTGCATCTCTAAAAGCCAGATTTTAGCTCTCTAATAAGAAAAAAATGTGAGCAAATACAGATTGGTTGCTCTGATTGACATACAATATATACTTTTCTTTTCTTTTGCTAAATTTAGCAATAATGTAAATGTCACTTTGCTTTTCCTTTTGCCTTAACACGTCATTTACATTTGCCACATTTCAGCAGTAAAAGAAAATGGTAAGGATTAGATAAGGGCAGTTAAAATTACCACAAGCCTTAACTGAAACTTAAAGCTGAACTCCAGGCAGATATAAAATACAAACAATTTATATAGCTCTGTGTTCACTAATACATTATACATTTTTTTTTTTTTATAAAAATGCAAACAGCAAAGTAGCTGCATTTGACTTGCTATCCGCATCTTACAATATAAGTCGGATTGAGGGAGGGAGAAGCAGCACAAGTTGTGCTGTAGCCCTGCCGCTTATGTGTTATCAATGTAAAACAGAACTTACTTAGTGCAGAACTCTTTCCTTCCACAAGATGGCAATGACAGCTATGCCTTGTTTAGCTTTTACTGACTTTCTGTACCATCTTTGAATGGCATTTTTTAGGGTACTGCAGACAGTCATTTAGTTTATGTTAAGAAGTTGTCTTAAAGACCAGAGATAAGGGTCTGCAAGTTATGCAGTTATTCATTCCAATGCATAATGAAAGAGAGGAGGCAATTTTTACCATACTGCTTGACTTGAAACTTTTCTGTGTTTGGGGTGAAACCTTCAACATGTAAAGTATTCTTATTTGATCATGGGTTTGTGGCATACAGATGTGTTTGGTTTTTGGCACCGAAGCACAAGTCCCTATACCTGCTCCAGCCCTGCTAGAACACTGTCCCTCATGCTGAGGCTGAACATTAGAATACACACCACATTCCCAGTCATTGACATTTATATCCCGAAGAAGGAATGTCTACACAATAAATAGATTTACTGCACTTTACTGGTGTTGTTCAGGAAACAGCATTACTTTCACATCAAAAGGACATAAATTCCAGTCAGTTGACATACCCAGTGAATCACATACTGTAAAGTGTACATCCACAGTAGTCACAGGTGAACGCACTTGCAGCAATTTAGCAGCCATCTCCCATCTCCTTTGCCCTGGACTCACAGGACTCTTCTCTCTGTAGTCACATCCTTGCTAGGTACTTTTCTCCCAGGAAGCAGTCTCACACAGGGATTTGGTTGTATAGTTGGATGAGTATGCCTCGTCCAGTCTCATCATTAAAATATTTGCATATTGTGGCATAAACTGCATGTCCATTGCTGTTCCTATTTGCTGCTGGTAGAGGTCCTCTCCAAATGCAAAATAGTCCTTCAGAACCAGTCACATGTATTAGCCATGTGACTGGTTCTGAAGGAACTTTTTCTTTTTTGTTACAAGTACCCGATCCATGCCACTATTTTATCCTCAGCGTGAATGTTTGTGTACAAGGATTTCACATCAATAGTGGCTATGATGGTACCATCAGATATCGAGCACTGGCATTGTTGAAAAAGAAAAATGGAATACCTAGGTGTATGGGTTATGGTGCAGTGTTGAAAAAAGAGTCACATACTTTTTATGTGTAGACACTTGTTGAGGGCCCAAAGGAGAGTGCACATACAGTAAAACACACAGCGATCATTAGCTACAACTGACTCTCTCTACAACCTTCTAAATCCAAGCCTGCACAGTGAGCTTGCACTACTCCACGCTTCATTTTGTAATGCTTATTGCTGAGGATGGAGCAATGAGAGTGACAGCAAGTTTTCTAAAATAGTATTTCAGCAGGAGGGAAAACTTGGCATTTTGATAGCTATTGGGATGTGTGAGCTAGACTATGAACCACGTGGCATAGTAACACAACTAGCCCTGTTTCTTTTATGAGAGATTGACACAGACAGGGACATAAGCTCAGATACCAGAATAACAGAGTCAGGGTGCAGTCCTGTAGGTTTATGGCCACTCAAGGAATATACCTACAAACAGGATGCTTTATACTGATGGACTTAATAATTAAGGTATTGAATAAGGTATTGAAATCTTATACGTCTTCGACTAGACAATAGGAACCTGCTTTTTAAAGGTGTAATTCTTTTCTGTTTTTTAAGCCATCTTTGTCACACATATTGTCTAATAATATATAGCTAGGCAGTCCTATTTTAGACATGTGCACAACCAAAAATTTTGTTTCGTTTAGTTTCGTATCATTTCCGTACATTCGTACCGGTTCGTAATTTCGTGAGACGCGAGTGTTCATATTCGTACTCGTTCGTATTTTCGTAACAGTTGTATTCGTTAATACCGGTCATTCGTAAATATGTTGGTCTACCAATTCGTAATTTCGTAAGACGCGGTTCCATATTCGGACTCGTTCGTATTTTCGTAATAGTTTTATTTTCGTTGATACTGAATGATTCGTAATTCAGACTAAATTTCTTTGATTCAAAATTCGTAATTTTGTTAGATAATAATTTTCGTTTATTTGGTACACTACTAATTTAGTAATTGTTACTTTTGCCTTTTCCATTGATTCGTACTTTCGTAACATTGTTTTTTTTCGTTGATTCGCGATCGGAACACATTTCGTAATTTTACATAATGTAAATGTACTACTAATGTTGTCTACTACCGTGCTTCGAATGGATTCGTACTTTTGAAAATACATTGCGGTCGTTTGTAATGATTTGCAATCTCGTATTCCAATGCTTCGAATGGATTCGTACTTTCGTAAATACATTGCAGTCATTCGTAATGATTCGCAATATCGTATTTTAGTTTTGTTTTCAACATGCGGCTATAGCCTCTCCACCCCTGTACGCCATTTTGAGAGGCTTATGCTGAGAGCACAAATGATGACCCATCCCAGCATTAGTGAGATGCCCTACAATTCTCCCATGGCTCACTTCCTTGCCACATAATTTGCATTTTGCTATGCGGCCATCCCCAACATAAACAAAATGCTCCCATATTTTTGACCGCCGGTTGCGGTTACCACTGCCACTGGGTGGGGAAGAATCTTCCACGATTTCTTGTTCATGGCTTTGAGCTTGAGTAGCTTTAGGGGTGATGGAAGATGGTGGTGGCCTATCACTGGTTACCGTGGCAATCGTTACATCTTCTAAGACAGAAGAGGCAGGTGATGGTGACTGGTGCATAGTGTTGGTGAATAACAGAGGAGACAGAGGAGGACCAATATCTGATTCTGGACTACCCTCTTGATATTGTTTTATGTATTGCTCTTCCTCTAAACCCAATCCTATGCCTAAATCAAAACCTTCAAAGGTGGGACTTAAAGGTATGTCATTGTCATCATCATCATGTTGTTTAGCAGCAGGTTCAGCTTGTAAAATATTAGCTGCTACTTCCCCTCTATCTGTAGAGCTGCTGCTAATAATTTTGGTGTTGGCACTAGCAGTGGCACTGGCAGCTATGCTTTTCTCTTGAGCATCTTCCTCCTGCTGTAAATCACAAATCTCCATTTTTGGCTGCTTATAACTGTGGGCACTAGCAACAGCCTTTGCACGAACTGCCTGGCCTCTCTTGTAGAAAAGAGCAGGTGTTACAATAGGTTTGTTGCTAGTACCATCTTTTTTTTTAAGTTTTTGCTGATGCTGCATCATGAACATTTTCCACTCTTGCTTCCCTCATGGGGAGAGGAGGAGAAATATCCATTATTATAATTATTGTTTTTAAACAAACAGAGAAAAAATGGTGTATTACACCTTCAAAAATGCAACTGCAAAAAAATAAAAAAAAATCGGACAGACAGCACAGTAAGTTAGAAAACAAAACAGTGCACACACTGTCCCACAAAAGCACACAAAATTAGAATTGCATGAAATAAAGAATGATAATCCTTGCTTAATATCTAATAAGTCCTGTACTTACTCCACTCTCTCAGTCACGAGACCTGACTCAGTCTCCTCCTCAACTGAATCTAAAAAGATTCAGGAATGCCATGTGACTCAGACACAAAAGGGATAAGCTGATTGGCTAAGAAATTAATTAAGATACATCACTCACACTACACTGTTCAATGGTTAATTTCCTAACTGCCCATTCGAAAGAACCATTCGAGAACACGAAATTACGAACATACGAATGAAAATACGAACATACGAAATTCCGAACATACATATTACACTGTCATTCAAAAGAACGATTCGAAATTCGATTCGAAATTACGAACATACAAAGAAACGAAATTACGAACATACGAATGAAAATACGAATATACGAAATTACGAATAGACAAATTATTGAAAATATGGAATGCAAATCATTCGTTAAATGAGTAATTTTTGTTCTTTTACTGATTCGGTAGTTTGTTTTTTCGTAAGTTTGCCCATTCGTTAGTTCGTGTTTTCACATGTTAGTTATTTTGCTTGTTCGTAATTTCGTAATTTTCGTATTTTAGTTCTTTCAGCTATTCGGATGTTCGAATTGATACGAATGAACGAATGCTAACAAATTCGTACGAAAATCCATTTGTTACGAACCGAATCGCACATGTCTATCCTATTTTAGTCTTTATTTCTTAGACTAGACTTCCAGTTTATAATAAGCACAAACACCCAGCATAAGGCCCATTGATATTGCACTTTTTGCCTCTTGGACAGGATTTTATCTTTCTATTTAACCTTTTCGTGCATCTTATCCATCTGTTCAATTTATTATAATGAGTGTACATGAATACATTGAAAGTTTTATTAATTGTACTTAATGCTACATATCATTATCAGAGGCTTGACATACTAGTAGATGGTCACAGACCGTGGGCAGGCTACATAAGATGATCAAAAGACTGCAGACATGTGATTGGTACCTCTCCAAAGGGGGGGGGGGGGGGTGGCCTGGCAAAGCACCTTTTCCCTATGCTGCTGAGGACATTACCTAGCCCAGTGGTTGTGGGGGGGCTGCAGATGGGGAGCTTATCAGCCATGGTCATGTAGCACCCACTAGTGTGTTAACATTTTAGTGCAGGCAAATGTATTTGACTCATAGGAAGTGTGAGTCTGGAATATGGGTCAGGGTTTATTGCAGGTCAGGCTAGAGACTATCAGAGGCAGGTCTCTGATGCCTCCCCCTGGTTCTGGAAGTCTGGAGAAACTTTTAGAAGTTGCTGGGCGGAAGCCAGGAGGGATGCTTAGGGGACACTAGCCAATAGGGGAATATATTTAGGGTAACCTAGTCAATCCCTAGGCATACTGTCCTGGCAGGGTGGCTAGACCAGCCCTTAAATATGGATAAGTCATTCTAGCAGGGGAGTCGAGTGAAAGATGGAGTGCTAAGGAGGCCGTCTTTGTCTCCTAGGTCTAGGGGAGACCCCAGCCCCAGGCTGGGCTCGGGCTGGCTCAGGAGGATCCATTCAGCAGAGGTTTGATTTGGAATTTTGCCTGAAAGCAGTGGGAGCAGGAGGACAGAGTGAGTACATCAGCACACCCATTTTCAAGGGGAGAGACTGTCACATATAGCAAGCTTTCCAAAGGACAGCGTTGTGCCTCAGGGCAGCCAGGAAGGCTGGTAGTGCTTGCAAGCAGTGTAACTGGGAGAAGTTCTACATAAGGAAAGGATACACTCCTGTGTGCAGTTTGCCTCATCTTTTTGTGCTATTTCCAAGAGTGGCTGAGAGCTCCTAGTCCGTAATCGACTTTTGCCTACTAATCTACTAAGAACTGTGTGAGGAAAGGAAGCAGTTCAGGATATTTTTGTACAGAAGAAGGAAGTTATCCCCTTTTCTTGTTCCTTGCTTCAAGTTGGGCGTCCCATAAATCCCTTCACCCCATCCAAGCTGTTACCCCTAATAAAACATAAAAAACAAAGTCAAGGGACTGACTTCTTGTGTTTGGATGCAAGCGGAGAACGTGTGTTGCCTGGCTGTGCAGGAGTAGAGAAGCTAGTTACCAGCAGCTCCTGTAGGGGTAGTGCTTCAGTCATATTTGGTCAGTGATGTTAGACACCATTTGTTTACATTCACCTGTCAGCCAGCATTCTTTGGCTGACAGCTGGTTGAGCTAGGGGGGATGCATTACTTATAGCTAAAAAGCTGCCAGTCGCCAGCTCTCTGAAAAACTGTCTGAGAAAGAAGCTGTCATATTTACAGAAGCAGCAGTAGTAATACCACTGCTAAGGCAAAATTAATTCTGAATTCAAAGCTCATCCCTGCTGGCTGCATTTGTTTTCATTTTTCAAGCTAAGAACAATTTAACAAGGAGCTGTGCCTGCAGTGACCTGCCTATTAGGCCATACAATGTGGGCTCAAGGAAGAACACGAGAGGCATTGTATCAATCCATCAGGGCCTACAATTTTGGATGGAACTTCAGAAAGTCCCAAAATTCTACACACATCCTAAATTATGAGCCATTGATGCAGTGAAAGAAGCCCAGCTCCCAAGATCCTGTCCTCATAACATACCTGCAGAGGTACTCAAGGTGCCGATAAAATGCTGCACCATCAGATTGAGAACACTGTACATCAGATTTTTCCCAGGTGAAGGGTGGCCAGCAGGTTACCGTTGTCACACAAAATCCTGCCTGACTGAAGATGTGGGTTTAGCCACCTCCTGGCCTGGGCCTGGAGAGCTTCCAGCAGCTCTGTCTCAGTGTGGTCCCTGTGCCCCTGGCATACTAGCTTCATCAGCATGACAGCATTTAGTCTGGAAAGTTGCATATGCTCTGGTGCTTTTGTGGGAGACCAATTCTACAAGCTAGAATGGAAGCATTTGCAATGACAGCATTTTCGCCCAGCTAAAATTAGGAAATTGGGTATATGGGTTATTTGGGGACATTTTTTGGGAAGAGCCATCTGCCTTGGGAAGAATGCTGCTAAATATGGTATGGTGGGTTTGGGAGATGCTGTATATGTTCAAGCTTTTGCTTTTTTGTTTTACCCTTCTCAGTGTGGCCCTGAAATCCTCTCCCCAACTCAACCTGCCATTTCCTAAGCCTCTGAAACCCCCTGCAAGACTTAACACTGGTGGCTGCAGATGTTACAGCAGATAAATGTTGTGGAGGGGGGAGAAGTGATGCAGAAAGTGAGTAGTGCAAGCCTTTTGCTGCCAACTTGTCTCATTGAGGTGCTGCTCCCACTGAGCTTAGTGGTGGAGAGTCATTTGATTCCTCATGCATGTAGCAAAAAGTAAGAAATGAAAAATAAAAAATGTAATGAAAGTAAAAAGATGTGGGTCCAATGTTAAACTGCTCATATATGTTACATATATATTGTCTGTGTAATATTCAATAAATTTACCATGCATGAGGGCCAATGCAAAATATTCCAATTTATATCCAATCAAGTAGTCCCTGGCACTACATAGATGTTTTTGAATTCAAAAGATATCATATTGCACTTATGTGTAGCCAGCAATCTACCTAAAGATGAACTCTTGGCAGATATATAAGACACAATTATTGTTGCTCTGCATTGATTTTACATGCATTATTAAATGTATTATTTTTTAATGCAAGCAGTGTGCACATGAATTTTACTTGGTATCAGCCTCTTATAGTCGCTGTACAGCAGAGCTCAGATTAGCAGAACAAGGAGCCAATCAGAAAAAGTGATAGAGGAATAGACAACGCAGCTTCTTCCTCCAACAAACTGTCACAGTGGAGGAAGGTACTGGCAACACCATCTGCAGCATTGTCATAGCCAGCATTGTCCCTACTCAATGTTGACTGTCCCTCCTCATGGACAGCAGTGGCTCCAAGTCATGTACAGCAGAAAAGGTTGATATCTAGTGGTGTATCAGTGTCAATACTCCTCACCCAAAATCCCTGTTGTAAAACCCAGAAAGGACCGTGGAAGCATTCCTGTGACTGCAAAAATAATTCCCAACAACAAAGTGCCAAATGCGCAATTTAAATAATTTCTCTGCGATGTTACACAGATGGTGCACTTTATCCACTTCAGCCCCGGACCAATTGGCAGCCAAAGGACCAGGCCCCTTTTTGCGATTCGGCACTGCGTCGTTTTAACTGATAATTGCGCGGTCGTGCGACATGGCTCCCAAACAAAATTGGCGTCCTTTTTTTCCCACAAATAGAGCTTTCTTTTGGTGGTATTTGATCGCCCCTGCGGTTTTTATTTTTTGCGCTATAAACAAAAATAGAGCGACAATTTTGAAAAAAATGCAATATTTTTTACTTTTTGCTATAATAAATATCCCCAAAAAATATATAAAAAAAACATTTTTTTTTCTCAGTTTCGGCCGATACGTATTCTTCTACATATTTTTGGTAAAAAAAATCGCAATTAGCGATTATTGATTGGTTTGCGCAAAAGTTATAGCGTTTACAAAATAGGGGATAGTTTTATAGCATTTTTATTAATATTTTTTTTTTTACTAGTAATGGCGGCGATCAGCGATTTTTATTGTGACTGCGACATTATGGCGGACACATCGGACATTTTTGACACATTTTTGGGACATTTGTCATTTATATAGAATTCAGTGCTATTTAAATAGCACTGATTCCTATGTAAATGACAGTTGTAGTGAAGGGGTTAACCACTAGGGGGCGGGATGAGTCAGTGTGACATGTTGTGTTTATTTTACTGTAGGGGGGCGTGGCTGTACGTGTGACGTCATTGATCGGCGTTCCCGATGACAGGGAACCGCCGATCACTGACAGTCAGTGTAGGAAGCGCGGGGAGAGGTTTGTTTACACAAACCTCTCCCCGTTCTTCAGCTCCGTAGCCCGATCGCGGGACACCAGCGGCGATCGGGTCCGCTGGTCCCGCGGCCGGGGTCACGGAGCTCCCGACCGGGTCGCGAGCGTGCCGCTAGCGGCGCGCGCGCGACCCACAGGCAGGCACATGCACGATCACGTACAGGTACGTGATTCTGCCTGCCCGTGCCATTTTGCCGACGTATATCGTCGTTAGGCGGTCGGGAAGCGGTTATAGATTTTTTTTTACCTTGAAAGCTACTTTAAGGAGTTATCCTGAAAAGCATAACCCTATTTAGAAGGGATATTAAAAAAAAGTGCAAAGTTGGAGAATATAGTGCAACTGGTCCCAAAGTCAACAGATCTTTCTAAGAAAATACTAGTTAAAAACTCATACCTGGTAAATAAGCCTAACCACCACACAGTTTCACATACCTTCATTGTTTTCACTTTCTGTTTCTCTTAAAAAATGTTTAGACAGAAGATTGTAGTAATAAGCTAAATATGCCACAAAAAATGTACTTGATATTGTAAAGAAAACAAAAGAATAGGCTTTATTACATTTGACCTGTAATGTCAGTCAGATAAAAAGTCTCTCAGCAATATACAATATAATTATACACATTACAGTATAATAAAACTGATCAGCTGACCTTATTCTGTTTTAGATAGGAAGCCACCTTACTTAAGTTGTGTACTGTACACACTATAAGAAAATTGAGCAAATAATAGTCTGGTTTTACTCAATGTTTCACAGCAAGTTCGAACCAAGGATGGAAATAATGTACAAAAATTCTCGTATGATAAAGACTTTTTTTTTGTTGTTGTTTAATCTTTCTGATCGTGCACAGTCTTTTGTATCTGATTTTTCTCGTACGAAAAAAGTACACATTAAAGAAAAATCTTTCGTTCAATTCATGTACAAGAAAACTTTTGGAGTTTGGAAATTTTCATTTGGGAAGTCTGAATCGGATGTCAAAATTTGTGTACACACTATACGAAAATTGATCGATTGTACAGAGTTTTCCTTCTTCTTTTCTCATAGTGTGTACCCAGCTTTAGAGGTTGATTTACTGAAACTAGAGAGTGCAAAATCAGGTTCAGGTGTGCATGGTAGCCAATCAGCTTCTAACTTCAGCTTGTTCAATTAAGCTTTTACAAAAACTATAAGCTGATTGGTTTCTATGCAACCAGATTTTTGCTTAGTAAATCAACTCATCCCTTATTTTCCATAAATAAAATTGCACATTTTCATGGAGTTTTAGTCATCATACACAAAGGTTCCCAAGTCTCTGTTACTGTCCATAAAACAATCCCTGAGGTGTGTTCATACAATGAGACCTAGCCATAACATGCCATCTTTTGTCACAGTACATTGATAACATGACTATTAATATTGAACATCTTTCCAAGACAAATTTTGTCAAAATGTCCAGGTGTAATAACCAAACTCCTGTTCTTATAGTACTTGGAGAAAACATTGCTAGTATCCTCAGCATGCCCGGATTAGCAGTACCACAAGAAAAATCAGACAAAGTAAAGATATTGCAGCAAACAGGAAAAGAAGTCCAGCAAAGACCGTGGGCCTCAATGGGAGAAGAATCAAGGGTCTCTCTGCAGGGATCATATTGGTGAGGTTCAGCATGTAACCCAAGGACCAGGCAATGCTGCTGTTCCCAACCTGTTAAACAAAAAGATGTATCATTTATTTTAAAAAACATAAAATTAAAATGTTAGTTTGACTAAATCAATTATGTTTCAAAGTAAAACTAATGATATAATTTTATTTTAATATTGTATAAAGTAAGAAAGGGATATAACCCCTGTCATGTCAACTCTCAGGTCAACATTTCCAACAGCTGTAAGGACTTAGTGAGCCATATAGCCTTGCCCACTTAAAAAAATAAAATAAAAATGTATGGTATGTGATTGCTCTTTAAAGTAGAACTTTGCTCACTCAATCAACATTGGCTATTTTTAATCCTTATGCTGCTAGAATTAGTAAATAGGATATATGTACAGGAACATTGTTTAGTGGGATTTTTAACGGTGCCAGAGACAATTAATATCCATGAAGAAGTTGTCTTTAAAATGTAACACATTTTATTTATACATGTACAATTTATTTTACATAAAAGTTATCAGATAATCATTTTATCACGTCATGGGAGACATTTTCAAGGTAGGGAATGATACAATATTTTTATCCCGACATGTTTCTCCCGTAAGGGCTTCCTCAGGGGATTCATTTGATGAATCACCAGACAGAAACTCCCAAAAAAATGCCAGCCCGGAGCCACCGGAAAGCCGCAGAGGGCACAGGATAAGCCGTGCAGCCATAGAGGGTACACCAAGACTGGGAAAAAAGAACTGCTAAAATAGAGTTGAACGAGGGTGCCAAGATGAAGTATAGATTAGAACAACCAACCAGGGGTAAACCCAGTGGTGTTTGTATGGTATAGTGGTCACCCTTGGGCTTCCCACCAAATAGATAGGAATGTATATTATAATTACTTGTTTTAAACTTTTTTTTTTATTTCTTCAGTTTCTTCCTGCTGTCTATGCCTAGGCAAATTATGTCATACATCATAGTAGTCATCAGGAGGTGAGGAGGGCTTTTCTCAGCTAAGCACAACCTCCTACATGCATGCCCGAGCTAAGGGCAGGTGGATTCCAGGAATAGTCACTGCCAGAAATGCTAGGGGGTGTTTTTTGAAAGTGAATTCTCAGCAAAACAAAGCATAGAAATATGAATAGATGGGGAGTTTGCTATGAATATAAAAAAATGAATTAAATAGCATTTTTGGTTTTTGGTGCTCAGATGCAGTGTAGTTCTGCTTTAATGCATGCCAAAAGGTCCACAGAATGTGGAATAAGAAATCAGGCATCTGTGATTGGGGGAAGGGTGGATGATCGTCATGATCTCCTCTCCTCCAATCACAGATGTCTTGCATTCACTGATTTTTTATTTTTTTGGGGATTTGCAGCTGGGTTTACAAGCTTTATCGCTGGACATTCAACTCCAACAGGAGGATGCTGCCAAATTAAAGTAAGATATATGTAACAAATGCTTCAGACTCCAAGTATGGGGCACACATCATTAAAGTTCACGTATTTTACTGTGCAAATGGCAAAAAAAAATCATGTTAGTCCATAGTTAACTTTTAAGCAATTTCAGTATGAAGTAATTAGTAAACTTACCTCTTTCTGAAACTGAATTTGTGGCCAAGACTCGCTGTCAAATTTATATCCGTGAACCAGTAGATAGTAAATATAATTAGCTGAAAAGCAGTAGGACCTTGCATATTTTTCATCAAACTTTAGAAGCAGTTGTGGAAGCTGTAAAAAAAATACATGTTATTCATTATCAGCATCTTCTGAGCTCCTCGTGTTGCTATAATTCAGATTTCATTACAGAAGAATTCCAGGTATGGATGTTTTTACACCCACGCTGGACCAATGTAACTATGCATATACCATACCTGTGAGATCCCCTTGGAAGCTGGAAATCCCTGTGGTAGACACTGCTACTACAATGATCTCCGCTAGCTTCTGGGTCCTGTGCCGAGAGGCTGCCCTGCTTCATTGTGAGCACAGGAGGTCATTGTGGCCCAGGCACCATTCAGAGAATTTTTTGCATTTTCTCAATGAATGCATAGCATTCTCTGATTGGACAAGGTGGAGAACATGATGTCATTCTCCACTTCTTCCAATTAGAAAATGCTAGGAAATACTACCCCTTTAGTAAATTAACCCCTATGGCAATACACAAAGCAAAAAAAAATAATTTTATCATTCACAACTCTGCACCATTAGTCAGATCGTGCTGTGATCCATGAGAAAAATACAGACCTTGCTCCAATCTTGAGAACAGAAAGATGACATACTTGAGTTAAATTCCTCTAATGAGAAATGTCCAGTAAGATTTAAAGCATTTGCCGTATAGTAAAATCCTGAAAATGCCTGTAAAATAAATAGAATAAAAAAACACATGTATAGTATAAATTCATTAAATACATTAATATGTTAGTTTTATTCTATGGTGATAAGGCCTGTTTCAGGTCAAGTTACAGTTTTTGTTTTCTTTGCAAAGTTCCCCTTAGAAAATTAGGCTTGTGTTTTGAGTATTTTTTTTGGGGGGGGGGGGGGGGCGGGTTCTTGATTTTTTTATTATATGTTGATAGAAGTTTTTTTTTAAGTTTAAGGTGCTGAAAGCAGCATTCACTTGTTGCTGATCATGCTGTTCTTGGAGATGCCTTGTCAGACATAATTTGAAAGTAAATACATAAATGCTAAAACAGTGTGTACCTAAACCACATCACATTAATCACCCACATTTAATACACTCTCCTATCACCATGGATAAAAAAAAGCTATGCATATATCAGTTTTTCCTGATTAAAATTATCCTGCTGCCGACCAATTTTACACTGTAGTAAACTTTGCACTTACTGTATTTCTTGTAGATTCATTGTTTGATTATACTTCAGTGAGCCCTACTTTAATGCTACTATATACATTTATTTTAGATGATGTATTTACAATTCAACGGCCAACCTACTATAATTACATTTAATGAAATTACCATTTGAAAGAGACTAAACATGATGATATACACTGGATGTATATATCCTTTAGGGCATTTAATGTCACCACTAGGGATGAGCCGAACACCCCGGGTTCGGTTCGCACCAGAACCTGCGAACGGACCGAAAGTTCGCACGAACGTTAGAACCCTATTAGTTACAATGGACGTGAACGTTTGAAATCTAAAGTGCTAATTATAATGGCCAATATGCACGTTATTGTCATAAAAAAGGTTTGGGGACCTGGGTCCTGCCCCAGGGGACATGTATCAATGCAAAAAGAAGTTTTAGAAACTGACGTTTTTTCTGGAGCAGTCATTTTCATGATGCATAAAGTGCCTGTGAAGTGGCATGTGTTTCCCGTGTTTAGAACTGTCCCTGCACAAAATGACATTTGTAAAGGAAAAAAAGAAGCCGTTTAAAACTGCTTGCAGCTTTAATGTCATGTCGCAGATGGCTGGATTAGATGACAACAGGGCAGAAGGGCAGATACAGGTGCAGGTTGTATACTGTGCTGTGCTAGACTCACACAGCACACACACTAACACCTGCAGATGGCTGTATTGGTAGAGAACAGCACTTTCCCCACATGCAAATGCCTGAGAAGAACACACTATCCTTGCCTATTTTTTCTCTATCCCTACACTTTCCCCACACGCATAGGCTGAGAAGAATACACTATCCCTGCCTATTTTTCCTCTATCCCTACACTTTCCCCACACAGAAATGTACAGTGTACAGTACACTGTGCCTGCCTAGCAATACTCTTTCCCTCAACGCCGGAACACACTACACGAGGCCGCCGGCACGGCGGCCTTATATAGTGTGGGGCGTGTACTAAACCCCCTGAGCTATAATTGGCCACAGGCATCCTGCCTGTGGCCAATTATTGCTCTCCTCGCCGCTGGCTCTATGATTGGCCAAGCATGCAGGGTCACAGTGCATGCTTGGCCAATCATCAGCCAGCAATGCACTGCGACTGGCGCAGTGCATTGTGGACCATTCGCATCACACGAATTTGATGCGAACGGCCCTCAGAGTTCTGAACTCGACGAGCGGACGAACGGCTGATGTTCGATTTGAACATGGATTCGAATCGAACACCGGGCCCATCCCTAGTCACCACTTAGCCTTCTGTACATGATAGCACAGCCATGTTTGTTCTTAACTGACTGGTATTTTCTTATATATCTAAACACTCAATACTAGCTTAGCGCAGTCATAGCCTTAATTATGGAAATGGTATTAAACATAACTCTAGGTAGCTCATCTGTAGGTTTATATAGGTCATTAACCCCAGTCTAACAGACGTGTATTATGGAATTATATACCAGACAGTTATTTTACAGACCCTGGATTAAAAGACATTCTGCATCCAATTACCTATTTACAACTGGGTTCATTGACAAGCTGTGTAAATTCTGGCTAAGAAGGATTTATGTTTAAAGCGGAGCTCCACCCAATTTTAAGACATTACACCAATACAATCAACTCTATCTCCTAATGTATAAACGGAAGGTATTTTTTATTTTTTTTGTGTCTGTTACTTACTTATGTGATTGTAATCCTCTGTATTTCCTGTCTCTGTAGTCTTCGGATATAGGCGTGGCTAGTACGGCTATTTCGTAATTTCCTGATAGCCGTACTGGCTCCTGGGAGTTTGTGTCATTGTTCCCAGGAGTCAGTGCGGCCTGGCGCGAGTTATCGCAGGATTACAACGACGCCGCCACCTGTTGCGATGGCAACCTCGGCTGTTGACGGCGCTCCAATATCAAGTTACTGCGCATGCGCGAGATCGGGCATACAACGCACAGTGCATGCTGGTCGATCAGCAGCATTGTATCCCGGAAGAGGATGCCTGTGGGCTTCACATGCCCACAGGCAAGATGAGAACAGCCAAAAAGAAGATATACAAGTTCTTTTTTTAAAGAGAAATCGGACATTTTAAAGACAGAAAAACAAGTAAGAACAAGTAAGTTGAAATTTTAAATAACTTAATCTGTCAGTGTACCCCCCCAAAAAAAAGATTTAGGCAGTGGAACCTCGCTTTAACCAGTTTTATTGTATTTTAGCATACCAAAGAAATATATACAGTAGATAACCAGTTCAGCATAAAAAGAAACACAAAAAACAGCATACGTTGCCATACAAGGCAAAATGAGCAAGAGTTTAGAGTATACCATAGGACAGTGATGGCAAACCTTGGCACCCCAGATGTTTTGGAACTACATTTCCCATGATGCTCATGCTCATGCACACTGCAGTGTAGTGGATCATGCATCACTGCCCTAGGAGGTAGCAGAATAGGCAACCTATATCCTGAGCACATGGAAACACCACTTGGACATCCAAAACTGAGACAACTAGATATAGTAAATAGGATGTTGTGGGATCAAATATAAGGGCCTCCATGTGCTAGTATGAAAATAGCCTCTAGGGAGCCTATCTTATACATATTCCATATTAAGCTCACTGGCATTCCCTAGGTCTATGGGATCAAACGTATCCCTATGTATCAAGATAAACAGTTTTGTTTATTCAACTTGTCTTCTTAACCACTTCAGCCCCAAACGGATTTACCCTCTTAATGACCAGGCCATTTTTTGCGATACGGCACTGAGTCGCTTTAACTGACAATTGCGTGGTCGTGCAACAATGTACCCAAACAAAATTGATGTGCTTTTTTCCCACAAATAGAGCTTTCTTTTGGTGGTATTTGATCACCTCTGCGGTTTTTTTTTTTGCGCTATAAACAAAAAAAGACTGACAATTTTGAAAAAAAATATATTTTTTACTTTTTGCAATAATACATATTGAAAAAAAATATATAAAAAAACACATTTATTCATCAGTTTAGGCCAATATGTATTCTTCTACATATTTTTGTTTAAAAAAAATTGCAATAAGCGTATATTGATTGGTTTTGCGCAAAAGTTATAGCGTCTACAATCTATGGGATAGATTTATGGACTTTTTTTTTATTTATTGTTTTTACTGGTAATGGCAGTGATCTGTGATTTTTAGCAAGGCTGCGACATTGCGACGGACAAATCTGACCCCAAATTACACTTTTTGGGGACCAGTGACATTATTACAGTGATCAGTGCTAAAAAAAAAATGCACTGATCAAGGGGGCGATAAATGGGTTATCTGTGTTCCCTGGGTGTGTTCTAATTGTGTGGGGGATGGGTTTACTGGGACAACACAAAGATCATTGTTCCTGATCACTAGGAACAGCAGATCTCCTTATTGTCCCCTGTCAGAACGGGGATCCAGCTTGTTTACATCCCTGTTCTGCTTCTCTGTACCACCCGGTGATCCCCCCCCCCCACCTCTGACGCACGGTTCCATGCATTAGAGGGGATTGAGGTCACCGGGGAGCCTCCCATTGCGCGGAGCGACCCGATAACGAAGAGACGCCGTGGAGGAAGATGCCGGACGAGAACACTGGAGCAAGAAGAAGCGGATCGGAGGAAGAAGAAGATGGAGGAAGAAGAAGATGCAGGAAGAAGATGAAGAAACCGAAAGATAAAGAAAGGAAGAAGGAAGAAGACCAGAAGAAAGAAGGCTTTAATAAAGGACTTGTCAAAGACCGTCTCCTGTCATTTTTAACTCTTTTGTCACTTTTTTGGTGAAATGGTAAACCCTTACCATTTCCCACAGGGGGGGAGGCCGGGATCTGGGGGTCCCCTTGTTAAAGGGGGCTTCCAGATTCCGATAAGCCCCCCGCCCGCACACCCCCACAACCAACGGCCAGGGTTGTGGGGATGAGGCCCTTGTCCTCATCAACATGGGGACAAGGTGCTTTGGGGGGGACCCCAAAGCATCCTCCCAATGTTGAGGGCATGTGGCCTGGTACGGTTCAGGAGGGGGGGCGCTCTATCGTCTCCCCTCTTTTCCTGCAGCCTGCCAGGTTGCATGCTCGGATAAGGGTCTGGTATGGATTTTGAGGGGGACCCCCACGCCATTTTATTTTTGGCGCAGGGTTCCCCTTAATATGCATACCAGACCTGAAGGGCCTGGTATGGAATTTCGGGGGACCCCCACGCATTTTTTTTCTTCATTTTTTTAATTTCTTAATGCTAACATGACCTGTGTTCAAATAGCCTTTAAAAAACCCATAGAAGTGAACCAGCGCAAAAAAAAAGTTGAGATGTGCGCCCGTTCAACTTATGAAAATGAACCTACGTGGCTTGATATTTACTAAGATTTTGCTGGCGCAGTGAACCAGAGCACTTGAACGGGCGCAAATGCCGCGTGCGCATGCGCAGTACATAAATTGACCTAGCGCAGTTACAAGTGTATTTGAAGGCGCAGCAAGCCTGCTCAGAGAAAGTTAATTTTTGGTTCTATTTTGGGCATGTTTTTTAGTTGGACAGTCATATCTATACTTCCTCCCATCACCCACATCACCCCCATAATATTGCCACTTCCAGCTTCTTTTATTTTTGAAGAGTGAAGAATGAGTTGAAGAATGCTTGCACCAGGTCTATAGCGGTGCACAGATCGCGCCCGCCCGTGTGTCAGAAACATGATAGTAAATGGGGAATTGCGCTGTGTTACAGGCACAAATGCTTTGCTAATACGAAAACGGCCGTTGCGCGGCGGCGTGTGCCGCAACTCATGGAGCAAACGCTTGGTAAATCAGCCCCAATGTGTCTGTTTTATGCCTGGCCACTACAAATAGATAAATCTGATTGTATTGTCACTGACTTGCATTTAACTTTATTATGATTTGCTGCTAGGTTCGGTTTTTGTGAATATCAAACAGGATTCGCCAAACCCTCATGAACCAAACCCTCATGAACCAAATCCTCATGAACCAAACCCAGATGCACTCATCCCTAATCCTTAGTGTGGGAACGTAGTAGTAGGAGGACACAACCAAATCCTGAAAATATTTTCTCAATACACCCTTCTAGCTTTTCCCCTTCTTTTGTTTGAAATATTACATTTTTCTCCATAGATAGCACTTAGTTCCATTCTCTTAATAGCATCCATTAATCTTGAGCCGCAGCATCAGAATTCTCTTTATTAAAGCTGACATCACTACAGTGCTTGCCAGTATGCTTGTTAACCTCCCTGGCGGTATGATTCTGTCTGGAATTTTGTGCTGAAAGTGGTACAATTATTTTGCATGGAAATTTGAAGCTATGTATTATAGGCCTGCAATTCTTAGTAATTACTTACTTAAACCTGACCAAACAAGACTCTAGTAGACATCCCAGATGTGATAAAGTTTGAAACACAAAATCATGATTTAAAATTTTTAAATAATATAATTTTATTCAATTTGTAATACAAACTAAAGAAATTTGTCAGACAAAGAAAATTCAATAAACATCCTGAGTGTGATAAATTTTAAAACAAGGTACAGCACACAGTCCGATGTCACAATCCGGGCAATAGAATCGGCTTTCTTTTCGGATTTATTTTTCCCTTGTCGTCTCTGTTGGAACAGCAAACCACGCACATCCTGGTAGGTGCTGCCTTTTTTGCGGTTGGCAGTATATAGTCCATAAAGTTACGACCTGTTAGGCGTTCTGGGTTGGCAACACCAACAGCACGTCGTCCAGGTCTGTTTGCATCTACTGATGGCATCTGGTGTTTGATGAAAATTTGCTCAGCCACCTTCCAGATAAAATCTGAATGAACAAGAGGCCTGTCACTCCCTGCTCGGTACAAGATGTAGGCATTCCAAAGGCATTGTTCCAGAAGATGCCTGAAAATCTTTTTGTAATATTTTTTCTGCTGTTTTCGCATAGTCGGATAAAAGGTCATTGCCTGATCGGCTCGGTCGACACCTCCCATAGTGCCATTATAGTCTATCACGACTTGCGGCTTCAGCACATCTTTCCCACCTTTTGTGTGGACCGTGGCAGTGGAGGTATTGTGCACAGTGCTCATGAGACACACGTCCTTCTTGTCTCGCCAACGTATTGCCATCATCTTACCCTTCTGCCAGGCAACAATTTCACCGTTTTTTAGTTTTTTCTTGCCAAACATAGATGGCATGTCACGTCGGTTAGGCCTAACCGTACCATAGGCATCAGTTTTGTTTTGGATCAAAACCTCAAACAGTTCCGGCGACGTATAGAAATTGTCCATGGTGACACAATATCCCTGGTTCAGTAATGGCTCCTGTAGTGTTAGGACAGATGATGTGGCCATCCCATAGCCGCTGTACCTGGGGTTGAATTTCGTGCCTTTACCGTTGTAAATGACCGAGTTCCATATGTACCCAGTGGATGACTCACAGAGCATGTATGATTTGATGCCAAACCGCGCTCTTTTGGATGCAATATACTGGATCCAGCTTAGGCGTCCCTTATAGGCCATCAAACCACGCTGACGTCCCTTTCTGGCACGTAGGCCCACTGGAAATTGTTCCCAATAATTTGGCATACCTCCCAGATTTTTTTTAGCTTGGGCGCAGGATGCGTGGCCTCATCAAACTCTTCATTGTTAGTGAAGTGAAAATATTTCATGATGAGGGAAAAACGGTATTCGGACATCACAGTACCAAAAAACGGAGTGGCCAGTAAACGTCAACGCTGTCACTTGTCAGATCCGTGTCAGACGACAAATCTCCCCACGAATCGCTATCGCTCAGTTCTGGGAGCAACTCCGTGTCGCTGTCGCTGTCATTCAACTGCTCCAAAGGCGATTTTGTAGCGAGATGGCGCTTTTTGGATTCCATCTTTTCTAAATGTTATTGGAGGCAAGGGGCACTGGGGCAAGGGGCACTGTATCAGTGAGATCTGAGATGATACAGTGTAATCCTCTCAGATTACACTGTATCACCTCTATTTATATGTGTGTGTTGTGTTTGAACTTTTGAACTTTTTGAATCTCCCGCTCAGTTCCGCTCCCGTGCGCCACTGCTGCTCGCAGGGAACGGAACCAGGAAGTGAGATGCGGTGATCGCGCTGGCGATCACAGCGGAGCACAGCCGTGGACAGTGGAGAGCATCGCTGGAACCCGGGAGAAGGTAAGGGCTCCGCTGTATGCTCTGCACTGTTACCCCGAGCGTGACTCGGGGTTACCGCTCCTGGCACAAAAATTCAGACCCGAGTCACGCTCGGGATTACCGCCAGGGAGGTTAATGCCAATGTGGATATTGTAACACACAGAAAATGGATCATATAGGAGTCTGTTGTAAATTAAAAAATAAATGTTTTCTTCATGGCCTTTAAAATGGTCGATTGTTACCCTATTTGTTATCATTGTCCTGTTTTCCATAGTTTTCATCCTTGTGTGCTGAGCAGAGGTAGGGGTAGGTTTAAAGCAGAACTATAGGCAATACTTTTTTTTGTTTGTTTTGGATACAGTAAGGAAGGTTATAACCCCAGGGATTTTATTTTTTAATTTGTGTCTCATTTCGGAGATTTACCTTCACTTCCTGCCCCATAGCCAAACAAGAAATGAGAGGAAATCCCTGCAAATTAATTGAACTCCTTGGGGACTCCCAGGTCACCAGAACTAGTTGTCCCTATTGGAATATTTCCCCTCTATTAATTTTCTGGGGACAACCCAAAATTTGGGATTTTATTTATGTTCACTTTCAATGATAATGGTAAACAGGACAAATAGAGAGGCGGAAGCTCCCTAACGGGGCTAGAGACAGTAATAAAAACTGACAGGTGTTTTAACCTAGCTCCACTCCAAAATCCATCCAAAATCCTATCTAAAATAAAAACATTTTTAAAACGTTTTGCATTTAGTTATACATTAAGGCCTGTGAAAATGTGCTTTGGACTTGTGTCAATGGCATCGGTTTGAGATGTTTCTGAGATCATTCAGAATTTTTGACAGGTGCATTTGACCTGCAAATGACCTTCTTCTAACTATTGTTGAACTGCTTCAAGCTGTTTTAGCATACCTCAGGGTCGGTCTTTTCACACATACAGACCGTTCATTTCATCAACTCAGTTCATCCATTTTTTATCAGTTCAGTTCATCAGTTTTTCATTATTATTTTTTTTACATCCACTACCAATGCAAAAAACGGATGAAAAGCTGACCATTTTACCAGTTTACATACGTTTTTCGTCCGATCCGTTTTTTTGACGGATGAAAAATAGGGCTTTCATCCATTCAAAAAAATGGATGTTGATGTAAGTTGATGAAAACGAATGAAAATAGATGATCATCCATTTTCATCCATTTTTCTATAGGAATGCATTGATGCCCGCCTTACACTTGCACCTGACATGAAAAATAAATGATTTACAGAGGCTTTTATGGCTAGTGTTGATAGGCTTTGTCCTTGCCAGAACTGCTTCTCGTACGACAGAATACAACTTCTGGAGAGCTGTAATGTGTTGAATTGTCTTGTAATGTATTCTTTCATTTCCGAGCATGCGTAGACTTTCAGACTAATTCAACGAAAATCGGACGCTGTGTTCACTTACAATAAAAATTTTCTAGCCTGCACCCTTAGGTTTTGTTGTCCGAAAAGTCAGAATTGGCTGTCGAAAGCACTATAATAACGATCAGATAATCAACCGATCGTCTGATATACAACATTTTTCTGCCGATCTTCTTATCGTATGTACGGGCCTTTAGAGGTCTTCTCCCCACTGAATTACAATCTATTTTAAATGAGCCACACAGAGATACAAATAGGAGCAGTACATTATCTACAATGTGCTTTAAATCTCAAGTAGGGAATGATTAAGCACAACTGTACTGTGTGAAACGCATCTACAAGACTGTGTATTGGTGTCTTTTGATGTCGGTTGATGATCAATAAACGGCAATTGGACTTACATTGATGTGCAGCCATTTCTTCTTTACTTTATAACATATAGTAAAAACCTCTTAATTGCAGCAATATAAAATCTTTGTGATAAAATGATGCACTTTTTTCATGTCTTCCTAAAGTGACAACAGTTTAAAGGGGTTGTAAACCCTCAAGGTTTTTCACCTTAAAGTGGTGTTGCCACCAAAAAAAAAAATGTGGCTTAAAAATCATAAAAAAAATAAAAAAAATAATTGGAACCTCTAAATGCCTATTGCTAGGGGGTCCCTCGTAGTCTGCCACCTTCATTGCCCGGGCAATGACGTCAATTCCCCTAGGCGCCGCACAGTCATCTGGGACCTGTCATGTGTCCCAGATGAGTGAGTGTCGAATCACGGTGCACGGCGCCGCTCGCGCATGCGCAGTGGGTGCCCGGCTGTGAAGCCACAGCCGGGTTCCCACATTAAGGATGCCGGCGCCGCGAGCGGAGCGCGGAACGAGGGGGGGTCTCGTTCCCCCGCATCGCTGGACCCCGGGACAGGTAAGTGTCCGATTATTAAAAGTCAACAGCTGCAGTATTTGTAGCTGCTGACTTTTTTTTTTTTTTTTGTGAGCCCTCCACTTTAATGCATTCTATGCATTAAGGTGAAAAACCTTTTGTAGTGCAGCACCCCCCAGAGCCTCCCTTTTACTTACCTGAATACGATTGTTGCAGTGACTGGGAAGAGTAGAACAGCTCCAGCCGCTGTCTCGGGTCCTTATTGGCTGGATTGATAGCAGCAGGGTGTGGGGCCAAGTCCTGCTGTCTGTGTCAATGGACGCAGCAGCAGGACTCGGGAGCAGGCCCGCACGAGTGCCCCTAGGGAATGCGGTTCTCCGTGGGGGCACTTGAGAAGAGGAGGAGCCAGAAGCACCGCTGGGGGACCCCAGAAGAGGAGGGCCCTTGCACAGAGGAGGTAAATATGAAATGTTTGTTATTTAAAAAATGTATACATGTTGTTGGGGAGAAAAATCAATAAATGTTTCTTAAACAGTATTACACTATGTGGTCACATTATTCATCCCACATGTTCTGACTGATACCTGCGTTTTGGAGAGCTGTTGTTGGGGATTTGGAGGAGAAGTGGAGAATTTGATGATTACAGGCATATATTGATTATGTATCTGGTGAGTGTACCCCCATAGGGGAAGGACATAACACATGGTGAATTGTTCTGGTGGATGGCTCTGACAGAATACACAGCAATTATATAGAACTGTTTCTCCATTTTTTCATACCATTGATCTTTCATTGATATATTTGTCGGACGTCTATGTCTGACTGTTAGCGCTGCTACAATAATCTAAGAGACTTTTTGCACCTTATTTATTGTATTTTCCATTTATACTATAAACACCCCCTAGGTACAAAATTTAAAGGAATATTTCACTTTTATTGTTTCACTTTAAGCATTATTAAAATCACTGCTCCCGAAAAAAACGGCCGTTTAAAAAAAAATTGATACATGTCCCCTGGGGCAGGACCCAGGTCCCCAAACACTTTTTATGACAATAACTTGCATATAAGCCTTTAAAATTAGCACTTTAGATTTCTCCCTTTTACAGTGTGTTTTGCAGCTTTTCGAATTTGCCCCAAACACCCCAAATTGTTTGCTGCTCGGCGAACGGGCGAACAGGCAATGTTCGAGTCGAACTTATGTTCGACTCAAACTCGAAGCTTATCCCTAACGCTGAATATAATGTAATAATCTAGGGTTTTATGAGTTTGGACTCATTTGTCTAGATGAGACTTGTAACTGTTCTGTCTGCAAACTCTTAATAAAAAGTAATTGAACATAACTATGCTCCTTACCGAAAATTTTCCTTTTACGTTGGGTTGGTAAACACCATCAAAAGAACAGTCTTGTTCCCCATGACATGCATTGAAATTAAATAAAGTTGACACTCTGTGCAGGCATTGATCTGGGTCTCCTGTCCCCTTAAATCGAACAAACTGATCCGGGTTGTAATTAGCTGGCCGGAATTTGGCTGAACACAGACTTCCAAATATGTAATTCATTGTTAGATTCACTTTGTAGTTGCGAGGATAGCATGGGTTATCAACAAAGGCTTGCCCACGTATTCCCTGAACAAAAAACAAAGCAAAAGGTAAAACCATATATAAAAAGTACTAAGCATTTCAGTGTCGATATATATAAAACTAGTTACTGGAAATTATATTTATAGTTCCTCTTTATAAAATTATACAAATAGAAAAGGGAATTAAAACAATACAAATGTTTGATTGGAGCCCCTTTGTGAATGGTTGCCACAGAATGGTTACCACTTCTCAGATTTAGTAAGCTGTTTAAATAGCTGATCTATTTTTTGTCACAGACATTTCACTTTTAATTCAAATAAGGAACAATGCAGTAGCTTCAGGTGCTTAGCCCTGTCTTCCCTCTCTTAATACACATATAACTGCATATATAATAAATGTTTTATCTAAACAGAGTATGTAGTATGTATGATAAAAGGCCCAGGATCTTCTGGTGTGGAAATTGGATCCCATCTTCCCCTTGGGGTTTCTACTATTATAGATAAATTTTACATGTAAAAGTATTGAACTATAGAGTAACTTATTACAGTGACCTACTTTTAAAGTGTTACTAAACTCAGGACTAGGGATAGGCGAGCCATTCGAATTTGCAGGGTGTTCGCCGGGTGTTCACCCCAATGAACACCCTGCAATGCACTGAGCGCTGGGCAGTGCATTCTGTGCCCTGATTGGGCAAAGCTTTGCCCAATCAGGGTGCAGTGTAAGCTGGTTGTTAAGGAGCAAAGCTGGGAAGCCGGCCGCGGCGTCATTAACAATCAATGAGTCATCAGCTGTCCAGATTCCGATAAGCCCCCCGCCTGCAGACCTCGACAACCACAACCCAGGGTTTTGAGGAAGAGGCCCTTCTCCCCTTTTTTTTTTTTAATGTTGGCCCCGAAGGGCCTGGTATGGACTGGGGTTGGGGGATTCCATGCCATTTTTTCCTTCACTGACAAACCCATTGACACGCTGCACTGACACACTACATTATACTGCAGTAAAACTGCGCTGATGCACTTCAATATACTGCAGTAAAACTGCACTGATCAATACAGGCATACCCTGTTTTACGCACCCTCACTTTACGTACACTCGTGAGTACGGACACATTGGCGCCTATGGGAAATCTTGGTCAGCTTGACATGGCACTGCTCCCAAACTATAAGTGACGGGGACACCAAACTTGGGAAGCACCAAGAAGGGACACAGAACATATGCAATTTTGGCCAGCTTGCCTAGGTTATCAGTTATACGGTATGCCTGTAAATGACGATTGCAATGCAGTACATGCATTGAAAAGTGAGAATACTGCAGTAAAAGTGCCCTGACACTCTACACTGTCACACTTCAATATACTGCAGTAAACCTGCCCTGACACACTACACCGACACTCTTTAATTCACTGCAGTAAACCTGCCTGACACACTACACTGACACACTTCAATATACTGCAGTAAACCTGCCCTGACACACTAAACTCAACTGACACACTTCAATATACTGCAGTGAGCCTTCCCTGACACACTAAAATTACACTAAAGTAAAAAAGGAGGGTTGCACTTCACTCACGCTGCACTATCACGATATTCACACTACACTGTTACTTTACACCCACAATAGAATCACAATAGCACACTATAGCACATTAGCTCGCTAGTAGCAAAGAGTAGAGCCCTGTTCTAAATATCTCCACTCTGATATTTCACACTGCAAATGGCTGCTCTGGGAAGGAAGCTTTTATAGTGTGGGGTGGGTCTATGAGCAATGAGCCATGATTGGGCACAGTCATCATTACTTTCTCTAATCATGGCTCTGACAATGTTCTGTGCCCTAATTGGGCAAAGCCTTCATTGTTTCAGTCAATGGGTGAACGGCCAATGCTCGGCCCGAAACCCAGGACACTGCATTCACTATATCTGGTCTCCCACAGTACACAGAACATGGAAATGCAATTATTTTAGTAAATACAAACTGTTTAATACATTTTCTCATCAGCAGTATATAGCAGTCTTGAGACTTCTATCAGTATCCAGCTGAGCACTGGTTAAAGCTTGAAGGAGGAGTTTTCATTCTCCTCTGACTGTCCTATGAGGCTGCATGGCTCCTGACCCTCTGTATGGACAGTGCTGATTGGCCCTGTGCTGATCACATACACCCCCCCTCCCCCCCACCAAAAAAACTCTCTAACAATACACAGCAAACTAAGTATGTACAGAGAGCGCACCCAAAGATGTGTGCTATCAGGAGATCGATTGGGAACTGTGGAAGGAGGGGAGGATCAGAGAAGACAGGCTCAAACAGCCTTTTTACACAATATGTGGGATGCACCCCTTTGGTTCCACAGTGAGTATAACAAGCATGCGTTACTGTACATACAGACTGATTTTACTGTTGTGGGTTTAGTAACACTTTTATTTCTGAAAATATTTCCATGATGTAAGTTTTAGACCAGGGATTGTACAGTTTGGTCATTATAAACCTTATCTTTTACAATAAAGCTGTTTCCTGAAGCACAGGAATGCAGTGCCCATTCCTGTGTGATTCCTGTGTATTCCCCTGCAGTGTGATTTTCGACCCATTCATTTGAATGGGCTGAAATCGCACCAGATCACACAAAAAGTAGTGTGTGCACTACTTTTGAAAAACACACCGCACCAAATGGCATGGTACTGTAGTACCATGTGATCTGGTGCCAGCAAACTCACTGCATTTGCAATCTGCATTTGGGATGCTGTGAACAATATATTGGCACCCGCAGCAGATCACAAAGGCAGTGTTATTCGAACCAGTCCTATCAGCAGATCCATTAATCCAAAGCTCTCAACTGTCCCTTATTTGAGACAACTGTCCATCTTTTATCACTCTTTTTTTATTTCTGATGTCTGGGCCTCTAAAAAAAAAATCACAATTTACCTGTCAAGTGTTATGCCGCACTAAACCTTCCGTCTAGTCTCTAAATTATTGTATTCATTTTGAGACGTTGCAAAGTGGTGAAAAAAAGCCCTTACGGTTTTAACCAATCACTTTTCACATATTGATCCTTCATAGTCCGCATACCTGATGACGTAGCAGGGGTTTGTCCTTTGCCTACTTTGCTTTAAAGGTGTCCTCCTTTCTCATATTAGAACATTAGAAGGAGTTTGTGCATAGTGCTTCCCTGGCAGAGCACACACACATATACCATGTCTATGTATATATCCCAATACCTGAGCCAGTGATGCCAGCAGACGTTTTTCAGATTCATCTCTACCATAGCACTGAAAGCTGTGAGTATATACATTGTATTTATAACCATATAGAGTCACTTCCAATGTGTTGTTTGGGTTCTGTTCAGACCTCTCTGGAATAAAAGATATCTGCGTTGAGGCACCACCCAAATCCAAAGCTCCTGTTGTCTCTGCACCATCAGGATGTACCCATGTACTCCAAATGTTTTTCTAAAGGAAGAAAATATGATTATATACATATTCTATGTTTTATATAAACAGTCAATTATTAAATCAGTTTTGATATGTTGCTCGAAAAGGTAAGCATAGGTTTCAAGGAACTAAAATGTAACTATGCGTTCACATTTAAAAAAAAAAATAGCAAAAAAATGGGCACATTTGGCGCAGCTTTCACATAGGATAACACTATCAAACAGAAACTGCAGCCCTAGTAACTGTCTGGAGGAAGACAGAGTATAGCAAACGCACAAACCTGAACCAAGAGCCCAAGAACTACCCCAAAACACAATACAGCATGGATGATAATAGCTCCTAAAATGTAGTACGACATATAAAGAAAAATTTATATTATATAAAAAAATTATATAAACTATCAAAAGAAAAGAAAAAAATGCACTTAATTACAGTAAACCATACCATCATTTGTAAAAAGTAAAATCCAATGATCAAAACTGCAACTCTACTGTGAGATATAATCACAGTCATATCCTATTCACGCTATACATACAACTTATAAATACAATTCACCAATGAGTGCAAAAATTGTAATAATTTCAGTAAAAAATACTGTGAGAAGGTGTAATCCAGTGAAAATACAAAATGAAAAATGTGAATAATAAAATAAAATCAAACAAAATGAAATAAAATTAAGTAAAGTCCTCTTCATATGTGACCAGAATATCAAAACAGTTGTGTGTAGTCACCAACCGTCACCAAATGTGAAATCTTGACTAGAGCACCACCACCCGAGTATGGTAAAAATGCCCGCTTACCAGCTATATGGGACCTTATATGATGGAAGGTCAACAACTTGTGGCTACACACCTAGCCAGGGCCTTTCAAAATCGCTCTTATAGGATCCCTCAGAGCCAAAGGTGCTGGTCATTCAGATATTGCAGCTAGCCTGCATAAAAATGATCCTGTTCACTATATCAAAACACCATGGGTATCCACCCTTATTACCCCTCTTCCCACTAAATGCCTTGCATCTTGTTATCCCATATATATTACTGATGGAATGGCGTGCTACTGGCATCACCACTGTCGGAGATCTATTTCAAAGCTCCCTACTGCTTCCGCTCCAACAACTACATGCTAAGTATCAGATCTCATCCAAAGACTTTTCAAAGTACCTCAGTGGTCAGAAAAACTCTTCTTCACAAACCTCCACACATTCTACAAATGCTTATCTCCCCACAAGAGAGGTATCTCTCACATCTACAAGTACCTCACTGACTCTCCTCACGTTCCAAAAACTTCTGCAATGCTACAATGGGAACAACTGCTACACTGTACCTATACGTCTCAACAATGGGGACGATCTCCCCAACTACCCCTGCAGATCTCTCGCTGCATACTTCACTGGGAATCTCTCTAGAAAATCTTCTATAATTATCATGGGAACTGGGCTGCATAAAAAAAGGAAGCGTGATGCAGTCCATTAAGTTGAACCTTTGAGAAAGCCCATTGGGTGCTACGCGTAAGGTGGGCGGTGATGTAATCACGCTGGGACTAGGTGGAGCTGTGTATGCAGAGGATTGTATTGTGAAATGCTTGTTTTTTACTTCTGAAATGTGAGTGGAATTTTATATTGAAATCATTTTTTTTTTTTTGCCATTTGCACTATGGTTCTTTCCGGTTGCCTCCTATATGATTGACACCATGCTGAGAGCTGCTGAGAGCCACGGATTTGGAGTGTACAGACAATGGGAGCGGTGCTACTTATAACACTGCAAAGTGCATATAGACCTCCTTTAAAAAGTGAGGTCCATTTAAGCAGGTGAGAAGACACCCATAGGTGGGGAGAAGGGTACTGTGGTGATCAGAGGCAATTACTGAAGAGTTTCTGGTGTATGGGACTGCACCTTTTTTTTTTTACAGACATTGAATCTTTTATTGATGGACTGTATATATATTTAAAAGAAAAGATGGACACATAATTTTTTTTATATACAGTTGTGCTCATAAGTTTTTGGCCTGATTACATGCACACAAGTTGACACAAGGGGGTTTGAATGGCTATTAACCACTTAATGACCAAGCCTCTTTCTGAGATTTGGTGTTTACAAGTTAAAAACATTTATAAATTTTTTTTACAGAGGAGGTCTAGGCTAGAATTATTGCTCTCACTCTAACGTTAAAAAAAAAACTAAAAAAACAATGTCTTCAATGTGAATTGTTCTCTAGCTATGCTGGGAACTCTCCTCCAATGATCAGACTGGTCCTGACCATCCTCCCCCCCCCACCGCACAGCTATTCACTGGGAAGTTCAGTGTGCTGCTATTTCTTCCCCCCCCCCCCCCCCCCAGCTCATATGCAGCTGAGAACAGAGGGAATGTGATCACTTATTAAAAAAAAGGGGTGGGGGTAGTGTATAATTAGTTTATAATTTTTTCTTATATTTATACACAAATGTTTTGCCTTTTCATTTATATTTTAAACTGAATGGGTTGTTTTACATCTTGTGGGTTTACATTTACTTTAAGAGATCATGTGCATATAACACTTGTGCTAAAGTTTACATTGGTTGCTAGAAAGTAGGCAGCTCCTTCCACTTAGTTACCAGAATTGCTAGGATGCAGGTGGCTTCTCCCACTGAGCGTCCTTGCTTGCTAGGACACAGGCAGCTTTAGCTACCTAGCGTCCTTAGTTGCTAAGATGCAGAGAGCCCCAGCTGCCTAGTGTCCTGGGTTGCTAGAATGCAGTTGGCTCTACCTCCTAGCATTGCCAGGGTAAATTTTAGGAACCTCGTTCATCCTAATGCTGCCCACACATATTACAATCTGATGGTGCAATCCAGTGGCGGCTGGTGCTCCATCGGTCGGAAGGGGACGGCTGGCAGACCTGACCACAGACATCTTCCCCCCCCCGGTGCTCCAGCCCGCCACCCCACACTAACCTTGCCCCCCTCATCGCTCAAGCCCGCCACTGCACACCATACCCACACCCCCCCCCAGTCGCCAGCTTGCATGCCCTCTGGCCCGCCAGGCCCCCCGTCAGCCCTGCACTTACCCCATGCAGGTAACAGCTGCAGCAGCGGCCTCCACCCCCCGTATTCTCTTTGTCCCGGCCGTCACTTCTACTCCCGACCAATTGGGCCTTTGGACTCCTGGCCAATGGGGTCTTAGGACTCCTGGCCAATGGGGTCTCAGGACCCACTTCTTGATTGGCTGGGAGGAGAATCAGGAAGACAATAGTGAATATTAATTCACTATTGTCACACAACTGGGTGGGCTTACCCCCAAGCCCACCCTTTTTTGAAGCCAATTTGAAGCCTCCGGCTCTAATTACATGCTTCAAAAAAAAAAAAAAAAAACATCGGAATCTATGTGTCCGACACCCTGCATGTAGATTAGGGGCCAGGCGCATGGCTTAGAAGGCATGTGCCCCTGAGCCCCTAATGAGCAGCCGCCACTGGTGCAATCTCTTTTAGATTTACAAACAACTACATGGAGCAAGCACCTGACTGATTGGATATCAATTAAATAGATTGTTAAGGTAGACCCTAGCACTACATAGTTGTCCAGAAAGTAAAAAGAAGATTGTACAGAAATGATAAAGACTGCATGTGTAGCTTTAATCTTTGGCATTATACAAATGTGTAATGCAAGTGTCTTGGCTATAGTAGAACAACAGAAGTGGCTTCAGAGAATTACAGTCTTAGATGATAGTGCGCCTAGTGTTCAGGGGGGCTCCAGTGGACAGTACAAAGGGAAAAGGGGAAAAAATACATTATTCTCTATGGAGATGGTTCACATCTCCACTCCAAAACGCCTGAAGCCCTACGCCTGAAGCTCAAACAAGTCGGACCCTTTTTTGTCGCGCGAATCGGGCAGATTTGGGCGTTTTTATTCTTTTTAAATTGATGACCCTTTGCTCTGCACAAAATTTGCAGCAAAACGCGGTAAAAAACGCAGCGAATCGTGGTAAAAAACGCCGCAAAAAACGCTGCAATCCGCGCGATTTTCTGCCTGAAAAGCTACGCTTAGGTGTGAATGCAGCCTAATACCTAATACCGATACTTTTATTTTTAGTACTCACCGATACCAACTACCGATACCTACCACAACTGTTATGTTTATACTTCAGCTGTCAGCAATGGTACAAAGCATTAAAAAGTTATTTACAAATTAAATACATTTTAAAAAAAATATTTTGCAGTTTTTTTTTTTGTTTTTTTTTTTTATGTGAAACGTGTAAATATATGTTAAAGGTGTAAAAATATCAATGAACAAAGCAAACAAAAAACGTTATAATTATTAACAGTTTAAAAAAATATAAGTGAACAAAACAAAAATCATCAGGAAAATAATAATTAAATGGAGGAGAATAGGGAGTTAATTAAGGCTGATTAGGGTAAACTAAGGGTTAATAAGAGGTTAAACAGAGGAACATTTAATAAAAAAACAAAAAAAAAATGATTATTTTTACTTGACAGGTTGCTTTAAACTGACTTCATCTGCAGATCAAAGTTCATCCCTTTGATCTGTAGATGAAGAAAAAACGTAAGATACAAAAAGAAGCAATGGGGGAGATTTACTAAAACTGGTGCAATCAGAATCTGATGCAGCTGTGCTTGGTAGCCAATCAGCTTCTAACTTCAGCTTGTTCAGTTAAGCTTTGACAATATAACCTGAAAGCTGATTGGCTTCTATGCAGAGCTGCACCAGATTTTGCACTCTCCAGTTTTAGTAAATAACCCCCAATGTTTCTTTTTATCTTTTGGCTGAGCGGCTGAGCAGCTGAGCAATGTTGTTTATAAACATTGTCCGGCTGCTTTTATTTTTTTACAGCTCCAATTGCCGGGACTTCAGTTACCCTTCAGCTGTCAATAGGGGAACCCTGTTTATCGGGTTGTTAAGGAGGTGGCGGCTTTTTTTTTTTTTTTACATTTCAGCTGTCAATTGGGGAATCTCGCTGTCAGCTGAAAGCCTGAAAGCATCAGTTTCAGATATCGGTGCATTTGCACAAGTACTGATACTCGTGAAAATGCTTAGTATCGGCACCGATACCGATATTGGTATCGGTGCAACCCTAGTCAATATAAAAACACAAAAATCAGACCAAAGGGCCTAGCCTACAGTCAGTAAGATTTGTTCCTTATGCTGATGCCTCTTCTGTTACATTAAATCCTCCTCCATCAATGCCCCCACCCCCACCAGAGGTGCGGGGGCAGTCACAGGTTCTCATCAAGAGTGCCCGACTATGCCCGCCTTTTCCGCCCAGCTCCTTCATTCATAGAAGCCAGTACTAAAGCTTCAATGAATGAAAAGCAATCTATAAATGGAGGTGGGTGGTCCTTTCACCCATCCGCTCATCTTCCATTCATAGATCACTTTTCATTAATAGAAGCTTTAGTACTGGCTTTTATGGCTGGTGGGTCTGGGCAGAAAGTGTGGGTGCAGTTGGGTACCCTTGATGGGATTCTGTGACAGCTCCCACAGTTCTATTAACCCCTGCCACACCAGAAGATTATAATGGCGGGGGGACGGGACATCAATGGAGGAGGATTTTACCTAACAGAAGAGGCATCAGCACAAAGGACACATCCTACTGGCTGTAAGTGAATCTTTTTGTGTTTTTTTATTTCACTTACGCTTTATTACATTATTACATTTGTATACAGAAACAAGATCATGCGATGTAAAATATCATGGTATAGAAAGCATTCACACACCTCCAAGAAATTTCCCAGTAAGTAGTTGACTGTGATCCATCCATAAACACCTTCCTCCTGACCAGTTATGATATGAGCTCCTCTAAAATCAAAAGGCTGGGTTTTGAAGTAGTTCTCAATACTGGCAAGGACTCCTTGTGCAGCACTTTCATTTTTTAACCTATGTGGTTTACAGGAGACAAAATGCTGAGAAACTAGAAATATTGATTTGCAATGGCAGCCATAAATAAAAAAGTAAGAGCTAGTATTTTCTGTTCATAGACTGTGAATGTAAAATCAAATGTGTTGTGTGTGACTTGATATGTCCGATGCTGCTGTAGTGTCATTTATGGGAGGACACCTCTTTCTATTAATGAATCACTCACCGGAGAAGCCTCATTCCTGCAGTGGCTCCCAAATATGCCGGAGTGCTGTTTTGCTGATTATGTGGTATTGTATCTTTTACTTTCTTCATACAGTTATCTATATTCTCTGCAGCTTTTTCAGGTTCAGCAGCATAACTGGAGATGCCAAGGCCTGAAGACATAACAAAAAGTCAAATTATAACCCTAGCATGGTATTGTCCTTTAGGATTGCAATTTACCTTTTAACAGAACTGTTAAGTATAACCTGTCTTTAAGTCATGTATGGTTACTTAACCACTTCAGCCCCGGACCAATTTGCAGCCAAAGGACCAGGCCCCTTTTTGCGATTCGGCACTGCGTCGATTTAACTGACAATTGCGCGGTCGTGCGACGTGGCTCCCAAACAAAATTGGCATCCTTTTTTTCGCACAAATAGAGCTTTTTTTTGGTGGTATTTTATTGCCCCTGCAGATTTAATTTTTTGCGCTATAAACAAAAATAGAGCGACAATTTTGAAAAAAAAAACAATATTTTTTACTTTTTGCTATAATAAAATCCCCAAAAAATATATAAAAAAACTTTTTTTTTTCCTCAGTTTCGGCCGATACGTATTCTTCTACATATTTTTGAAAAAAAAAAAAAATTGCAATTAGCGATTATTGATTTGTTTGCGCAAAAGTTATAGCGTTTACAAAATAGGGGATAGTTTTATAGCATTTTTATTAATATTTTTTTTTTACTAGTAATGGCGGCGATCAGCGATTTTTATTGTGACTGCGACATTATGGCGGACACATTTTTGACACATTTTTGGGACCATTGTAATTTATATAGAAATCAGTGCTATTTAAATGCACTGATTCCTATGTAAATGACACTGGCAGTGAAGGAGTTAACCACTAGGGGGCAGGGAGGGGCTAAGTGTGACGTGTTGTGTTTTTTTTTACAGTAGGGGGGCGTGGCTGTACATTTGACGTCATTGAACGGCTTTCCCGATGACAGGGAACAGCCGATCAATGACAGGCAGTGTAGGAAGCGCGGGGAAAGGTTTGTTTACACAGACCTCTCCCCGTTCTTCAGCTCTGTGACCCGATTGCGGGACACCAGCGGCGATCGGGTCCGCTGGTCCTGCAGCCGTGGTCACGGAGCTCCCGACCGGGTTGCGAGCGCGCTGCCAGCGGCACGCGCGCAACCCCACGGCTAGGCAATTAAAGGGGACGTATATATATACGTGCTTTTGCCTAGCCGTGCCATTCTGCCGACGTATATGTACAGGCGGCTGTCGGGAAGCGGTTAAAGTGAACATGTGCCCAGATCATGTACAATAAAATGATTTATAAATTTTAGATATGCAGCAAAGGGCCCTTTATTACAAGCCCGTATTCATCAATGCATCTAAAGGCATTGTGGCAAAATACATTTTTAAACTTTGCACAGAAATCTTATATTTCTTCTGAGAGCAGATATTGTCAGCCCTCACATGTAAACAGCAAGTGTTTCTAAGCTGTTAGAAACCAACTGAAACCTAACTTCAGAGCCTTTGTATTGATCTTTGAGAAATAATTACTTCATCTTGCAAGCAGCTAGAGATGTGAGTGAGAGCTTATTTTAAAGCATGTTTACTGCTTGTTAAGTACATGTAAATAATTAGAATATGTAAATAATTAAAGAGTTAGGACCTGGGTCTGAACCCGCAACCTCTGCTGTGTCTGGCAACATCTCTTCTTGCCGAGCCTCCTGTGATGCTGGACAGCATCCTTTCTGATTCATTAAACAATCCTGCCTTGTTTTTCTGCAGTACCTTGAATGCCTTGCTCCTCCCATGAACTTCCTATTTAAGCCATGACTTTGCCCTTCCTGTTTGCCAGATTTTTGTGCTCTCTCCAGCCAAATCTCACTCTTGTCGCTCCTGCTGCCTTCTGGATCTTTTCTACCACTTGTTGCCCACGTTTGGCTTGATCGTCACCTATGCTTCTGCTTAATCCCAACCTGTGATTATTGTTACTGACCTTTGGCTTCTTCATTGACTAAGATTCTGCTTGATCTCTACCTGTTATATCTGCTATTGGACCTAGGTTTGCTCACCTCCTGGTGGTGCAATCCTGAGGACTGCAACCTGGTACTTACGTGTAGCAAAACCCATCTCCACCACCAGGAGCTTTGGTGAATACCGGTTAGTGCTTGGACTCCACACCTCGGGTGAGTCATCCGGCAAGATGACCTGCTGCTGAACTTATCCAGCTGGTTTAGCTACTGGCCTCCCAGCCTGACCCCTGACTTTGACACAAAGTGGTATTAAACCCCAAAACATAAATTGATCATATTGCAGCTTACTATTTTTTAGATGCAACGGCTGCATTAATTTTCTTTTTTAACCTCTTCCCGTCCGCGCTATAGCCGAATGACGGCTACAGCGCGGACCTACTTTGCCGGCAAAAGACGTCCTCCCCTTTGCACGCTCCCTGAGTATCCCCTGCAGGGCATGCGCGGCGCGCACTGTGGTCACTGAGTCAATGAGACTTGAGTGATCACAGATCGGAGTAAGGGGCTGATCCCGGGCCCCTTACTATGTGATTAGCTGTCAGCCAATGAGAGCTGATCACGTGATGTAAACAGAAGATCAGTAATCTTTTTTTTCCCCTCACGCTGACAGCATGAGGAGAAAAAAAATCTGATTGCCGGCTTCTGTGTAAGGTACATCAGTCCCGAAGAGGAAGATGCACAGCCATCTCATCTGTGCCCACCAGTGCAGCCTGCCAGTGCCACCTGCCAGTGCCCACAGTGCATAACAGTGCCACAAATCTATGCCCATCAGTGCATAACAGTGCCAGCAATCAGTGCCACCTATCAATGCCCACCAGTCGTGCTAAAAAATGCCCCTCATCAGTGCCACCTAGCAGTGCTGCCTATCAGTGTCACCTACCAGTGCTGATCAGTGCTCGTCACTGCCACCCATCAGTGCCCATCATTGCCACCCATCAGTGCCCATCACTGCCACCTATCAGTCCCCATCAGGACCAGCTATTAGCGCCATCTATCAGTGCCACCTATTAGTGCTCTTCAGTGCCACCTATCAATGCCCTTCAGTGCTGCCCATCAGTGCCACCCATCAGTGCCACCTCTCAGTGCCCACCAGTGCCACCTCTCAGTGCCCACCAGTGCCACCTCATCAGTGCCCACCAGTGCCGCCTATCAGTGCCCATCAGTGCCACCTTATCAGTGCCCATCAGTGCAGCCTATCAGTGCCCATCAGTGCATCCTCATCAACGTACATCAATGAAGGAGTAAAATTAACTGTTTGTAAAATGTTATAACAAAATATAAAACTGTTTTGTATTTTTTTTTTTACATTTTCAGGCTTTTTAAAAAAAATTACCAAAAAATGAAAACCCAGAGGTGATCAAATACCACCAAAAAAAAGCTCTATTTGTGGGGAAAAAATTATAAAAAATTAATTTGGGTACAGTGTTGTATGTCCGCGCAATTGGTTAATACTCTTTTTCCCTTTGTTTTAACCTTGTGATGCGGCCAGTAAGTCCTTTTTTTAAACAGACCAGGCTTTCCAGCAAAGTGGCCATTAGAGGGTTGAGACAAACCACTTAAACACTGAAAGGGGTGCTCGTACAATGGTCAGCGTTTATTCATTTATGTAAAACCATTATCCCAAAAAGAAAAAAAAAAACTTTTCCTTAAAAAGTGTTATCTGAAATTCAGCTTTAGTTTTTTAGTCACAAAGCTGGGGGTTCCCAGCAAAACGCGTTGACATCATCCCTAAACGTCAGACGCAGTTCCAAGCTATCCCCCGGCCTAACTGCTCCACTCCAGTCTATGGTGTGGACAGCGCCATAGTAACACGGGATACGGGCCTCTTTGCTACTGCTAGTAGCGTCAGGTGGCCAGTACATTCGGCCATGCCTCATTGCTCTCCACATCTCTCGAGTGACTCGACTTTGAGTTCAGCGTGCTGAGCACAGCCACGAGGAGAGACAACGGGAGCATGGATCAGCTGCATCGGCTTTCTTCGCAAACCACTGTTACTCAGTCTCCAGCTGACAGCGAGACACGTAACTACACATTGTTTCAACCAATGGAATTGCATTGCTTAATATATTTTGGTCATTCTGTAGCCATCTGGAAACATTTGTTTAATACTTTGCTACTCATATGAGCATCTGACCGCCTCCAGGAGCCAACCTATGTCTTCAGTTCATTTCCAGTTCCATAGATCCATTATCTGTCAGCGGTAACCACTTTGCAACTTCAGCTCCCCTCTCCCATTCCCCAAGTACTGTTCCCCATAGTAGTGTCCCCTCAGCCTGGACTGTCGTCCTCTGGAACCCTGACATTTTGCAACGGCTGTTGCTTTCATTCAATCCAGTTTACAGGACAGCTTGGCCCGGTGGTGCTATTCCCCTCCATTTGCACTTACATATAATGCTATATAGGATCATTTTGGATGCATGGATGGTGTCTAGACACTCTGTTTCTGTTTGTCTTTGTCCCCAGACAACGTTGTCTTTAGATGGTGTAAGGTGCAGGATTTGTTTATTTTTTATGCGATTTTTGTAATTATTTTTCAATAAAATTAATTTTTGACATTTATGAAATCTATCTGGATATTATTTCCCTGGGCTCTAACAGCGTGGCACTTGCCTCCTCTCTGGTACAGTATCTTACTATTTTTATATACCTCAGTTCAGCCTATTAGACATATTCGTTTCATTACGAATTGAAATTCGGACTAATTTTTTGTTGTTCGGAAATTCACATGTATCCGAAATACCGAATTACAATAGTAACGAATTTAAACTAATCTGAAATTACAAAACGAAATTCGGATGAAATTCGATTTTAATTTGAAAACAAATTTGAATCGAAATCGAATTAGAAATAATTAGAAATCGATTTTTCAAAAAAAGAATACAATAAAATGAATAGTAAAGTATTGAATAGAATTTAATAGAATAAAATAAACTAGAATATGACAGTTTTACTGAAATTCGAATAGGATACATTCAAATTCAAATAGAATACATTTGAATTGAATACCATGGAATCCAAAATAATAGAATAGAAAATAAGAGAAAAGAATAGAATAGAAAAACAATAGAGTATAATAAAATATAAAGAATATAATCATCTTCAGAAATTTGAATTTCAAATAGAATGAATTAGAATAGAAAAGATTTGAATAGAAAAGAATAGAAAATAATATAAAAACAATTAATATAGAATAGAATAAAATAGAAAGAATATAACCGTTATTTATTGATTCTCTATTGTATTTTTTTTTATTTTCTATTCTATTATTTTTGGAAGATGGTTATACAATATAGTTTCTTTTTTATTTTATTCTATTCTATTCTATTGTTTTCTATTCTATTATTTTCTATTCTAATCTTTTTTATTCGATTTTGACTTTATTCTATTAGAATTTTGAAAGATGGATATATATTATATTCTTATTATTTTATTTTATTCTATTATTTTCTATTATTTGCTACCCTATTCTAATCTTTTCTATTCAAATTTGAAATTAAAATTTTGGAAGATGGTTATATATTTTTTAAATTTTATTCTATTTTGTTCTAATTTTGAATTTTCAGACAGTCAGTATCAATAGTCTAATGCAACATCTGCATTTAAATAAAAACAATTTGATTTGACTATTTTCTTCTATTTTTTTCGAATGCAGTCAAATTTAACTAAACTCCTTTATTTAAATAACCAATCAAAATGAAATGAAACAAAACAAAGGTTTTCACCCTGCACATGTCTACAGCCTATAGACACATCGAAAATGCAGGGTAGCCTTAGTGAATCCCTCCCCTCAGCCCAGAGATTTGTTCATCTGGTGACGACATTACAGGGGTTTAATAAAAAGAACAAACCCACAAACAAGGTAAGGAAAAAAAAAAAAAAAAAACACTGGATGATGGTATACATTGGAAGAGGAAGGTTTTGGATTAATGATAGCTGCTGCCCAGGGGTTTAAAAAATACAGCGCACTAATGTTCATACTGTCAGATTAATTAATTTTTTTTAGCCTGCGGAAGTAAACAGATTGCGTTTACGGGAATTATATTTCTCTTTGAATTATGTCTATGTTAATTAAATTTAGCTGATATTTAATTCCATGTAATTTTCTACCATTAACAGTAGGATAAAGGTCAATCTATTGCCCTGGGTATATTTTACACCATGGTGAATTATGGAAATTAAGCAATGACACAACATCATTTTATCCTTTTTTTGCTGGAGAATGCGGGCAACGAAAAAAAATCATCCTTACCGTTAACATTGCACTTGTTGGTCTGGCTCACCACTCCAGTATTGTTTTCTTTCTCTGCAGGCCACTGGTAAACATAGACCGTTGTTCTTGAAGATCCTGCATCCAACACTATGCCATACTAATCAAATATAAAAGACATAATCAGCATCTTTGGTTTATTACTGGTAATCATAACCATAAAATATTTGCAATAAAGTACTTTGAGCCTTTTTTGTCAATGCCTGAAAGGAAACATTTGGTGCTGCTCTTAAAATCAAGGCAGGTTCTCTTTTAAAAGAGAATCGCAAGCACAAATATTTTCTTTTAAATGTATTCTTCAGTTGCCAAAAAGACTACTGAGCATGAAATGCCTTGTACAAGAAACAGTGACATAATCACAGTGCTGCTCATAGCCTGTGCAGAGCTGGGAGAGGGATTTAGAAGGCCTTCTCACTACAGGCTGCCTGCAGAAAACTACAGGTGGGGGTGGATACAAAACCAATCATTCTGCACAAGGAGAGAGAGCTACAGTGACCAAATATTATGTCTGGAAGCTCCCGTACAATGTGCAGAAGCTGATTCATGATGGATTACTGTACAGATCTGGAAGAAAATACAGGAATAAACAGTGGCGGCTGTTTTTTGGGGGGGGGGGGGCAAACAACCACCCCCCTGGTGGCACCTCAACCACCCGCTTGTTGTCTGCCAGTCGGTCCGGCACTTACCCCATCTATGCCGTGGGCAGCAGGCATCAGGCATTGGGCAGCGGCCATCGGGCAGCAAGCAGTGGGCAGCAGGCATCATGCAGCTGCTCCTGTGTCCTTTCCTCCATCAGCCTTACATCTCCTCCCCCTAGGCAACCATTAGGATTGCCTGTCTTTTCAGCCAATCAGGTAATGGGTCTCAGACCCACTTCCTGATTGGCCAGGAGGAAGATGAGTGTTACAATAGTGAATATTCATTCACTATTGTAACACACCTGGGTGGGCTCCGAGCGCATTCTCTGCACCCTGAGCCCACCCTATTTTGAAGCATATTAAAACGTCTGGTGCATGGATATGGAGGGCGGCGGGATGGATGGGGGGGGCATCCATGCGCCCTTAATGGATGGGCCACCCCTGCAAATAAAACCATGATTTAAGTAAGAATACACATCTCCCTTTTATTTAGACAATAATTGCTTAGCTCAGATTTTAGCTTTAAAGTCCAAATCCAGATTCAGGTCTTCTCCCACAGGTGAAGCCCCCAACTCAAATGGGGCTTTTCCATACCATGCTTCTATATTATGCCTGTCCTGGCAGATGCACTGTTCTGGGAGTGATAACGTCAAAACTGCCTGAATATAGTGGTCCTTAGTTTTCCAAGTCCTTACCCAGCACGCTTCAACCCGGAAGACTGAGGGCATCTTGTGGGTGGTGGACAGCTCTGGATTGATTGTAAGTATTGCAGGCAGGCTGATATGCTTTTAAAATGTAACTGGCTGGGGACCCATAATATGGGAAAGAAATGTCTGGATTTGACAATGTGCTCTGAGCAACACAAAGGGGCTTATTTACAAACTGATGAACAAAGAAATCAGAAAAAAAACTGTGAAGTTTCCTGTTAGCTATGGTTAACTGTCCCATTCTTACTCCAGCTTTTGCTGTGCCGCAGGTTATGTAAGTCTGACCCTTTGTTATGTCTTATATTAATTATAAATCTAAGAAATCATATGGCAAAAAAGTCAAAAATGCTTATTTATTTGGCACTAGTGGAAACAAAAAGCTGACAAAGGTAACAATGGAGAATGTAATCTGTAGAAGTCGGTGGGGGGGTTGACTTTTCAAAGGAGTGCATTTGTCACTTAACCAAGTTGTATGCTGTATGCAGGCAGTCTACGTTCAAGGGGTTGTAAACCCTTGAGGTTTTTCACCTAAATGCATTCAATGCATTAAGGTGAAAAACCTCCTGTCATGCAGCAGCCCCCCTGAGCCCCCCTTTTACTTACCTGAGCCCCGTAATTCCTGCAACGGGAACGAGCACACCAGCTCCGGCCGGTGTCTCGTGTTCTGATTGGATAGATTGATAGCAGCGCAGCCATTGGCTCCCGCTGCTGTCAATAAAATCCAATGACGCTGGGGCGGGGCTGAGTCCTGCTGTCTGTGTCAATAGACGCAGCAGCAGGACTCTGGGGGCGTGCCCGCACAGGTGTCCCGAAGGAGAGCGCTTCTCCGATGGGGCATTCGAGAAGAGGAGGAGCCACCAGCGCCACTGAGGGACCCCAGAAGAGGAGGATCAGGGCCACTCTGTGCAAAACTAACTGCACAGATGAGGTAAGTATAATAGGTTTGTTATTTAAAAAAAAACAAGGGTTTAGTTAACCTTTAAGCTATAGAGACGCCGCAACTGTAAGAAAACAGCCACGGGTCCTAATTTGAGATGCATGTTGATACACTTGTATGACCCCAAACACAGACAGTATTCATTTGGGGTCACTCACCTGCACACCTGTCAAATTAGGACCTGCTGCTGTGTTTTTACAGCTGCTGCATCCCCATAGATTAAGGGCCAATTCACACTGCACCGCAGAGGAACCAGAGCAAATCTTCGCATTGCTGGCTGTGCTAGGGAGCAGTGTGGTGTGCGATTAATTGTTTTATATGAGCTTTATTCAAAGTGTACAAAATGTCCACTTCATTAACCCCTTAAGTACCACCGTGAGTATAACAAGCATGCTATGCTGCATATACAGACTGATTTTACTGTTGTGAGTTTAGTAACACTTTAAGTTTAAAAAAAAAAAAAAAAACTGGAAGCTGACTGGTTTCTATGCAGGCCTGCGCCAGATTTTGCACTCAATTTTAGCAAATTAACCCCATGGTGTCAGCCCGGCTATTTAGATACAATGGTGCTCATCTTGCAGGTACCTGTAGTTTTGTCTGAAATATGCCTGCGGTTTAACACATCTTCAAAAAGGCCCTCGTTTTTTACATTATATTGAACAATCACTTTCATTCGTCTTCATTAACATTTATTGACTCGTATGAATAGCAAAAAATGTTTCAGGTTAAGTCAGGTTTTTTTTACCTTTGGACCAGGAGAAATGGCCTGTTCTTGGTGAATCTGAACATAGGCAATGGCAATAATAACGGATACGCTGATTAACAGAAATAAAACAGAAATAACAAGAGATATTTTCCTTTTTAAAGCCATCCCAGCACCTGCAAGAACACAGATAAATATTAATAAACACAACAATAAAATAACAATAAAAATTATAATTTTATGAGTAAATAAATTCTGATCGAAATAGCTTCAGGCATTAGCTAGTAATCTATGCCTGTAGGCAGGTGCAGATTTTCCTCCATCCAGTAGGTGGCACTTTGGAGTGAAGTTGGTTAGGGGAAATTGTCCCTTTGGTGTCTCAGAGGGAGCAGCTGTCTGATTGGATGCTGCAACCTCTGGTGCCCTTCAGTGGCCATCTTTTCTTATTTAAAATCTCTTTTAAATAAGGGTCCACACGTAATTTTCTAGTGAGTGAATGGTATGGAGAGGACCCCACTTATGAGGGACAGTGAATAGCTCAGAGTCAGGTTCCTGGCGAGGAGGGATAGTTTAGGGAAGGCTCCTTCTTCATTATACACACTCCTGTGATCAGTGCAGAGATATTATCCCAGATAATGTCTCTTTAGATGAAACGCGTCGGTTAAGCCCTGCTGATGTCATTGCGTTACCCAAAAACTTCAAATTTAAGCCCTTATCCACTTTCTAAATGTGAGTGTTTCCAATTTTCTTTTAATAAATTTTACATTTATAGGATCATCTTCAGGACTTCTCCAGAGCCTCTCCCATCCTCTAGAATTTCCTGCCCCGGTATATCCGATCAACCCCTAACCTTTCCACCTTTAGGAGATCCATGAAAACTCACTTAATCAGGGAAGCATATCCCACACCCACCTAACAACCCCATCAAATCATTAGCATCATTAGCATCTATTACTGTACCTTTTGTACCACCACCCCCTCCCTTTAGAATGTAAGCTCTATGAGCAGGGCCCTCCTGTCCCTTCTGTATTGTACTGTAATTGTGCTGTCTCCCCTCTACATTGTAAAGTGCTGCGTAAACTGTTGGCGCTATATAAATTGTGAATAATAATAATAATGTGGAGTATTTTCTTTTTTGGTCATGCTATTTTGAACACTTGAGAGGATTTGGTCTGACAAGTTGACTGCTTCTGAAGACTGCTTCGTGGTGACATCTTTTGACCAATTGGATTGCGTTACAACTTGATCTGGATCCCAGACGTGGAGGTCCCATATTTTGGTGGTTGTACCATAAGCTTTGTTGACTCACTGAGCATATGCCCATTTGAGTCCTCTCACTCTGGTAAGCCTCCTCACCAACCGGTGGTGGTTCTATTGTCTGTGTCCTCACCTCAACATGTCAGATGGAATCCCACTTCTAGTTACACAATTTGTTTTCACCATTTATTTAAAGACTGCTATTTCTATGTTTTAAAACAACTTTTGTATGATGGCACATGGACTTTAGTTTGGGTGTGAAATTCATTTAACTTTTTACTTATTCAGAGATATTATCCACTTGCACCCAGAAAGAGCATTACACTTGCTAACAAAAGCCATCCTCTGGTAACAAATACCGTAAATGCTGGGAAACTATACATGCTCTGAATATCAGTTTGTTACTGTGGACCACTGTGCAAGAGTACTATAAAGACATTAGAGCTACAGTGGTGTGAAAAAGTGTTTGCCCCCCTTCCTCATTTCCTGTTCCTTTGCATGTTTGTCACACTTAAGTGTTTCGGAACATCAAACCAATTTAAACAATAGTCAAGGACAACACAAGTAAACACAAAATGCAATTTGTAAATGAAGGTGTTTATTATTAAAGGTGAAAAAAAATCCAAACCATCATGGCCCTGTGTGAAAAGGTGATTGCCCCCCTTGTTAAAACATACTATAACTGTGGTTGTCCACACCTGAGTTCAATTTCTCTAGCCACACCCAGGCCTGATTATTGCCACACCTGTTCACAATCAAGGCATCACTTAAATAGGAGCTGCTTGACACAGTAAGGTCCACCAGAAGATCCTTAAAAGCTACACATCATGCCGAGACCCAAAGAAATTCAGGAACAATTGAGAAAGAAAGTAATTGAGATCTATCAGTCTGGAAAGGGTTATAAAGCCATTTCCAAAGCTTTGGGAATCCAGCGAACCACAGTGAGAGCCATTATCCACAAATGGCGAAGACATGGAACAGTGGTGAACCTTCCCAGGAGTGGCCGGCCGCCCAAAATTACCCCAAGAGCGCAGCGACGACTCATCCAAGAGGTCACAAAAGACCCCACAACAACGTCCAAGGAACTGCAGGCCTCACTTGCCTCAGTTAAGGTCAGCGTTCATGCCTCCACCATCAGGAAAAGACTGGGCAAAAATGGCCTGCATGGCAGAGTTCCAAGGAGAAAACCACTGCTGAGCAAAAAGAACATCAAAGCTCGTATCAAATTTCTCCACAACACATCTTGATGATCCCCAAGACTTTTGGGACAACATTCTGTGGACCGATGAGACAAAAGTGGAACTCTTTGGAAGGTGTGTGTCCAAGTATATCTGGCGTAGAAGGAACACTGCATTTCAGAAAAAGAACATTATACCAACAGTAAAATATGGTGGTGGTAGTGTGATGGTCTGGGGCTGTTTTGCTGCTTCAGGACCTGGAAGACTTGCCGTGATAAAAGGAACTATGAATTCTGCTGTCTACCAAGAGATCCTGAAGGAGAATGTCCGACCATCTGTTCGTGTACTCAAGCTGAAACGAACTTGGGCTCTGCAGCAGGACAATGATCCTAAACACACCAGCAAGTCCACCACCGAATGGCTGAAGAAAAACAAAATGAAGACTTTGGAGTGGCCTAGCCAAAGTCCTGACCTGAATCCTATTGAGATGTTATGGTATGACCTTAAAAAGGCCGTTCATGCTCGAAAACCCTCTAATGTAACTGAATTAGGACAATTCTGCAAAGATGAGTGGGCCAAAATTACTCCAGGACGCTGTAAAAGCCTCATTGCACGTTATCGCAAACGCTTGGTTGCAGTTGTTGCTGCTAAGGGTGGCCCAACCAGTTATTAGGTTTAGGGGGCAATCACTTTTTCACACAGGGCCATGATGGTTTGGATTTTTTTTTACCTTTAATAATAAACACCTTCATTTACAAATTGCATTTTGTGTTTACTTGTGTTGTCCTTGACTATTGTTTAAATTGGTTTGATGTTCCGAAACACTTAAGTGTGACAAACATGCAAAGGAACAGGAAATGAGGAAGGGGGCAAACACTTTTTCACACCACTGTATATACACTGTGGGGTTGATTTTTTTTAAAGGTTGTGCACTTTGCAAAGTGCAGTTGCACTCTGCAAGAGCAGTTGCTTCAGAGCTTAGTAAATGAGCAGAAGCCCTGCTGACTTCCATCATCCAATCATGTGCAAGCAAAAATATAGTTTTTCTTTTCATTGCGTGTGATTGGGTATTCTTTGCAAAGTGAAGCTTTACCTGATTTACTAAGCTCTGGAGCAACTGCACTTTGCAAAGTGCACAGCCTATTTGTCTTTAGTAAATCAACTCCTGTGTGCGAGTACTTCTTCCCTAATACAAGACACCCAAATTAGGCCCTATCTACATGCCCAGCACATTAATTAAAATAATAACTTAATAAAAAAATAACTTTAATAACTTAATAATTTGTATGTACAATAAGGACTCTTTACATTGGTGGTCAGTGAAAAGAACACCCTGTTACACAGGGGTTTAGTGAGATTGTTCTGTTACATCAGGAGTCTGTAGGAAGAAATGTTCTTTATACAGGGAGTCTACGGGAAGAATGGCCCTTACATTGGTGTCCAGAGGAAAGAACACCAATCTTACAGAAAAGTATATTGAAGTCAGTGATGTTTAGGCAGGGTTGCTCCTAAATTTACCTGCCAGGTGTAGTTACCTTGGCTCATTGTTAGGGATCAATTGAGCTCACCCTAAATCTGGAATTGCTGCACTTCTCTCTTCTGCCACTAGGTGGCCGGTACATGGTGACATTAGATAAGATAAGGGCAAAGCAAGGACAGATTAGGAGTATATGGAGCATCTCAGCCAATGGGCAGGGGTTTTCTTAAATCCCTTGGCCTGCTGGGAAAGCCTATATATTTGGGTGGAGTCAGGTGATCAGGGTTCTGTGCCACCTGGATGGCTGTCTGGGTGGATGTGTGTCACATTGTCTGGGCTGCTAGGTCGGAGTTTGGGCCTATCCCGGGCACATCTGGCTGCTAGGCTGTCTGATGGTCTATCCAGAAGCAAGGGTTGAGTAGCTGAAACAAGTACCAGTGCAGTATTCTCACCAACTGGGGATGACGAAGAATTGCGAAGCTTCAGCAGGTGTCAAGCCAGGGACTCAGCCAGTGAAGGTGGCGCTTGCAGAGCAGCCTTGTATGTCAAGCCAGGGGCAGAGCAGGCCAGTAGGGTGAAGCTTCAGTAGTATCTGGAGTGCCAAGCTAGGGACCCAGCAGAGAAGTGGGGGTGATGCTTGAGGAAGATACTTAAGGGAAGATTGGAAGAGTTTAAGGGATTCGGTGGCAGTGAATCATCAAGTCTAGTGAGAGAGACTGAGAGCTCAGTGGGTTGAGAACCTACAAGAAGTGACTGTAGAGAAAGTAAAGGAGTTTGTTACAACTTGTGTTAGGAACTGTTCTAAGACTGTTGCCATAGGAGACAGCATTCCTACACATGCAGATGTGGTGTCTTGCTGGATGCCTTTCCCTTCATGGCTGTCTACCTGTAGAAGTCTCAGAGTCTGCCAATTAACATTGCAACTATCTTAAGGGTGTCCTGGCCCTAAACCCTCTCTCCCAACATTCTGTTCAAGAGAAATAAAATCTCTTTGCATTCAAGAAGTGTCTGGCGCCCATGAATATACCTTACACTACACCCACTATGCCTTACAACCCACTCTGTATGAAAGGATGTCAGCAGCTCTTGTCTCAGGAGGTTCTCATTAGACTAAAGGAGACCTGGGACCTTGCTACATTTAAAAGACAATAGAAGAGGTTCAACTGGTCTCCTGACACTGGTCCCCTGTCTTTGCCCCTGCCAAGTGACGCCAGGCATCATCACATGGATAGCCAATCTGCTACTACAAACTGCTCAAGGAACTCCCATGTTCTACAGAAACAACAGGTAAGGTAGCCAAACCTACACACTGCCAGCATCCCCACTTAAATATCTAGCAATCCCTGTTAGGGGATGCACCCTGATTGGGGACCAGTGCCAACTAAACAAGCACCATAGGACATTATGATATCTCCTAACAGGGATTGTTGGGTATTTTTTAAAGCAACATACTGTACAGATATATGCGACATACCAGCCGATACCTTTTTATATACAGTATTTTTTAATTTGCACTGTCAATAAAGTTTTGTTATATTTTATTATATATGTTTGTACTACTACCTCTAAAGTCCCATGGGAAAATTGAGATTTTGTTAGATAGGTTCTACAGAACCTCCGCTGAGAATGTCTGAATTGATATACAGTGCCTTGAAAAAGTAACCAGGACTGGTTTTGCAGTACGGGGGCCCCACAAACCTAGTGGCATGGTATGGAAGAGTGAAGACGTTAAAGTGATTGTGAACGATCACCTGGTAAAACAACCTATTCAGTTTGAAATAGAAATGTTTTGTAGATATAAAAATACATAATAAATACTTTTTTTCCCCTTTTTTATAAGTGATTTTTATAAGTGATCACATTCCCTCTGTTCTCAGCTGCATAAGAGCTGTGGGTAGGAGAAACAACAGCACACTGAGCTTCCCAGTGAACGGCTGCGCAGCGGGGCACTAGCTAGAGAACTGACCACTGTGTGTTCTCCTGTTTAGTGTGGTCAGTTTTTAATAGGAAAGCAGAGGGACTGGCAGAAACACACATAAAGAATGCAATACAAAAAGAACAGGAGACATATTTTTTTTTAAAAGTACCAGGAATATGAAGTTATGGGGTAACAAATGCTTTAACCACTTCAGCCCCGGAAGGATTTACCCCCTTCCTGACCAGAGCACTTTTTGCGATACGGCACTGCGTCGCTTTAACTGACAATTGCACGTGCTCGTGCGATGTTGCACCCAAACAAAATTGACATCATTGTTTTCCCACAAATAGAGCTTTCTTTTGGTGGTATTTGATCACCTCTGCATTTTTTATTGTTTGCACTGTAAACAAAAAAAGAGCAAAGCAATATTTTTTACTTTTTGCTATAATACATATCCCCAAAAAATATATTAAAAAACAAATTTCTCTCTCAGTTTAGGCCGATATGTATTCTTCTACATATTTTTGGTGAAACAAAATTGCAATAAGCGTATATAGATTGGTTTGTACAAAAGTTATAGCGTCTACAAAATAGGGGATAGATTTATGGCATTTTTATTATTAATTTTAGTAATGTCGGCGAGCTGCGATTTTTATCGTGACTGCGGGCATGGTCATGGAGCACGCGGCAGGCGTGTGTGCCCACAATGCCGCGTCTTAAAGGGGAAGTACCTGTACACCCATTTGCCCAGCCATGCCATTGTGCCAATGTATATCATTGCGCGCTGGTCGGCTAGTGATTAATTATGAACACGCATGAGGTCTGCGTTAGTGCTCGGCCGGACCCCATTCTGTCACTGGGAGTGAGGTGGCAGAGGTACACTGGCGGAGAGGGCACGGGCTCAGCAGTGTCCCTCTATATGCAACATATATTGAGGAAGGTGTGTAGTAATACAGGACAACACTTTTTACAGAGGGACTCTTTTAACTGCTGTACACAATGTATGGCTCATCTCTAAGCCGGGGGACCACCATAATGTTTGACTTTCACAATGCCTGGTCTCTGGCATTGATGAGCGCATACACAAGAAAAGTACACCCACGTGCAGGGCGAGTAAACCCCATCCACAGGCATCTTATGACTAATTTTACTTTAAAAACAATATCACAAAGCATTTGTATGTCATGAAGCATTTTGAGCTAATACAGAGGACTTTTTTTGTTGCCCATCTTATGTAGTTTGTGCTATTTTTTGTAAACATTAGCTGTACTTGCTTTCATTTCTGTATTCTCAGTGTAGAACAATTTCACATAAACACTAAAGTCTCATTTACTGCTATTTACAATCAAAGCCATTACGCTTTTATGACTAAACAACACTTGCTGAGTAGCAATAAAGTTGTTAGCCTCAAGTCTGGCTATAGAAATCCACAAGGTGATAAAGAGAGCTGTTTCTGCTTGTGATCCCCCAGTAAAAGAAAAATGTCTTCTGGTTTCCAAAAAGAAAAAAAAATGTGAGATACTGGCTGGCAGGATTGTGGACGGTGTATATGTGTCACCTAAATTTGTTGCATACTGTACACATAGTGAGGCGCTCCAGGGCATAGTACTGTTCTGAGTCCTGGACCCCTCGGAGGCTTTGTAGTTCTTTGGATGGGAAAAAGTCTCTACTCCTAGGCCCACATCTTACCAGGTAGCCAGGCTTCGTTATTAGTCCCTGCTGTCTGACAGCTGACACTCACTTGCCTTCTCTGATGTGGGAGTCTGCATCTAATTGAAAAGGTGTAGTACTGACAGAACACTAAAAAGATACAAGTGCTAAATGGTAGGGGACAGAGCATAGTACAAAGTCAAAGCGATTAAGGCCGCAGTATGGACTATGTGTCTGAAACTGAGGATTTTGTGGGCATATCAAAAGTACATACAAGTTATAGGTTCACTTTACACTATGGGTTATCATAAAACGGGTGCATGCAGTCAGGTAGGTGCCAAACAAAAAGTTCTAATTGGCAAAAGATAAGACTTGTAATCCTGAATTTAGTAAGATCACCACATTACTACATGGTCAGCATTTGTTTGTAGGTATGAACTACAGTAGAAACAGCTGTATAGTAAAGGAGGATGAAGATATTATGTGTGTTGCTTCGCATAAAATTTAGGCACAGTGGTCCACTTTATGTTAAAAGAGGGGACCACTTTTAATGAAGACCATACATTCTGATAAGATTACAATAACACCATTTGTAAAACATATCTCATTTGAGCCAAATATAACTGCATACCAAAGGAATCTGCCGTAAGGGAGCTACTTCCTGGTTAACTGTGGCCCTCACTTTCTCTGTGTAGCAAGGTCCCGGGTCCCCTTTGGTCTAATGAGAATCTCCATAGTCAGGGACAGCTGACATACTGTACTTCTGTGTAGAGTGGGTTACAAGGCATAGTGGGTGTATTGCAAGGTAGATTCATGGACACCAGACACTTCTTGAATGCATAGAGATTTATTTTCTCTTGAACAGAACTTTGGGAGAGAGGGTTTAGGGCCAGGACACCCTTTAGTAGTTGCAATGTGAATTAGCAGGCTCCGAGACTTCTGTAGGTAGACAGCCATGAAGGAAAAGGCATCCAGCAATACACCACATCTGCATGTGTAGGATCGCTGTCTCCTATGGCACAGTCTTATAACAGTTTCTAACACAAGTTGTAACAAACTTCTGTACTTCCTCTACAATCGCTTCTTGTAGATCTTCAATCCACTAAATGCGCAGTCTCTCTCACCAGACTTGCCGATCCACTGCCACTGGATCACCCAAGCTCTTCCAACCTTCTTACTGAGTATGTTCCTCAAGCATCACCCCACTGGCCTGCTCGGTCCCTAGCTTGGCACACAAAGCTGCTCTGCAATCGTCACTTTCACTGGTTGGGTCCCTAGCTTGGCACTCACAGATACTCCTCAAGCTTCACCCCACTGGCCTGCTCGGTCCCTGGCTTGGCACACAAGGCTCCTCTGCAAGCATCAGTTCCACTGACTGGGTCCCTGGCTTGACACCTGCTGAAGTTTCCCAATTCTTTACTGTCCCAGGTTAGTGAAAAGACTGTTCCAGTACTTGCTTCAGCTACTCACTGTGGTCCCGGGTAATAAAGTGGATGGGCCCTTAGTGGCGACAGCTTCCCTTCTACCTCTGACCATGACAGGTTCTCCGGCCGGTAGAGCCGGCACTTGTGGTTGGACTGCAAACTGCAGTCCCATGTTCATGTGCGTGAAAAGGCAGGTGTCCCAATACTTTTGACAATATAGTGTATATTTTTAAAGGTGCTATTGACATTATATTTTCACCACATGTCAGTAACAACCCATGCAATCCATACATACAAATAAGCCTAAACAAATAAGTTCAGAAATTAAGTTATGTGTAATAAAATGGAATTACACAGGGAAAAAGTATTGAACGTGCTAACTGAAATTTATTTAATACTGCGTACAAAATCCTTTGTTGGTAATGACAGCTTCAAGATGCCATGTGTTCAGAGCTGTATGGTGAGTGGTTGATTTATGGCTCTGGATGCAGCTAATTCATTTAGTTTGGGTTTCATATTGCAGCAGCGGTGGAATTGTTGGTTTCCACATTTATACATTGAAAATGTATTTATTTAGCCATAATAAGCGTGGAGTAGGGGTGATTTAAGTACTTAAAGGGGTTGTAAAGGTTTGTTTTTTTATTTTCTAAATAGGTTCCTTTAAGCTAGTGCATTGTTGGTTCACTTACCTTTTCCTTCAATTTCCCTTCTAAATGTTTTTTTTCTTTGTTTTCTTTGTCTGAATTTCTCACTTCCTGTTCCTCCTCAGTAAGCTGTTCTGGCTGACTAAACACCGCTTGGATGATGGTGTGAAGTTTACTGAGGAGAAACAGGAAGTGAGAAATTCAGACAAAGAAAAAAAACATTTAGAAGGGAAATCGAAGGAAAAGGTAAGTGAACCAACAATGCACTAGCTTAAAGGAACCTATTTAGAAAATAAAAAAACAAACCTTTACAACCCCTTTAAAAGTATACCGCGTGGGCAAAATAATTTTTGCTAAATAGTAAGCACCGACATGCATTATAGTTACACCGCAATACCCTGTAGAATGTCCTCAAAGCCCCAAAACCCAAGGCACTCTAACATGTAAAAAGTGAAAAGCTTTCCTGGTAACCCTCTCCTGCACACACCCTCCTACTACTGCATAGCTCCCAACTGTCGCTGTATTCAAGGGGCTATCCCTCTGTCCTTCTTTCCTCCTCATTTGTCTCTCATTTTGGTCTAGTTGTATATAAAATGCACTATTTATCTATCAAAAAGTGTTTCCCAGTGCTAACCCTTTCTAAATTGCTGCATCTGTAAATTCCAAAAAAACGATATAAAGGAATAGTGGTGGTAAAAAAAAAAGCACTGGTGGGTTTAACCAATCATTATTTTTGTACAATTCTCCTTTAAGGGGCATGGCAGGAGGGGTGTCCTGTACCCACATACTTTTGCTATTAGGTGTCCCTCATTCCCAGCTCAGAAAGTTGGGAGGTATGCTACTGGCTAGTGAGGCCACATATCTTAGTCATGGCCCAGTTCTAATGTATATGAGGAAGGCGGGGACAAGACAGATTTGGAAATAACAGAAGCTTGTCTATATTTGCATGTCAGAGCACCCCAAGTTACAGAGGTCTGAGGGTCCTCTATATGGAGTCAGAGTGGACATGCAGGCACATTATGTGTCTTCTATGGAGAGCAGTGGCGGTGCGTGCATAGAGGGCGCAGGAGCGCCGCCCCCCCTCTCCTGCACCGCTCTATCACCAATAGATAGATTCATGCATTGCATGAATCTATCTATTGTCACCGCTGCCGCCCCCCCTATTCAGGTGTCCGGCCCCTGATCGGGCGCCGGGCATCTGAATTACAGTGGGAGGGGTGTTGCTGGAAGCGCCCCTATTAGAGCTGTAAGCTCTAATAGGGGACCCTATTAGAGCGGTGTGCTCTAATAGGCTTCCCTAAGTGTAAACAGCGGGCGCACGGCTGTGCGTTCGCTGATTACACAGTACTGTGTTAGGGAAGCGAATACATCGCTTCCCTAACACAGACCCGCCTCTCAGCCAATCAGGTTGCCAGGTCTGTTACCTGTCACCTGATTGGCTGAAGTCACAGGCGCTGTGATTGGACGCTAGGCGTCCAATCACCTAGCGTCCAATCACAGCAGAAGAAGACAGGAGGAGCGCGGGAGAAGACATCCGACGGAGACACCGCTCGTCGCCTGACGCCGTCACCAGCTGCACACCGGGACAAGGTAAGTGCAGAGGGCAGGCAGGGGGAACAGTGGCAGCACTTAAGGGGCACAGTGGCAGAACTTGGGGGCACAATGGCAGCACTTAAGGGGCACAATGGCAGAACTTGGGGCACAATGGCAGCACTTAAGGGCACAATGGCAGCACTTAAGGGGCACAATGGCAGCACTTAAGGGGCACAATGGCAGCACTTAATGGGCACAGTGGCAGAACTTGGGGCACAATGGCAGCACTTAAGGGGCACAATGGCAGCACTTAAGGGGCACAATGGCAGAACTTGGGGCAGCACTTAAGGGGCACAGTGGCAGAACTTGGGGCACAATGGCAGCACTTAAGGGGCACAATGGCAGCACTTAAGGGGCACAATGGCAGAACTTGGGGCACAATGGCAGCACTTAAGGGGCACAATGGCAGAACTTGGGGCACAATGGCAGCACTTAAGGGGCACAATGGCAGCACTTAAGGGGCACAATGGCAGCACTTAAGGGGCACAATGGCAGAACTTGGGGCACAATGGCAGCACTTAAGGGGCACAGTGGCAGAACTTGGGGCACAATGGCAGCACTTAAGGGGCACAATGGCAGAACTTGGGGCAGCACTTAAGGGGCACAGTGGCAGAACTTGGGGCACAATGGCAGCACTTAAGGGGCACAATGGCAGCACTTAAGGGGCACAATGGCAGAACTTGGGGCACAATGGCAGCACTTAAGGGGCACAATGGCAGAACTTGGGGCACAATGGCAGCACTTAAGGGGCACAATGGCAGCACTTAAGGGGCACAATGGCAGCACTTAAGGGGCACAATGGCAGAACTTGGGGCACAATGGCAGCACTTAAGGGGCACAGTGGCAGAACTTGGGGCACAATGGCAGCACTTAAGGGGCACAATGGCAGCACTTAAGGGGCACAATGGCAGAACTTGGGGCACAGTGGCAGAACTTGGGGCACAGTGGCAGAACTTGGGGCACAGTGGCAGCACTTGGGGCACAGTGGCAGCGTTTGATGGGCACAGTGGCAGCGTTTGATGGGCACAGTGGCAGCGTTTGATGGGCACAGTGGCAGCGTTTGATGGGCACAGTGGCAGCGTTTGATGGGCACAGTGGCAGCGTTTGATGGGCACAGTGGCAGCGTTTAATGGGCACAGTGGCAGCGTTTGATGGCACAGTGAGGCTGTTTGTTTGCGCCCCCCCCCAAAAAATTTTGAGCACCAGCCGCCACTGATGGAGAGTAAATAGCACTTTGCAGAGTATTTATTGTGCTTGCCAAATATAGCCATTGATAGCTCCATGCTAAAAGGATCTTTGCTATTTATACCTTCACCCACAACCTCTTATCTCATTGCAACAAATAACTTCTGATCCAACTGTATTTAGACTCTAATTAAATGCTTTTGGATAAGCTACTGCAGAGAGGCTGTAATAGGCCGCATGTGGTTCTGGCTACCACCCTTGATGCCTGGCTGTAAGAAATGTGGCAGTTTTCCCCTGCTCAGGGAACATTTCACGCTCCTGCAGTGACATCATCTCCGCATCTAAGCCTGAATAAGCCAAGGTGTACTTCTGTCATTTGTTCTACCTCTCGTATTTTGCTTGACAAGGTCATTATGTTTTTGTAACACATTTTTTATGAATACAATTTTGACAAGCTATCTGAAGAAGAGTTATAATGTTTGGCTTGTGTTTGGAATCCTTATCATAAATTCTATAATTAGCAAAGAGGAAACTGGTGATAATATGAGAGTGACTGAGATTAATGGCAGTGAACTGGGCCATTGCCCATAGGCATTTTCTTCCCTGCAGAGTCTGCGCTGCTGGCACGAGACTGAAAACCACTAGATCTCCGATTACAGAATTTTTTTTTTTTTTAGTGTGTATACCCGGGAAAGAGATCATTTATCTCATTTGCAAGTGCCAAAAGACTCTTACGGGTTCATTTAAAAATGTTTTTGCACAAGATTTACATAGATTTACATTCTTCTAATTGTATTTGGAAACTAATCCCTTTACTCTTTTTTCCTTCTCATTTGTTCCTATTTTTTGGTCTGATGTAAAAACTTCAGTTAAAAAATGTATTATTTAAAAGTAGAGCTAAATCCACCAAGTGGAAATTTATTCAGAAAATCAAGTCCTGCTAAATCACTTCAGGCTGGCCTCTTTTACAGGTATAACTATGTAAAACATTACAAATAAGTGTCCTATATGGTTTAAAATCCAGTAATACACTGTCTCACCTTGCTCTGCGCATGCTCAGTTGCTCTCCATTTTTAGGCACTGCTGAGTCTGTACAGGCCAATCTGCTGACAGCCTTAAAGCGGAATTAAACCCTCTTATACTTTACAGCCAAGGAAGCTGCTTCTATTTGATCTGCAACTGCCATGGTGTTGCACATTTGATCAGTTATAACACCAGTCATTTGACAGTTTGACTTTGATTGGTTGAGGACTCAAGCAAATGTGACAGTTATCAATCCCGGCATTCCAGGAATGTAACTATGTTTTGAAACTGTTAAACTGATGGGTTTAGTTCCGCTTTATGATTTACTGCTGTTCAGGAGCTCTGGGCTTCAGCAAAATGGCAGCCTCCAGGAGCAATGCAGAAGGCAATTTACAGCACTTTAGAAATTTAGCATGTTCTTTGCTAAAGAACATTATTTTTTATTAAAATTGTTATGGGTAAAGTTCCACTTAAAGCAGTTTCATTTGAGGCATGCTGTGAATGCTTACTGTTACAGTTACTAGTGTGATTATGTTAGTCTTCAATCAAAATGTCAAGCCATCAAATGGCTGATGTCCATGGGCGTCCGCAGGTAGGAGCAAGGGGAGGCAAGTGCCCCCCCCCCCCCTGGAATTAGGGATCGGATCAGGAGTGAGGACCCCCATCACCCCCAGGGCCGGACTGGCCTACCGGGATGTTTCCCGGTAGGCTGCCTGCCCTGGGGCCGGTTTGCGGCTGCAGTGCTCCCCTGAGTCCCCTCTCTCCTTCTCCTGTGATCACGGAGCTGGCCGGGTCTGTGTTCTGCGGCCGCGCACCGCGCTGTAACGCGGTCCCGCCCCCCTAGACCGGCTCATGTGATAGTAGATAGAATCAGTCTTCCACCTATCACACGAGCCGGTCTAGGGGGGCTGGACCGTGTTACAGAGCGGTGCGCGGCCGCAGAACACAGACCCGGCCAGCTCCGTAATCACAGGAGGAGGAGAGATGTGAGTACTCAGTACAGCCCTAAGTGTGTGCCTGAATAGGGGGATCGAGGGAGGGGGGGCGGCATATAGAGGAGATTAGCTTTCTATATTCCTCCATGCAGCCGCTGTATGCTTGGAGGAGGGAGAGGAGGAGAATCAAGCATTCAGCGGCTGCATAGAGGAATATAGAAAGCTCATTTCCTCTATATGCCGCCCCCCTGCTGATCCCCCTATCCAAATTCTTTTTCTGCCCCCCCCCAGTGCTCTCCTCCCCCACCAGACTCTCCAGCCCCCCTCCAGTTCTCCTTGTGCTCCCCCCAGTGCTCTCCTCCCCCACCACACTCTCCAGCCCCCCCCTCTCAACCCATGTTCTTTCTGCCCCCCCTGCTCTCCAGCTCTCCCCATCCTTCTCTAGCCCCCACCCCAGTGCTCTCTGCCCCCCCCCCGTGCTCCCCACCCCCACAGTGCTGTCCAGCCCCCCCATGCTCCCCACCCCCACAGTGCTCTCCAGCCCCCCCCCCGTGCTCCCCACCCCCAGAGTGCTGTCCAGCCCCCCATGCTCCCCACCCCTGTTCTTTCTGCCCCCGGTGCTCTCCAGCTCGCCCCCCGTGCTCCCCACCCCCCCCCACAGTGCTGTCCAGCCCCCGTGCTGTCCAGCCCTGTTCTTTCTGCCCCCGGTGCTCTCCAGCTCTCCCCATCAGTCTCCAGCCCCCACCCCAGTGCTCTCCACCCCCCCACAGTGCTCTTCAGCCCCCCATGCTCCCCAGCCCCCCGTGCTCCCCACCCCTGTTCTTTCTGCCCCCGGTGCTCTCCAGCCCCCCCACAGTGCTGTTCAGCCCCCCCGTGCTCCCCACCCGTTCTTTCTGCCCCCGGTGCTCTCCAGCTCTCCCCATCAGTCTCCAGCTCCCACCCCAGTGCTTCCCACCACCCACAGTGCTGTCCAGCCCCCCGGTGCTCCCCACCCCTGTTCTTTCTGCCCCTGGTGCTCTCCAGCTCTCCCCATCAGTCTCCAGCCCCCACCCCAATGCTCTCCACCCCCCACCGTATATATATATATATATATACAGTGGTGTGAAAAAGTGTTTGCCCCCTTCCTCATTTCCTGTTCCTTTGCATGTTTGTCACACTTGAGTGTTTCGGAACATCAAACCAATTTAAACAATAGTCAAGGACAACACAAGTAAACACAAAATGCAATTTGTAAATGAAGGTGTTTATTATTAAAGGTGAAAAAAAATCCAAACCATCATGGCCCTGTGTGAAAAAGTGATTGCCCCCTAAACCTAATAACTGGTTGGGCCACCCTTAGCAGCAACAACTGCAACCAAGCGTTTGCGATAACGTGCAATGAGGCTTTTACAGCGTCCTGGAGGAATTTTGGCCCACTCATCTTTGCAGAATTGTCCTAATTCAATTACATTAGAGGGTTTTCGAGCATGAACGGCCTTTTTAAGGTCATACCACAACATCTCAATAGGATTCAGGTCAGGACTTTGGCTAGGCCACTCCAAAGTCTTCATTTTGTTTTTTTCAGCCATTCGGTGGTGGACTTGCTGGTGTGTTTAGGATCATTGTCCTGCTGCAGAACCCAAGTTTGTTTCAGCTTGAGTACACGAACAGATGGTCGGACATTCTCCTTCAGGATCTCTTGGTAGACAGCAGAATTCATAGTTCCTTTTATCACGGCAAGTCTTCCAGGTCCTGAAGCAGCAAAACAGCCCCAGACCATCACACTACCACCACCATATTTTACTGTTGGTATAATGTTCTTTTTCTGAAATGCAGTGTTCCTTCTACGCCAGATATACTTGGACACACACCTTCCAAAGAGTTCCACTTTTGTCTCATCGGTCCACAGAATGTTGTCCCAAAAGTCTTGGGGATCATCAAGATGTGTTGTGGAGAAATTGAGACAAGCTTTGATGTTCTTTTTGCTCAGCAGTGGTTTTCTCCTTGGAACTCTGCCATGCAGGCCATTTTTCCCAGTCTTTTCCTGATGGTGGAGGCATGAACGCTGACCTTAACTGAGGCAAGTGAGGCCTGCAGTTCCTTGGACGTTGTTGTGGGGTCTTTTGTGACCTCTTGGATGAGTCGTCGCTGCGCTCTTGGGGTAATTTTGGGCGGCCGGCCACTCCTGGGAAGGTTCACCACTGTTCCATGTCTTCGCCATTTGTGGATAATGGCTCTCACTGTGGTTCGCTGGATTCCCAAAGCTTTGGAAATGGCTTTATAACCCTTTCCAGACTGATAGATCTCAATTACTTTCTTTCTCAATTGTTCCTGAATTTCTTTGGGTCTCGGCATGATGTGTAGCTTTTAAGGATCTTCTGGTGGACCTTACTGTGTCAAGCAGCTCCTATTTAAGTGATGCCTTGATTGTGAACAGGTGTGGCAATAATCAGGCCTGGGTGTGGCTAGAGAAATTGAACTCAGGTGTGGACAACCACAGTTATAGTATGTTTTAACAAGGGGGGCAATCACTTTTTCACACAGGGCCATGATGGTTTGGATTTTTTTTCACCTTTAATAATAAACACCTTCATTTACAAATTGCATTTTGTGTTTACTTGTGTTGTCCTTGACTATTGTTTAAATTGGTTTGATGTTCCGAAACACTTAAGTGTGACAAACATGCAAAGGAACAGGAAATGAGGAAGGGGGCAAACACTTTTTCACACCACTGTATTATGTCTCTCTCTGTCACCCCCTCTCTCTCTTTCTGTCACCCCTCTCTCTCTCACCCCCTTTCTCTCTGTCACCCTCTCTGTCTCTCTCTGTCACCCCCCTTTCTCTCTGTCACCCCCCCGTCTCTCTCTGTCACCCCCACATGTATGCAGTTTCTGACAGTCTCTTGGGCCATGTATGCAGTCTCTGGTCATCCCTTGTGCCATGTCCGCAGTCTCTTACAGTCTCTTGAGCCATGTATGCAGTCTCTGACAGTCTCTTGGGCCATGTATGTAGTCTCTGACAGTCTCTTTGGCCATGTCCGCAGTCTCTGACAGTCTCTTGGGCCATGTCCGCAGTCTCTGACAGTCTCTTGGGCCATGTATGCAGTCTCTGACAGTTTCTTAGGCCATGTCCGCAGTCCCTGACAGTCTCTTGGGCCATATCCGCAGTCTTTGACAGTCTCTACGGCCATGTCTGCACTCTCTGACCATCACCTGTACTAGGTCTGTAGTCTCTGACCGTGATAATGTGAAAATGACATTGTCGAAAAGGTCAGAGCATGGGTGACCTTAAAATGATGCCCCCCCTGAAAAAAGTTCTGCGGACGCCCATGCTGATGTCATAGCTGATCACTAAGTTCCTCCTGTCAAGTCAAGTTCCTCCACCCGAACTCGCTCATCCATATCTTTATGGACATTGCTTTGTGTATTGGTATTGGTGTATTGTGTATTGGTGCGCAGTCATGTTGGAACAGGAAGGGGCCATTCCCAAACTGTTCCCACAAAGTTGGGAGCACGAAATTGTCCAAAATGTCTTGGCATGCTGACACCTTAAGAATTCCCTTCACTGGAACTAAGGGGCCAAGCCCAACCCCTGAAATACAACCCCACACCATAATTCTCCCTCTACAAAATGATTTGAACCAGTGCACAAAGCAAAGTCCATAAAGACATGGATGAGCGAGTTTGGGGTGGAGGAACTTGACTGGCCTGAACAGAGTCCTGACCCCAACCCGATAGAACACCTTTTGGATGAATTAGAGCAGAGACTGCGAGCCAGGCCTTCTCGTTCACATCAGTGCCTGACCTTTCAAATGCACTTCTAGAAGAATGGTCAAACATTCCTATAGGCACACTCCTAAACCTTGTGGACAGCCTTCCCAAATGAGTTGAAGCTGTTATAGCTGCAAAGGGTGGGCCAATTCAACAATATGGACTAAGACTGGGATGCCATTAAAGTTTGTGTAAAATGTGCGTGTAAAGGCAGGCATCCCAATACTTTTGACAATATAGTGTATATTTCTAAAGGTGCTGTTGACATTACATTTTCACCACATGTCAGTAACAACCCATGCAATCCATACGTACAAAAACCTAAACATATAAGTTCAGAAATTAAGTTATGTGTAATAAAATGGAATGGGAAAAAGTATTGAACACGCTATCTGAAATTTATTTAATACTGCATACAAAATCTTTTGTTGGTAATGACAGCTTCAATATGCCTCGTGTATGGAGAAACTAGTCGCATGCATTGCTCAGGTATGATTTTGGCCCATTCTTCCACACAGATTTCAAATCTTGAAGGTTCTGTGGGCCTCTTTTATGAACTCTGATCTTTAGTTCTTTCCATAGAATGTTCTATTGGATTCAAGTCAGGTGATTGGCTGGGCCATTCAAGCAACTTTATTTTCTTTCTTTGAAACCAATTGAGAGTTTCCTTGGCTTTGTGTTTGGGATCATTGTCTTGCTAAAATGTCCACCCTCATTTTATCTTCATCGTCTTGGTAGATGGGAGCAGATTTTTATCAAGAATGTCTTGTCACATTTTTCCATTCATCTTTCCTTCAATATTATGAAGTTTGCCAGTACCATATGCTGAAAAACAGCCCCACACCATGATATTCTCACCTCCAAACTGTACTGTTGGTATGGTGTTTTTGGGGTGATGTGCAGTGCCATTTGACCTCCAAACATGGTGTCTACTATGGCATCCAAAGAGTTACATTTTGGTCTCATCTTACCAGACTATATTCTCCCAGTATTTCACAGGCTTGTCTAAATGTTGTCCAGCAAACTTTAAACAAGCTTCAGCATGCTTTTTCTTCAGCAATGGAGTCTTTTGTGGTGAGTGTGCATACAGGCCATGGTGGTTAAGTGCATTACTTATTGTTTTTGAAACAATTGTACCTGCTAATTCCATATCTTTCTGAAGCTCTCAACAAGTGGTCCTTGGCTCTTGGACAACTCTTCTGATAAATCTTTGTATGTATGGATTGCATGGTTGCATGGGTTGTTACTGACATGTGCTGAACATTTCATGTCAATAGCACCTTTAGAAATATATGTACCTAGAAAAATGGTGATGTGTTCAATACTTAATTTGACCCACTGTATATATATATATATATTTCTTTTTTTCATACATCCAGTCCAGTTGTTTTGCCCACTGTTCTGTTTGCAAGGTAAAAGCCTAGGCCTAGCTCCCTCCCCCTAGCTACGGTTCATGCTGTTGAGGCCTGTAAAAGAAAGTACAAACTTCATTCTTCCTCTATGCATATTGCCATTGAATTGCTGGTGCATATACTGTATATACCATGCTGCAATGCCCTGTTACTTACTTTGTGTGTGTGTGTGTGTGTGTATATATATATATATATATATATATATATATATATATATATATATATATAGTTATCTACTGTCTCGAGTTTGCTTCCTGGGTGACGTTATTGTGAAATCGCAAATTTACCTGTCCCTGGTGGTGTAATCTGGGGTGTCAGAGGAGCTGAGACCTTTAGCTGTGTTAGGGTAAGAACAGAACATCCCAATTTCTAGCGGCTCCTACAGGGGGGTAGAACTACATGTTTGCCTGTGTGTGTGTGTGTCCTAAACATTTGTAAAGTTTTCTGTCCTCCTCACAGGGGATCTTCCTTTGATATGTGTTTGACTAGAGGAAGTCGGCGCAGTGTGTTGAGAATGCACAAAGAGACGTGTGATGTGTAGATTAAAGGATAAGTACAGCCAAAGCTGGTTTGGCTGTACTTCTCTTGTGGATCACAGGAGTGCAGTTCGTTCTGCACTACTGTGACCCATTTTCAGCAGACAGCTCCTGAAGCCCGCTGTCAGCTGATGTCACGGAGCCGGTCCAGGCTTGGACAAGATCGCAACGATGAAGTTGGGATCCGCCCACATGCCTAGACTGGCACCCAGCGCAGCCTCTCAGCGAGCCGCTGGGAACCTAAGCCAGCTGCTCCTGCCCACACAGTCCAGCGCTCCAGTGGAGTGAGGAGGAGAGCAGAGAGCTGTGAGAACCGGGCAATCTGCAGTGTTAGATCACTCGGTTCTCAGTGCTAGAGCTGGCGAGGGACAGATACAGCATCGGACTGATGCTGCATCCACCCAGGTAAGTATAAATGTGCAAAAATAAAAAAATAAATCCATACTTCTTTTTTAAGGCAAAAGGTTTTTGGGGTTTTGACTAGAGGGTAGTGGGATTAGAACACGTCAGGTTTTTATTTTTGTATGTTTCCTTGTTAGGGTAATTCACCCTCTCTATTTGTCCCGGTGACTGCTATCACCAAAAGTGAAAAAAAAAATTGGGTTGTCACTAGAACAGGAATAAAGGAGAAATCTTCTTACGTGGAAACTAGTTTTGGGGACCTTTGTGACTACCAGGGATTTCCTCCCTTTGAAGGAATTCCCTCCTGTTGTGGCAATGGAGCAGGAGGTAAAGTAAAATGGGGCACAGATGTCCAAAAAACTGACAAGTGCTACAACCCTCCCTTAATCTATCCAAAATGAAAAAAAAAAATCCCTTCCATTCTACTTTAATCATCTGCTGAGTGTTTATGAATAATTATTGATTTTTGGGCCTGGAACCTTACTTTTGTTTTGTAATCCTTGGCAGTTACCAGTTAAGAGCATATTAAACAATTGTATAGCCTATAAATGATCTCGCTCAAGATCTACTGAGTGCTTAATTGAAAGCTACAAAATTGCCAAAGTGCAAAATTGTGAGCAACAATAGGATACTGCTGGTCGAGATTAGGGAGGTTGGAAACTCCTAGGGTAGGGGCAAGGGATATTGCAAACATTATATTACCTATTTACCATAGGCAATATCAAAGTAGATAATGTCTGATAGTCCCTATATAGACTAAAACTCTCAGGACAAATTCAATCCTGACTGGTAGCTGTGAAATAATTCCAGTTCCTAGTAAGAACGTACAGATGCATAAAGACCCAAGCAGTAACTAGCGCATTGTGAAGTTCAGGTTCTGTTCAGGTCTACACTAGCTTTTCCTCTGAGTTGCCTTCTTCCTACCTGGCCCACACCTCCTTCTATGGTCAACTGTGATAGTATTTTTTCATTGTGTTTTTTTCATTTCACTACTTCTACTATGACAAAATCTCAACTTGTTCTACACCACTGGTCTTCAGGAGTGAAGACCGGTGATCCACCACTGCAGTCTATCTGCACTATTGATCTGATCTTCTACCCAGCACTCTTGGTGACATCATCTCACCACTGCTGTATTTTTCCGGACCTGTGACGACCATCCAAATGAACACTCTACAGTCCAGAGGATTATTAAACAAGATGAATATAGTTATATTACTATTATCATTATATATATAATCTTTTGTTGCCATCTTTTATCTGTTAAACAAGCGGTTGTATACATTTGGCTTCACTGTAGAAACAGAATTACTGTTTACACTGAACCATTTATTATGGATTCAGAGACTGGAAAAAATATTTACCGTAGATGGAATCTACTACAATATGTTATATATTGCATAGTAAAAGTGTCAGACTAAGCAGTATTCCCACACGTCATCCTATCACTTGAATAGTCAAAAAGAGGAAAGTTTAATGCGTGAATATTTAACATGCAGTATTACACCTAAATTCTCTAAGCTTTTTTGCTAAGTGAAAGTTCTAATTTTGGAGCAAAGATTGCTTTAGCGTTTGCTACAAGTACAATTGGTAGAACTGTAATATTATAGGACTCGTTTGAAAATATCTAGAGAACATAATTTTTTTTTTTTTATGTAAAATAAAAATTATTACATTTTATTTAAAGTCCCACTAAAATCAAAACTTTTTTTTAGTTATGAGGAGACTTTAGAAGGGTAAATATTTCTGTTAAATTTTTATTAAAAATGTTATTGTTGTTTTTGACCCTGTTGGGGAGATTTAACCTTACTCATGTCTGTATGATAGCAGGACAAGAAATAAAAATGAGTTGTCACAGCGAAGGGAAGACAATGAAAGTAATAATCTTTAAATAATCCTTATCAATTTTTTATAGACTATAGTTCCTTTGTTATGATCTTTGAGTTTAAAATTGCCCCACAGTGCATGCAGCTAAAGAGGTCAGTGAGGGCTTTTTGTAAATCATTTTCACTGCTTGTTTAAGTGCATGTTAATCCTAACCATGAACTTCTCTTAAACACCTAAATGTCCAAATCCAAGCCCAGGTTGGGCTCCTAAACTCTAGTAAGTGTGGCAATTCTGTGTCCTGCCACGGTGAGAAAAGTGTTAATTACCCAGGATTCTCTTGAAATTTATTAGAGATCTGGGTGGGATGAAATCTCCAATCCTGGGTCCGTATTTTGTGAAACCACCAGCACACTAATTAGGCAGGTGTGTGATAGGCTTTAAAGAGAGACCTGACAGGGGTTCTGGGCTTCACCCTGGCAGACTGAGGAGCCATGCTGAGAGTCTGAGCCAGGTGCCAGTCCAGGCATGTGGGTGGATCCCGACTTCTTTGTCGCCATTTAGCCCGAGCCTGAACTGCCTCTTTGACGTCAGCTGACAGCAGGCTTCAGACCGATGTCTGATGAAAATGGGTCACGTCAGTGCCAAATAAATTTCATTCATTTTATCCACAGGAGAAGTACAGAAAAACATGCTTTGGCTGTACTTCACCTTTAAGCCGGTTATACATGGATGGAAATTCAACTGGCTCAGCAGGGACCAGACAAATTGTGATCTGTGTATGAGCAATCTGATTGCACACAAGTCGATCTATCAATTGACTTGTGTACAACCAACCGGTCAGATTTTTCCCGAACTGTTAATGCCACTGGCTACAGTTGGAAACCCTAATCACTGTGCACTGCTGGCTAAGAATGCTCCCTGCCAAAAGAACACAATAGCGCTGCAGGAGGGAAACCCCCATCAAGATTGACTGTGTTGATGGGGGAATCAAGCAATTTTCTTTCCTTCCACTCATCTATGGCCTGCCTATATATAGTAAATATACCATTCAAAGGGAGCAAAAAAGAAAAGTTAACTGTTGGGGTGTACATAGCCTTGTCATTAGAACATCCAAGTAAGAACTTGTTAAGCAAGCATACTGTATGTTCATCTACATGTGGTGTTCTCATCCATTACAGTTCATTTCAATAGGTTTAGGATATGTACAATTGTGTTTCAATGAGCATTCTGTAACTTCTGCAGCTCTACAAGGAAAAGTCAAACAACGGATTGGAATTTTTTGGCTGAATGCTATTGTTCTCCTGAGATAAGGGCAGTATCAGTGATGTTTGCTCAGTACATAGAGATACAGGCTCAGATGAAACTAGGATATATTAACAGTTCTCAGAGCCAGTTTAGGCTTTTCTAAATTCTAGCAAGAGCCACCCAATTTGACTGGCAACTTTATCCTAGCAGTACACAATCACCAACCCGCCCATGAACATCAAAATTTAAATATTTTTTTTATAATCATACTTACCTCGGTGGATGGAGCATCAGACCGATGCTGCAGGTGTCATCCGGAGTCTCTGCACTGAGAACTGAGCCACCGAACACTGCCAATGGCTCGGTTCTCACACATCCCCGCTGTCAGTGAGCATCGCTCCTGGTCTGCTTCTGCGTGCTCATTGGAGTGATGAGCTGTGAAGGGATGGGGAGAGGCCATCTCAGCGGCTCGCTGAGACTGCCATCAATCAAGGCAGCTGGCGGATCCAGATTTGCCGTCAACACGGTCCGATCACACCAAATCCGAGGTGTGTACGCTTGTCCGATGGACAAAGTGCTACGCATGCTCCGAAGAAATTCTGTGACGGAAGCGCTCGGTCAGGTAAAACTACCTTTCCTAATCGACACAGCACATTCGTCACGCTGCAATGTTAAAATGTCTTTAATGCATTCTCTTTTTCTTTACAATGCAACAAGAATGACATCTTTTAGCTGCTCCTATTCACCCGCACTTCTCACAAACTTACTTCTTTATTACTTTTCAGCATTTATACACTACATGTTTATTTTTACTCAGATCGTAATACAATCTTTGTTATTTTTTTACCATGATTTTTTTTTTTTTTGGGGAATACATATTGGAAGGAGAATTTTTTTTGTTTTTTGGAGGGGGTTTGTATGTCTCAACTTAGCAAAACCCCATTATTAACATTTGTATTTCTTACTTAAATTTACTAGGAGTTTGTTGGTTGTTGGTGCCCCTTGTTAATTCTACTTTAGGATTAGTGAAATGTACCTGCCTACTCAAAGAAAAACTGTCATTGTAGAAAAGTAAAACACAATAGGCAATGATTATTTCAAATCAAAAAAAACTTTATTTAGGTCTCAGCAACAAACCAAAGAGGAACGCAGCCATGGTGAAACTTGGGGAATTTGTAAAGCCTTGGACACCCATGGCAACCATCATTTTACAGACTTATTTTTGAAGAGTACCTATCTAATAATAAGGGAGCGCAATCCTGGTCAGAAAACATTAAATGCAATTGGGGGCTCCATCTTCTCTCAGACCAGACTGAAGGTCGTCACTCTCTTGTACGCTACGCCGTCTAAGGAGGAGGAGGAGGCGGAGCAAGGTCAAAACATGTGTGAGGGGAGTCATCTCCCCAGGGAGCGCACATGCTGGTCCCAAAACATCCCTCGCTCTACCGACCCCTCGCTCGCCCCTGACCCCTCCCTGCACCCCCTCCCTCTCTCCCCCCCCTCCCCCCTTGACCTCACCACGCCGACCGGACATACCCCACCCCCCCCCCCCCCCCTCGAACTGCTGCCGCCCCTGCCATCTAAATTTACTGGTAACCAAGGAGGCAAAGGCCTCCTCGTAGGTGGTGTGGCATAGAGGGAGGCTGAGGCATCTCTGATCAGCTGGAGGTCGCACTTCTGTAGGGAAGGCGGAGGGGGAGACTTGGGAGACCCCTACGCCTACCCCCCTCCTTGGCTGCCACTACCCCCTGCCTCCTCCTGACTGTCCCACAGCCCACCTCCTGGCTGAGGTCTTCCTGTGTATGAAAAAGGGACATAGAGTTATTTGTTCATCAAACACACACAATTCTCATCTAGTGACTGTTGCAAAATGTTTTCAAATACAAAACCATACAATTCTCAGCCCTGCAGTTTAGATTCTTCCCAAAAATGTCTCCCACACCACTGTCTGTTGATATGTCAATCACGTTAGGAAATAAGCAATTGGGATCCTGAATTAACTGAACATCATTCATTATTCCCCAAACTGTTACAAAACTTCTATACCTGGAACAAGCTGTACCTGCTTATTCCTACTGGAAGGCCAGGTTGGTCCTCGGAAGCCTCACGCGGGGTGGTGCGTGAAGGACGCGTGCAAGGAAGAGTCGAGAGTGACTTCCTGACAGTAGCCTGGTCTTTGAGAAAGTGGAGCCTCTCATAGTACCAGAGCGTGGGGACATGGACATCAGCTGCTGCAGCTCCAGATGCTTGTGACTTCAGGACCTTATTACGCTCCCGGAAATAGGTAGTCTTCATGTTGGTGATCTTAACTTTTAAGTTTGCCACGGTTGCCATGGGCAGGGTAGGCTTTACAAATGCCACCAGTTTCAGCCTGCGTACCTCTTTGGTCTGTTGCTATAATCCCTCATTTAGTTGCCGGTATTTTGAAGTGGGGGATCACGTCGTAGAAGGCCTCCTCAGACACAACGCCACACAAAACAATATAAATAATGTCAGCCTAAACTCTCCTAATCTTCTCCATAAAGAAGCCTCAAGTTATAATCAGTCTAGGCTAGTTATGTACCAACGTCAAATTGTACCTTCGTTTGTAGCGATCGTCTCGTGCGTGAGCTTTCTCTCCCCTCGTCTCCCAGATCGTGGCTACGACACAGGCGTGTGACGTTTTATATACAGTGCGCATGCGTCAAACTCCGCCCGCCCCTGACGATCTTTCTCGTCTATTCCCCACCCCTTCTCTTTACGGCGCAGTGGGGGAGAGCACATGGCGGGGACACAGCAGGTGCGCATATCCCCCCAACGAGGTGACGAGGAAAGTCCCCGAGGCACAAACGTCCCGATCCCAGAGCCTGAAATTCAAGGCCTCCAATATGTCATTGGAGAAATGTTGGAGATGGTGGACATATTGAAGAGGAGCGACTATGATGGGAAGTATGGGCCTTACCTCAACCCCAATGTCCGCAAGGCCAAGATCATGTCTAAAGTTGTGAGGAGGCTTGTACACTTCTCCAAGGAGCAACTGAGAAGGGGTCAGGACCTGAAAAACTGAGGAGAGGCCGATCAGTACAGAAAGATCAAGCGGAATTCTTCAAAAAAAGTAAGTAGTTGTGTTTGTGTTTGATTTCTTGCTTGCATACTGCAGGGTTTGTTTTTACAAAGTCATTCCAAAATGGCCACTTTCATGTTCGTCTGTGCATTCACTCCCCTCGATCTTTCTGCCACTGTCATGCGTGTGTGTGTCATTCGATCGTACGCAACCTCGAACGTCCTTATAATACCTCCCTAGAAATGCCACCAGAATGTAAAGCCAATTTATTCAGTAAAGGAGAGGTCACCCAGTAGCTCCTTGGACTCGAGAGCACTAGGTCACCCAAACCCCCTTTTTAGTAGGCTGTGCTGCAGTGGATAAAACACAAACTTCTACCAAAAGCTAGGTTTAGCACCTTTACAAAGTTACATCATGTAGTATTTGTAACTGGCCAAACTAAAATAGTGTCCGTCACTTTCAAGCAATGTTTGTCATTTCCTACTGCCCTCACTAAATCTCCTTTTGTACATTTCTATAGTGAAAACTTGGGCCGTCTGAGGAAACCCCCAAACCAACACCTCCCAAAAAGGGGAAAGAGCAGAAGCAGAGGAGGAGGAGGAGGAGGAAGAAGAGATCATCGAACTTGGAGAAATTGTCACCACAACAGTGCAAACTGGTATGTTTTCCTCAATTTTTGTTTGTTTGTGGTTTTCACGTGGATGTTGTGGAAGAAAAAATCGCACTTTACCACACAGAGAGTGCCCATACTCATCGGTAGAGATAATGGTCTGCAATCGCTAGATTACTAAAGCAAAACATCAATGCAGTTTATGTTTTAGGAAAAATATGAAAACGCATTCTTTGTGCCAGCTTCTGAACACATTTGCAACTTAAAAACTGTCATGCACACATTGTGTCACACTAGCATCATGTGGATGATGCCAACGTTTTTTTTGGGGGTGCAAACACTTTACGAACTAAAGTGGTTGTGGTGAAGGGGTTGCACCCCCAAAAAACGTCCATTCATCCCCATGATGGAAAATGGCACTTTTGAAGCTTAGGATGTGTTTTACCATCTAATACCATTTTCAGACCCAAATTGGGCATGTTCCAAATTTCTTTTCGGGGGTGACCCCCCCATTAAAGGCAAGATCAAACACACTTTGAACATCATCTTGTCTTCATTATTTGAACCCTAGTTCATAAGCTCCATGGTGGTTTTACAATTGCGTAATCTTTGTAAACAATGTTGTAAATAACCAAGATGTTGAGGTGAATGCACTTTTTTATGTGTGGCTTCCTTACACAATGCATTTGTATGTAAAATGTAAAGGATATGGGGGCAATGGGTATTTACTAAAGGAAATCCACTTGGCGGTTTTTCTATGCACTTGTAGAGCATAGCGGAGTAAATGACACCCACAGTGCTTTGTACGAAAACACGGAGCACAGCATTTTTTCTGAATGGCAGACCTGGTGATGAAAAGGAGTATTTTGGGTGGTTAAGGACAAACCTTCTCTAGACCAAAGATTAGGTGAGACTAATCTTTTTGGAAGAAGAGACTGACCTCCTTTTGCCCAGAAAAGTGCATTCTGTCGAAGGCAAAATGACAGTAAAATAAGCTAAAAAGAAGACTGAAATGACAAGAAATCATAGGTTGAAAATATCTGAATTAAAAAATGGCCCCCCTCCCACAAAGTACTCATATTGTCCCCCAGGGCATTTTAGAGGGGGCAAGCCTGGATGCTGGCTGGCCATCCAGAATTGGGAATGACGCGCTGGACTGAGGTCGGGATGACGCGCCTGCTAAGAGGGGGAATTGCCGGTACAAAACAATATAATGCATAATGTCAGCCTTAACTCTCCTAATCTTCTCCATAAAGAAGCCTCAAGTTATAATCAGTCTAGGCTAGTTATGTACCAACGTCCAAATTGTACCTTCGTTTGTAGCGATCGCTGCCTCGACTGATGGCAGTAAATCTTCCTTTTGTACATTCTCATAGGGGAGAGAAAACTTGGGCCGTCTGAGGAAACCCCCAAACCAACACCCTCCCAAAAAAGGGGAAAGAGCAGAAGCAGAGGAGGAGGAGGAGGAGGAAGAAGAGATCATCGAACTTGGAGAAATTGTCACCACAACAGGTGAGTGTTGGAGAACACAGCTACTGGTAAGCTAATCCATGTATGGCTGCCTCATTTCCAACACCCCATTTTTGTTTGTTTGGGTTTTTCAGGTGACGTGGATGTTGTGGAAGAAAAATCGCACTTTACCACAGAGAGTGCCCACGTACTCATCGGAGAGATAATGGTCTGCAATCGAGATCTAGATTACATACACTGGCAAAAGCGGACTTCAGACCGCTCTACACTGAAAATGGGTCACAGGAGTGCAAAGCGAATTGCACTCCTGTGACCCTTAGGAGAAGCCCAGCCCTCCTCAGGCTGGACTTCTCTTTTAATGGTATGTATAATACATAAATACTAAACAAAGGCACGGGTGTATCAAAAAAGTAATCCACTCAGATAGAGTTTCCACTCACAGATCACTCACCATGTCAGGTGTTGTTACCGTAACCAAAACCGTATTGCAAACAACATAACCCGGTATAGAGCAACAGGAAAAATGGGTTACAATGGTAACAGACGGATCATGCTAGAACGTATCTTAAAAATATATACATTTATTAATAAAGACATGGTATGGAAAAATGTAATGTGGTATAACAAAAAGGTAACATAACTTTCACAATGACAATGGCTAACACAATGGTTCTACAGAATTACATACATGTTGTGTACCAATGTATGTATGTATAATACATGCATTCTAAAATGCTGTACTTGTCGTCTGTTTGTCAGTTTGATGACAGAGTCTTTTAAAACTAAAATGTAGGCAAACGTCTAAATACACAGATGCTATACAGTACATACAAAGGCTTTTTTTTACCTGTAAAAGTTTTACATTTCTGTTTCTTCTGTCCTGAGATTTATAAAGCCCTATCACAAAGAACAGCCTGATCTTCAGTCTTCTCTCCTCCTCGCGTATTTTGGGGAATGGGGCGCAGTGTGTTCTGGGAACTGTGTGTGTCCCAGAACACAGCGCACCCCCATTCACAAAGCGCTGCGCGACTCGTGAATGCGCAGTAGGAAACGGGCATTGAAGCCGAAAGGTTCCACTGCCTGTTTCCCTTAGATAGAATGGCGGCTCCAAGGGACGGGTCGGCCTCGGGCGGCCAACATCGTGGGCGCCCTGGACAGATAAGTGTGCTTATTAAAAGTCAGCAGCTACAGTGTTTGTAGCTGCTGACTTTAAAAAAAATGTTGTTTCAGCTGGCCCTCCCCTTTAATATGTGTTCGGGTTTAAAGGGATGAGATGGCAACTCTACCTGCAGCCTTCTGCAGTACAGCAAACAGGTAGTTAAAGCAGGCAGCATTGTGTTGCTTTCTCACCACCTGCTTTAACCCCTTGGGCTCCCCAGAAGCATGCAGTTTCGGGCACTTGTAGAGTGGCCCCATTGACTTAAATGGGTTGCGATTGGCAGACAGTAGCATCCACCAAAAGCAAAAGGGGGTTTAATTCTTGCTGTGGCATGTATATACCTTTGGCTGCTGCCTCAGCGGCTAAAGGGGGTAGGGATTGGGGGTGGTAAAACCGTGACTCACCCAGAGGGCTTTACCACCCCCCAACTTTACCACCCCCCAACGCAGAAATTAGAGGTATCATATTCCAATGAATCAAAATTAGGTTTTATTAATCAGCAGTGACATGAGGTAAATGTGATTCTGAATGTGCCACAATTGGACTCCATATATTGGGTATCTTAAAGCATTTTTCAAACTGGCTACATTTAGCTCGTTTTGGTGTAGTCATAGCTGCCAACTGTCCCTGATTTCGAGGGACTGTCCCGGATTTGGAGCAATGTCCCTCTGTCCCTCATTCCTCCTCATTTGTCCCTCATTTTGGTCTGATCTATATAGTTGTTTATAAAATGCACTTTTTATCTATCAAAAAGTGTTTTCCAGTGCTAATCCTTTCATCTGATTTCTAAATTGCTGCATTTGTAAATTCCAAAAGCCAATATAAAGGAATAGTAGTGGTAAAAAAAGCACTTGTGGGTTTAACCAATCTTGTTTTTTTTTTTTTTACAATTCTCCTTTAAGGGGGGCATGTCCTATGCCTGTATACTTTTGCTGATAGGTGTCCCTCATTTCCATCTCAAAAAGTTGGGAGGTATGGGTGTAGTTAAATGCATGATCGCATGATCAGATCTGTCCCAGTATAGTTACTATTACTGTTCATACCTTTTGTATTTTGTAATGCGGTTCCATACCCAGTGACACTAAAGCTACAGCTTGAGCATTTTGCATACCGTTTAGCATGATTTTTTAACTGCACTAGAAGTAGACAGGCCTACAGTTCAATGTCAGCCCTGCTCAAGGGCTGTAGCACTGTGTCCAATTTTACTGCAATTCTCGAACGATGTGTGACATGTATCACTAAGCATTTTTATTTAATTTTTGAGTACAGAACAGTTAGAACCCCTGTCATAAAATTGTTGTTGTGTCCCAATTAGGGATGAGCCAAACACCCCCCCGTTCGGCTCGCACCAGAACCCGCAAACGGACCTAAAGTCCGTGCGAGCTTTAGAACCCTATTAGTTATAATGGATGCGAACGTTCGAAATTAAAAGTGCTAATTTTTAAAGGCTAATATGCATGTTAATGTCATAAAAAGTGTTTGGGGACCTGGGTCCTGCCCCAGGGGACATGTATCAATGCAAAAATTTTTTTTAAAAACGGCCGTTTTTTCAGGAGCAGTGATTTTAATAATGCTAAATTGAAACAATAAAAGTGTAATATTCCTTTAAATTTCGTACCTGGGGGGTGTCTATAGTATGCCTGTAAAGGGGCGCATGTTTCCCGTGTTTAGAACTGTCTCTGCGCAAAGTGTCATTTTTGAAAGTAAAAAAGCTATTTAAAATCACTCGCGGCTAATGTTAATTCACGGCTCCCGTAACACAGAGAACAGTGATTCATTGAAACTCATTCATAAAAAAAAGTCATTGATAAAAAAAAAAAAAAAAAAAAAAAAATGAAAAAAATGAAAAAAAAAAAGCGTAGGGGTCCCCCCCAAATTCAATAACCAGGCCCTTCAGGTCTGGGATGGATAATTAAGGGGAACCCCAGCCAAAAAAAAAAAAAAAATGGCGTAGGGTCCCCCTCAAAATCCATACCAGACCCTTGAGGTCTGGTATGGATTTTAAGGGGAACCCTAGCCAAAAAAAATGGCGTGGGGTCCCCCTCAAAATCCATACCAGACCCTTATCCGAGCACGCAACCTGGCAGGCCGCAGGAAAAGAGGGGGGGACGAGAGCGGCCCCCCCTCTCGCCTGAACCGTACCAGGCCACATGCCCTCAACATTGGGAGGATGCTTTGGGGGTCTAAGACCCCTAAAGCACCTTGTCCCCATGTTGATGAGGACAAGGGCCTCTTCCCCACAACCCTGGCCGGTGGTTGTGGGGGTCTGCGGGCGGGGGGCTTATCGGAATCTGGAAGCCCCCTTTAACAAGGGGACCCCCAGATCCCGCCCCCCCCCCTGTGTGAAATGGTAAGGGGGTACAAAAGTACCCCTACCATTTCACCAAAAAAGTGGCAAAAATGGTAAAAATGACAGGAGACAGTCTTTGACAATTCCTTTATTAAAATCTTCTTTCTTCTTTCTTCATCCTTCGGATTCTTCATCTTCTCCTTCCTTCATCTTCTTCCATCTTCTTCTTCCATTTTCTTCTTCCTCCGATCCGCTTCTTCTTGCGCTGGTCTTCTCGTCCTTCTCGTCCGGCATCTTCTTCCGTCGGCGTCGGCGTCGGTGTCGGTGTCTTCTTGGGCCGCTCCGCGCAATGGGAGGCTCCCGCTGTGTGAGGCTCCGCTCCATCTGACAGGTCTTTTAAAACGGAGGGCACCTGGTGACCCCGCCCCCCCCCTCTGACGTCATGGGGAAAGCCATCATGGAATTCCCCATGACCTCCCTGTGCGTCAGAGGGGGCGGGGTCACCAGGTGCCCTCCATTATAAAAGACCTGTCAGACGGAGCGGAGCCTCACACAGCGGGAGCCTCCCATTGCGCGGAGCGGCCCAAGAAGAGACAGAGACACCGACACCGACGGAAGAAGATGCCGGACGAGAAGGACGAGAAGACCAGCGCAAGAAGAAGCGGATCGGAGGAAGAAGAAAATGGAAGAAGAAGATGGAAGAAGATGAAGGAAGGAGAAGATGAAGAAACCGAAGGATGAAGAAAGAAGAAAGAAGATTTTAATAAAGGAATTGTCAAAGACTGTCTCCTGTCATTTTTACCATTTTTGCCACTTTTTTGGTGAAATGGTAGGGGTACTTTTGTACCCCCTTACCATTTCACACAGGGGGGGGGGGCGGGATCTGGGGGTCCCCTTGTTAAAGGGGGCTTCCAGATTCCGATAAGCCCCCCGCCCGCAGACCCCCACAACCACCGGCCAGGGTTGTGGGGAAGAGGCCCTTGTCCTCATCAACATGGGGACAAGGTGCTTTAGGGGTCTTAGACCCCCAAAGCATCCTCCCAATGTTGAGGGCATGTGGCCTGGTACGGTTCAGGCGAGAGGGGGGGCCGCTCTCGTCCCCCCCTCTTTTCCTGCGGCCTGCCAGGTTGCGTGCTCGGATAAGGGTCTGGTATGGATTTTGAGGGGGACCCCACGCCATTTTTTTTGGCTAGGGTTCCCCTTAAAATCCATACCAGACCTCAAGGGTCTGGTATGGATTTTGAGGGGGACCCTACGCCATTTTTTTTTTTTTTTTTGGCTGGGGTTCCCCTTAATATCCATCCCAGACCTGAAGGGCCTGGTTATTGAATTTGGGGGGACCCCTACGCTTTTTTTTTTTTTTTTTATTAATGAATGACAGCTCTCTGTGTTACAGGAGCCATCAATTCATTAGCCGCGAGTGATTTAAATAGCTTTCTTCCTGCAAAAATGACACTTTTTTGCAGGAAAAGTTCTAAGCACAGGAAACCTGCCCTCCTTCACAGGCCACCTATAGACACCCCCCAGATGTGATACTGCAATGCTGTTCTAACAGCATGCACACACATATCCCCAGAAATAAAGCACATATTGTTGTCAGCAGTCAGCGGCACACTGACACGCTGACACTGTCTGAAACATAATATGCGAGGCCGCCGGCGCGGCGGCCTCTTATACCGTGGGGCGTGTACTAAAGCCCCTGAGCTATAATTGGCTACAGGCATCCTGCCTGTAGCCAATTATGGCTCTCCTCGCTGCCGGCGCTGTGATTGGCCAAGCATGCGGGGTCACAGTGCATGCTTGGCCAATCATCAGCCAGCATTGCACTGCGCGGGCCGCAATGCATTGCGGGGCCGCTCGCATCACACGAATTTGATGCGAGCGGCCCCAATAGTTCTGGGCTCGCCGAGCGAGCGAACACCCGGTGCTCGATTCGAACATGGGTTCGAAACGAACACCGGGCTCATCCTTAGTCCCAATTGGAAATTTACCTTGATTTCCTGCCAAGGTGGCAACACTGTTACAAAGACAGTACAGCCAGTTTTTTTTGTTCAACCTAGCGGGCTGAACAAAAAAGAACTGAGAAATGTCCATACTAACACAAGCGATGTTAGTGCGATCTCCCCAGCTGTGCCTTTGTGTTCCCAAAGGAGCACTACCCCCCCCCCCCCCCACTAGAACACACTGATCAGTGCTGCCATTGGCTGTCAGTGCTGGATCAGATGCCAGTTCAAGGCTTGGTTTTTTCAGCATGCCCGTTGGACAGAAGCCTGTTGTGATACTGGCTTCTGTAGAACAGACAGCTGTACACACAGGCCAAAAGTCGAAAGCCTATTTCGGACATTATTTCGGTCCATCTGTACAAGGCTTAAAAAAAAAAGGAAAAAACCTCCCCAACAAGCCGTGGACATCAAAAAAAATCTCACAGAGGTTACAACTGTTCTCATCTTTAGCCAAAGCTACAATTAAAGGTTAGAAATACACTCTAAAGCCGGGGTAGGCAACCTTTGAGAGGTGGAGATCTACCTGGACAACATGGAGGAGATCAAATATCACTGGGGTGCGGCACCCTTTTAAAAAAAAAAAAAAGAAATTAACTAGCATAAAAACAGCATTAAAAAAACTTAGAAAAATCCAATAAAACGAATGTTACTGTAGAGTACATGCACATAACACAATCATGTGCTTTCTTCTGCCTCAAGCAATCTGATGACACGAAAGCTTTTTAATGATAAAGTGTATAGCTTTTTTGTAATATACTATTTTCAGGCATTTATTCGTGCAGGTTTGTACAGTTAGTAAAAAATCCAATGTAATGACATCTGAACCCAGGGTTTACATTAACAATGTATGGTAGATAAGTTCCTATTTAACAATTTAGATGATCCAAAATTTAATTGTGGGATCTTATGTGGGCTACCCATTCAAATCTTTGCAAGGCGTTGTGCATCAGAAAAACACGAAATATTGTTAAGCCCCATACACACGGTCGGATTTTCCGACGGAAAATGTCCTATCGGACAATGTTGTCGGAAATTCCGACCGTGTGTAGGCTCCATCGGACATTTTCCATCGGATTTTCCGACGGACAAAGTTTGATCTCCTGCTCTGAAATTTTCCGACGACAAAGTCCTATCGGACTTTTTCCGATCGTGTGTAGCGAATTCCGACGGACAAAGTGCCACGCATGCTCAGATCACATTACAAGACTAAAGCTATTGGCTACTAGCCTCTACGTAGTCCCGTCGTAGGCAACAAACGTCACCACGTTCAGAATGATCGGATTTTCCGACAACTTTGTCCGACCGTGTGTATGCAACATTAGTGTCAGACTAAATCCGTCGGAAAAAATCCGATGGATTTTGTGGTCGGATTTTCCGACCGTGTGTACGGAGCATTACATTTAGCAGCGAAAGTGTATTTTGTTATCTACAGTATATCTATCTTATACATACAATTTGACAATGGAAAAACACAGGTTTTAACTAAGCGTGCTGCTAACCAGCCCTCTGTATTGCAGCTGTCACTATGAAGTGCATGAGAAAGGATGATTCACTATACATTTGAAGCAAACACTAGAAAATAAACTGCTCATTTTAATTCCTATACATTAAACATAATGAAAACACTTTACCAGCCAGCCCTTGCAACAGCAGAAACTATTCATACCAGTGATTTAAAGGGATGTCATTTTCTAGCATTAACAAAAATCACTAGATAAATAAAAAGAATATTTAAAAAGTACCCACAGAGACTTGTATATTCATCTTAATAGCAGTATACATATGAAATGTCAGTGGAAGGCATTTATCTATACATTGAGTAACCCCCCAAACAGGTTCATATACACCCATAGAAACAAGTGTACCATGCTCTTACCAATTCCTCCAGCTCAGTGAACAATCAGCCTGGACCTGACAGTTTCAAATCACAGTACGCTGCAGCTCAATTAAATTCAGAAAATACACAATCCCATTTCAGCGAGCACAAGCACAGAAGTGATGAAACAAGGATGCACCAAGCACCATGTAACCGAATGGGTGCAGGAGGTAGCATTGTGTTATACAGATCTGGTAACCACTCCTCCAGCTGGGGAGTATCCAAGACGTACAAAGACAAGAAAAGAAGGAGATTCATTCCACAGCAGGTAGTCAAAGAAGCACTGTCTGTAACAATACACATTGATTTGTCACCTAAAAAAAAAATTGGAATCCCACTGTGCATTGTCTCCAGCACTTTTATCCTAACGTACACATAAACCCAATCACTAAAAATAGGATTTAAAGCTCCAATCCAGGCAGAGAAAAAAAAAACACTAATAAGTGTTGGTCTGCATTCATTTAAAAAATAAATAAATGCATTTTTGAAAAAGCCTAAAGCTGGCCATAAATGGATAGAGCAGGAACCAGCTGAATTTTAAACAGTGTGTGGTCCTCCATTTTGGACATAAATTATGGACATCATAGATTGACTTCTGTCAAACTGACAAACTGGAAAACTTTCCTTGATCAGTAGCTGCAGCAGCTGATCAGTGTTGTCTGACAGCAATTGGAGCCGTTGACGATAGATTGAAAGACTGGACGGCCGCACTCCAAAATAAATTCCAATGCCTTTTATTTGTGAAACAAAATCACACAAATGTGGGTCACAGCAAAGCAAAAATCGTTACCGCGTTTCACACTACCAGGAGTGCTTACTCATAGCTAACAGACATGGGAAAATATGGCAAATAAATACAATTCATAACTTTACACACATTGAGTTGATTGATGGTTTAATTGGTAAATTGACTAGCCAGCTGGTTCAATTAGGTACAGCAATTGGAGCCATTGCCAGTGCCGTTGCAATTGGAGCCGTTGTCAGAATACAGTGTGGTGGCACCGGGAATTCCATTATCCATCTCATTTGTGTGGATGGAGGAATCGTTTTTTTTTTTTTTTTTCATTCAGCCAGCTGAATAAAAGAAATAGTAGCTCAGGATACAATACTCACCTTCAGTCTGAAGTTGTTCCTCGCCGGAACTTTTCTCCCCCGTATTCCCAGTTCAAGGTTGGGGGCAGAGGCCTGAACAAGGTTTCAAGCTTTAACACAATAATGTCGTTTTCAGTCTTTCTAAATCAGCAGCTTTTATTCAAATGACAACTGGTGATACTTCCATGAAAATCCTTGTTTGGACAATTGTACGGTGACAATACTCTGTCCCTGTCTCTCAACTGTCCTGCATTGTTGCCCTGTCACAGTTATTACCTCTTGTAGGCTAAAGTTACTCATAGACAAGAGATGTTTCAATGGATGGCCCTAGGCCTTCCTCAACAGCTGCTGTCAGGGTTGTAAGAATCTACACTGGTCAATATTAGGATGTATATAAACTCGGGGAGGGCTAAAGTAAAGTGAGGGCAAAGCACTGGTTAATTTCAAGGTCCAAGTCTTGAGATGCGTAATTTGACTGATGTCTAAGCGGGCTGGGTGATTTGGGTGATGACAGACCTTGTACTCATGATATTGGTAAATCACCTTGTTTATCAAATATATATATTGCTGATAACACAACAATCAATGGAGGGAAGGCACAAGCAACCTACCTCCCCAAGTGCCTGGCAAAACCAAAGGGGAAATGTAACAGTTTACTGAATAATTCCAAAACAATTGATCTAAAAATTAGTCTAGCAGCATTCTGCACCAAGTAAAATTCACTGTTTGTCTTCTCATTCTCATATATTATAGTAGATTTTAAATGAAAAAAAACTTCAGTACAAATAACAATCACAAATAGCATTCCCAAATGAAACCCATAATTTTTAAAACACTTATAAAACCCCATATGCATACCACTAACCCCTCATAAATAACTTCTACTAACAGAGAATGCATATTAGGCCCTTGAATGCAAACATAATTAATGTAATGCAAACAAGGTGCAAAAATGGGTGCAGAAATGGGAAAACATCATTCAATGCTGAAACCCAAAAAGCCATTAATAATAATTCATAACAAATTCTAGAATGCATATATGAGTAAAGCTGGACCTGCAACAAGTGTAGGAGAGATGGTACATTCCAGATCAGTCAGTCCATAGTATAAGGAAAGGAAGCCAGGAACATGTGTCAGAATAATGTACACATGTGCAATGGCTACTTAATCATTAGCCGTGCCCTGTGGAGCTGGGCCTGTTATAGCCCATAGATTATAGTCGAACTATACAATACAGGTGCTAGAATGCTGCTTTTGACTATACCTCCCAACCTTTTGAGATAGGAAAGAGGGACACCTATTAGCAGGGGCGGCCCATCCATTAAAGGTGCACAGGCACCGCCTCCCCTTTTCCATTGCCACCGCCACCCCCTATTCATGTGTCCGGCCCCTTTCAGGGCGCATGAATTACAGGCACAGGTTTTTTTTTTTTAAGCACCTGATTAGAGCCAGAGGTTCTAATAGGCTTCAAAATAGGGTGGGCTCCGGACGCCGAGCCTTGCGATTGGAACCCACCCAGGTGCATTAGTATAGTGAATGAATGTTTGCTATTCTAACACTGAACCGCCTCTCTGCTAATCAGGAAGCACGGGTGTAAGACGCGTGAGCACTGTTTGCTGCTGCCCCCCAAACAAATTGTGACCAGCTGCCACTGCCTATTAGCAAAAGTATGTAGGCATAGGGCACACCCCCTGTCACCCCCATTAAAGGAGAATTGTACAAAAAATGATTGGTTAAACCCACAAGTGTTTTTTACTACTACTCTTTCTTTATACTGGCTTTTGAAATTTACAAATGCAGCAATTTAGAAATTGGATGAAAGGTTTAGCAGTGTAAAATTATTTTGATAGCTAAGTAGTGCATTTTATACACAACTATATATCAGACCAAAATGAGGAACAAATGAGGAGGAAAGAGGGACAGGGGGACTTTGTTCCGAATCAGGGACAGTTGGGAGCTATGCTTATGACTTTCACCTATATTTGCTAGATTTAAGTTGATCAAGTGACCATTCTATTCATTGTCTGCACTGCCTATATCTATACATATAAGGATTAGTACCAGAGTCAGTCAAAATTGGTGGCAGTTATCATCTATAGGTACCTTAGTTGAAAATGGCTAATTAGCATATAGCATGATGTAAATACTGTATAGCCAGTGATGTTTGAGGATACCCGCTATTTAATCACATTTTGACTTTCTTAATTTTTCTGAATACAAAGGCTTCTTTTTCATTCCGAATATATTAACGGCAGGTGTCACCAACAGTGCACAAAATACCGCTGCAGCAGCTCCCTGTATTATGGTACTCACAGAATCCCTAGTGGGACTTCCAGAATTTTTACTTTCAGAATCCCTGTCAGGACTCCCAATTGTACTTGCATAATCCTTGCCAGGCTTCCAATGGTGCTCAAAGAGAGCTATGATTACTGCTATTGATTATTATTATAGTGATTGCCTTGCTTGTTGATGATCCAGATTAACCTGAGTCCCCTCTTGCCTGTCACCTTCCCATGACCGCTACCTGGACCTGACTACTCTTTTGCCTACTGCCTTCCCATGGCCTCTGACTGGGCCCCACAACTCTTCTTGGCTAGCGTAATGTATACAGTCTCCACACCGTACTCATGCTGTTCCAGCTAACCCCTTGGTGGGGAAATCCTGAGGGCCATGTCTTGCTTGCAGCTTGCAAAAAAAAAAAAAAACGGACCACTAGGGTTTCTCCACCATCAGGAGCGTTGGTAAAGACCAGCTGTCATTTGGACTGCCTGCTATCCTTTGACCAAATGGGCATCCTTTGAAGTAGCTAGTGCTGTGTCTTATTTTCAGCTATCCTTTGTGAAAAAGGGATAATATACTTCTTTGCCTTGCTTGTTGCTGACCTGGATTAACCTGAATGCCATGACCTGGGAACAGCTTGCAGTGAAGAAAACTGGGACCACTAGAGTTTCTGGGCCATCTTCACCATCAAGAGCTCTGGTGAAGGCCAATTGTCCCTTAGACAGTGCCTTGAGTAAGCCCATGTCACTTTGAGCACTGCAGAATCTGTGGTGATCAACTCTCCACTTTTCCCTTTCCTGACCACATTTGGTTACTAGCATGGACCCGTTTGTGATTTTGGATGCATTAATTCACAATCTTTTACCCTCATATAACTCACAGCTAAATAATTAGCTGCTAAAATTCGTTAACTTCAGGACTGCATTTAGCAAAAGGTTTAGCTTCTTCATTGTTCTCCCTATAAAATGTTCAAAGTTTGCTTGTTTCCAATCTAGGAGACTAGGGCTCTCCAGGTTAATATTTTTCATGCACTCCCCATTTTTCTGTTACTAGCTGTCGTTCTCCATAACCTTACATTTCATTTCCAACTCTTTTGTTAATGCAGGAACATTATTCTTCCTGCAGCCCTATAACAGATTCTGGCTTATAAAGCAGAACTTCAATCCAATGCCTGCTCTGTTCTCTTTGCAGATAATGGACAGCTATTCATATATACACACAGTCCTTTCCCCAATACTGAAAGAAATAAAAACGACTCTTACACTTCAAAGAAGCGTTATAAACTGTTCGCATTACCTGGACATGTTCTATTCAGAAATCAAACAGCAAAGTAGAAATATAAATTCAAGGCCTCCTGGCATTAGCGAGAGTAACATGCTAACAGCCTCTGAAGCTGTCCTCGTTGTGCCCTGTATATTCAATAAAGGCAGGGATTGAGACTTTTGTTATGAAAATTTGAATCTAATTTTTTATTTCCATTTAGCTGTGTGGACCAAATGTATGTACATATAAACGTTCAAAAAGCTACAGTAGTTTACAAAAATTAACTACTGCATGTGAGATTAGTTGTGAGTAGAGGCTATAATCTATCATGCAGCATTCTTAAAGGAGAACCAAATCAGTAAAGTCCCTTTAATCTTTAAAGAAGAATTCCAGGTATGGATATTTTTACATAGTTACATTGGTCTAACTTGGACCAAAATAACTGTGAATATACCATACATTTGGGATCCTCTAGAAGCTAGAAATCGTTTTAGAGACACCACTACTTCAGTGATCTCCACTAGCTTCCAGGTCTCGTGCGAAGCAGATGCTCTGGTGTTTTTTTTTTCTCAATGAATGCAAAACATTATCTGATTGGGTGAGGTAGGGAGGCAGGGTGACGGCATCACACTTTCCATCTCGTCCAATCAGAGAATGCTTTTCATTCATTGAGAATATAACCCTACAGAACAGACAGTTCACAGTTCACATGGGCTTTGCTACTTAAAGAGGAACTGCAGTCTACTCACAGAATTTGTAATAAAAACATCTTTGCCATTCTAAAGCTTCTCTCCAACCACTTTGCATATTTTATATATACTGTGATTTTGTGCTTGCCAAATATGCTGCAGAAAGCTCTGTCCACTGAGTCTGGCTGCAACCATTTTAACTGTGGGCAGCTGAAGCTGCTGCCTGTTAACTTCCTGGATTTACAGACACACAGAGGCACATCTCCAGCTTTGCAGCTCTCATTGGCCCTCTTATGACTCATCCCCACTCCCTTCTTGGCAAACTCTCATGAGAGTGAAAGAGAGAGCTGTGCATGATGTCAGCCTAAGCTTTTTACCAGACATGAAACAGGAAGTGGGCTGTATAAGGTATTTACTGGCAGAAAATTATTATAGAGAAAAGACATTGAGTTTAACCATAGATGCAACTAAAAACTTATAAACACTACCATCTACTGGCTGAAGAATATATCTGTAGTTGTTGTACAAAAATACATGACCGATGTATTTACAACTACTCCTCATATCCTTATATTAGTCCCATCTCAGTTCTATAAATGTGTTTCTAGTAAACGATTTTGTCAAAGCTTCAAATCATTGCATCTCATCCCATGAATCTGGCTCTGGTTTTAATGCTACGTGAGCAACAGAGGACAGACAATTGGGTAGGATGTTTTTATTGCTTCTGGTGAATTTCCTGATTGAAGCCTCTTTGGTTTCTTCTTTTACAGGATTTGGATTGCCTGCATTCATTTCTACTACACTGATGTAGAATTTCCCTCAGTTTGAAGTGTTTGTGTTAGTTCATGAAATTTTGAACACTCTGAAGTTGTATCAACAATTACACTTCTACTGATGGTTACCTTGTTTGTGTCTTGTAGAATTCTGTATATTCATGTAAATTGTCTGTTTGCAATACACTAAGCATTTTTCCAAATGTGTTGCTTACTTAAGCCTAATAATGTTCAAGCTTCTTTGGAACATCACTTTTGTTGTGTAACAGATATAGTATAGTATACCTGGAGTAATCAACTATAAAAGTGAGAAAATACCTCTTCTATCCTGGAGTAAATTTTTCCATTGGACTGCAAAGATCTGAATGAATTAAGTCCCGAGGATTCTTAGCTCCGCTGTTACTCTGCTTTGGAAAGGCTTTTCTTGTCATTTCTCCTTTTATACAGCTAGTGTGTTTCATTGTTTGATCACATGGACTAATTTGTATCCCAATTGCATGGTCGTTCTTAGTTATTTTTCCTTATTATGTCAGGGCTTCTGTGCCCATTTATCTGTGACATGTGTGAATGTAGTTTGAATTTTTTTCCTCCTTGGCAGTATTAAGCACCTAATTGCAGTTCAGCTGATACAGTTCATCTGTAATTTTAGCCTTTGCAAGTAAGATATTCCCTCTTGTGATGGCACATCTGTCATCTTGAAAGGTCACTGCATTGCCTTGTTTTGTGAGCGTCTTCACTGACAAAAGATTAGTTTCAAGAGCAGGGACATAGAGGACATTTTTCACAGGTATCTTTCTGGGGACACTCTGACACTGGCTGAAGAATGCATCTGTAGTTTTTGTACAAAAATACATGAACAATGTATTCCAACACAAAGCGATCTCTGCATGGCCACTGTGTCGAGAGGCCGACCCGTGCAAGGCAGCTGCTCAGCATGAGATCTGGGAGCTAGTGGGGATCACTGTAGTAGCAGTGTTTACTATAGCCAGGGATCCCACAGGTATAATATAAGCAAAGTTACATTGCTACAAGCTGGACTAATGTAACTATGTTAAAATATCTATACCTGGAATTCTACTTTAACATGCTAATGTAGTTTTAAAAGTTGTCTTCTGTCATAAGTTCCTTGTTCAGGAATTTCCTATTATGGGCTGATAACTTTCTCCAACTGTGCTACTGCATTCTCACCATGTCACAATGTAGCCTACCATGCCATTATACATTGCACAGGCATACTCTAGCTCTGTACACTGGTCCACAGCAACGATGTGCATCTGCTGATACCTTGTTCAGGGAGCCAACACTCTGCCTCTGTCTCCCAAATGTTCAAGGCCATGTAAACTGGAGGTGGCTGAAAAAGCCTAGTGGAGATCAGCAGCACTGGGGTGTCATAAAGGATATTAACCACTTCAATACCGGCCATTGTCATATGACGCCCACAAGGTGGATCTCCCATCCTGGTGGGCGTCATATGACGTCCTCGCATTCCCGCCGCCTGGGGGGCGCGCGCGATTGCCCGTTAAAACAACGGGACCGTGGGGATGTGTGTGTGTAAACACACAGCTCCACGTCCTGTCAGCGGAGGAGACCGATCATGTGATCCCAGTACGGAGGAACACATGATCGGTCTTCTCCCCTTGAGTCCCCTCCCCCCAAGTTAGAATCACTTCTATAGGGAACACATTAACCCCTACAGAGCCCCCTAGTGTTAACCCCTTCCCTGCCAGTCACATTTACACAGTGATCAATGCAATTTTATAGCAATGTGTGTAAAAAAAAAATTTGTCAAAAGTGTCCGCAGTGTCCGCCGCAAACACAGATCGCCGCCATTACTAGTAAAAAAATTTATAAAAAAAATTCAATAAATCTATCCCCTATTTTGTAGACGCTATAACTTTTGCAAACCGATCAATATACGCTTATTGGATTTTTTTTTTTTACCAAAAATATGTAGAAGAATACGTATCGTCCTAAACTGAGGAAAAAAAATATAAAAAAATTTTTATTATAGCAAAAAGTAAAAAATTTTAGTTTTTTTTCAAAATTGTCGCTGTTCTTCTGTTTATAGCGCAAAAAATAAAAAACGCAGAGGTGATCAAATACCACCAAAAGAAAGCTCTATTTGTGGAAAAAAAGGACGTCAATTTTGTTTGGGTGTAACGTCGCACGACCGCGCAATTGTTAGTTAAAGCGAGCAGTGCCGAATCGCAAAAAGTGCTCTGGTAAGGAAGGGTCAAAAATGGCCCGGTGCTGAAGCGGTTAAAGAAACTTTAAAAATGGTTGTGAAAAAGCCATAGCAATTGAAATTTGTTTATGTTATACACCACTTCAGCAAACTAAATGTCTTTCAGTAAACGGTTACTTTAATGGTATGAATGAAATATTTTTATTGTGTTGTCATGTAAGAAACATAGTAACATTAATAATGTTATTGCTAGACATAAAAACAATCAAAGACACAAATGGCATATGGCCTTGGAAGTATGCCATATTTAGGAATTCATTAGGCACACATATTAGACTCTGGTTGACAATAATACAATAGGGTTGGTGATGACAAACTCGTGAGCAAAGAAAATGTACCAGCATGATTAGATGATTTTCCACAGTATGAGGAAGGAAGGAAGCTGTTAAAACACTTAACGCAGACAAGAAAGGAGTTTGAAGAGTAATCTGGTGAAGCATATTTGGATGTTTCAATCACTTTTTTCCCACCAATGATAACCTCCATAATTAAAGACCTCTAAACCTCCGAAAGATGTTTGGACAAATGTAAAAAGCCAATTGCTACAATTTAAATGTTATCCAAAGGCATCCTTCTAGTGTTAGACCCTTTGTATTGGGTATTATAAGGCAAAATTGCATGTAAAACGTAACTGAAAATCATATAGTTTGCTTAATAACTGTGTATTTAGTAGTCATGTTCCTTTTCTTTTAGAATTTTTTTTACAGTTGATCTCCTGCAGCCTCTTTTGCAGTCAATGAATACCGCCCAGCTGTGGTTGCATCTCATTGCTCAGTGCGGATTCCTCAGTAGTGACAATGGTGGAAAGTATCCATGCAATCAGTATTGGCATGGAACCTCCACTAAAAGCACATGTGATAGGGTGACAGCGGAAGATGGGGACAAGGGGGACATGGGGATGGGGACAAAGCGTGGAGATGGGGACAAAGCGTTATCTCCCTAAAGCAGTAATTGCCTGAACAGGGACCCTAATATGGTTCTAAAGCCTAAAGGTTTTTTTGTACCTTAATGTACTCTATGCAATATGGTAAAAAAAAACTTCTGTGTCACCAAATCCCCTCCAGCTCCCCTTATACTAATCTGAGCCCATTCCTGATCCAGTGCTGTGTATGATAGCAATGACTCTCTCTGCTCTTTCCCTCCTCACAGAGAAGATTGATAGCAGCAGGAGCCATTGCCTCTTGCTACTGTTAATGAAAATCTGTAAATGGAAAGGGAAGCGGGGCCGAGCCACCCTATCTGTGTCAATAGACGCAGCCAGAGCAGCTCGGGAGCGAGCCTGCACGAATGCCCCTATTTGTGTCCCATTGCGGAGATTTCCCTTCACTTCCTGTCCCATAGCCAAACAGCAAGTAAGAGGAAATTCCTTCAAATTAACCACTTCAGCCCCGGACCAATTTGCAGCCAAAGGACCAGGCCCCTTTTTGCGATTCGGCACTGCGTCGCTTTAACTGACAATTGCGCGGTCGTGCGACGTGGCTCCCAAACAAAATTGGCGTCCTTTTTTTCCTACAAATAGAGCTTTCTTTTGGTGGTATTTGATCACCGCTGCGGTTTTTATTTTTTGTGCTATAAAAAAAAATAGAGCGACAATTTTGAAAAAAATGCAATATTTTTTACTTTTTGCTATAATAAATATCCCCAAAAAATATATAAAAAAAAATTTTTTTTCCTCAGTTTAGGCCGATACGTATTCTTCTACATATTTTTGGTAAAAAAATCGCAATTATCGATTATTGATTAGTTTGCGCAAAAGTTATAGCGTTTACAATGTAGGGGATAGTTTTATAGCATTTTTATTAATTAATTTGATTTTTTTTACTAGTGGTAAAGTGGCAGTGATCAGCGATTTTTATTGTGACTGCGACATTATGGCGGACACATCTGACATTTTTGACACATTTTTGGGACCATTGTCATTAATACAGAAATCAGTGCTATTTAAATGCACTGATTCCTATGTAAATGACAGTGGCAGTGAAGGAGTTAACCACTAGGGGGCGGGGAGGGGTTAGTGTGACGTGTGTCTTTTTTTACAGTAGGGGCGTGGCTTTACGTCTGACGTCACTGATCGGCTTTCCCGATGACAGGGAAAAGACGATCAGTGACAGGCAGTGTAGGAAGCACGGGGAGAGGTTTGTTTACACAGATCTCTTCCCGTTCTTCAGCTCTGTAACCCAATCGCGGGACACCAGCGGCGATCGGGTCCGCTGGTCCCGCGGTCATGGAGCTCAGGACCGGGTCGCGAGCGCGCCGCCGGCGGCGCGCGCGCGACCCACGGCTGGGCAATTAAAGGGCCACGTACAGGTACGTGGTTTTGTCCAGCCGTGCCATTCTGCCAACGTATATGTGCAGGAGGCGGTCCGGAAGTGGTTAAGGGAATCCCTTGGGGACACCAGGTCACCACAACTAGTGTCCTTAGTGGAAGATTTTCCTTCTATTCATTTTTTGAGGACCGCCCAAAATTTGGGTTTTCTTTTACTTTCAGTTTCAATGACAATGGCAAACATGACAAATATAGAGGATTTTCTTTTACTTTCACTCTATCCAAAACTAAAGAAAATGTTTTGCCTTTAGTTGCACTTTACCCTTATATAAGATTTTACTGTTTGCGTGTACATCTACATTAAAGTGGATGTAAACCCACTCTCATCCTTTATAAACTACTGCAATATTGGTTATCTAGAAGGATATGCATGCCTCCTGCATGTACAGTGGTGTGAAAAAGTGTTTGCCCCCTTCCTCATTTCCTGTTCCTTTGCATGTTTGTCACACTTAAGTGTTTCGGAACATCAAACCAATTTAAACGATAGTCAAGGACAACACAAGTAAACACAAAATTTGTAAATGAAGGTGTTTATTATTAAAGGTGAAAAAAAATCCAAACCATCAAAAAGTGATTGCCCCCTAAACCTAATAACTGGTTGGGCCACCCTTAGCAGCAACAACTGCAACCAAACGTTTGCGATAACGTGCAATGAGGCTTTTACAGCGTCCTGGAGGAATTTTGGCCCACTCATCTTTGCAGAATTGTCCTAATTCAGTTACATTAGAGGGTTTTCGAGCATGAACGGCCTTTTTAAGGTCATACCACAACATCTCAATAGGATTCAGGTCTGGACTCCAAAGTCTTCATTTTGTTTTTCTTCAGCCATTCGGTGGTGGACTTTGGTGTGTTTAGGATCATTGTCCTGCAGAACCCAAGTTCGTTTCAGAGTACACGAACAGATGGTCGGACATTCTCCTTCAGGATCTCTTGGTAGACAGCAGAATTCATAGTTCCTTTTATCACGGCAGGTCCTGAAGCAGCAAAACAGCCCCAGACCATCACACTACCACCACCATATTTTACTGTTGGTATAATGTTCTTTTCTGAAATGCAGTGTTCCTTCTACGCCAGATATACTTGGACACACACCTTCCAAAGAGTTCCACTTTTGTCGGTCCACAGAATGTTGTCCCAAGTCTTGGGGATCATCAAGATGTGTTGTGGAAAATTGAGACGAGCTTTGATGTTCTTTTTGCTCAGCAGTGGTTTTCTCCTTGGAAATGCAGGCCATTTTTGCCCAGTTTTCCTGATGGTGGAGGCATGAACGCTGACCTTAACTGAAGTGAGGCCTGCAGTTCCTTGGACGTTGTTGTGGGGTCTTTTGTGACCTCTTGGATGAGTCGTTGCTGCGCTCTTGGGGTAATTTTGGGCTCCTGGGAAGGTTCACCACTGTTCCATGTCTTCGCCATTTGTGGATAATGGCTCTCACTGTGGTTCCTGGATTCCCAAAGCTTTGGAAATGGCTTTATAACCCTTTCCAGACTATAGATCTCAATTACTTTCTTTCTCAAATTTCTTTGGGTCTCGGCATGATGTGTAGCTTTTAAGTCTGGTGGACCTTACTGTGTCAAGCAGCTCCTATTTAAGTGATGCCTTGATTGTGAACAGGTGTGGCAATAATCAGGCCTGGGTGTGGCTAGAGAAATTAACTCAGGTGTGGACAACCATGGTTATAGTATGTTTTAACAAGGGGGCAATCACTTTTTCACACAGGGCCATGATGGTTTGGATTTTTTTTCACCTTTAATAATAAACACCTTCATTTACAAATTGCATTTTGTGTTTACTTGTTTACTATTGTTTAAATTGGTTTGATGTTCCGAAACACTTAAGTGGGACAAACATGCAAAGGAACAGGAAATGAGGAAGGGGGCAAACACTTTTTCACACCACTGTATACTTATCTGTCAAATGTCTCCCCTCTGTCTGCTATGAAAAACTGCAGATTTTGTGGGTGGGTCTGTTTTCCAGGGCTTAGTGGATGGAGTCATGATGTCAGTAGACTCCCCGCCCACCTCTACACTCCCCTTATCAACATGCATTTTCTCCTGTGTATTTCTTACACTGAACTTCTGCTATGATCACTAACATCCAGTCAAAACCCAGAAAAGTCCCCACATGAGTTCAGCATGCCAAATCATGCTGAGGTGTGGAACAGCCAATCCTTGCAGAGCTGCTGAAGAAAGGAGTGGGGGTGGGAATTAAAAAAGAATGCATGCCTTAGGCTAGTGCACGAGATATGTTAATCACCTGTCAATCACAGCAAGGGGAAGAACGGACAAAGTTTTCACAGTTTGTCCGTTTTTATTTCACTGAAAAAAGATATGAGGATTGCTCAGAGCTGGATTAACTCTTTGTGGCAAACCTGGGCACAGCTGATCTGAAATCCCATACTCTATAATGTGCCAGACAAAAAATAAATAAAAAGTTTCGGGTTTACATCCACTTTAAGTACTATGTTAGTCATGTTAATGATCTCTTTTTAATATTATTATAAATATTAAATATTGCAAATTAATATTTCATATTTAACAGTTGCAGCTAGCAGTGTGTGATGAGTGAAGCAAAAACAGACCTTCCACTTCTGACTGCAGATAAAAAAAAGGATTCATTCTGCCAGAAAGCAAAAATATACTGCTGGGCTTGCATATTAGATTGCATAGCATGCTTTTTAAACAGTCATGAATGTATCCTACAATTTGTCCTGTAATTCCAATATTTATATTCTCCTTGCAAGGACAGAATACAAAGATAAATCTCTCAAAAAATACATGGCAAGCAATAAAACCCTAACAAAGATTTCTTATCCTTCCGTTCCGTGTAGAAAAATAAAAAGTTTTGACTGGGTTTAGGCTTTTATTGAGATACATTTATTTCAGCATGCAAAAAAAAGTCTACGCATACTGTAGGGCAATATTTTTTTATTCTGAACTATGAGGCAGTCTTAGGCCATATTTGAATTTGAAAATAATCTCCATAATTACCAGTAAAAAAAAAAAAAAAATATATATATATATATATATATATATATATATATATATATATATATATATATATATATATATTTATATATATATATATATACTGTTTGAGAAGCACTTAAAGTTGAGCTTGCAGTAAAACTTCCTGTAAAAATCAATTGTTGATAGTGTGACCAACAGGTACTTGCAAACAAAATAGTAGATTTTATACTTACCCTACCTACATCTTTTACCCGTGGCACCTAAGTGAGAATGAAAGTGGTATTAAACCCAAAACCAAAAATGAATTATATTGCAGCTTACCAATCATTAAATGTGGTGGATGCATTCGTTTTCTTTTCTTTGGCTTTTTCCCTCTGTTTTCACTTGGTGGTCTGGCCAGTAACATACTTCTTGTATTAGTGAGACACAACTCTGGATGAATGAGAAAAAAAAAGGCACAGCAGACAGCTGAATTGTCAGTCTGGGAGAAGGGGATGTGTTAAATGTATTATATATTTTTTTATAACTTTCTCGTTAATAAAATATTTTTATTGTTAAAACACATACAATGGCAGGGTACAGCAAAATGAAACATCCAAAGATGGAGTAGAGCAGTACAAGCACAATAACAGTACATGTCATACAGCAGTGATCCAAGAGATATCCAAAGAAAAGGCCAATGGCATTCTAACCAGAGAATTGAGCACAATGGGAAAATAAAACCACATATCATTATCAGTACAAAATCTAGGATCGAAAGAAAACCTATAAAAAATATCAAATCATGACTGCCACTGTAGAAATGTACATACAAGTGGGGAAAATAATTATTTGATCTCCTGCAGTTTTTGTCAGGTTGCCCACTTACAAAAAATGAAGGAGCTATCATTTTTATCATAAGTTTATTTTTTTTTTTCTTATGCTGTTTATTGGTAACGAGATGGATATCCAGTAAGCGGAGTGATCCGACACCAGTCTGTCTGCATAACCGCCTCCTGAGCCTTAAGCAACATTGCCTCATTCCCTAGACCCAAATCTATTCTAGAGAGACTCCCGTGTGAGGCCGAATGGCATGAATATTTCTTTTTTGTTGGGTTTTTTTCCCGCCATATGTCAGTCAGTCCCATTTCTCTTAGTACCCTGGCAAAGGGTGTGTGTCCCTCTGCGCCTGGCTTAACAGTGGTGGGGATAGGAAGTTTATCTAGCAAATGGTTCAGGTAGTTGTTATAGTCCCCAACAGCCAGAAGTGGAACATCCGGGTACTGTGCCATAAATCCCGCCAAACATTTCAGAACTTCTGATGAGTACATAAGTTTATTTTAAATGATAGAGACAGAATATCAACCACAAATCCAGAAAAAACTCACAAGACAAATGTTAAAAAATTGAGTTGCAGTTCAGTGAGTAATATAAGTATTTGATCGGCTACCAACCAACAATAATTCTGGCTCCCACACACTGGCTATAGTATGTGCTCATGTGGTACACAGATTAGTCCTGTATTGTACAGAACTGTATCTTGGATGAGAACCTTCTTCCCTCAGCCTAAACACTGAAGATAGGTCATGGATGGGTTCTCTAGCATGACAATGACCCAAAACATACTGCCAAAGCAACAAAGGAGTGGCTCAAGAAGAAGCACTTTAAAGTGGATGTAAACTGCATTAATGAAATTTGACCTAGGCACATCTATCTGTAGTGTTTACTTATCTCTCTCCAAAGCCCTAAGTCCTGTGTCTTGCTGTTGCTCGGTTCTTCTGTTATCAGCATGATAACTTCTGACATGTTCTCCTACAATCGAGATAAAACCAGCCTGAAATTTGTGTCGGGGATGGTGCATAGAAATAGATTAGCAGAAATCTGGTCTATTCCAGCACAGCTCTGCGCATTTCTTCCTTCCTCTGCCTACAGTGGATATAAAAGGTCTACACACCCCTGTTAAAATGTTAGGTTACTGTGATGTAAAAAAATGAGACAAAGATAAATAATTTCAGAACTTTTTCCACCTTTAATGTGACCCATAAACTGTACAACTCAATTAAACAAACTGAAATCTTTTAGGTGGAGGGAAGTAAAAATAAAAAATAAAATAATAATATGGTTGCATAAGTGTGAACACCCTTAAACTAATACTTAGTTAAAGCACCTTTTGATCTTATTACAGCACTCAGTCTTTTTGGGTATGAGTCTATCAGCATGGCTGCTCTTCTTTGCAAAAACACTCCAAATCTGTCAGGTTGCGAGGGTATCTCCTTTGCACAGCCCTCTTCAGATCACCCCACACACCCCCCTCTGGCTGGGCCATTCCAAATTTGTAATCTTCTTCTGGTGAAGCCATTCCTTTGTAGATTTGGATGTATGCTTTGGGTTGTTGTGATGCTGAAAGATGAAGTTCCTCTTCATATTCAGCTTTCTAGCAGAAGCCTGAAAGTTTTGTGCCAATATTGACTGGTATTTGGAACTGTTCATAATTCCCTCTACCTTGACTAAGGCCCCTGTTTCAGCTGAAGAAAAACAGCCCCAAAGCATGATGCTGCCACCACCATGCTTCACGGTGAGTATAGTGTTCTTTTGGTGATGTGCAGTGTTGTTTTTGCACCAAACATATATTTTGGAATTATGGCCAAAAAGTTCAACCTTGGTTTCATCAGACCATAACACATTTTCCCACATGCTTTTGGGAGACTTCAGATGTTTTTTTGCAAAATTTAGCCGGGCTTGGATATTTTTCTTCGTAAGAAAAGGCTTCCATCTTGCCACTCTACCCCATAACCCAGACATATAAAGAATACAGGAGATTGTTGTCACATGTACCACACAGCCAGTACTTGCCAGATATCCCTGTAGCTCCTTTAATGTTGCTGTAGCAGCCTCCCTGCCCAGTTTTCTTCATGTCTTTTCATCAATTTTGGAGGGACATCCAGTTCTTAGTAATGTCACTGTTGTGCCATATTTTCTCCACTTGATGATGACTGTCTTCATTGTGTTCCATGGTATATCTAATGCTTTGGAAATTTTTGTGTACCCTTTTCCTGTCTGATACCTTTTAACAATGAGATCCCTCTGGTGCTTTGGAAGCTCTCTGCGGACCATGGCTTTTGCTGTATGATGCCACTAAAAAAATGTCAGGAAAGACCTACTAGAGCAGCTGAACTTTATTTGGGGTTAATCAGAGGCACTATAAAAGATGACAGGTGTGTACCGACTCCTATTTAACATGAGTTTGAATGTGATTGCTTAATTGTGAACACAGCTACATCCCCAGTTATGCAACCAGAATATTTTATTTTTACTTCCCTCCCCTAAAAGGTTTTAGTTTGTTTTTTCAATTGAGTTGTACAGTTTATAGGTCACATTAAAGTTGGAAAATGTTCTGAAATGATTTATCTTTGTCTCATTTTTTTACATCATAGAAAACTGACATTTTAACAGGGAGAGTAGCAGCAGTGCTGAACTTTCTCCATTTATAGACAATTTGTCTTAAGCCCCATACACACGCTCGGATTATCCGAGGACCAGGTCCGTCGGATCATGTCCGTCATACTTTGTCCGATGTTGGTTTTGCGTACACACGGTCGGACAAAGTTGTCAGAAAATCCGATCATTCTGAACGTGGTGACGTTTGTTGCCTACGACGGGACTACGTAGAGGCTAGTAGCCAATAGCTTTGGTCTTGTAATGTGATCTGAGCATGCGTAGCACTTTGTCCGTCGGACAACGCTACACACGATCGGATTTGGTGTGATCGGACTGTGTTGTCAAAAAATCTATCCAGCAGGAGATAGGACTTTGTCCGTCGGACAATCCGACGTACACTGTCCGATGGTGCATACACACGGTGGGATTTTTCAACAACATTGTCCGATCGGACAGAATCCATGCGAAAATCCGACCGTGTGTATGGGGCTTTACCGTGGACTGATGAACAGCAAGGCTTTTGGAGATACTTTTATAACCCTTTCCAGCTTTATGCATGTCAACAATTCTTAATCGTAGGTCTTCTGAGAGCTCTTTTGTGCGAGGCATCATTCACATCAGGCAGTGCTTCTTGTGAAAAGCAAACCCAGAACTGGTGTGTGTTTTTTATAGGGCAAGGCAGTTGTAACCAACACCTCCAATCTCATCTCATTGATTGGACTCCAGTTGGCTGACACTTAGCTCTTGGAGATCTCATTAGTCTAGGGGTTCACATACTTTTTCCACCTGCACTGTGAATGTTTAGATGGTGTGTTCAATAAAAACATGGTAACATTTAATTTCTTTGTGTGTTATTAGTTTAAGCAGACTGTGATTGTCTATTGTTGTGACTTAGATGAAGATCAGATCACATTTTATGACCAATTTGTGCAGAAATCCATATCATTCCAAAAGGGTTCACATACTTTTTTTTGCAACTGTATGTAAGCTCATACATTCTGTTGGAGAACTTGTGCTTTTGAAAAATAACAGACTTGCCCAGCTGTCTAACATCTTTTTGACAATTACAAGAAGTCCATTTATGCTATGTTTTGTACTTAAAATTGAAAGTGAAAAATAACAGATTTGCTGGCTGGATTACCAGATGAAGATAGACGAAAGAAAGCCTAAAAAGAAAATGAATGCGGCCATCACATCTAAGAATTGGTAATCTGCAATATAATAAATGTTTGATTTTGGGTTTAACACCACTTGAAATCATGCTTTTTTTTCCCACATCCTAAGAATACAGAACTTCTCACGAGAATATGCTTTTGCAATGGATTGGAATTTGAGGTTTGCATCATTCACTGGAAATCTTCAGGGAAGGATAGTGACATTTCACCCAGCGATGTGGAAGATAAAAGTTAGCTAAGTAAAACATTTTTTTCTTAAAACATCTTGGAAATACTAACAGTCAGCAATTTTTTTACAGGGGGAGGGGACCTGAACATTGCAAGGGGACCTTACATAGTAGTAAAAGGCCCCTTTAAGCCGTTTGATGGAGCATCACCTTCGCCCACAGACTGTTTTCCCCTTCCCAGCCTGGAAACCAAACACAAGGAGGAATTGGATTAGCTGCTGCTGCAGCCTAGGACAGAGACTGGCTGAAGCCAACAAGGTGCCCTGTCCCTGGCAAACATGGCGAGGAAAATTACCATTGGATGCTACTGCAGCCTAGATTTAGGAAAGTTTGGCCAGAACACACAAGGAAAGTGGGGTGCTCAAGTATGCTGAGTAAGCTCTGAAAAGGCCTCTGTGAGCTGAGTACTGGGCTGCTTTGGGGCTGAAAGTCTAAGACCACCTGCTAAGGTACTGTGCTGTGAATCCAAGCTGCAGGTTGTAACTGCTTAGTATGCACCTAGGTAGAAAGAAACAATGTGCTGTTAGATTGATTTGAGAACCATGTGCTACTGTGCAGTGCTGTTTCAAAGAGTACCTGTTGCTACATGTACTGTGCTATTGTTCCAGAGTTGCTACTCTTCCAGTGCAGTGCATCAGAACCTTTGTAGGTGGTGAGAGCACCTTGTAGTGTTTTTTTTTTGCTATTCTTGCTGTTTTGGAAATAGTTCTGCTGAGAGGGGATTGTAACTATTTACCTTGGGAAACAAGTACTCCCAGATGGAAATGACCACTCCTACAAATAATCCAATGGCTCCAATGTTAACCAGTGGCTTAGCCAAGGCTTCATGCTCATAGATAGGTTTTTCAGTTGCCATTATTGTGCGTCTACTGTCTAACCAACCAATTTCTTTTTACAGAGCTTTTGCTTTGTTTAATACAGTCCATTTCAACATTTCCAGGTGTGTCAGTGTCACTTGGATCCAAGTACACGATGGGCTATCACTGGAGCAGGGCAGTAGGACCAAAACAATCCAGCGGCTCTTCTAGGGGTAGTGCTTCATAAGCATTATGTTAAGTTTGTTATGTCTGCTGTTTAGGGTTTTATGCTTCAGTGGTAAAAAATAATGACATTTTATAACATCTTATGCTGCTCATTGTACACATTTCTATATGTAACAAAAGATTCTCTGTCTTAAATATAACACAAGTCAGCCTCATAAAGTATATGTTTATTAAAGCAGATAATTTCACTTATCGCATCTGTTGTTCTAATAAACACAAAGTATTACAGATAAAAAGCTGTGTGCATTCATTTGATTTTCAGCATATCCTAGGGACATTTACAAGAAAAATTACAATATCTGACAATCTGTTCATGCAACTCGCTCTAACCATCAAGAAGCTTTTGCTGTCAACCACAAAAGAATTATAGAAAGGGTTTATAAAATGATAGCCCAGTCATCCACATGAAAACTATAATTAGATTGCTGAGTATTTTCCGAATTTGTTACATCCTTTTAAATGATTAATTAGTTATATCCTTTTAAATGATGAAGACGTTCTTAACAGTTGTATAGCAAATGCCAAGATACTCATTTGATCAGATTGAGTTAAAGTGATTTTAAAGGTTTTTTCTAAAATAACAACCATGTCATACTTACCTTCTCTGAGCAATGGAGCAGCCCAGATCCTCCTATTTTGGGGTCCCTCGCCAGTGCTCCTGGCTCCTCCTGCCTTCTGAGTGCCCCCATAGCAAACAACTTGCTATGGGGGCACTCATGCGGGTTTGATACTGAGCTGCACTGTTTGCGCCTATTGACACACAGTGCAGCTCAGTCCCACTAACTCTCTATGCTCACAGGAATTGACTGACAGCAGCTGAAGCCAATGGCTCCCGCTTCTACCAAGCCTGGAAGAGATGGGAGAGAAGAGCAGCGATGTTGTAGACATGTACAGCGCTGGATCGAGATCAGGTAAGTATTTCAGGGGGAGCTGACATTTCTTTACCTTAATGCAGAAAATGCATCAGTGTAAAAAAAACTTTTACTTTTACAACCACTTGTGATTCAAAAACATGTCTGCTGCATGGTGCTCCTCTTTCTGCTTGTACTTACCTTCCACATGTTTAACCACACTTTTGAGTGTCGGGGAACATGTGCTGACTACTTTCACAATGTATTTCTAGGAGCTTGAATGTCTGGACTCCAGACCTTCATGTCAAGGGAGGGGGCAGCAATGCATTTTGAGGGTGTTCCTTCTTTGTCAAGTCTGCCCCGAATGGTAACCATGGCCATTTATAACAAACAGTGGGGAGAAAAAAGCTCCACTCAATGCAGTACCAGCATTTCTTTCTCCCTTGTTTGTTATAAATAACCAAGATTACCGTTGCCACCCCCTCCCTTGCCGTGAGACTTTGCCACAAGGATTAACATCGGCAGAGAACGTTGCTTGAAGAGTGTCCATAGTATACTACAATGGGCGAATCTGCAAGCAACCAGCACCAGGACTTTCCACCTCTATCTGAAAGTCCCTACTGATGATGTGCTAATGATCGACCACGTTGGCAAAGAGCAGCTTAATGTAAAGTGTGCTTTATTATATATGGAATAAAAGAATGCACCTTTCACTGGATCTCACTCTCCTGTTCATTTTTTTTTTTTCTTTGTATTAGCAGCGATCTACCTGGACCAGAAATGAGAGCTGCAGGAACTAGATTGTTCATGCCATTTGGACCTTTATAAAAAAGGACTCTTTTCCCCTTCTTTCCCTTCCTGTTTAACGTGCATTAGGACTGTAAGAAACATTTTCTTGGTTTATATATTGATTGTGTAACTCAGACCCAGACTTTTTTGTTGCTTTTGTATAAATTGGGAATGGTTTAGACCCTGTTTAAAGTTGTATTGCTCTCTGTTTACAATTTGGAAGATTCTCAGTTGTTAACAGGGCAGAAAGTAAAAAGAAATCTGTTAAAGGTAGGCTTTCCCTTCTTATTGACAAGATTTCATATTACTTCTTGGAGTGCCTCTGGGACAGAAAGTGAGGGGAAATCTGCTCAGTGAAGACAAAGATTGTAAGAGAAATCTGTTGCTGAACAGTTATTTTGAAGACTTTTTTTTGCATTGGTACATGTCCTCCCATGGCAGTACCCAGTTCCCCATGCCCTTCTTTTAAAAATACCCTGAATGTTAACCTTGAACCTTCCACAAACTGAAGTGTGCCTGGTTCGCTCATCCCTAGCAGTGACACATAACTGTCACAGAAAAGACTAATGCCACGTACACACGATCAGAATGACGTACAAGACGTACAACGAGCCAAGAAAAAGGAAGTTCAATAGCCAGTGCGACTCCTTCTGCTTGATTCTAAACATGTGTGAGCTTTTGTGCAATGGAATTGTGTACACACGATTGGACTTTCTGACAACAAGTGAAGTTGTCGGAAAATTTGAGAACCTGCTCTCAAACATTTGTGTGCGGAAATTCCGACAGCAAATGTTCGATTGAGCATCGAACATTTCCCATCAGAAATTCCGATCGTGTGTACGCGGTATAAGGATTCTTTAAAGCAGAATTTCAGGTATGGCTATATTATATATATTTACATTGATCCAGCCTGGACCAATGTAACTACTCTATTTACAGCTGTGGCCAAAAGTTTTGAGAATAACACAAATATATATTTTCACAAAGTCTGTATTTTTAGATCTTTTTGTTAGATGTTACTATGATATGATTTACAGCGTCGCCTATGGAGATTTTTAAGTACTGAAGTTTGGCACCATTCCACAAGTGTGCACAATTTTAAAGTGTGACATGTTAGGTATCTATTAACTTGGTGTAACATCATCTTTCACATTATCCCCAAAAAATTTGGAAAACATTATGTGTTTTTTTTATTTTTTTATTCATGAAAAAGTTTTTTCCCAAAAAAACGCGTTTGAAAAATTGCTGCACAAATACTGTGTGACATAAAAAGTTGCAACAATCATAATTTTATTCCCTAGGGCAGTAATGGTGAGCCTTTGCACCCCAGATGTTTTGAAACTACATTTCCCATGATGCTTAACTACACTACAGAGTGCATGAGCATCATAGGAAATGTGGTTCCAAAACATCTGGGGTGCCAAGGTTCGCCATCACTGCCCTATGATGTCTGTTAAAAAAATATATGTAATGTTTGGGGGTTCTGACTGATTTTCTAGCAAAAAAAATATGATTTTTACATGTAGGAGAGAAGTGTCAGAATTGTCCTGGGTGGCAAGTGGTTAATTACCATAAGTACCGTATTTATCGGCGTATAACACACACAGGTGTATAACACGCACCCTAACTTTTTTTTAACAGATAATATTTATTAAAACATTGAACATATATAATACAGGGAAACCAAGGTCTGCACAAGTCAGATTGGACATATAAGAGTTAGCTTTACAACACATCATATAAACCAAGCCTAGAAGACACTTTAAGGAGGTATACAAGTTTCCTACTCAATCAGATTTTCCACTAGAGCATTAAAATATAAGTTATTTCCATATCCCCCAACTCCTAAATAAAAATTAAAAAAAAGAGGGGCGGGGGAGAGGGGATCCCAGCATAGAGCCGGACGGGGGGAGAGCAGAAGGATCCAGAAGAAAGGACTGAGGAATAAGAAGGAAGCACCACAACACCACAGCAAATCTGATTCCAAGAATGGGAAAAGAGTTTATCCATTCAGAAATTCAGCTGCACCGTGAGCATCAATCCAGGTGGACCATAACTTATCAAACTTTTTTGGACAGTATCTGTTTTCATAGGTTAATTTATACAGTGGTAAAAACTGCATTAACCGCAGACACCCAACTAGTGAGCGTAAGCGGATTGGGTTGTTTCCACCTAAGGAGAATCTCTCTACGTGCATAGTAGAGTGTAAAAAATAGACATAATTGCTTATCTAGAAGTAACAATATCTTCCATAATGCCCAACAGTGCCAGGCGGGGGTCAAGCTGTAGAGACCAGTCGCAGAGCTCAATAAGATCTGCAATCACAGAATTCCGATAAAAACTGTGGGTAAATAACCGCCAACCTCTGAGGGGTATAATAACCCCTATGGAGGAACTTTAACTGTATAAAGCGGTCCCTAGCCAAAATCATTGTCCCTATATAGGAGTCCACACACTCCTCCCAGTCATCAGTAGAAAGCACCGGTATGACCGTTTTCCACCTGTCAAAAGTCTTACTAAAGGGTTAAGTCTGTCAAATTAAGATATAAAGAGGATAGGGGTTCGTCCATCAATCTTGACATCAACAGCTTCTCAATCCTATCAGGCTCTAAAGTAATAGGTTCCCGAAACTGAGCCCGAAGTGCGTGGCGTAACTGAAAATATCAGAAGGACATACTTAGAGGCAGAGCAAATCCATCCCTCAGTGCAGCAAAGGAGGAAATTCTTCCCTCTTTGAAAACATGTTTTAGAGTAATATGAGGCGAAAAAGTACCCTCTATTCTATATATACCCCTCGCTTGGACCCACACACGAAGCGTAGTGCGCATAGGTCTAGTGACCCTGAGATGTGCCTTAGGTCCACAATAAACTAGATTAGTCAACGCAGCGTAGAAGCCTACCAGAGCTGCCTCTAGTGTAGTTGCCAGGTTTTGAGTGGAATGACTGTATCAGGGACCTCGTCCGTTGCGCGCTGTAGTGCGCATGCGCACGGGGCTGGCGCTCCGGCGCACAGGAAGAGATGGGGTAATGCTGCGGCGGCGCACGCGCGCTCGCGGCTCCACTGAGCGGCGCGCGCGCATGCGCACTAGCGTGCGCCCCATGTGACCAACCAGCTGGCCTATAAAAGAGAGGCCTTCACACCAAAACAATGCTGGTTCGTCTCTCAGCTGTCCTTGTTCCTTGTACCTGTACCTGCTGTTTGCTTCCTTGATTGACTACCCGCTGCCGACCCGGATCACCTTGACCATCCTGCTTCTCTCTAAACCTTGACCCTTGGCTTGCCTACCGGACTTCCCACTTGTCTCCAGTGTTTGACCCTCGGCCTGTACTTCGGATATCTGCTTCTTGCTGCCAGTACCTGACCCTCTGCCTGCCTTTGACCCTGCCTTATCTCTCCGCCTGGTTACCTCGTTCTGGACTTGTCTACCCGTGTTTGACCCCCTAGCTTGTGCCTGACTAATCTGCTGTGTTTTACCTCCAGCCTGCCTACCAGTGTTTGAGCCTCAGCCAGGATCCCAGTCTCCGGCACATCTCCTGTCTTCAGCATCCAGGCCCACGCCTAGCCATCACCAACAGGTGGCTTGTGCCTCTTGGTGCCAACTGCCTTCTGTCTCATCTCCAGGGGCAGTGGGCGCTGAGTCGCAAGGGCAACCGCTCTCGGCATCTTGGCCTCGGTGAGTACTTGATTCCTGATAGTACGAACCAGCCATGACAGAGGCCAACAGAGCGGGATCTCCTTTGGAGATGTTATGTCAACAGGTGTCATCCCTCATGGAGGCGGTGCAGAAATTACAGGAAGGCTATGCCCAGGTTGATACCCGCCTCCAACAACTGGCAACTGCTTCTCCTGCTGCCAACCCAGCTTCCGGGTCAGCCAGCGGGGCCTCCGCACCTCAAATGCAAAATCCACCTGCTATGATGATGGCTGTGCCAGAACCCAGGGTACCTATCCCCGAGCGTTTTTCAGGCGACCGTAGAAAATTCAGGTCATTCAAAAACGCCTGCTCCTTGTACCTCGCTTTACAACCCCGGACCTTCGCCTCTGAAATTGTAAAGGTGGGATTCATCATTTCTCTGCTTTCAGAAGAACCCCAGACCTGGGCTCACGGTCTCATGGAGCAAAGGAACCCCTTGCTGAACACCGTGGATTCTTTTTTTGAAGCTATGGGCCAACTGTATGATGACCCCCAACGTACTGCCACAGCCGAAGCTACTCTTCATACCCTCTCCCAGGGGAGAAGACCAGTAGAGGACTATACTGCGGAGTTCCGTAAATGGTCGGCCGACACAACATGGAATGAGGCAGCCCTCCGCTACCAGTACCGGCTAGGATTGAATGAGGGTCTCAAGGATGAGTTAGCTCGTGTTGAGACTCCCACGACCTTAGAAGAACTCATCCAGTTGACTACTAAACTGGACCGGCGCATGCGTGAGCGCCGTTCCGAGCGCCTACAAGGATCTCGACCAGTGTGGGGGTCCCCAAGAGGTCCTTCCATGTATCCAACCACTCCCTTGCCTACCGGCACCTTGGCATCAGACGGGGAACCTATGCAACTAGGTCTAGTCCGCCCCCGCCTGTCTCAGGAGGAACGCCAACGTAGACGCAGATCCAACCTATGTCTCTACTGTGGAGGATCCGGTCATTTCCTACAGAATTGTCCCATCCGGCCCAGTAAGTTGCCACCTCAGCACACTATGAACTGTCAAAATCCTAATCTTACTCAGGCTTATGTGACTCTCTCTGTCTCCCTACAGCTGGCGGGAAAGAGGATTCGGTTACCGGCCGTAATTGACTCCGGGGCTTGCAGCTGCTTTTTGGATGTCTCCGTTGCCAAGGAATGGCAGATCCCATATGTTAATAAAGGAAGACCACTGTTGGTTCACTTGGCTGACGGGTCTCTGCCACATTCGGGGCCAGTCACACTGGAGACAGCACCTATCCTTACCACCACGGATTCTGGACATCAGGAGCTTCTACGCTTCGACCTCATCTCATCCCCAATGTTCCCTATTATTCTAGGACTTCCTTGGCTACAAGCCCATGACCCTCAGATCCATTGGGACCGGAAAGAGGTCTCCTTCTCTTCTCCATACTGCCATTCACATTGCCTGGCACCACCTCCAAATGCTCATCTGGCTGTTGTCATGGCACCTGAAAACTTGCAACACATTCCCCCAGCGTACCAGGACTTTAAAGATGTGTTCGACAAAAAAAAGGCCGATCATCTACCCCCACACCGGGCCTATGACTGCCCTATTGAATTACTCACTGGGTCTGAGATCCCTTTCGGACGCATATTTCCCCTGTCGGAGACCGAGCTAAGAGCTCTTAAAACTTATATTGATGAGAACCTCGAGAAAGGTTTTATTCGGCCATCTACTTCCCCAGCCGGGGCTGGCATTTTCTTTGTAGGCAAAAAGGATGGCTCTCTTCGACCCTGCATCGATTATAGGGAGTTAAACAAAATTACTGTCAAGAATCGGTACCCACTACCGCTTATCCCAGAGCTCTTCCAGCGGTTCCGAACAGCCAAGGTATTTTCCAAACTCGACCTGCGAGGTGCCTACAACCTCGTCCGGATCCGCGCAGGGGATGAGTGGAAGACTGCTTTCAGGTCTAGGTTTGGCCACTTCGAATATCTTGTGATGCCTTTCGGCCTTTGCAACGCTCCGGCCACTTTTCAACACTTGGTGAACGACATCTTCAGAGAACACTTGGATGATTTCCTAGTCGTTTATCTGGATGACATCCTCGTCTTTTCAGCAACCTTGGAACTCCATCGGGAACATGTCAGATGGGTACTTACCGTCCTCAGGGCCCATCAATTATATCTCAAAGCGGAGAAATGCGAATTTGAAAAATCTACAATCCAATTCTTAGGATTCATCATCTCCACCAAAGGTACGTCGATGGATCCTCAGAAAGTCAAGGCAGTGGTAGAGTGGTCACCTCCCAAAGATAAAAAGTCGGTGCAACGATTCATTGGCTTCGCCAATTTTTATCGGCGGTTCATCGTGGGATTCTCTGCCATCGTTGCCCCGATTACTCAACTAACCCGCCAGCAAAATCGTTTTCGGTGGACGCCGGAGGCTCAGGAAGCCTTTATCAAATTGAAAACACTTTTCACCACTGCTCCCATTTTACGGCATCCGGACCCGCTGCTCCCTTTCGTATTGGAGGTAGACACCTCAGATTCGGCCACTGGGGCCATTCTCTCTCAACGGCATGGGCCAAAGGCTCTTCTCCATCCAGTGGCTTTCGCTTCTCGGAGATTAAGTCCTCCCGAAAGGAATTATGACGTGGGTGATCGGGAATTACTAGCTATTAAATGTGCTTTGGAAGAATGGAGGTATCTTCTCGAAGGGGCGGTCCATCCGATTACCATCTTCACCGACCATAAAAACCTCGAATACTTACGGACTGCCAAGAGGTTAAGACCTCGCCAAGCCCGATGGGCACTCTTCTTTTCAAGATTCACGTTCCACATCTCCTACCGACCTGGGTCCAAAAATGGCAAGGCAGATGCTCTCTCCCGCATCTCGTCGGAGTCCGCCCAAATAACAGAACCCAGCACCATCCTAGCTCCCCAGAATTTCTTACTACTTACCCCAACAGACCTATCTTCTGCTCTCCATACAGCATCAACTCTTTGCAGAGATCCTATTGTGGCTTCCTTGGAAAGGCGTGAGAACCTGCTTTGGCATCAAGACAAAGTCTTTGTTCCTCAAGAAGTGAGACCCTTAGTCCTAAGAACCTTCCATGACCACAAGCTAGCGGGGCACTTCGGAGTCCGGAAAACAGCGGAACTCATCTCCCGCACCTTCTGGTGGCCAGGCTGGCGACAAGACTGCCAAAACTATATCTCCTCCTGCATACCTTGCCAACGGAACAAGGGGGCCAAAAATAGACCTTGGGGGTTACTAAAACCACTACCCATCCCGGAGCGCCCCTGGGCCGACATCTCGATGGACTTCATCGTAGACTTACCACCCTCAGAGGGGTTTTCTACCATCCTGGTAGTAGTGGACCGGCTGTCCAAGATGAGCCACTTCCTGCCTATGGTTGGCACTCCCACGGCTTTAGAAACGGCCAACATTTTTATTAAGGAGATTGTCCGGCTCCATGGGGTCCCCAAGAGCATTGTCTCGGACAGAGGCTCTCAATTTACTTCAAAATTTTGGAAGGAACTGTGCAAGTCTCTAGGAATCAAGGTCTGCCTTTCATCAGCCTACCATCCACAGAGCAATGGACAAACAGAGCGTACCAACCAGACGCTTGAACAGTATTTACGCTGTTTTTGTTCCTCAGCTCAAGACGATTGGGCCTCCCTATTGGCTTATGCAGAATTCGCGTATAATGGCTCCTCCCATTCAACCACTAATCAAACTCCCTTCTGGGCAAATTTTGGCTTTCATCCATCTTTCCTCCCAAACGTCTTCCCTGAATCAGCAGCTCCAGCGGTACAAGAAAGGCTAGAATCCATCCAGTCCAACTTTCAGGAACTCCGGAAAACAATGCAACAGGCACAAGAGGATTACAAAAGATTTCACGACAAAGGTAGAAAGGCTAATCCCTCTTTTAAAACAGGGGAGAAGGTATGGTTGTCAACCACCCATCTCAAACTCTCGTGCCCTTCACGCAAACTGGGCCCTAAATTCATCGGGCCATTTGAAATTAAGAAGATGATAAATCCGGTGGCTTTTGAGCTTTCACTACCCAAGACATACAGAATACACCCGGTATTTCATGCCTCGCTGCTAAAACCTCTGGTCCCCAGTCCTTTTCCGGATAGAGAAGAACTTCCTCCACCTCCTGTCACAATTGATGGTAACGAAGAGTATGAAGTGGAATCTCTACTGGGTTGCAGGAAAGTGGGCCGCCAGCTCCAATACTTGGTGAAATGGAAGGGGTACCCTCCGGAAGACAACTCCTGGGAACCATCCAAAAATTTTCATGCCCCTAGGATGATCAGGATCTTCCACCAAGAACATCCTGAGTTAATAGATAGCTTGGGCGTCCGGAGTCCGCCCCTCAGGGGGGGGCACTATCAGGGACCTCGTCCGTTGCGCGCTGTAGTGCGCATGCGCACGGGGCTGGCGCTCCGGCGCACAGGAAGAGATGGGGTAATGCTGCGGCGGCGCACGCGCGCTCGCGGCTCCACTGAGCGGCGCGCGCGCATGCGCACTAGCGTGCGCCCCATGTGACCAACCAGCTGGCCTATAAAAGAGAGGCCTTCACACCAAAACAATGCTGGTTCGTCTCTCAGCTGTCCTTGTTCCTTGTACCTGTACCTGCTGTTTGCTTCCTTGATTGACTACCCGCTGCCGACCCGGATCACCTTGACCATCCTGCTTCTCTCTAAACCTTGACCCTTGGCTTGCCTACCGGACTTCCCACTTGTCTCCAGTGTTTGACCCTCGGCCTGTACTTCGGATATCTGCTTCTTGCTGCCAGTACCTGACCCTCTGCCTGCCTTTGACCCTGCCTTATCTCTCCGCCTGGTTACCTCGTTCTGGACTTGTCTACCCGTGTTTGACCCCCTAGCTTGTGCCTGACTAATCTGCTGTGTTTTACCTCCAGCCTGCCTACCAGTGTTTGAGCCTCAGCCAGGATCCCAGTCTCCGGCACATCTCCTGTCTTCAGCATCCAGGCCCACGCCTAGCCATCACCAACAGGTGGCTTGTGCCTCTTGGTGCCAACTGCCTTCTGTCTCATCTCCAGGGGCAGTGGGCGCTGAGTCGCAAGGGCAACCGCTCTCGGCATCTTGGCCTCGGTGAGTACTTGATTCCTGATAGACTTGACCACCAGCGAGCCGTTATCAGTACCGCAGCCCAGTAGTATAACTGCAGGTTGGGGAGGGTGAGACCTCCCTGGGAGAGATGCAATTGGAGAGTTGTTCTGGCCAATCGAGGGATCTTACACGCCCATATAAATGAAGAAATGACACTATCCAATCGGACAAAAGTCGCCTTAGACACTGGGACTGGGGTATTCCTAAAGAAATAAAGACATTTTGGTACATAAAGCATTTTAATTAAATTAACTCTACCCACAGGTGACAACGGCAGAGTATGCCAGGTCTGGCACTTACGTGCAAATTGGGAGATCAGGGGTACTAAATTATACTCCAGATAGGTATCCAACGTATTACACACTTTTTTCCCCAGATACTTGAATTCCTATATCCACTGTAATGGCGTATGGGTATCGCCCAAGGGCCGAGGGGTGAAGGGCAAAAAGGACTGACTTTACCCAATTGATACGGACCCCTGAGAACCTACCAAACCCATCTATAACATGCAGTGCAGCTCGTAGGGAAGAATCCGCATCCTGCAGATACAATAGTGCGTCATCTGCATATAGTGATAGTTTTTCATGGGGCCTACCCGTATACCCTTCACCCCAGGGTTACGCCGAAGAAGAATCGCAAAGGGTTCAATGGCCAGCGCAAATAACCCCTGGGGGGGGGGCAACCCTGCCTCATCCTTCTAGAGAGAGTGAAGGGAGATCAAAGTACACCATTAACCCTCACTCTTGTCACTGGACTGCGGTTTAACTGTTTTATCCAACTTATAAACTTGGTCCCAAACCCAAAACACTCCAATACTTTCCAGACAAAATCAAATGCTTTTTCAGCATCGAGCAAAGCAACGATCCCCAGGGATTCCTCCGTTGCTGTCGCCATATCAATATGTGTGCACAATCGTCTAATATTTATATCAGTCCCCCTTCCCGGCATAAAGCCAGATTGATCGAATGTAGGGAGGTAATGACCGTATTCATCGTTGGGCCAGGATTTAACAATTTGGCATCTACGTTCAATAATGAGATAGGACAATATGAGGCACACTGTTCTAAGTCTTTCCCCGATTTAGGTACTACCATGATCGCTGCATCTGACATAGTCAGAGGCAAACAGTCCTCCCTCAATGAATGCACTAACATTGAGTGTAACCTGAGAGCTAACTCTTCCATGTAATTCTTAAAGAATTCCACCGGAAAACCGTCCGACCTGGTCTTTTCCCAGTCTGGAGAGAGGAAATTGTGGTTTGAACCTCTTTAAGGGTGATAGGGGAGTCTAAGTGGGCTCTATATTCGTCAGTCAGGACCGGGAAGTCAATGGTTAAGGTTAAGTACGTGTCTAGGTAGTCCTTGGTGTAAGTAACTTTTGAGGTATAAAGTTCTGCATAGAAGGCCGCAAAGCAATCTGTAATGGGCCCGAGTCTGTAAGTATCTCACCAGTAGAGGTCTTTATACAAGGAACATTCATGACCGGGGATTGTTCACATGCTAGCCAGGCCAGAAGCCTTCCCGTGGGTTCACACTGTTCAAAGATCCTCTGAGATTGCTGTAGCAATTTTTTCCTGGTCAGGGAGGTACTCAGAAGAACCCGAGCTGTCGCTTCTTGTAATTTACTGTAATCCTGTGGGTCTGTCAGACTTCATGTACCTGACTGATGAGCCCGGTATAGCAGGGGAAGGCCTCCCTTACGTGTCTGGTTCGCGGCCCCTGGTAGTATAGACAGGAGGCACGGGAGCATAGAGTGGTATCAGAGCCTTGCAGGTAACTGCAAGAGGAAAGGCCCAAAGGTCCCGGTTCAGGTGGAGAGGTGATCACTAGACAGCTGGACACTGGCAGCAGATGCAGAGCAAGAGCTGAGCAGGCAAGTCCAATCACAGGCACAGTCGGCAACAGGTGGGCAGCGCAGTACAGAGGAGCAGGCAAGTTCAGAGTCCAGGTCACAGGCAGGGTTGGCAACAGGCGGGCAGCGCAGTACAGACGAGCAGGCAGGTTCAGAGTCCAGGTCACAGGCAGGGTTGGCAACAGGCGGGCAGCGTAGTACAGAGGAGCAGGCAGGTTCAAGGTCAAAGACAAGCCGGGGTCAGATGCAGGAAGAAGACAGGATAGTCCAAAGGGCAAGCCGGGTAATCAGGAGATCAGATGCTCAGACAAAGTAACGGGTGCTAGGATACGGGGAGCTGCAGATCGGACAGCACCAAGCAAAGTGCATGGACATCCTAAATAGGCTGATTGGTGCCAACGCGCACAGGCGCACGCACCCGCACAAGCGCACGCACATCCGCACAAACAGGGTCTTTAGTCAGAACATATTGTTGCTCTAAGCTAGAAGCTTTCCCCTCAGCTTCACCCAGTTCAGCTTACTCTCCTGCGCACCTGACCTATCAAAAGTTGGTACTGTCCTCTACTAAAAGCCTTAAAGGTAGGCATCCCAAACAACTGCCTCAGCAGCGTTGTCAAGGTTAAGTCCCCAATATATGAGCAACTGCAGCCGAAACACATTATCCACCTCCAGGTCTGCAATCCAGTATCTGGATAGTCTCCACAGCTTGTCATTCATATTTTGGGATAAAGAAATCTGCACCAGCACCGGTGCATAATCAGAAATCCCTCTAGCCAATATATTCGCCTGTTGAATCCTGGAGAGGAGAGGACCCCTGCATAGGCCAAGTCTATGTGGGAGTATGTTTTGTAGGTGGCAGAATGCATGTATATTCTTCTAGAGGTCAGATGTTTCCACCTCCAGACATCCAGCAAGTCTCCTCCCAACATGCCAATTCCATATGGAGGCCCCTATCAGCAGAGAGTCTGCCCACTCCAGGATCTGGAAGTATGTTAAAGTCACCCATGATTAGAATATTATCCGTAGCACAATTAGCCACCATCATAATTATCCTATGAAGCAGTTTAGTTGAGGCTGGAGGTGGCAAATACACGCCCACCAGCACCAACTCCAGGCCATCAATCCGCATGTACCAACACATACCATCCATCTGGGTCCAGCTCCAATTGTAACAATTGAAAGGGCAAGGACTTTCGAACTAGAATACTCACACCCCTGGCAAATTTTAGAGAAGGTTGAATGGTAATGAAACCCTATCCAGGGTTTTTTAAGGCTGAGTGTTTTATGTTTTATATGAGGATTATGATCCTTTAAGAAACAAACTGCTTGACAGGTGAATTGAGCCCTCGTGTGTTCCATGATACTACATGACATGTGAAGGACCTAACCCACAGTCCCTTAAGCCATCCATTAAACATAATACCTAACCCCTCCAAATCCCCTCACAAATGACATGACAAGATTTTGGAGTAAATGGCCTTGACGGCCTTTTATTAACAATTACCGTAAAATTAAATAAAAAACATTTTAAATAACTCTTAACCAACTTTATGTACTTTTGGGGTCTTTTCGGGGAACCCCACCCCACTGGTCACTGCGCCAAACTTCTTTAAACTTTAGGCCTCCGGTCGCAAGCCCCCAGACCCGGAGACAGTATTCAACCTTCGCAGTGACCTACCTTTAACCCCTTCCTGGTTAACCTCTCGTTAACCGGAAGGTACCTGATAACCCCCATCCACAGATGGGTACCAACCATGTTAACCCCACCCCAGAGATGGGTACCAACCATGTTAACCCCATCCCACAGATGGGTACCAACCATGTTAACCCCCATCCCACAGATGGGTACCAACCATATTAACCCCATCCCACAGATGGGTACCAACCATGTTAACCCTCATCCCACAGATGGGTACCAACCATGTTAACCCCCATCCCACAGATGGGTACCAACCATGTTAACCCCCATCCACAGATGGGTACCAACCATGTTAACCCCATACCACAGATGGGTACCAACCATGTTATATATGCATATAATCACCATATTCTCTTTCTCCAAAGACCCAACCAACCACTGCCCGGGCTGTCCTTACAGCCCCTATTATAATTGACCATACTCGGGAGGGTGGGTGGGAATCTTCTCCTCCGTCGCTCACTGATGACGTCACTCTACTTTCTTCTTCCTAACTTCCTAACCGAGCCTCCCCTGCTTTAGCCCCCCCCCCCTTTTCTTAAAAGGGACAACTTTTTTCTCCACAAGCATGACTGTGCTGTCCACACCTGTCATGCAGTCCCTACGCCAATGCTTTTCTCTCCTTCTGCTCCGGGACTCTCTTTAAAATGAGCCATAGCAACAAGAGAGAAGAATTATTGCCCAGGAGCTCAGTGTACTTACATACCCAGATGGAACGGCAGTGCCCAGCCCTGAATCCTACTAATACATTGTACAGCAGCAAGTCCTCTGAAATGTGCATTTTCAAATAAAACAGCAATAACAGGTAATACAAAAGTCCCATATCCCAAAAACATTTTCCCACTCCCCTCTCCCTACAAACCCCTCAAAACTGAGGGAGGCCCAAATCCCCAAACTGTTAATGGCGAAAATTCACCCCTTGGGGGCAGTGTGTGCAAGAGACAAAGGGTCCTTTGCCAAAATGAGGAAAAACTAAAATAAATCAGAACAAAAAGGGTAAGTATACTGCAAAAAGGCACCCAGCAGTACTGGGGGTACAAAGCTTGAAGAAACAGTAAATGTTACGAACAAAGCAGTTTACAGTGTATCCAAGTACCTCCGTTCTCCCAGGATCCTTTCAAGATAGGAAGGGGTGGGGGGTTCATATAGGAAAGGGAAGGTCAGTACCCAAAGGTGAGAATTACAGGAGTCCCCAATTAGCACCCCTCCGGTTACAAACTGCTGGATGGTCACCTTCTCTGTGGCACTTCAAGACCATGGGGTATCCTCATGTGTAGAGAAGAGACAGGCACTCAGGCTCCCTAGCTTGGCATGGAGATGAGTGAGGGGATGATAGCCCCCACCCAACTCCATATCATTGCATAGCTCTTAAGGGGAAATTTTTTTTTATTGCATTTTAGTGTAAATATGAGATCTGAGGTCTTTTTGACTGCAGATCTCATATTTAGGAGGTCCTGTCATGCTTTTTTTCTATTACAAGGGATGTTTACATTCCTTGTAATAGGAATAAAAGTGACACAATTTTTTTTTTTTAAAAGAACAGTGTAAAAATTAAAAATAAAAGGTAAAATAAATAAGAAAAAAATATTAAACGCATCCCGTCGAGCTCGCGTGCAGAAGCGAACGCATACGTGAGTAGCACCCACATATGAAAACGGTGTTCAAACCACTCATGTGAGGTATCACCGCAATTGTTAGAGCAAGAGAAATAAATCTAGCCCTAGACCTCTTAAGGGTAAAAGTTTGTCGCCATTCCACGAGCGGACGCAACTTTGAAGCATGACATGTTGGGTATCAATTTGCTCAGCATAACATCATCTTTCACAATATAAAAACATTTTTAAAAAGTACATTTTTTCCAAAAAAAGTGTGCTTGTAAGACCACTGCACAAATACAGTGTGACAAAAAGTAGGTTTAGGAGATATTTATTGGACCTACAGGTAAGCCTTAATCTAGCTTACCTGTAGGTCAAAGTGGTTTGTAAGGGTTTACAACCACTTTAAAGTGTGCACTATCAATGTAAATTTAGTTTTTTTCCCAGAACTGTAACGGAGTTCTGAGGCTTAATTGTACAGGATTTACTTTGGCATGAAGTTCCGCCTGGTCATAGGTGCAGTGAGGCACCTGTGACAGGCTGAGAACCAAGCCTGGTTGGACGTCTTAGGTACCAATCTTTCCCGGAGCCAATCAGTGGGCGCGTCTGGCCCCGCTGCGTAGTCTGGGAAGGGGTACTTAAGGTGCTGAAGTCACATGTTCAGGGTTCGGCTGCTGCTTTGATTCCTGGTTTCGGTCCGGGGCAGCCCCGTGAGGGGTCACGGGCCCAGGAGTGTCTGCCCTCCCCGCAAGCATGGTCAGTCTGATCAGCCCCAGAGTCCCTCATGGTCTGGGGTGGGGATACGTCCGTTCCCGAGCCTCGGAACTGGTTAGTTCGAGGCCCAGTAACTGAAGGAGGATTTGGAGGCGTCCCGGTGTGCTCTCTGTATTGGAGGGACACGGCAACTCGTACAAGTGACCAGGGGAGGACTCTTCGGAGGAGGGTCAACAAGCTGGCTGCTCAGTAAGAGCCTGGGAGCTGAGTTGTATGGACACTAAAGCATCCACACTTCCCACAGTATCGCCAAGAAGGCTGAGAGATCCAGGTACTGTGAGAAAGGTTCCTACTTATCTTCAGTTACAATCTAGTCTGTGGCAGAGACTTTGCTAAGTTTTCTGGGTCACATGCTGGTTGCTAGATCTCTGGCTAGAGGTTTATCCAGCAGTGAAGCGCCCAGTTGCGAGTGGCTACTCTCTGGGCTAACTATAGACATTCAGTGGATGTCAGCAGTTCAAAGTGCCTGAGTTTTATCACCTATGCCCTCTATTCCCATCTGAGACTTTGTTACTGTTGGATGTTACCCCTGCACAGAGGCGTTGCTAGGGGGGTGCGGGGGGTGCGGTCCGCACCCGGGTGACACCCGCTAGAGGGGTGACACCCTCCCTGTTTTTTTTTTTTTTTTTTGTGCTTTTTTTTTTGTGCTTTTTTTTTTGTGCTTTTTTTTTTTTTTTAGCTGCCGTTTATTTTTTGGTTTATTTATTTTTTGATTTTTTAACTGCAGTGCCGGCCCGTTCACTTCACCCCCGCAGCCCGCTGGCCCTGGGCTGAAACAACATTACACACCGCAGCAGCGCCTGGTGTCCTCCTTCCAGCCTTAGCCGGCCCTGTCACATCTCAAAGTGTGGAGTGCAGACACAGGATGATGACGTGACGTCACAACACTGTGTCTCCGCTCCGCCCGGGCGGCACGGCAGCTGCAAGTTGTGAAGCTGCCCTCCTGAGCCTCCTCTCCAGACGCCCGGCGCCCGTATTGTAAACAGGTACGGGGGGGGTCCAAGCCAGCCCAGCCAGGTTGCTGAGTTGTGTGTGTGGTGGGGGGGGGGCGCCGGCGGGGGGGGGGTTGCCATGATACCCACACAGACACGCCACCAAAGAGCTGGTGGGAGGAGGAGGGGGGACTCTCAGTGTCTGGCGCGGCAGCCCTGGCTGACCTTTTAATTTTATGGCTATGCAAGTATGATGGGGGGGGGGGGGGGTGCAAGGTGATCTGCTACAGCTATGAATAATATTTATGGTGGATAATAATGTATATATATATATGGATTATGGCTATGCAAGTATGATAGGGGGGGCCGGGGGTGCAAGGTGATCTGCTACAGCTATGAATAATATTTATGGTGGATAATAATGTATATATATATATATATATATATGGATTATGGCTATGCAAGTATGATAGGGGGGCCGGGGGTGCAAGGTGATCTGCTACAGCTATGAATAATATTTATGGTGGATAATAATGTATATATATATATATATGGATTATGGCTATGCAAGTATGATAGGGGGGGGGGGGGGGGGCAAGGTGGTCTGCTACAGCTATGAATAATATTTATGGTGGATAATAATGGATATATATGGATTATGGCTATGCAAGTATGATAGGGGGGGCCGGGGGGGTGCAAGGTGGTCTGCTACAGCTATGAATAATATTTATGGTGGATAATAATGGATATATATATATGGATTATGACTATGCAATTTGGGGGGGGGGGGGGGTGACACCATGTTATACCGCACCAGGTGACACCAACCCTAGTGACGCCACTGCCCCTGCAAAATAAAAATCCTCAAAAAGTCTTTGTGTGTCAGCATCTGAAGTTACTGGGTACTAACCCTGGGAACCCTAGACATCAAAGGACGAGCTACAAGGAGGTAATCGGTAAGCCCAGAAAAGTCAAGGCCGTCCCTAGGGGTTATGGCCGCTACATATATACAGTGGTGTGAAAAAGTGTTTGCCCCCTTCCTCATTTCCTGTTCCTTTGCATGTTTGTCACACTTAAGTGTTTCGGAACATCAAACCAATTTAAACAATAGTCAAGGACAACACAAGTAAACACAAAATGCAATTTGTAAATGAAGGTGTTTATTATTAAAGGTGAAAAAAAATCCAAACCATCATGGCCCTGTGTGAAAAAGTGATTGCCCCCCTTGTTAAAACATACTATAACTGTGGTTGTCCACACCTGAGTTCAATTTCTCTAGCCACACCCAGGCCTGATTATTGCCACACCTGTTCACAATCAAGGCATCACTTAAATAGGAGCTGCTTGACACAGTAAGGTCCACCAGAAGATCCTTAAAAGCTACACATCATGCCGAGACCCAAAGAAATTCAGGAACAATTGAGAAAGAAAGTAATTGAGATCTATCAGTCTGGAAAGGGTTATAAAGCCATTTCCAAAGCTTTGGGAATCCAGCGAACCACAGTGAGAGCCATTATCCACAAATGGCGAAGACATGGAACAGTGGTGAACCTTCCCAGGAGTGGCCGGCCGCCCAAAATTACCCCAAGAGTGCAGCGACGACTCATCCAAGAGGTCACAAAAGACCCCACAACAACGTCCAAGGAACTGCAGGCCTCACTTGCCTCAGTTAAGGTCAGCGTTCATGCCTCCACCATCAGGAAAAGACTGGGCAAAAATGGCCTGCATGGCAGAGTTCCAAGGAGAAAACCACTGCTGAGCAAAAAGAACATCAAAGCTCGTCTCAATTTCTCCACAACACATCTTGATGATCTGTGGACCGATGAGACAAAAGTGGAACTCTTTGGAAGTTGTGTGTCCAAGTATATCTGGCGTAGAAGGAACACTGCATTTCAGAAAAAGAACATTATACCAACAGTAAAATATTGTGGTGGTAGTGTGATGGTCTGGGGCTGTTTTGCTGCTTCAGGACCTGGAAGACTTGCCGTGATAAAAGGAACTATGAATTCTGCTGTCTACCAAGAGATCCTGAAGGAGAATGTCCGACCATCTGTTCGTGTACTCAAGCTGAAACGAACTTGGGTTCTGCAGCAGGACAATGATCCTAAACACACCAGCAAGTCCACCACCGAATGGCTGAAGAAAAACAAAATGAAGACTTTGGAGTGGCCTAGCCAAAGTCCTGACCTGAATCCTATTGAGATGTTGTGGTATGACCTTAAAAAAGCCGTTCATGCTCGAAAACCCTCTAATGTAACTGAATTAGGACAATTCTGCAAAGATGAGTGGGCCAAAATTCCTCCAGGACGCTGTAAAAGCCTCATTGCACGTTATCGCAAACGCTTGGTTGCAGTTGTTGCTGCTAAGGGTGGCCCAACCAGTTATTAGGTTTAGGGGGCAATCACTTTTTCACACAGGGCCATGATGGTTTGGATTTTTTTTCACCTTTAATAATAAACACCTTCATTTACAAATTGCATTTTGTGTTTACTTGTGTTGTCCTTGACTATTGTTTAAATTGGTTTGATGTTCCGAAACACTTAAGTGTGACAAACATGCAAAGGAACAGGAAATGAGGAAGGGGGGAAACACTTTTTCATACCACTGTATAAATATAGTTTATTACAAAACATAAAAACAATTCTCAAAACATTCACTGCAGATTAGAACCGACAGGGAGCCAAAGGGTAAAAGGGACAATTGCAAATTCAGAGATTCATGTGGCAGCTTAAAGATCTGTAAGTAATACGTATACACGTGCTAACCATAGAAGAACCCAAAAAATAAATAAATGCAAAAAAAAACAAAAAAACAAACAGACTGACCTTAACTACAGCCCAAAGTTGGTCTATTCAAGAGCATGGCCAGCCACCACACTCTAACACCAGGGGTGATGCAGACAACCATGCCTCCAAGGTTCTTCCTTATGTATGGCACAAACAGGAAATTGCTGAAAGTGGAACTAAGAAAATCCTAAAGAATACAGGAAGCAGACTAATGTGTCAAATGAGAAGTGTTAGTAAAGTAAATAGTTCCTTCGGATCAGTTAAACAAAAAGGAGAATGGAGGTCAACTTTAATACTTACCAGTCAAGCCATCCACCCTGCTGTCTTAAAGTGGACCTCCCACCCCTCCCCCAACAAGCACATCAGCATGCAGCACTGTATGCTGATATTAATTCATCTTACAATCATAAGTTAAAAATGTTTGGCTTCTGCTTAAAATTATTGCTTTTCCACTTCTTGGTTGAGTGAGGCACAGGTGATGTAACCAGCGCCTCATGGATGCATCCTGCATAGCTCCCAACTGTCCCTGATTTTGAACAAAGTCCCTCTGTCCCTCTTTTCTCCTCATTTGTCCCTCATTTTGGTCTGATCTATATAGTTGTATATAAAATGCACTATTTATCTTTCAAAAAGTGTTTCCCAGTGCTAAACCTTTTACCTGATTTCTAAATTGCTGGATTTGTAAATTCCAAAAGCCTATATAAAGGTATAGTAGTGGTAAAAAAAGCACTTGTGGGTTTAACCAATCTTTTTTATGTACAATTCTCCTCTAAGGGGAGCGTGGCAGAGGGTGTGTCCTATGCCTACATACTTTTGCTGATCGGTGTCTCTCACTCCCATCTCAAAAAGTTGGGAGGTATGTTCCTGGGAGGGCTACATCGTCAGGGCCTTCCCCTCAGATGAACTGTCACATATTCCAATAAGCAGACCCAGAGTTCCAGGAAGTAATTGGAGACTAATTAATTAGCCCATAGTTAAAGCGGAGTTCCACCCAAAAATGTAACTTCCGCTTTAAGTGATGGTGACCCCCTGACATGCCACATTTGGCATGTCATTTTTTTTGGGGGGGGGGGGGGCGGATACCCTCTTTTTAGAGGCATCCAGCTCCCACTTCCTCCCGGGGCTCCGCAGCGCCAAAAGGAAGTTCACCTCTCCCCCTACCTCCATGCAATCTTCTGGGACACGTCACAGGTCGTCACAACGTGACTCGCGCATGCGCAGTGCGTGCCCGGCTGTGAAGCCACAACCGGGCGCCCATGGTAAGAATGCCGGTGCCGTGGACAGGAGGGGGAGTGGAGCAGGGATTTGTAAGCCTGCATCGCTGGATCGTGGGACAGGTGAGTGTCTGATTATTAAATGTCAGCAGCTACACATTTTGTAGCTGCTGACTTTTAATTCATTTTATTAATTTTTTTGGGCAGAACTCCGAAGGAGAAAGGAGGAAATGAAAAATTTGATATGCAAAGAATAAAAAGTCTGCAATTATATGTAAGTACATGTTTGTATATAGTCATTACTAAACATTTCTAAAGGTGTTTTGTTTTAAATTTTAAGATAAGGGCAATATTCCGCTTAAAGGAGATAATCTTGCTCAAGACGCTGCAGCATCCAACACACTTCTGGGAGTATGAGATGCTCTACATCACTACAGGACCAAGTAGTGATGTAGGGTTCGGAGGAAGGTGACAGATGAGCATTAAGCATTTTCTTTGCAGAGAGTGCTTGTTTTTACTGTTTTAATACATAGAAAGAGTTGCTTTAAGACCCTTTTCACACTGGGGCTGCCCGTGTCCTAGTGCTTAAGCGCTGCTCATTTTAGTGGCGCTTTAGCACTGTTTAAACAGCGCTTTTTGGCAGCTAGCAAGGTGCTTTTAATCCCCGCTAGCAGCCAAACAAGGGGTTAAAACTGCCCGTGTTGCGGTGCTTCCGAAGCACTTTTCAGGTGCTTCGAAAGCGCTGCCCATTCATTGCAATGGGCAGGGGCGTTTTGGGAGCGATATGTACAGCGCTCCCAAACTGCCCCAAAGATGCTGCTTGCAGGACTTTTTGTAACATCCCGCAATCGCACCGCACCTGTGTGAAAGCACTCACATTCACATTCGGGTGGCATGGGAGGCAGTTTGCAGGTACTATTTCTAGCGCTAAAATGCCTGAAAAGTGCCTCAGTGTGAAAGGGGTCTAAATCATGCTCCTCACAGCAGCTTTTACTGTCTCTTCACTCCTTGCTTCTCTAATTACTGTAGGAGGTAAGGAAAAGAAGCCATGTACAAGATCAATGGCTTACGAGGCTTATGAGGCTTACATAGAGCTGGGGACTCTATCCCAGCCCTGGTGCTTGAATAGCCAGTTGCTATACGCCACTGCTATGTGGTAGAGGGGTTAGTCACATGGTCCCCATACCTGGGTGTACCATGTAGTATGTATCCCTTCGCTTTAGGTGGCAAACATGGTGGGTGCACTCTGCTTCCTCCACTGTAGGTGGTGCCCGGCTGGAGAGGAAGTCAGGGGAAACTTGGTTCTCTTCTCTGTGGTTTCCTAATTCCTGGAGGCAGCATTTCCCCATTCACATATGAGTAGTGTAGAGACATGTTTCCCATTTGTCAGAGATAGTATTAGCAGTGGGCAGGGCTGGTGGAAGGATTTTTGTCAACATAGACGAAGGTGTATTTTGGTGCATCAGATACATTAGAGTTCCTCTTTACACTAGATTTCTCCCTTATATCAGTGTCCTCCTCATGCAGGCTGTAGGGCTCAGGCAGGCTGTTGGTCCTTCCTTCCCTTCCCTCACGTCTTTTTTCAAACTACTAGAAATAGGCGCCGAGCACATCGACATCACACACGCCCTCCTGTACCAGCCACACTCAGCTGTCTAATAATCAGCTGGCTCTGGAACTGCGCAAACTCATTCAAACTACTAGAAATAGGCGCCGAGCACATCGACATCACACACACCCTCCTGTACCAGCCACACTCAGCTGTCTAATAATCAGCTGGCTCTGGAACTGCGCAAACTCATAAAAGAACTAGGGAGAAACTGGAAAAGTTAGCGGGCACTCTTCTCCTGTCTATGAAGATTTGCGGACAGGAGAAAAGCACCTTTTTTTTTTTTTAACAGACTGTCTGTAAATGTACGGACAGTTGGCAACCCAGACTGTGACTATCCCCATGTTTCCTGCTCTAACTGCTCCCTGCCCTGCCTGTCTCCAACTCTCCATGTCCCCAACTCTGTTCCCATCTCCCTTGCTCTGTCTACATCTCACCATGTCTTTTGTTTTTTTTTATATGTGTGTGCCTCTGTGCTTAGTGCATGTGAAAACAACAAATGAAAAATAGAAATTTGAGCGCAAATACCAATCAATATCCAAAATCTTTCTCTATATCATAATTAGGTTTTCTGTCCCTTTAAATAATTATCAGTGCTATCAAAGTGCATTCAAATGTGCTAAATCACAATAAAACAAAATATCTTACATAAGCAAACATAAACAAAGAAAACACATCCATCATATAAGTGTGAACTACAATAAAGTGCAATGTGATAGATATCAAAAATGATTAATATATGTACTGTACATTCCAAAGTGTTAGTGCAATAAATAATATGCATTAAAACATACACTTCATTAAAAAGTCCAATAAAATATCACCAGCCCTCTCCGCCAACTTCTCCACAGTCCTCCCAGACTGACACTCTCTCTCTACAGTCTTTCCAGACTGACACTCTCTCTCCACAGTCTTCCCAGATTGACACTCTCTCTCCACAGTCTTCCCAGACTGACACTCTCTTTCCACAGTCTTCCCAGACTGACACTCTCTCCACAGTCCTCCCAGAGCGAAACTCTCTTTCCACAGTCTTCCCAGACTGACACTCTCTCCACAGTCCTCCCAGAGTGAAACTCTCTCCACAGTCTTCCCAGACTGACACTCTCTCTCCACAGTCCTCCCAGACTGACACTCTCTCTCCACAGTCCTCCCAGAGTGAATCTCTCTTTCCACAGTCTTCCCAGACTGACACTCTCTCCACAGTCCTCCCAGAGTGAAACTCTCTTTCCACAGTCTTCCCAGACTGACACTCTCTCTCCACAGTCCTCCCAGACTGACACTCTCTCTCCACAGTCTTCCCAGACTGAACACTCACCAGCCCACCCGGCTGACTTATAAAGAGATCTCCCAGATGCGCTGACCTGCTCCCACTGTCCCCTCCATCCACCCGTGTCTCCAGGAAGGGGTTCCTCTGTGTGTTGGGGGGGGATCCTTCCAGCACCCAAGCCCCAGGTCCGAGGTCACCCCCCCCCCCAGACTAGGGGGCACCCTCAAGGGCCACCGACAGCCTCCTCAGAACTCTGTCTCCATCTTCCACCCGACTGCCAGATTCTTTTTGCAGGGGATTAGCCAAAGACCTCATAAATATGCCAAACAGCTCCTCCTAACCTCCACCCACTACATTTAGAAGCATGGCCAAGGTTCCAGAAAACAGGGGGAAACACCAGAGAAGCTACTTGCTGAGTCATCCAGCCTCTGTGAGTCACCAAACCCTGACCCAGATTCAACCCAGGCCTGGCTCTCAGCCAAACCAATTTTCCTACACTAACACACCTATTTACATCTAGCACAAACCTATTTACATCTAGCACACTATAGTGCATCACCAGGACAATTAAACAATTTTTCGCGTTATCCTAATTAAGTTAGCTGTCAGTACATTACTTTGCACTATGTCCTGGTAACTGGGACTGTTTGAGTTTAATCGTATGCTCTTTGGCCTCAACAAAGCCCCCAGAACCTTTTCTAATGGAAAGATGTCTTGGAGACTTCAATTTTGAGATTGTGTTGGTTTACCTCGATGATATCATCATCTTCTCCAAGACATTCGAAGAGCATGTAAAACATCTGGTAAATAATATGACACACACCTGAGGAACTAAGCTTGAGCCCAAGTAGGAACGCACCCAATATCAGGTGGTGGGGCAGGCTTTCCCAACTAACCCTGTCTATGAACTAGTCTAGGAGGGGCCTGACGCTGTGAAGAAGGGACTACACCGAAATATGCTGAGACCTTGTATACTGGGAGGTGACTGCTGCAGGAAATCTGCCAATAAACAGGAAGCATTTGACTCTGCGGATCTTTCTCAGGTGCATGAAGCTCCTGCTGACTGATTCCTGCCACCCCTGGTGCTTGAGTCTCCAGCCTCCACTAACCCAGAGACTGACAGCTCAAGTGTCGAAAGCCCAGGAGGCCCAACAACCCCTTCCAGTACCACAAACTGTACTGACTTGGACAAAAATTCAACCTTGAACCCAGGTTCAGGGGAAACAGATGACACTTATGATTCCTTGCCACCTGTGGCCTCTGAGTCACTAACTGAAAATTAACCTTTGTCAAGTGACTATGCAGAGAATCAAGGGAGCCCGCTCCCTTTGCGGACTAAGAGTGGGCAGCTCTTTGCAAGATATTCTGACTAGGTTGTTTGATATTGTTTATTGTTCTGCTTTAACCAAACTCTGATTGTGCTTTTATCACAATTGTTAATGTTATTGTTATTTGCATGTTGTAATGCTGAGGACAGCATCTGTTAAAAGGGGGGGGGAGTGTAAGCAGGGACAAACTGCTTCCTCCACTTTAGATGGAGCCCGGCCAGAGTAGCATCACAGCCTGGAGAGGAAGTTTGGGGAAACTCAGCTTCGCTGGGGTTTCCTGGTTCCTGGGGGCATTGTTCCGGATGGCTGCGCTGCATCCAGCTGACCCTTGGTGGCCATCTTGGGTCAGTAGAGTCTTTTTAAGTCTCTGCTCCCTAGGTTTTGGCACGCATTCACGTGTGGGTAGTGTAGGGACAGGTTCTCCATCTATCAGGGACAGTATTAGGGGCAGGGACAGGTTCCAGATGAGAAGGGAAAGTTTAGGGAGCGCAATTGCCTTGGACATCTTCCCACTTAGGTATGTAACGACTATACTGCAATCTGCTCCTCTAGACAGATGCTGTCAGTTCAGCGGATACATGCTCTACTACACGCTGTTGGTATTCATGAGTGCTCCCGGTTGAGTCCTCTCCCACTGGGTTTGTTGTGATTTGTTTGCCTTGACTACAATCCAAGTTTTGCCTTTGCGACAATACAAGTTACATTGATTGCACCTGGACTGTTTGGTAATTATTACCGTTGCACCACGCTGCACCCAGCCACAAACAGGTTGGTGGGGATAAGAGTAAGGTGAGTATAAACTGCTGCAAAGCCAGCATTGAAGTTTACCTTTGACATTCTATATATGAAAAGTGATACAGAAGAAAATAATATATGGGTCATAATGGATGAACCTATTTTAAGGGGTTCATTTACTAAAAGGCAAATAACATATTTAATTCACCGAGGGAATTTTGGCTTTAGTGAATTTGTGTGAAAATGTCAAAACTCACATTGCATTGCATAGTATACTCAATCATGTGATTGAAAAAAATAATAAAAAAAAAAACTGTATTTTTGCATGCACATGATTGGATAATTGAAATCAGCAGAGCTTCTTCTCATTCACTAAGAAAAGATAAAATTACCTTGCAAAGTTAACAGCCTATTTGCCTTTAGTAAAACAACCCTTAAATTTGAAATGATTTTAATAACAAAATTAAAAAATGATGCTATATATATATATATATATATATATATATATATATATATATATATATATATATATATATATATGTGCTGTATGTGTGACTGCGTCCACTCAGTATGTTATCGAACGTTCTAGAGATATTTGTTCATGTTACCAGGATAGGGGATGCTTGGTATCACAGTAATTGGAAGTTACATTAATTTTAGAAACCTATCACGAGCTAATTTTAATATGCTAATGTGGGTGCATTTGAAGAGCTGAATGTGTAATTCCCATAGCTGAAGGGCTTATTTGGCTAAATGAATAAGAACATTGGCAGCTCACAGAGGCTTCAGCTAGCTGAATAGTGAGTGGGCGATTTTCTATCAAAGAGGAATTTGGAGCACAAGGTACTAATATGAGTGCCTTGGAACCACAGCATGATTCAAGGGAGCATATCACAGATAGGGGAGAAATAAGACACTAAAGAAAATCATAAAGACAGCAAAAATTTGTAAAACTACTGTATTTTACCATGTTATATCAAAGGTGTAATTACAGCCATTAATCATCTATTATCTTTTTTTACAATTATAAACAAAAGCCAATTGAGCAAATGAATAAGAAAATAATGAAAATGTTAGTAACAGTAAGGGGCCATTTTACAGGATGAATATATCGTAATCTGTAATTGTTATATTACTGTGAGTTTTTGTTGAATTGTTGTATTGTATTGTTGAATACTCAATTGACTTTTGTCAAAGGAACTGGGCCAAAAATTGTCGGCAAAACAGCACCTGCAGTCAACCAGCTCAATGCACTGTTCAGGGGTTCTGACAGTTGGCACTAGCAAGTGTCAAAATACAGAAGCCTGGCAGCAGACATTAGTCTATCTGCTCCATTTGTGTGGATGGAGGAATCTATTAGCTTTCTTTTGTTCTTCCTACAATCTATCAGTGTACGGCCAACTTAAGCAGTGGCAAACCTAGTCTTAAAGCTGAACTCGGGGAAAACTAAAAGCACTCCCTTGCAGTAGGGCTGCATTGTTTTATTACCCTCTTTGTGTTGTGTCTGCATTGCGTGATCATGTATCTGAGTGCTTTCTGGAAATAAAAACATAATTAGAAAAAAAAAAAATGTTTTTACTTACCTGATCTCCCAGGAAAACAGCGCTCCATTCTACTCCAGCAGTAGACTGTTGAAAAAAATCTGCCTGGAAGCAGGTACCAAAAGCTATTGGCTATTACCTTTACCTTTACTAGATGACTTTGCCACTAAGCCCTACATCATGATGCTAAGCCCTACATCATGGTGCTAAGCCCTACCCATCTACTTCCCCCGGCCGAGGGGGACAGCGGGCTTACAGGCCTTAGACCTAAGGTTAAGGAAGTCAATTCCTTAGTCACAAAGTGAAACAAAGAGCAATAGAGAACAGTTTTTCAAACGTAATGGCTGCCACTGTAGTGCGGTGCAATTTTATAAACCTAAAAGCAGACCTTCCATGAAAATGAGAGCCCCACTTAAATGACAGCCCCTACTACGTAAATGAACACCTGCACCACCTGTGTAATAAAAGACATGGAGAGAATAGCCAAAAAAGCTGCATTTTAAAAGGAAAAAAAAAACCTTAGAAACTGGCTTTCGATGCTTCTGGAAGGCATAGGTGACATCACTGTGCCCATACCTCCCAACTTTCTGAGATGGGAATGAGGGACACCTATCAGCAAAAGTATGCAGGCATAGGACACATCCTTGCATCAAAAAAGGGCTGGCGACTCGGATGCTCTTGAATAAAAGTCCTTTATTTCGTTACATTGGTACTCGGTTACAGGCTACGTTGACGCGTTTCGGCTAAGAAGCCTTCATCAAAGCCTCATAGGACACACCCTTGCCACGTGCCCTTAAAGGACAATTGTACAAAAAAATATAAGATTGGTTAAACCCACAAGTGCTTTTTTACCACTACTATTCCTTTATGTGTGTTAGCTTTTGGAATTTACAAATGCAGCAATTTAGAAATCAGATGAAAGGTTTAGCACTGGAAAACACTTTTTGATAGATAAAAAGTAATTTTATATATATCTATATATAGATCAGACCAAAATGAGGGACAAATGAGGAGGAATAAGGGACAGAGGGACTTTGCTCCAAATCAGGGACAGTCCCTCAAAATCAGGGACAGTTGGGGGGTATGCTGTGCCTCCTCACCACATGTCATAATAGAAGGGTGCTTGAAAACAGGTGACCACAAAGTGGAAATGGGCTTTAGAGCTGAACTCCAGCCGGCTAATAAAATCCGCCTTTTGGTAGCTGATGTATTTCTCTTTTTTATATCTCCCTAGACAAAACAAGCATTAGAGCCTTATTACACTGTGGGTAAGGGTGGGGGGAGCTGCCAAAAAAGATGATTTTTATTAGCTGACTGGACCTCGGCTCCATTTTTGCTTAGAAGTGAAAGAGAACATTGGACTACAAGGGGTGAAATGTCTACTCATGGCATACTCTAATAGAATTATAAAAAAATACAACCTGATGGCAATAGATGGGTTCTAATTACTTTGAATTTCATCTTACGATGATTTACATTGAAATCATTCTAATGCTTGAGCACATCACAGGGCTATGAACTACTGCACAAAACAACTGAAATACATTGATTGAGCTCCTAACATTTCTTCAGCTTCATTACATTCATCATAAGCAATGCCTCTAGAGCATCTCACAGTTATATAAACCCAATGTTTATTTATGAAAATGCATTTCTTTTCATGCTACTTTTTACATAATTAATGGGTATTTTCTTTTTACGATAATACATACAGTACTGTCAGGAAATTAGAGGTTTGGAATTTGCAGCTGAATATATTCAGTGAATTGTCAGTGCCTTATTATTCCCTAATGCAGAAAACCCATTTATACTTCAAACATTTTTTCTTAGAATCCTTCCATTTACAAAAAAAAAAAACTACTGTGTTCATGTGCAAAATATAGACAATTCGACAAAAAAAAAAAAAAAATGATATGATGGTATGTCATACATACAGTGTCTTGAAATTTTCCACATTCTTTCAGATTGCAACCAAAAACTTAAATGTATTTTATTGGGATTTTATGTGATAGACCAACACAAAGTGGCAGATAATTGGGAAGTGGAAGGAAAATGATAAATGGTTTTCAATTTTTTTTACAAATAAATATCTGAAAAGTGTGGCGTGCATTTGTATTCAGCCCCCTTTACTCTGATACCCCTAACCAAAATCTAGTGGAACCAATTGCCTTCAAAAGTCACCAAATTAGTAAATAGAGTCCACCTGTGTGTAATTTAATCTCAGTATAAATACAGGGGGTCCCCAGTTACAAACGAGATAGGGACTGTAGGTTTGTTCTTAAGTTGAATCTGTTTGTAAGTCGGAACAGGTACATTTTTTAAGTGTAGCTCCAGCCAAAAAATCTATTTTTAAGCTTTTTGGAGAACATTGGGAAGGGTTATCACCCCTATAACATTTGTTTTGCTGTCTGTGCCCCTGTTCAGATTTCACCTCACCTTCTGTCCCAACGAAAATTGGATTTTGAAAATTTTGGGTTGTTAGGGAAACATAGACTGGTGATAAAGCATCAGTGGAGACACCTTTTTTCCCATATTAACTCTTACAGGAGTGAATTTCCTTTCCTAGGGGTGGATTTCCTCTCACTTCCTGTTGTCTCCCTCCGTTTGTAAGTAGGAGTCGTTGTAAGTCGGATGTTTGTAAGTCGGGGACCCCCTGTACAGCTGTTCTGTGAAGCCCTCAGAGGTTTGTTAGAGAACCTTAGTGAACAAACAGCATCACAAAGGCCAGGGGACACACCAGACAGGTCAGGGATAAAGTTGTGGAGATGTTTAAAGCAGGGTTAGGTTATAAAAAAATATCCCAAGCTTTGAACATCTTACGGAGTACTGTTTAATTCATCATCTGAAAATGGAAAGAGTATGGCACAACTGCAAACCTATCAAGACATGGCTGTCCACCTAAACTGACAGGCCGGGCAAGGAGAGCATTAATCAGAAGCAGCCAAGAGGCCCATGGTAACTCGTCAGTAATGCATTACATACATTACCAACAAAAACAAGGTGTGTGTAGCAGACCCACAACATAATAATAGTTCGCTGAAGAAGAGATTGTCACCTCATGTATCAGATAAATTACATTTGCACTATTGAAGAAAATGTGCAAAAAGAATAGCCCATTGGAGAACCTAGGAGACAGCTAAAAGAAACCCAGACAGTAAATCAAAGGAAATCTTTCAGTTTAAAGCGGAGTTCCACCCAAAAATGGGACTTCCACTTCAAGCACTCCTCGCCCCCTTACATGCCACATTTGGCATGTCATTTTTTTGGGGGGGAGTGGGAGCTTCGTTAGGAGGGGGACTTCCTGTCCCACTTCCTCCTTCCACCCAGGGACCACCAAGGCGACTCCTCCTTTCGCCTTAGGTGGCCTCTCCCTCTAGGCGATCTCCTAGGACACGTGACAGGAGTTAGCCTGTCCACTCCGGGAGTGCAGTGCGACTTGCGCATGCGCCGTTCGTGCCCGGCCGTGAAGCCGAAAGCTGTCACGGCCGGGTACCCAGAGTGGCAATAGAGGCACCGGCGGAGAGGAGGGGGAGAGGAGCGAAGCTCAGTTCGGCCGCATCGCTGGCCTGTGGAACAGGTAAGTGTCTGTTTATTAAAAATCAGCAACTACACTTATTGTAGCTGCTGACTTTTAATAAACAAAAAGCCTGGAACTCTGCTTTAAGTTCAAAAATTGTTGATAAAATGTTTCTTAAACCATTTCTGCCATAGCAATGGCCCCCTACCCGCAGAGTACTCAACATACTTCTGTCTTACTTCGCAGGCGCTTTGGGGGGGGGGGGGGGGGCAAGCCAGGACGGCCAGCTTCAAGCACCCTCAGGGTTTCTTCTTGAAGTCTGGCCTCAGGCACAACTGAGGCCACATAGTTCATTGAATTTCTCCTTAAATTGTTGTGTAGAATGCAGCATGCAAGAATTATCTGGTTCCATGTTGATTGGCATAAGGAAAAGGCGGAACCGGCTGGCCATTACCTTGAAAACGTTCTCCACCACTCTTCTGGCTCTGGCCAGATGGTAGTTATAAACCCTCTGGTCCGGGGTGAGGGTCCTCAAGGCTTCAAAACGATCGGCTGGTCAGAACGAACTAACAGAAAGCACTGACAAACAGAAAGGCCGGAGCTGAATATAAGAAACGAGCAGACAAGAACACACTGCAAATCAAATACATAATAGAAATATGAACCCACAAGCACAAACCGAAGAGCAGTAACGATCAGAAAAGCAGGAGGCTGTAAAAGCGCAAATCGTCTCTCACCAAACTTCTACTAACACGAGATTAGCGGAAGGAGCCCAAAGGGTGGTGCACTTGGTAATGAACTTCCTCTTTCTAGTGCTGTCGTACGTGTTGTATGTCACCACGTTCTTTCCGACCAACTTTGTGTGACCGTGTGTATGTAAGACAAGTTTGAGCCAACATCCGTCGGAAAAAAAAACATGGATTTTGTTGTCGGAATGTCCGATTGTGTGTACGAGCCATTAGTGGTTTACCATGCCTTGGCTTGCCTTGTGTAGGTGCTCTCATGCAATGTAACAAGCTCTCATGAAAATTTAGCAGTTAGCATGTTGAAATAAACCATTTACCATTGACAGTTAATGATCAGCTTTTATTTATGTAAAACCTTTATCAGAAAAAGGAAAAAAATAACAGTTTCTGTAACTTCTTGTGTAACTGCAGTGTTAGCTGGAGTTTGGCTTCAATTTGTTAGTGTAGCTAGATCTGCTAGTACTTCTAACACTCCCCTCCCCCCCAGACTGACAATGCTGCTGTCCAAAGGTGCCACTGTGCTCCTTCATCCAGAGTTGGGGCACTCTAATACAGGATAAAAACAAAGGTGATAGGATGTCACGAAGGAACAATCTCTTTAAAATAATAAAACCGATAAAAGGCAAAATGTCCAAAGTTAAAATATGATGCTATTCAATATAGTGGGGATGCACCATCGGCAGCAGCAATCTTGAGAGGAGAAGCACAGCTCTCTAAAGGGTACAATGTAGAAAAGGGAGAAGTGCGCCAGACTAAGTGCAGTATATATGAAAGCATTTATTATAATAACAGCACACAGCCAAATGGCTACTCACAAAAGTAGATGATAATCAGGCATGTAGGTATAGGAGGGGAGAAATATCCAAAGTCACTGACAGGTCCACGGAGGAGCGAAGGTGGTACAATGCTGGCAAGCCGTGGAGGAGGAAAGTGATGGTAGATCCTCGGTGGTGGTTTTGAATTTGCCGCCTTGCTATGATGACAGTAGCATGGCTAGTCTTTCAGCATCCGGATGGCCGAATAGCTGAAACCGGAAGTGCGCCTCAGCGCGGAGCGCAATCTCCGTAATCCGGAAGTGATGTGTCGGCCAATCAGAAGATGCGTTTCACAACATCCGTTGTTTCCTCAGTTCTGAACTCCTTGAGCTCTGTGCCCTGTGCAAAGCACACTCCTGCACCATGTGTGATATGCACCCAGTACAATAAGTACAGTAATAAGCCCCACACCCTATGCGACACACATTGCTAAAGCCTGCATGACTTGCACTACTGAGCCCTGCACCTTGGGTGACACACACACACTTGAGCCATGTGTAACCCTGCACCCTATGTGACACATACTCCTCAGCCCTGCACTATATACACTTTGTCGTACATTTACTACTCCTGACTCCTGTTTGCTGGGCTATATATGACAAAACCCTGACCACTGTACAATTTACGTTGTATTTTTCATTACATACTTCTATCCAAGGTGTTTATTGTCAAACTAGTCACTGATTATTTTATTAAGTTCTTAAAGGTAGGCTGAAAAAAAAAACATGTAGAGGAAGAGTTTCCTCTTTTACAAAATGAGCGTGCTGAGTGTTGTATGTGTCTGTTAGAATCTCGCTTACGGCACAGTAATTAACACATATTGTGTGGATACAAGCCAAGGGCTGTGGCACATGTCCATAAAGCCCTGATTTAAAAAAAAATGTATGTATGTGTGTGTATATACAGTGTGTATATATATATATATATATATATATATATATATATATATATATATATATATATATATACAGTATATATATGTATATACAGTATATATATATATATATATATAGTCTTCAAATCTAGAAGGTTCTGTGGGCCTCTTTTATGAACTCTGATCTTTAGTTCTTTCCATAGATTTCCTATTGGATTCAAGTCAGGTGATTGGCTGGGCCGTTCTACCAGCTTTATTTTCTTTCTTTGAAACCAATTGAGTTTTTTCTTGGATTTGTGTTTGGGATCATTGTCTTGCTGAAAAATCTATCCTTGTTTCATCTTCATCATCCTGGTAGATGGCAGCAGATTTTTATCAAGAATGTCTTGGTACATTTATCCATTCATCCTTTCTTCAATGATATGAAGTTTGCCAGTACCATATGCTGAAAAACAGCTCCACACCATGATGTTCCCACCTCCAAACATCACTGTTAGTATGGTGTTATTGGGGTGATGGGCAGTGCCATTTGACCTCCAAACATGGTGTGTATTATGGCATCCAAAGAGTTCAATTTTGGTCTCATCTGAGCAGACTAGATTCTCCCAGTATTTCACAGGCTTGTCTAAATGTTGTGCAGCAAACTTTAAACAAGCTTCAGCATGCTTTTTCTTCAGCAATAGAGTCTTGCGTGGTGAGCGTGTATACAGGCCATGGCGGTTGACTGCATTACTTACTGTTTTCTTTGAAACAATTTAACCTGCTAATTCTAAGTCTTTCTGAAGCTCTGCACAAATGGTCCTTGGCTTAACTCTTACAATAATTCTTTTGATGCCTTTGTCAGAAATCTGGATGTGGACGGTTTATGGTGAAATGATGTTCTTTCCACTTCATGATTATGGCCACAACAGTGCTCACTGGAACATTCAGAAGTTTAGAAATCCTTCTGTAACCAATGCCATCAGTAGGTAGGTTTTGCAACAATAAGGTTGCAAAGGTCTTCAGAGAGCTGTTTGCTTTTACCCATCATGAGATGTTTCTTGTGTGACACCTTGGTAATGAGACACCTTTTTATAGGCCATCAGTTGAGACTGAACCAGCTGATATTAATTTGCACTAACAAGGGGCAGGATTGCTTTCTGATTACTGATAGATTTCAGCTGGTGTCTTGGCTTTCCATGCCTTTATTCACCTCCCTTTCTTCATATGTTAAATACTTTTTTCCCTGTGTCATTCCATTTTTATTACACATAACTTCATTTCTGAACTTATTTGTTTTTGTTTCTTTATATGTATGGATCGCATGGGTTGTTACCGACATGTGGTGAAAATTTCATGTCAATAGCACCTTTAGCAATATATTTACCTAGAAAAATGGTGATGTGTGTTCAATACTTCAATACTTATTTTGCCTGCTGTATATATATATATATATATATATATATATATATATATATATATATTTACAGTGCCTTGAAAAGGTATTCATACCCCTTGAAATCTTCCACATTTTGTTACGTTACAACCAAAAACTTAAATATATTTTATTGGGATTTTATGTGATAGACCAACATAAAGTAGCACATAATTGTGAAGTGGAAGGAAAATTATAAATGGTTTTCAAAATTTTTAAAAATAAATATCTGAAAAGTGTGGCGTGCATTTGTATTCAGCCCCCTTTACTTTGATACCCCTAACTAAAATCTAGTGAAACCAATTGCCTTCTGAAGTCACCTAATTAGTAAATAGAGTCCACCTGTGTGTAAGTTAATCTCAGTATAAATACAGCTGTTCCGTGAAGCTCTCAGAGGTTTGTTAGAGAACCTTAGTGAACAAACAGCATCATGAAGGCCAAGGAACACACCAGACTGGTCAGCGATAAAGTTGTGGAGATATTTAAAGTAGGGTTAGGTTATAAAAAAATATCCCAAGCTTTGAACATCTCACAGGGCACTTGTTAAATTCATGATGTGAAAATGGAAAGAGTATGGCACAACTGCAAACCTTAGTGAAAAATAAATACTAAAGCACTGATATGTGTGTTAAAATCCAAAGTAACCCAAATAAATTATTTAAGATAATCAAATGATTTAGCTGCAGCCAATAATAAAGTGCTCCCACACTTAAAATGCATGAAAAATAGTATACAATCTGTAGACAAATTGGTGCGCTTAATCCCTTGATAAAGTCACGTGACCGTGACGATACGTCCTGGGAGGAGGAGCCTAGTGACAGCTCCCAGTGAGGAGAAGCAGGGCCCATGAAAGTCTGACTGTTTAAAAAAAGGCTACCGCACTAATAAGCGATGGGTGCATGTGAGTAAAATAGAAGCCCGCACTCACCTCTTATTCTGATAAACAGCACTGCGCAATGGTATGTTCCTTTTTTTGTTTCCTTCCCCTTATGTGAACCGGAGATTAGATAGGAGGCAAAAGCTACTAGCATGACAAACAAAACTTAATAACCTGCGCCAAATGAAATACACTACTAGAAAATCGCATAGGGACACAATGCGATAATAGAAAATCGCATAAAACACACAACCGCTGCTGCTGCCTGCAAAGGTTAAATAAACCTTAGGGAATGGATAAAATATATAGGCTGCGCTAGCGGGTATAAATCACCACTGTGAAAATATATAGAAAATGTATAAAAGACATACGTGATGGTGAATCAAATAAATTGTGCAGCAATGGCTACAATATTATAATAATGTGACATTCATTACATTAATCAATGTTGCATAATTGATAGTGAACAAAACCAATTTTACAGACTAGAATTGTTTAAATTGTTGAAATAATAAATTGCAGGTAGTCACTGGACGGTAATCCCCTCTAAAACCCCACTCACCGAAAAAAATGACCCATGGCTTTGCAGTCCTAGGGTCTTTAAAACATTTTGGTGGGGGGATAGGGTGGATGATGTCAGAAATCCCAGTGATACTCCAGATAGACCAACGAAGACTCCAAGTAGATTTAAAATGCCGTAAAGGAGAAAACAGAAACAACAACATTTGTGGTATCGCCGTAATACACCTGAATAGCACTGTACAATAGTGACTCACTACTGAGAAGACAGGGATCAGCGAGTTCCGGGTGCGCGCATGGCGTGCGCTCCAACAGAACAGGAAGCAGCGTCACTGGCTCTCAGACCGGTTTAGCAAAAAACAAAGTTTAGCAAAAAACAAAACAAAAAAACAGTGGTTATTAAATACCACCAAAATAAAGCTCTATTTGTGTGAAGAAAATGATACAAATGTCATATGCGTACAGTGTTGCACATCTGAGCAATTGTCATTCAAAGAGCGACAGCACTGAAAGGGGGTAAAAGTGTCCAGTAGGAAAGTGGTTAAGAAAAAAAAAATCCTTAACAACCACTTTAAGAATGTTACTTAGAAAATGTTCTTTTTAAAGCAGTTGTCACAAAAAAAATTGACCATACACCATTGTAGTGTTATAAACGAAGATAGATTATTGCCATCTAGTGGCCAAAAATAATATAACACACTCTAATTCTAGCTTTTTTTTTTTTTTTAGCATTCCAGCTGCTCAGAATAAACTCCTAAAACCACAGAAACTGCAAAAATTCAAATTTTCTGTGTTTCACTTATGGGGTAAACGGAGAATTCCAATCTCAGGACGCAGCACGTGGACTTCTCTGCGCAAGCGCGAGAGCACCGCTCCTCACGTGGTCAGTGGTCACTATGTGCAGGGAGTGGGCGGGGATAAAAAGTTTGGGTTGGTGACGGATGAGGGTCGTGGTTGGGATTCCGGAGTGAGAGGGGAGTGGCCGCTTCCTAGCAGAGCTGTGTATACAGTACAGGCGAGGAGCAGAGAGAGGGCAGAGCGCTCAGTGTGTGTGTGATTGGGATCTCCACTTCCGTGTAATGGATGGGAGGATGGTGTGTGTGAGCGGAGCACCGACACTGTAAGTATCTTCTTCACACAACACTCACCCTGAGCTAATCAGAGAAGTCCATAGTCCATAGTGACCAGTCACAACTCAGGTGTAATAGTTCTAATATTCTATGTTATTTATTAATACTTATTGATTAAGAGCATTTCTATTCTTATGCATTAATAATTTATCAGTTTTAATAATAAATGATGTATTCATATTATTATATTTTTTGTATTCATAATATATTTATTCTTGTTCATTAATATTGTATTTTTTATTTCTTTGATAATTATTTTAAATAACAATCAGGACATTTCTATTATTTGATGTATCAAATTTTAAATTTACGCATTCATAATATTTATATTATTTTTGTATTATTCATACTATTTATACTCTTGCTTATTGATATTATATATTTTATATTATTCATACAATTTTTTTTTTATTTTATTAATAATATTTCTATTTTTATTTATTTACCAGTTTTAAGAATAAATAATGTGTTCATAATATATCTTTTTTTTTTTTTTTTATATATATATATATATATATATATATTTTCATATTTACATTGTTTGTTTGTTTTTTTTTTTTGTTTTTTTTAATGGTTCATCAATAATATACTATTGTTTAATAATCACTTGACCTCCGGAAGATAAGATCCCCCCCCCCCCCCCCCCTTCATGACCAGGCCATATTTTGCGATACGGCACTGCGTACCTTTAACTGACAATTACGCGTCAGTGTTGCCATTCTTCCAGATTGAAATTTACTGACACAGCACCCACAATTTCCTGGCACAGCCAAGTTTTTACTGGCATTTTCAAAAGTTGCAGAATTACAGTTTTAAGTGCAAATTTCAGTATTTAGGCTACAAACAAGTACAATATGCAATTAACAATGTGATTTAAGGTAGATATTAAGGCAAAAACTATACAGTATTTATTTTCGATATAGTAAGAAGCTCAGGAACAGAACTCAGGAGGGCAAGAAATTAGAATGGGTGGGCACACACATGAAATTGACACTGACAGCAGTGTGCAGCAGCACAGATGACGACACCTCACCGACACGACTTGTCTCTAAGGATGAGCTCAGGCATGTTCGCAAACCGCACGTGCAGAGCGCGCTAATCACAGGCAGTGAGACATTGTCCCGATGCGCGGCTACAGTGTGATTAGCGCTGTGCAGTGCCGACTTCCTGGCGGGCTCTGCACGTACTGTTTGCGAACACGCCTGAGCTCATCCTTAGTCCCCCTCATTCAGTCCACTCCAGTCCAAACAGCACTGACAGTCCCGCTCCCGGCTTGCCTTGCTCCCGTCCTGCAGACACACATGAGGCTCCGGTTGCTCTGCTTAGCTCCCTTGCACCATGACATCACATGACACTCTTGGTCACTGTCTCTACCTGACCCGCCCCCCGCCGAGCATCCAAGCCATGTTTTTTTTTACTGGCAACTTTTTCCTGTCACTGGCATTTACTGGCAGGAGAAAAGTGTCCTATTTTTTACTGTCAGCCACTAAAAATACTGATGGTTGGCAACACTGTTGCACGGTCATGCAATCCTGTACCCAAATAAAATTTAAATATTTTTTTTTTCCCCACAAATAGAGCTTTCTTTTGGTGGTATTTGATCACCACTACAGTTTTTATTTTTTGTGCTATGAACAAAAAAAAAAAAAAATATATAAAAATATATATATATATATATATGCACATATACATATTTTTTTTTTTTACTTTCTGCTAAAAAACATCCAGTAAAAAAAAAATCAAATTTTTTCATAAATTTAGGCCAATATATATTCTGCTACATATTTTTGGTAAAAAAAAAAAATCCCAATAAGCGTATATTGATTGGTTTGCGCTAAAGTTATGGCGTCTACAAACTATGGGATGTATACTGGAATTCTCATTTATTATTATTTTTATTTTTTTATCACAGCCAATGCATGCCCCCCAGGCAAAAGTACAGAATCACATATATATACACATGATTTTGCACAGGTGGGCCACCCTGTAGCAGTATATCCAGGGCCGTCTTTAACGCGAGGCAAACGGGGCATATGCCCAGGGCCCGGTCATTGTCACTGTCACTCTAAGAAAGTCTGTAGGGTGTGGTAGATACACATGAAGAGTTCTTGCAACACAGGACAGCACTCTGCTAGGAGGATTGCAGAACTCCCAGAAGGACAGCCTTTAGAAGCGCTTGAAAGAAGCCTCATCTGCAATCCCAATGTGAAAGCCCAAATGCTTTAAGGGCCCTTTCACACTGCCAGCGCCCGAAAAATGCTGGTAAAGCGCCGCTTAAACTAGCAGCGCTTTACCTGCGTTTTTCGAGCGCTAGTGGGGTGCTTTTAACCCCTGCTAGTGGCCAAATAAAGGGTTAAAAGCACCCACAAAGCGCCGCTGCCAAAGGCGTTTTGCAGGCGCTTTTGAGGTGCTTTTCGGGCGTTTTGCAGGCGCTTCTCATTGATTTCAATGGGAAGGGGCGCTTTAGGAGCGGTGTATTCACCGCTCCAAAAGCGCTGCAAAGAAGCTGCTTGCAGGACTTTTTTGATTCCCTGCCAACGCAGCGCCTCAGTGTGAAAGCACTCAGGCTTTCACGTTGGGATTGCAGTTGCGGCTTCGTTCAGGCGCTTTACAGGCGCTTATTTTAACGCTAAAGCGCCTGAAAAACGCCACAGTATGAAAGGGGTCTTAGCCTGCAGCTGATGTGTATGGGTTGCATCTTCACAAGTCCAAACGCAGGAACAGATGACAAACAACGTATAACAAACCAACGATTCATTCTACGGCATGTAGAGCGCTGTGATGCGGAATTGCGGATACCTCTAGAGTAAAGGAGAATACATCACCTACTATGTGATACATCTCTAAATCAGCCATTTCTCTTCATGTGTATCTACCACACCCTACAGACTTTCTTTTTCTTCTTCTTCTCTCCAAGGCTCTGATGAAGAGGGAAAACCTAGAAACGCGTTGGCCTACCTTGAGCATTTGCCCTTGCATGGGCATAATGAATTATTAATTTTTACTGAATATCTTGTAACCCATTTTAATGAATTCGTAGTAATTTCTTTGTATTTATCAATTTTTTCTATGAATAAGTCATATCACTTTGATTCATGCGTTATATCACACACTTTCCACCTCCTTTTTTTTTCACTTAGACCCCTTACACACCGAGGGAGTTTTGCAGGCGCTATAGCGTTAGAAATAGCGCCTGCAATCCGCCCTCAAACTGCTGCTCCATTGTCTCCAGTGTGAAAGCCAGAGGGCTTTCACACTGGAGCAGTGCGCTGGCAGGACGTCAGGAAAAGTCCTGCCAGCAGCTTCTTTTACCGCCGACGCTATGAGCGGCTTGGTGTGAAAGCCCTCTTAGCTTCCTTCGGACCACCCCTGGTCAGTCTAGGCAGCTGGACACGCATGATCGTTCTATACTACTTACCATTCAGAATTACTAATACCGCCTGCACGAGCGCAGGAGTAATACTTTTTCTGTTTATATTTTCACTGAGAGCGCTATCATAGGAGGTGCAAAAGTGTGTCAACCTATTCAAATGTACAGGTTTTTTTTTTACCAGGCTCTGTCGGTGGAAAATATATTTTTTTCTAACACCCTAGATAATAAAATGGCGTTTGTTGCAATACTTTCTGTCACACCTTATTTGCGCAATGGTCTTACAAGCGCACTTTTTTGGAAAAAATACACTTTTTTTAATTAAGAAATAAGACAACAGTAAAGTTAGCCCAATTTCTTTTCATATTATATTGTGAAAGATAATGTAACGCCGAGTAAATTGGTACCCAACATGTCACGCTTCAAAATTGCGCCCGCTCATAGAATGGCGACAAACATTTACACTTAAAAATCTCCATAGGCGACATTTAAAAAATTGTACAGGTTGCATGTTTTGAGTTACAGAGGAGGTCTAGAGCTAGAATTATTGCTCTTGCTCTACCGATACCTCACATGTGGGGTTTGAACACTGTTTACATATGCGGGCGCTACTCACAGTTGCGTTCGCCTCTGCACGCAAGCTCGACGGGACGGGCGCGTTTAAAAATGTAAAAAAAAAAAATAGTGTCACTTTTATTCCTATTACAAGGAATGTAAAGATCCCATGCATAAAAATCATGACATGACCTCCTTAAATATGAGATCTGGGGTCAAAAAGACCTCAGATCTCATATTTACACTAAAATGCAATTAAAAATTAAAAATTTGAAAATAAAAAATGGCCTAGGGGCAAAGAGCTAGCGGCAGAAGTGACGTTTTGACGTTGCTTCCGCCCTGCAATGATATGGAGATGGATGGGGGCCATCTTCCCCTCACTCTTCTCCATACCTAACAGGGAGAAGGATCCAATCGCCTCTGCCGCTACCGACGGTTCCGGTAAGCGTCGGAGGGCACCTTCTGCGCTTGTAAGACCGCTGTGCAAATACGGTGTGACATAAAGTATTGCATTGACTGCCATTTTATTCTCTAGGGTGTCTGGAAGAAAAATGTTTGGGGGCCCTAAGTAATTTTATAGCAAAAAAAAATAAAAATTATTTTAACTTGTAAACAAGTGGTTAAAGTGTTGCTAAACCCAGTAATATAAAAATAGTTCATCCGTCCCCAAGCAAGCCCCCCGTGCCCACAGCTTATAAATCATCTTTTTACATTAAAATACTGCCACTATATACCTTTTTGGATGATCTGTATACCACGGTTACATGATCAACTGCACAGTTTCTCCAGTGCTGAGAGTTCAGGAAGGAGAAGATTTCCACTGCAGCCTGTATACATACCCACATGTGTGATGTCACGCATGTCACGTGACCTGGCCATCTCTGATCAACAAGTAAATGTTTTCTCCAGCAAAAAAGACACAACTGAGCATGTGCAGGTCGGCTACTCTGCCTGTTAGCTGGCCTTCCCCAGATAGCACAGGAGGGGGAGGATCTTTACATACAGGATAAAACAGTTTTTTTACACAATGCAGAGGATTAACCCCTTAAGTTCCACAGTAAGTATAACAAACATGCTATGCTGCATATATAGGCAGATTTTACTGTTGTGGGTTTAGTAACACGTTAAACCGCTTCTCCTCCAATCTCATTGTGTGGCTCCATGTCTTCTTGCATTCCTTGAGACTGAATAATTTTTTTTTTTCTATGCTGGGATCACCATTGAGGTATTTGTATATAGAGGTCGGACGATTTTTGGCATTTTTTAATTAGCATCGGCCGATTGTGCTGCAAATTAGGCCGATTCATTTATGCACTAGCCGGTTCACACAGGGGCGATCTGACTTGTGGAGTGACTTAGCGCGACCCCGTACAGTGCGACTTGCAAATGACTTCTGTAATAGAAGTCAATGCAAGTAGCCTGAAGTCTCGCCATCTGAGTGACCTGAGTCTCTCCTGTCTGGGCAGCCTGCCAAGTCTGAGAACATTGCTGATAAAAGAAGCAAAGAGATACAATGTTTCTACTTATCAAAGGAATGAACTCCAGTGTGTAGACGATCTCAGTTTAACCATTAAGACAAAGGCTGGGTTCACACTGGTACAACACAACTGTTGTACAACTGTCATCCTACTTTGCCCTGCAACATCTGTCCTACATCGGTCCTACTTTGGTCCTACTTCCATCCTACCTTAATGGACAAGATAAGATTTTGCTCCGACTTTGAGATAGTCTGACTTGTCCTTTGACCAATCAAAACAATCCCAGTGTGACATAAATTCCTTTTACTGCTGCTGTATTAACCAAGTCGGATGGTTAGGACAAGGACCCGACTTTGATCCTACTTCAATGATATTCAATGGGCTGAAGTAGGACCGAAGTCAGACCAAAGTAGTGCAGGAACCTTTTCTAAAGTTGGACCGACTCGTATCGGACCAGTTAAGACGGCTCTCATAGGGAATCATTGATTTTCACATGTCAGGTTCAAACCGACCACAAAACGCCACTGCCGGAGGTTCGGCAGCACTGCCTATTGATTTCAATGGGCAGGGGTGTATTCACCCTGGATGCTGACCATAGAGATTTCCGGTGGACAAGATGGTCCCCAGAGTCTGTATGATTGTTCGGAGGCCGGGCACGATGTTATGACGTCATGCCCGGCCTCTGCCTCTGGCAAAAAATGCCTCGGCTGGGAAGCTAAGATTGTTGTGTTTTTTTTATTTTTTTTATTTCAGGCTTCCCAGCCTAGAGGTAAGATGTGGGGACTTACTGACCCCATATCTCACTGTAAAAAGGACCTGTCATGCTTATTCCTATTACAAGGGATGTTTACATTCCTTGTAATAGGATTAAAAGTGATCAAAAAAAGAAATGTAAAAAAAAAAAGTGTCAAACTAGAAAAATAAAAGTAAAATTAACAATAAAAAAATAAAAATGTTAAATTTTAAAATGTCCCTGTCCCTGTGTGATCGCATGCAGAAGCGAACGCATATGTAAGTCGCGCCCACATATATAAACGATGTTCAAATTACACATGTGAGGTATCATAGCGAACGTTAGAGCGAGAGCGTTAGACCTCTGTAGCTCAAAACATGTAACTAGTAAAAAAAATCTTAACGCGTTGCCCATGGGGATTTTTAAGTATCGAAGTTTGTCGCCATTCCACAAGCGTGTGCAATTTTGAAGCGTGACATGTTGGGTATCTATTTACTCGGTGTAACATCATCTTTCACATTATGCTAAAAAATTGGGCTAACTTTACTGTTGTTTTTGGGGGAAAAAATAAATAAAAAAATGTTTGAAAAATGGCTGCGCAAATACTGTGCGAGATAAAAAGTTGCAACGACTGCCTTTTTTTTTCTCTAGGGGCTCTGCTAAAAAAACATATGATGTTTGGGGGTTCTATGTAATTTTCTAGCAAAAAAATTATGATTTTTGCATGTAGGAGAGAAATGTCAGAATTGACCTGGTGAGCAAGTGGTCAAAAGTGCTTGCCACAGTAAAATTCCACGGATACATAAAAAGATTGCTTACTGAATACTTCCGATATCGACGTGGTGATGTCACAGCAATATAATGGTTTAAATACTCACTTTCCTGGAAAAAAAACTGTACTGATGTCTGAAGACATAGCAATTTGATCATATGATTTCTGTGGAAGGCCAGGGTTAGAGTTCAGATTGACTAATCCTCCACTTTAGCAGGGATCACATGATTGAATACTTTACATTAGGGGTGTCCAACCTTTTTGACCTTCCTGGGCCACATTGGAAAAAGAGGAATTGTCTTGGGTCACACATAAGATTAGGGCAGAAACGATTAATCAATATTATTGATAATAATCGATAATGAAAATCGTTGTCATTATCGATTAGGTGGTCCACACCTTCCTCCCTGCCGGTCCGTTAGAATCCTGTGTATCCTCCTGTGTCCTACGCATGTGCCACATCCACGAGCACGCAGCTATGCCTGCTCGCATTCTCCACCCAGCTGATGTCCCGCCAGCAACGCTCCTGCGCTGCTTTTGGCTCCTCCTCCCCCTCTACCCAGCAGTCTTCCGATTTGGCCCACCGCAGAGCGCAAGCGCGACAAGCCCTCGTGCCACTTTCCAGCGCTGCCGTGACTGGAGGGTGCACTCTGCACATGCGTGCATCCATCTCCCGGCTTCGGGGTGCCCTTTGCGCAATTCGGAGGAGTGTGGCGGGTCCAGAGGAGGAGGGGCACCGGCCGGCTGAGATACCGAGCTTAGCTCAGAGAGGAAGAGCGAGAGAGAGGAGGAGGAGGGGGTTGTGGTGAACAGGGACTGAGACTCCGCCCCACATCACCTGGCACACCGAGGGGGAGCCGCTGTCACCATGAAGGGGTGAGAGAACCCGGGACACTGGAGGGGGGGAGGGGAGCACTGAGAGGAGGTGGGGCAGTGACACCATGTGGGAGGGAAGGAATGTGTCATCTGTACTGGGGGGGGGGGGGACACCTGTGTGTGTGTGTGTGTGTATATCTCCTTTTTTTTTTTTTTTAAACCTTTACACATCCACATATTTTATACATAAATAATATTTATAATGCTTCTTTTTATATATATATATATATATATATATATATATATATATATATATATATATATATATATATATATATATATATATATATATATATATATATATATATATATATATATTATTGTCCTCAACGTATACTTTCTATGGAATAAAGGAGGGGGAAAAAAAAGTATTTTATATGTCTATTTTTATTCTCTTTATATATACACATACTTTTATGAATAAAGCAGGGAATCTGACATTCACCATACTTTCTTTGCGAGTGAATCTCCCTGCCCCATGTGTGTCACATGGAGGAATAGTACCCCATCATTGGTGGGTTTTTTTTCTGCAGTTTGAGTGCAACACTCATTTTTTTCATTAATGGCATATTATGTTTTTTTAATGATTTTATCCGATTAATCGAAAAAATAATCGGCCGATTAATCGATTATGAAAATAACCGTTAGTTGCAGCCCCACATAAGATACACTAACAACAAGAATAGCTATTGAGCAGAAAAGTCATAAAACTTAATTTTATTATATAAATATATATTTACTATAAAAGTAAAAGAGGGCAACAGAAAACTAGAGCGATATTTGACACTGCTTTTGATAAACTAACACATCAATATCTGTTTGGATGAATGTAGTCGCAATTCTCAAGGTGCTTATCGGATATTTTGGTTCTAATTTTGCCCCTTTTGTGTCCTTCATCCTTGAAAATAGTTGCTCACAAATATAAGTGCTGCTGAAAACTGGTGACATGAATAAGGCGTGATTGTGAAGAATGGGATATTTTTCTTTGGGAAGATAAAACTTCTAAAAGTCCAGTAAAGAGACACTGACACATTTTTTCTTTGGCTGCATGTGTTTACTAAGACCCCTTTCACACTGCGGCATTTTCCAGGCGCTTTTGGGCTAAAAATAGCGCCTGAAAAACGACTCCCCTGCAGTCCCAGTGTGAAAGCCAGAGTGCTTTCTTTAGGGCACAACGCTCCTTCCCATTGAAATGAATAGGAACCGCTGCCATACACCTGCAAATCGCTACAGCAGCAGCGCTACATGGGCGCATTTAACCCTTTATTCGGCCGCTAGCGGGGGTAAAAGCACCCCGCTAGCGGCCAAATAGTGTTGCTAAAACTACAGTAAAGCACGGTTAAAACTAGCAGTGTTTTACTGTCAACGCCCACCCCAGAGTGAAAGCAGCCTAAGTGGAAACGCGTTTTTCTGAAACATTACCAAAAAAGTCCATATTAAAGCAGAGCTCCACCCAAAAGGTGAAGCTCCGCTTGTCTGCCTCCCCTTCCTCTCCGCTGCCACATTTGGCACCCTACAGGGGGAGGCGGTACCTGGTTTTGACAGTAACCCGCTCTCACTTAGGCCCCCCTCCTCCTTCCCCCGCCGCTGACCCATTCACAGAGTGCAGCAGGGTACCGACTATGAAGCCGCAAGGCTTCACTGCTGGTTTCCTTTAGTAGAGATGGCGGCGACAGCACCCGATAGCCGACTGAAAAATCGTGGATTCCAGGACAGGTAAGTGTCCTAATGTTAAAAGTCAGCAGCTACAGTATTTTTTCTGAAGGAGCCTGGAGCTCCTCTTTAAATACGTTTTATAATTTGGTGCTGGGCCGCATTCATAGTCGTCTTGGGCAGCATGCAGCCCTTGGACCGCAGGTTGGTCACCCCTGCTTTAGCCAGTCTGCAAGAGTGGGAGTTCTCTGCAGACCACCCTAATTGATGCCCACTTGTGTTCCTGAGCCTCCACAGTGTAAAGAACTAAAATCCAATGAATAAAAGGGTGGACCAAGGACAGTAAGGCTAGGTTTATACTTGCAGTTGTGGGGGGGGGGGGGGTTGGTAAAAACACTTAGTTTGGTCTTGTTTTTACTGCACCACAGCCACCAAAGTTCACCTTTTTGTTACATGTTACACCCATTATCATATGTAACATGTTACATATGCCCTGGCCCCCGACCCCCTGTTCTGACAACTAGCAGGTGATCTTCTCCCCCCATTAGCTGTCACAATTCATAAAGTCTGCCTGTCACAGTGTAACTGCCTGGCCATATCAGAGGCACAGGCAGACAGATATACAGACAGTCCGCAGGACTGTGGCATTACACTCATGATCTGCTGATCGTGGTTGCAATGCTTTACAGGTCCAATACAAAAAATAATAAATGCATATTTTTTTACGTGCAAAGGTGAGACAGTGGATAGGGATGCACACATACCACCGTTGTGATGCTTTTGCTTTGAGTGCAGCAAAAATGATTCTCCCATCGTGTTTAGTGGGCAGTACCACCTGCCTAATGTGACCCATTTAACTGAATAGGGCTGTGCCACAACCAGCATGATAATGCAGGTTTTTAGATGACAGAGAGCGAGGAGGCAACCTAACGCCTTCTCACCTGCAGTAGCGGAGGATCGGGTAAGTCAAACTGCTTACCGAGTCCCTCAAGATATAAACTAGCAATTAACTCTTGCAGTGTTGGCACAGCCCCACTGCAAAGGATGATTTATATGGTCTTTTGGAGTTCAGCTTCAAGTAAATAAGTATCAAAATTGTATACATTTAGAATGAGATTTTTTGCAGAACCGTGAAAATTTGAGAAGGGAAAAAATTTAAAATATGTAATTTATACTAAAAAACTTTACTACTTATCAAATCTTTTTAGCATAATACTAAAATGCTGTCCCTCAATCTATTCATAAACCCATTATGTGTGCAAGGAAACCTGGTGTGTATAGTGTGTTAGGGAACTGCTGTAAATCTTGTTCTTTGTGCATACTGTATGTTGTATGCAGGCATGTCCTATGTGTATAGTGTATTATCAGTGTATTTTATTAAATATATTTCTAAAGGTGCTATTGACATGACATTTTCACCACATGTTGGCAACAACCCATGCAATCCATAAGTACAAAGACACCAAAACAAATAAGTTCAGAACTATAGTTATCTGTAATAAAATAGAAGCACGCAGGGAAAAAGTATTAAACATTATTTAATACTTTGTACAAAATCCTTTGTTGGTAATGACAGCTTCAAGATGCCTCTTATATGGAGAAACTAATCGCATGCATTGCTCAGGTGGGATTATGGCCCATTCTTCCACAGTCTTCAAATCTTGAAGGTTCCGTGGTCCTCTTCTATGAACTCCTGATCTTAAGTTCTTTCCATAGATTTTCTATTGGATTCAAGTCAGGTGATTGGCTGGGCAATTCTAGAAGCTTTATTTTCTTTCTGTGAAACCAATCGAGAGCTTCCTTGGCTTTGTGTTTGGGATCATTGTCTTGCTGAAATGTCCACCCTCGTTTAATCTTCATCATCCTGGTAGATGGCAGCAGATTTTTTATCAAGAATGCCTTGGTATATTTTTCCATTCATCCTTCCTTCAACGATATGACGTTTGCCAGTTCTGTATGCTGAAAAACAGCCCCACACCATGATGTTCCCACCTCCAAACTTCACTGATGGTATGGGGGTGTTTTTGGGGTGATGTGCAGTGCCATTTGACCTCCAAACATGGTGTGTATTATGGCATCCAAAGAGTTAAATTTTGGTCTCATCTGACCAGACTATAGTCTCCCAGTATTACAGGCTTGTCTAAATGTTGTCCAGCACACTTTAAACCAATTTCAAAATTTTTCTTTAGCAATGGAGTCTTGCGTGGTGAGCGTGCATACATGCCATGGCGGTTGAGTGCATTATTTATTTTCGTTAAAACAATTGTACCTGCTAATTCCAGGTCTTTCTGAAGCTCTCAACAAGTAGTCCTTGGCTCTTGGACAACTCTTCCGATATTTTTTTTTTCACTCCTCTATCAGAAATCTTGCGAGAAACACCTGGTCGTGGCCGGTTTATGGTGAAATTATGTTCTTTCCACTTCTGGCCCCAACAATGCTCACTGGAACATTCAGAAGTTTAGAAATCCTTCTGTAACCAATGCCATCAGTATGTTTTGCAACATTAAGGTTACAAAGGTCTTGAGAGAGCTCTACCCATCATGAGCTGTTTCTTGTGTTGCACCTTGATAATGAGCAGTGGCGTCACTAGGGTTGGTGTCACCTGGTGCAGTAAAAATGGTGTCGCCCTAAAAAAAGGCAATTTATTCTTAAACCTCTCTATGCAGTGGTAAATATAAATAACCAACTATATGGTTAGGGAGCAAAATATATAATCCACTCTGAGAATATACAGACAGAAGAGATATACTGTATATACTATTAAAGGGTGAATCTGGTAAATATCATCAGACTAAGAGTCCATTCACACAGGGGCAACTTTGGATCCGACTTCAAGTCGCCCCAAGTCGCGCTATGTGAAAAAATCAATGTAAGTGAATAGATCCGTCTTAATGCACACTACTGCAGTCGCTCCGACTTCAGAAAAGGTTCCTGTACTACTTCAATCCGACTTCTAGGCAACTTGTACCCATAGAATTCAATGGAAGTCGCCTCCAAGTCGGATCTCCATCTATTTTGAAGCGACTACTGTACATCTCACGCTGGCTGCAATAGGAAAAACATATTTTCCTACTGTAGCGAGCGTGAGAAAGAAGCGACAATGATAAAAACCGGCATGGGTTCCCCTCCAAGGGCAAACCAGGTTCTTAGGTCTGGTATGGATTTTTAAGGGGAACCCCAAGTCAAAAAAACGGTGTGGGGTCCCCCCAAAATCCATACCAGACCCCTATCCGAGCATGTAGCCTGGCCGGTCAGGAAAGGGGTGGGTACGAGCGAGCGCCCCTCCTCCTGAACCCTACCAGACCACATGCCCTCAACATGGGGGGAATGTGGGTGCTTTGGGGAAGGGGGCACCCTGCGGCCCCCCCCCCACCCCAAAGCACCTTGTTTCCATGTTGATGAGGACAAGGGCCTCTTCCCGACAACCCTGGCCGTTGGTTGTTGGGGTCTGCGGGCGAGGGGGCTTATTGGAATCCAGGAGCCTCATTTAATAAGGGGGCCCCCAGATCCCGGCCCCCCACCCTATGTGAATGAGTATGGGGTACCATTCACCTGAGGGAAAAAAAGTGTCATAAAAAAACACACTAGACCGGTTTTTAAAGTAATTTATTAGGCAGCTCCGGGGGTCTTCTTCTGACTTCGGGGGTCTCTTCCGACTCTTCTGCTCTCTCCGGGCCTCTTCTCCTGGTCTCTGGTTCTTCTCCTGGTCTCTGGTGCGGGTACAGCGTGGCTCCCTTTCTGGTGGTGCGGGTACAGCGTGGCTCTTTCTGGTGGTGCGGGTACAGCGTGGCTCCCTCTCTGGTGCTGCGGGTACAGCGTGGCTCCCTCTCTGGTGCTGCGGGTACAGCGTGGCTCCCTCTCTGGTGCTGCGGGTACAGCGTGGCTCCCTCTCTGGTGGTGCGGGTACAGCGTGGCTCCCTCTCTGGTGCTGCGGGTACAGCGTGGCTCCCTCTCTGGTGCTGCGGGTACAGCGTGGCTCCCTCTCTGGTGCTGCGGGTACAGCGTGGCTCCCTCTCTGGTGCTGCGGGTACAGCGTGGCTCCCTCTCTGGTGCTGCGGGTACAGCGTGGCTCCCTTTCTGGTGGTGCGGGTACAGCATAGCTCCCTCTCTGGTGCTGCGGGTACAGCGTGGCTAGCACTGGTGTGAACTATGCCATTAAAAACGATATAACCTACTTTCCATGCGTTTTTGATGAAGAAAAAAAATGCACTGGACTGCATGTGGTGTGAACTGGCCCTGAAGGTTTTTTACCTTTTTGGCATCCTATGCATGAAGGTAAAAAACCTTCAGTATACAGCTTCCCCCCACAGCCCCCCTAATACTTATCTAAACCTGATCGAGATCCAGCGATGTGCATGGGAGTGGTTGCTCTCCTGGGTCTCTGCATCTTGATTGCCTGAGAGACAGCAGTGAGAGCCATTGGCTGAGAGACAGCAGCGGGAGCCCATCAATCACAGATGAGGGAGCAGGGGGTGGGGCCGAGCCCCATTCTGTGTGTTTTATGGACATCCAGAGTGGGGCTCGGGAGCGAGCATGCAAGAGGGCAAGCATGCACTCAGGGAAGAGGAGAAGCCAGGAGAGCCAGCAGGGGACCTGAGAAGAAGAGGATCCTCTGAAAACCACTGCACATAGCAGGTAAGTATAACATGTTTGTTATTTTAATTAATAATAATTATAAAAAAAAAAATACCCTAAATATCACTTTAAGACAGCAGGATGGGTCGGAGTATAGGGGAACGGGTTTCTGGCAGAAAGTCCCTGGGTAAAAACTGTGTAAATACCATGTATAGTACATGTGTAAATGCGTGTGCACACACATAAAAATTCTATCTTTTTTTTTTTTTTTTTTTGTCAAGGGGGTGTGATGTACACACACACACGTACATGTGTGTATGTATGTATTTGCATGTACACACCTGAAATAGTGACCAGTAATGTCCACACAGCACTAGTTTGTGAACCCATGTATACAGGCTAATTAAAAACAATGGGCCGCATTTAGATCAGAAGAAAAATGCCAAAAGCCTAAAAATGTGGCGCCCATGTGCAAGAGTCCGAAAAGTTTAAGTTTTGTGTCAAGTTTAGTAATTATTACTTCTCGTGGAGTTGCTTGTAATATTGATTTCTGTCTGGTTTATGTTTTTCTTTGATGTAGTGTACTTGTGTACCTGGAATTCGAAGCATTTAGAAATGTTGCCTATTATTTGTTCTACCACATAGTTGTATGTTTTACTTGTGTAACAGGTTTTTTCTCCTGATAGTTGTGACAGCTTGGTTTCCACATGAGCAATTTTCACAGAAAAGGAACGAAGATTTGTTTCACTGTAAAGAAAACAGAGGCTGTGCAGATCTCACGCGTCTGACTGTAGTAAACTAAAATCTGCTTGTTATAGTGATCTGCACTTTATACACCATCTTTGCTTGTTATCCTGCCAATCCAATTAGTCTGATTCTTTTTAAACTTCCTAATGAATAGATCCTCCTTCTCTAAGGTTCGGTACTGCTCTAAAGTGATTGTAAATGTAAATATATATATATATATATTATTATATTATATTTTTTATATAATTTTTTTACATAACAAATATGTTATACTTACCTGCTCTGTGCAATGGTTTTGCACAGAGCAGCCCCGATCCTCCTCTTCTGGGGTACCCTGCCAGGGCTCCAGGCTACTCCCTCCCCACCGAGTGCCCACCATAGCAGTCAACTTTCTGTGGGGACACTCATGCAGGCTCGCTCTCGTGCAGGCTCTGTGTGACCCTGATCTCTCCCTACTGGTTGTGATTGACAGCAGCGGGAGGCAGTGGCCCCATTGTTGTGTCTGAACCAATGAGGAAGGGGAGAGCCAAGACAGCCACTGCTGCTCTCGTGCTAATCGCTGCACCGAGATTGGGCTCAGGTAAGTATAAGGGTGGGCTGGGGGGAGTGGCACAGAAGTTTTTTTTTTTTTTTTTTTTTTTTTTTAACTTCATGCATTCTATGCATGAAGGTAAAACACCTGTGTGCAGTGCTCCCCCCCCCTTATTTTTACCTGACCCCCCCTCAGATCCAACGATGTTCATGATAGCCGTGGCTGGATGGGGACTCTCACTCCTCATAGGCTCAGACAGCAGCAGGAGCTCATTGGCTCCCACTGCTGCCAATCACAGCCAGTGAGCCAATGAGGAGGGGGCGGGGCAGCTCTGTGCCTTATGGAAGCATAGAGCATCGGCTCAAGAGAGCACAGAGCGGTGCCCCCAGGGCAAGCAGCTTTCTCTGGAGGGCCCTGCGGGTGGGAGCATCGGTGAGGGACCCAAAAAGAAGAGGATCGGTAAGTATGGCATATTTGTTATTTTAGAGCAAAAAAAAAACCAACAAAGTATTACTTTAAAGCCCAGCTCCGGGCAGAAAGAAGTTTTCCCAAGCAGTGGGGCTATGCCCGCACACTGCACAGGTGAACTGCTCATTTTCATCTATCGGATTGAAGAACAGAGATATAACTACCTAAACCTCCCCACACAGGACTGGTCCCTGTGGCTCCTGCCCCCCAACCCCCCCCCCCCCCGTGGTCTGTCGGTCTTTTGTGGTGGACTTTTCCTCATGTCATCACTCCCATAGACCATAGAACTGCTCAGGAACAGTCCATCACTGGATCGTGGGGGAGTACTGTTTGCAGGTGGACCGGAGGATCATATCAGTATAGGCTTTCTCCAACCCCCCAGCCAAAAACAAGCAATTGACCCGTGCAGTGCTGGCACAGCTTCACTGCATAGGAAAACTTTATTTTTGCCCAGAGTTGGGCTTTGAGGTAAAAAAAAAAAAAAAAAGAACTCGAAGTAAAATATTTTGTAGCATAACTGTTTAAAATTGTTTCCAACACCAATTGGATATAAAGATTGCAAAAGAAGTCAGATAAGCAAAATGATTCAACATGGTCTTGGATAGAAATGTTACTCAGCAGAAGCACTGTTTCAGTTTGTTGCAAAGAACGAGTTGAACTGTGTTTTGATACGTTTGTATTTTATAAAAAGGGAAGAATCTGATGCTATTGAAGTCTCTAATCCCAGTGGGGGGTTCCTGCTTTGTCTGGCACCCATGAAATAAAGAGGAAGCGGGCAGGTTTTCCCCATCTTCCTGTTTTTTGTCTGGCATGCATCAAATAGAAAGTGAGGGGAAATCTCATAGACAGTAATTAAATGTTGACTGGCACTCTCACTATTCTCTGATCTGTTCTGTCCTAAAAGAAAAATAAATGGCTATTTGCCAACAATCAGAGTCTCTATAGCTGGCTGTGCACTAATTTTTTTTTTTTCTTTTTAAGAACATTTTTTTTTTTTTTTTTTAAATCGTTAATGGAATAGATGTTCATTTTTTACTTCAGTGACAAGAAAATTCAAAGGAGCAGGATGGAAAATTTTTCTTGAATGAACAAATTTCTAACGCGTGTAGTTTTCGTTCCGTAAAGTCTATTCATTCCAAAATGTAATGTTAAAAGCAAGCAGAATTTTTTACTTTTAAAAAAAAAAAAATTCCTCAAGCTGTCAAAGATACTGAGAATTTTCATTAGATTTACTGGTGTATAGCCAGCTGTATACAGTGCTAATAAAATTTGCACCTGTGTCTGATCTTGTGAGATCTCTGGAGGAAAGGATTTTGTGTACAGCGCCTTGTGGGCTGATGACCTTTTTTTTTTTTTAACAGGAGGAGGCAAGATTTCGACCTGCAGGGAACATAAACTGCTGAGACTGTAAATAGTTACTACTATGTACCGTATTTATCGGCGTATAACACGCACCGGCGTATAACACGCACCCCAAGTTTAGGAGGGCATTTTAAGGAAAAAAAGTTTTAGGAGGGAAGTTTAGGGAAAAAAAAAACACTTACATTTAAGCGTCATTTGCAGCTTGCCCAGTGTGATTTGCAGCTTGTCGGCGTCATTTGCAGCTTTGCCCAGTGTCATTTGCAGCTTTGCCCAGTGTGATCTGCAGCTTGCCCAGTGTGATCTGCAGCTTGCCCAGTGTGATCTGCAGCTTGCCCAGTGTGATCTGCAGCTTGCCCAGTGTGATCTGCAGCTTTCCCAGAGTGATCTGCAGCATGCTCAGTGTGATCTGCAGCTTGTCATTGTCAGTTGCAGCTTGCCAGCGTCATTTCCATCTTTCCACATTTAAAATTGCCGCCTAGAAAGACCGCGCGGCCGGAAAAGACCGAGCATCGGCGGAAAAGCCCGAGCCGTCTGTTCGGCTCCTGCTCTCAGTCCCGCCTCCCTGCTGTTTCGGAAGCGAGCGCAGGGAGGCGGGACTGCGAGTGTAGCCGGAAAAGACCGATCTGTCTGTTCGGCTCCGCTCGCAGTCCCGCCTCCCTGCTGTTTCGGAAGCAAACGCAGGGAGGCGGGACTGCGAGCAGAGCGGAACAGACAGATCAGTCTTTTTCGGCGGCGCTCGTTTTTTTCCGGCGGCGCTCGTTTTTTTTCAACGGTGGCCGATGTTTTTCGGCGCCGTTTTATTTTTTTGGGGTATCAGCATATAACACGCACCCACGACTTTCCCCCGATTTTAAGGGGAAAAAGTGCGTGTTATACGCCGATAAATACGGTAGGTAGATTGCAATAGTGTAGTTTATCTGTAAATTGGAACCAGTCAAATGACAAAATAAGCTCCGCCGCGGGGTGGGGGTTTTGGGGTTTCATCCGCTGATAGCGTTGACGGGAGAGAAGGCAGAGCTGAGACTGTGGACCCTATCCAGAGAGAATGTAGGGAGGCTGGGGCGGTCACTGAAAAAGGAAGTCAGCTGAAACCAGTCGAATGAAGGGGGAGGAGCTTTCTCCTCTGCGATTGCCAGAAGTCCCCATGAGGCAAAGGCATCCCTAGGCTGGATGCACCGTGTGACAGAATTCTGAGGAGGAATCGATTGCTTGAACTAAGTAAATGACAAATTGCCAGTGCAATCGATCCCAACCTCCTCTGCATCTTACTGATCCCATCGCCCCACCCAGAGGCGTAACTAGAAATTTCAGAGCCCCGGTGCAAGTAATTATGAAGGCATAAAAGCATGATTTTGATACTTTTTTTTTTTTTTTGAGGGGTGTTGGGTGGGGAGTGGCAGCGGTGGTGGTATTGAGGGGGGTGGCAGTGATAGTGTTGAGGGGGGTGGCAGCAGCGGTGGTGTGGAGGTGCGGTGGCAGTGATAGTGTTGAGGGGGTGGCAGCGGTGGTGTTGAGGGGGTGGCAGCAGCGTTGAGGATGGGGTTGAGGGGGGGTGGCTGTGGTGGTGTTGAGGGGGGTGGCAGCAGTGGTGTTGAGGGGGGTGGTAGTGGTGGGGTTGGGGGGGTGGCAGTGGTGGTGGTGGGGTTGAGGGGGGGTGGCAGCAGCGTTGAGGATGGGGGTTGCAGCGGTGGTGGTGCAGTGGTGTGTGAGGGGGGGTGGCAGCGGGATGGGGGTGAGGGGGGGGGGTGACAGTGTAAGTAATCAGTAAGAGGCAGAGGTGGGGGAGGTTGGGATCGATTGCACTGGCAATATGTCACTTACATAGTTCAAGCAATCAATCCCGCTTCAGAATTCTGTTACATGGTGCCTCTAGCCTAGGGATGCCTTTGCCTCATGGGGACTTCTGGCAATCGCAGAGGGCCCCATGGGCCCCCCTGAAGTGGAGGAACTGCAAGTGCGACTGCTGCGACCCTGAGAATTCTGCCACTGCCCCCACCACCACCGCTGCTGCCACCCCCCTCAACACCACCGCCGCTGCCCCCCCCCTCAACACCACTGCTGCTGCCACCCCCCCTCAACACCACTGCTGCTGCCACCCCCCCTCAACACCACTGCTGCTGCCACCCCCCCTTCAACACTATCGCTGCCACCCCCTTCAATACTACCGCTGCCACCCCCCCTCGACACTACCGCTGCCACATCCCCATAACACTACCACTGCCACCCCCCCTCAACACCACCACTGCTGCTGCCCCCCCTCAACACTACCGTTGCAACCCCCCCCAACAACGCCGCTGCCATGTCACCACCCTCAACAATACCACTGCCACTCCCCTCAACACCACTACCACTGCCACTCCCCTCAACACCACCACCACTGCCACCCCCCTCAACACCATGGCTGCCACCCCCCCAACACTACCACTGCCCCCGCTGCAACCCCTCCTTAACACTATCACTGCCACCCCCTCAATACTATCACTACCACCCCCCCTCAACACCCCGCCGCTGCCACGCCCCCCCTCAACACCAACACCCCTCAAAAAAAAGTATCAAAATCATGTTTGTTCATAATTTCTTGCATCGGGCCCTGAAGTATCTCGTTATGCCTCTGCCTCTGGCATCATTTCTTGCTACGGGGACTGCCAAATTCAGGTGTATTGGTTATTCCTCACTGTCCTAGTCTCCTACTGCCCCCTTGGGATAACGTCACTCCTATTTTGGATCCTGAGGGAATATGCCACTGGACAGCTAATAGGAAGTGTCCAGGCAGTGATGTGGAGACCTGAATGACCTTACAGATTAGCATAGGTATCCGGAATCTAACGAGTTTTAACTGTGTATTCAACTATCTGCCTGGAGTTCCACATTGCTAGTAGAATGATTATATTTTTGAAACCTCAAGCCCTCTTCTGGCAATTTCCATGCTCTGTCAGAATGAAGTTTTTCTTGACGGATCTGAATCCACCCTCAGAGTCCTTTTTCTGTCTAGCAGTATAGTCTGATACAGGAATGTATCCATGTAGGAGAATGTGAGGCTTCCTCTGCAGTTTAGCACAAATATTTTACATTTTAGGTCAGTGTTTCTCAACCTTTTTACCTTGGAGGAACCCCTGGCAAAAAGTTTGAGATCTCGAGGAACCCCTGAAATAATGTTCACATCTACAGCTCACGGAACATTGGTATGGTCAGCGAGCTGTTGATAACAAAAAATATTTGTAGAAATAGCATTAAATAAAAGAAATAATATTAAAATGTACCTATTTAATGTGAAACTCGTGCTTTCTTTTCCTGCAGAGATGATCCATTCAGAGCACATTACAGGGGACATTACATGGGGCAGAGTACATTACATGGGACAGGAGACATTACAGGGGACATTACATGGGGCAGAGTACATTACATGGGACAGGAGACATGACAGAGGACATTACATGGGGCAGAGCACATGACAGAGCACATTACATGGGGCAGGGCACATTGCATGGGACAGGGCACATGACAGGGGACATTACTTGGAGCAGGGCACATGACAGGGAACATTTCATGGGGCAGGGCACATGACATGGGGCAGGGCACATGGGGCAGAGCACATTACATGGGGCAGAGCACATGACAGGGGACCTTACATGGGGCAGGGCACATTGCATGGGACAGGGCACATGACAGGGGACATTACTTGGAGCAGGGCACATGACAGGGAACATTTCATGGGGCAGGGCACATGACATGGGGCAGGGCACATGGGGCAGAGCACATGACAGGGGACCTTACATGGGGCAGGGCACATTGCATGGGACAGGGCACATGACAGGGGACATTACTTGGAGCAGGGCACATGACAGGGAACATTTCATGGGGCAGGGCACATGACATGGGGCAGGGCACATGGGGCAGAGCACATTACATGGGGCAGAGCACATGACAGGGGACCTTACATGGGGCAGGGCACATTGCATGGGACAGGGCACATGACAGGGGACATTACTTGGAGCAGGGCACATGACAGGGAACATTTCATGGGGCAGGGCACATGACATGGGGCAGGGCACATGGGGCAGAGCACATTACATGGGGCAGGGCACATGACAGGGGACCTTACATGGGGCAGGGCACATGACAGGAGACCTTACATGGGGCAGGGCACATGACAGGAGACATTACATGGGGCAGGGCACATGACAGGGCACATTACATGGAGCAGGGCACATTACATGGAGCAGGGCACATTACATGGGGCAGAGCACATGGCAGGGCACATTACATGGGGCAAAGCATATTGCAGGGCACATTACGTGGGGCAGGGCACATTACAGGGGACATGACATGGGGCAGGGCACATTACAGGGGACAGGCCCATTACATGGGGTGGGGGACATGACAGGGCACATTACATGGGACAGAGCACATGGCAGGGCACATTACATATGGCAGGGCACATTACATATGGCAGGGCACATTACATATGGCAGGGCACATTACATATGGCAGGGCACATTACATGGGGCAGGGCACATTACAGGGGACATGACATGGGACAGGCCCATTACATGGGGTGGGGGACATGACAGGGGACATTACATGGGGCAGACTGTTGGGCACATTGTGGGGGACACAGCTGGGCACAGTACCGGCTTTCTTCTTCTGGCTTCAGAGCACATTTCATATCTCCTCCAGTGGCGCGCTGTTCCCCCTCGACCCCCTCCTTCTATCCTGTCCACCCCAGAGGATGTCACGTACTCTGGAAGGACAAGAGGGGAGGAGGGGCCTGCAGGGAACAGCGCGCTACAGCCAATAGGATGCCAGCCGCTTCCCTGCCTATCTCTGCCTGTGTCTGTGCGATCCTCCTGTCAGCTGTATGACTGACAGTCAGATCGCCACGGAACCCCGGTTGAGAACCACTGTTTTAGGTGTTGGACCTTTCTGCGAAATACACTACAGTGCCTTGAAAAAGTATTCATACCCCTTGACATTTTCCACATTTTGTCATGTTACAACCAAAAACTTAAATGGATTTTATGGGAAAGATCAACACAAAGTGGCACACAATTGTTAAGTGGAAGGAAAATGATAAATGATTTTCAATTTTTTACACTAATAAATATGTGAAAAGTGTGGCATGCATTTGTATTCAGTCAATACTTTGTAGAACCACCTTTTGCTGCAATTACAGCTGAAAGTCTTTTTGGGTATGTCTCTACCAGCTTTGCACATCTAGAGAGTGACATTTTTGCCCATTGTTCTTTGCAAAATAGCTCCAGCTCTGTCAAATTGGATGGAGAGAGTCTGTAAACAGCAATTTTTTAAGTCTTGCCACAGATTCTCAATTGGATTTAGGTCTGGACTTTGACTGGGCCATTTTAAACACATACATATGTTTTGATCTAAAACCATTCCATTGTAGCTCTGGCTGTATGTTTAGGGTCGTTGTTCTGCTGGAAGGTGAACCTCCGCCCCAGTCTCAAGTCTTTTGCAGACTCTAATGCCGCGTACACATGGTCAGAATTTGCGATGGGAATCGTGTGTATGCAATTCCGACGCGCAAAATTTCCGACGCATGTTTGCAAACAATTGGACGCATGCTCAAAAGCATTAAACTTCCCTTTTATAGTGCAGTCAAACGTGTTGTATGCCGTGGTGTTATTGACCGTCGGAATTTGGTGTGACAGTTTGAGTGAAATTCCGTCAGAATTCCGACGGGAAAACCATCAGAGCTTTTTCCGACGAGAATTCCCACTGTGTGTATGCGGCATAACAGGTTTTCATCTAAGATTGCCCTGTATTTGGCTCTATCCATTTTCCCATCAACTCTGACCGGCTTCCCTGTCCCTGCTGAAGAAAAGCATCCCCACAACATGATTTTGCCACCACCATGTTTCATGGTGGGGATGGTGTGTTCAGGGTGATGTTCAGTGTTAGTTTTCCTCCACACATAACGTTTTGCTTTTAGGCCAAAAAGTTTAATTTTGGTCTCATCTGACCAGAGCACCTTCTTCCACATGTTTGCTGTGTCCCCACGTGGCTTCTTGCAAACTGGAAACAGGACTTCTTATGGCTTTCTTCTTGTCACTCTTCCATAAAGGCCAGATTTGTGGAGTGCACGACTAATAGTTGTCCTGTGGACAGATTCTCCCACCTGAGCTATGGCTCTCTGCAGCTCCTCCAGAGATACCATCTTGGCTGCTTCTCTGATTAATGCTCTCTTTGCCTGGCCTATCAGTTTAGGTGGACGGGCATGTCTTGGTAGGTTTTCAGTTGTGCCATACTCTTTCCATTTGGGATGATGGATTGAAAAGTGCTCCCTGAGATGTTCAAAGCTTGGAATATTTTATAGCCTAACCCTGCTTTAAACTTTTTCACAACTTTATCCCTGACCTGTCTGGTGTGTTCATTGGCCTTCGTAATGCTGTTTGTTTACTAAGGTTCATTTAACAAACCTCTGAGGGCTTCACAGAACAGCTGTATTTATGCTGAGATAAAATTTTACACAGGTGGATTTACTAATTAGGTGACTTTTGAAGGCAATTGGTTCCACTAGATTTTAGTTAGGGGTATCAGAGTAAAGGGGGCTGAATACAAATGGACACCACACTTTTCAGATATTTATTTGTAAAAAATGTTGACAACCATTTATAATTTTCTGTCCACTTTACAATTATGTGCCACATTGTTTTGTTCTATATTTGGCTGTACCATGACAAAATATGGAAAATTTTTGAGGGGTATGAATACTTTTTCAAGGCAGTGTAGATAAGCATTATAGCCTGGTCTAGGACCTGCCCCCACCTGTGATTGGACAGTGGAGGATAAGCAATATTCAATCCTGCTTTCCCCAACTGTAAGCAAATTCACTTGTGCATTTTGCAAAGTAATAGATCCCTGACTTGCTGTCCCTTTGTCTTTAGTCTTCTACTGACAAATATAGCTACATTTGCTAGTTCTAGGTAAAATATATCTTTAAAGTGCACAGAAAATTATATATTTTTGTAGGGATGCACCGAATGGGTTTTTTGGTGCAGAAACCGATACCGAAAATAAATCTTCCTTGATCCCGAAAACCGAAACCCATACCGAAACAACACCAATATCGAAAGTGACTGTTTTTAAAAATATTTGTATACAGGAGATGGTCAGCGACTGGGGACATGGTACAGGAGATGGTCAGCGACTGGGGACATGGTACAGGAGATGGTCAGCCACTGGGGACATGATACAGGAGATGGTCAGCCACTGGGGATATGGTACAGGAGATGGTCAGAGACTGGGGACATGGTACAGGAGATGGTCAGAGACTGAGGACATGGTACAGGAGATGGTCAGAGACTGGGGAAATGGTACAGGAGATGGTCAGAGACTGGGACATGGTACAGGAGATGGTCAGAGACTGCGGACATGGTACAGGAGATGGTCAGAGACTGGGGACATGGTACAGGAGATGGTCAGAGACTGCGGACATGGTACAGGAGATGGTCAGAGACTGCGGACATGGTACAGGAGATGGTCAGAGACTGCGGAAATGGTACAGGAGATGGTCAGAGACTGCGGACATGGTACAGGAGATGGTCAGAGACAGCAGACATGGTACAGGAGATAGTCAGAGACTGCGGACATGGTACAGGAGATGGTCAGAGACTGAGGACATGGTACAGGAGATGGTCAGAGACTGAGGACATGGTACAGGAGATGGTCAGAGACTGCATGGACATGGTACAGGAGATCAATGCAGCCTCACCAGTGCCCGTCAGATGCAGCCAGCCTGTATCCCCAGTAGTGCAGCCTGTATCCCCATTGCAGCCTGTGTCCCCATTGCAGCCAGTGAAGGGAGAGGAGAGCCGCCGCCTGTTTGATTACAGCGCCGGGAACATCACACCTTTCATTTCAATAGCTGTGTGTTCCCCGCTGCGCACTGTCACATACAGCCGCTCCCCCTTGTCTGGGCACTTTGATAGACAGATCACCCGTCCAATCCTGGGACGGGTGATCTGTCTATCAAAGTTCCCCAGACAAGGGGGAGGGGCTGTATGTGACGGCGTTCAGCAGGGAACACACAGCTATTGAAATTAAAACTGTGATGTTCCCGGCGCTGTAATCAAACAGGCGGTGGCTCTCCTCTCTTCTACGATATAGGAAGCCCCCCTGATAGGCGGCACCAGGGGCGGGGGGCAGAGCCCCGCTCCCCACCCAGGCCCCGCCCCATTGTCGGCGCCAATATCGGCAAGAATTCTCTTTCGGCTTTTTGCCGAAAGGGCCATTTTCGGCCGATATGTTTCGGTGGCCGAAATTTCAGTGCATCCCTAATATTTTGTATTCTGTGTCTGCCATAAACTCAATCAGTTTATTTTTTTTATTTGCTTGAAAAATGTTGATTCGATTCAGATGGACTTTGTTTGTTTAACATTGTTCGATTGGTACGTAGTCTCCAAGGCTAGCACTCCATAAATCAATTAAATTTTTTCCCAGCTACACTATAATCTCCCTGTGTTTGGACATGTGTTATGCTTGAACTCTGCAAAAGGGAGTTAATCTTTAATGAATAATCTAAATGGTTCTAGTCAGTGAACTGAAGACTACATCAGAACTTACACAAAACATAAAGAACAATTTGCCCTAATAAATACATTTCAATAGGCATATGATGAAATAAAATGAAATTGCATAACATTTCTATAGTTGGTTATTTAGCAGCGTTAACTTATCACCATGCTCTAAAAAGTAATATCATTTGAGCTTTAGGCCCCTTTCACATGGGTAGACCAACCGGTCCGCTGTCAGTTTTTCAGGCGGATTTGATCAGACCTTCTATTATCCTCTATCCGGATAAACAAACGTGTCTGTTTACGCCCGTTGAAATCCGATCCAATTTGATCTGCTAAAAGCAGATGGATGGGGATCCGTTTCCCACACATCTAGCGGATCAGATGGCAGTCTGGTGGAAATGGACAGGCAGTCAGTTTACATCCGACTGCCTATAGAGGAGAGTGGGCTGTGTCTGCGTTCCCTCTGCATAAGCAGAGCAGACACAGACCAGCCATCCGCCTGCTCAGTGGGGATCAGCAGACAGATTCCAGCTGAGCAGGCAGAGTCCGCCCCATGTGAAAGGGGGTCTTTAAAAGCAATCAATGAAACCTATTTAACCACTTTCCGCCCGACCTATAGCAAAATGACGGCCGGGCGATGATTCAGTTATACGGACTGGGCGTCATGACGTCCTTTAGGATAACAGCCGCCACACGCCCGTGGGGGCTCGCATCGCGGCGATCTTGGTAAAGAGCCTCCGGCGGAGGCTCTTTACCACGTGATCAGCGGTGTCCAATCACGGCTGATCACAATGTCAACAGGAAAAGCCGTTGATAGGCTTTTCCTCACTCGTGTCTGACAGATGCGAGTAGAGGAGAGCCGGTCGGCGACTCTCCTGATGGGGGGGTCTGCGCTGATTGTTTATCAGTGCAGCCCCCCCTCGGATGCCCACACTAGACCACCAGGGAAGCCGCTAGGACCACCAGGGAAGGGGGCAACATGTGCATGGCCAGGTATGTACCCCATGGCCATCCACATGTGCAAATTATGCCCAATCTGTGCCAATCAGTGCCCACAAATAGGCACTGACTGGCACCATTATATAACCTGTAACATCAGTGATGCCCATCAATGCCACCAATCAGTGTCATCAGTGCCGCCTCATTGGTGCCCGTCAGTGCAGCCATATCAGTGCCTGTCATTGAAGAAGAAAACAAACTTATTTACAAACATTTTAACAGAAACAAAGAAAAACTTGTTTTTCTTGTATTTTTTTATTTGTTGCGCAAAAAATAAAAACCGTGGTGAGGTGATCAAATACCAACAAAAGAAAGCTCAAGTTGTGGGAACAAAATGATAAAAAATTTGTTGGGGTACAGTGTTGTATGAACGCGCAACTGTCATTCAAATTGCGACAGCGCTGAAAGCTGAAAATTGGCTTGGGCAGGAAGGTGTCTAAGTGCCTGGTATTGAAGTGGTTAATAAGGGCATGTTCACACCAGCGAGACACGCTGATTGCTTTTTTTTTTTTTTTTTTTCCTTTTTCTATTTTCCACAGAACTTACCACAGTGTGGTATGAACTGACATAATTTGAAAGCATTTGCTGTGTATGTGTTGGGGCTTTGCTGGAAATAGCTGCCAGTGTATCCCCAATGTATCTGGTGTGAACCCTAAAGCCTTAAGCCCCATACACACGGTCGGACTTTTTCATGGATTCTGTCCGATCGGACAATGTTGTTGAAAAATCAGACCGTGTGTATGCACCATCGGACAGTGTACGTCGGATTGTCCGACGGACAAAGTCTTATCTCCTGCTGGAAAGATTTGCCGACAACACGGTCCGATCACACCAAATCCGATCGTGTGTACGGTTGTCCGACGGACAAAGTGCTACGCATGCTCAGATCACATTACAAGACCAAAGCTATTGGCTACTAGCCTCTACGTAGTCCCGTCGTAGGCAACAAACGTCACCACGTTCAGAATGATCGGATTTTCCGACAACTTTGTCCGACCGTGTGTACGCAAAACCAACATCGGACAAAGTATGACGGACATGATCCAACGGACCTGGTCCTCGGATAGTCCGAGCGTGTGTATGGGGCTTTAGGATTAGTCCACACAGTTTTGTCCACCAGCTTTTTTCAGTCCATGAATATTTGCAAAATATACTAAACAGAATAGTTGCCCTCATAGTGAACAGATTGGAGACCCCTGGTCTATATCTAGATTAACATTTACTACAGGTTATTTTATAATACACTCCAGACAGGTACACAAAATGGGAATAAAAAGTATAGCCAATTGTAACAGATGCAGTGTAGCTGATCCTGCACTCCAATAGTAAAGTCGTGGAAACAAACAAATCATCTTCTTACATCTCGGACTTTCCCCTTGCATTCCTCCCAAAGTCATTTTTGTTTGTATTGGTCTGGGACTGGGGATGTTGCAACTACCAACTTTAGGTAGTAAGGAAAGCTTTTATGTTGCGCTGGAGAAATGCACAGGCACCATCTCTTCTGTTCTATATTGCATTGGTAAAGAATGCACTTCCTAAATATAAATAAGCATATATAAATTGGGCATGTCTAGCTACATTTTTAACCACTTCAATATTGGGTACTTTTACCCTCTTCGTGGCCGGGCCAATTTTCAGCTTTCAGCGCTGTCACACTTTGAATGACAATTGCCCAGTCATGCAATGCTGTACCCAAAAAACATTTTTGTAATTTTTTTTTCAGACGGATGGAGCTTTCTTTTGGTGGTATTTAATAACCACTGGGTTTTTTTTTTTGCTAAACAAATGAAAGATTGAAAAAAATGTTTTAATTTTTTTTTTTTTGTTTGTAAATAAGTACATTTTCTCCACTGTTGTGCATTGAAGAGGCAGCACTGATGGACACTGATAGGCGGCACTAATATGCAGCACTGATAGGCAGCATTTATGGGCACAGTGGTGTGCACTGATAGATGGCACTGATTGGCATCACTGGTGGGCACTGACGGGCATCACTAATGGTGCTGCACTGATCATTGCACTGATTATTAGTGCAGATGTCCCCACTAAGTGCAACTTCGGACCCCAGTGCGACATTATCCGACTTCTTTTTTTTTTTTTTTTTTAACCCTATACTCCTCTCCCACTCCATTATCTGCTGTGTACTTGTGGTCCAGCCCATCCCTTCAGCTCAAAATCTTTTCCCAAGCATTGTCCCCTCCCAAAGCACATTGTCTACTGAATCATGGTGACTGCCAAGCACCATACAACACAGGGAAACAAGGAAGTAAGTAGGAAAAGGAAATCAGTGTAGAAGGTAAAAGGAATTGTGTCACATTCTGTATTATTAAAATTTACCAAAGTTGCAAGTAAGTGGCATTGCAAAGTCGCACTGGGGTCCGAGCAGTGTGGACCGAGCCTTATCTTCATTATGTTTAATTTGTTTTTAAATGCAACTAACCAGCAAGATACTGTTTTTTGAATGACAGGTTCGTTTTGGATAAAAAAAAACCTGTGCAAAACTTATAGATAAAATGCCTTTAAAGTTATAATAAAGCCTCAGGTTTTTTTTTTTTTTTTTCCCTTAAAATAACAAACATGTTATACTTACCTGCAGTGGATTTGTACAGAGCAGCCCCGATCCTCTTCTGCGGTCCCCTGCGGGCGCTCCTGGCTTCATCCTGCTGAGTGCCCCCATAGCAAGCCACTTGCTTTGGGGCCCAGCTCTGGGTGTTCATAAGGCACCCAGAGTGGGGCTCAGGCTCGGCCCCGCCCCGCTCCCTCATCACTGGCTGTGATTGACAGCTGCCAATGGCTGCTGCTGATATATCTGAGACAATCACAAGCACATCGCTGGATTGAGATTGGGCTCAGGTATGTATTTAAGTAGGCTGCGGGGGGAGCTGCATGCAGAAGGTTTTTTTACTTTACTGCATTCTATGCAGCATGCTAAAGAAACCTTCTGCCTTCACAAACACTTGGCTTTGTTCACATTAGTCCGATTTTTCTCTTGTGTCTGCCATCGCACTGCAGTCCAAGACATTGGAAATTCATTTTTTGAAAAAGTGCAGATGCTTCTTATGGTCCAGCATAGTGTGTTTTTGGCCCCATAGACATGAAACATGAAATCCTATACTGTACAAGGTGCAAGCCTTATTTACATTTTTTTTTTTTTTTTTGAGTTTTTTTTAGGGTTTACATCTCAGCCCCGGAAGGATTTACCCCCTTCCTGACCAGAGCACTTTTTGCAATACGGCACTGCGTCGATTTAACTGACAAACGCGCGGTCGTGCGACATTACACCCCCACAAATAGAGCTTTCTTTTGGTGGTATTTGATCATTTGTGCTATAAACAAAAAAAGAGCGACAATTTTGAAAAAAAAAGCTGTATTTTTTACTTTTTGCTATATAATAAATATCCCCCAAAAATATATAAAAAACACATTTCTTTTTCAGTTTAGGCCGATATGTATTATTCTACACATGTTTGGTAAAAAAAATCGCAATAAGCGTATATTGATTGGTTTGCACAAAAGTTATAGCGTCTACAAAATAGGGGATAGATTTATGGCATTTTTCTAAAAATAAAATATATTAGTAATGGTGGCGATCTGCGATTTTTATCATGACTGCGACATTATGGCAGACACATCGGACACTTTTGACACTATTTTGGGACTATTGTCATTTATACAGCGATCAGTGCTATAAAAATACACTGATTACTGTGTAAATGACACATGCAGGGAAGGGGTTAAACACTAGGGGGCGACCAAGGGGTTAAGTGTGTCCTAGGGAGTGATTCTAACTGTGGGAGGGGGGGATTGTCTCACTAGAACATGACAGAGATCACTGCTCCTGATGACAGGGAGCAGTAGATATCTGTCATGTTGCTAGGCAGAACAGGGAAATGCCTTGTTTATATAGGCATCTCCCCGTTCTGCCGCTCCATGACAGGATCGCGGGACACTGGTGGACATGGAGTCCACGGCCACGATTTAAAGGGGATGTACCAGTACACCCATTTGCCCAGCCGTCTCATTGTGCCGACGTATATCGTTGCGCGCTGGTCGGCAAGGGGTTAATCGAAGCACACGCTTTCGTTTTTATAACATTGTTAATAGCAGTGCAAACACTTGACAGTCCAATCAATATAAGCTTACTTATAATGACAGTCCAATCAATATAAGCTTACTTTCATATTGTGAGTTCAGCCTGTCTGCTGGCCATCGCTTTCTTCAACCTCTGGTATTGCCTGCATGCTTTACACTCGGTTCACACTGCTGCGACCTGCAGTGCTACTTTGCCAGGCGACTTTGGCAAGACTTCTGCATGACTTTAAAGCAACTTCAGGGATTGACTGTGTAATATTCCTGTAATGTTGGATCTAAAATCCCATCAGTTAAGATGAGGCTCCAACTTATAGGCAACTTCTATTAAAGTCTATGGGCACAAGTTGGATAGAAGTCACCTTGAAGTAGTACAGGAACCATTTCTAAAGTCAGAGCGACTTCAGTAGTGCTAATTAAGACAGCTCTCATTGAATAAAATGGGATTTTACATGTCACGTGCCTCTCAAGTCGGTACATGTCACGTGACTTGGGGTCTCACAAGTCAGATCCCAAGTCGGGCAGTGTGAACCGAGCCTTACAGATTCTCTCCTGCTGTTTATTTTCAATTTCTAAAGACTACATATTCCATGGTACCTTGCTGCCTGCAAACTGTGTTTCCTGTTCTGACTGCGTCTCCTGAAACTCCTCCTCAAAGCACCTCTGTAGTTCAGAAGGCAGGCTCTGTGTAATGGGTGATACATCAGTGCCTACTCACAGGGCATAATAATTGGCACAATAAATGTGCTGGGATCTTCACAAACTAAGTTTACAAACTTTAAGATCCTTCGGAGTAGGCTAGAAATATTTGAAGTGCAATGTGGAAATTAATATATAATTTAAAACTTTTACCGTAGATGAGCTTTTAATTTATTTTATTAGAGCCTAGTTGTATAGTCTGTCTTTGGCATAAATGGGTGACTAGTAATCAGTGAACGATGTCTCTGATCGACCCTTCCTATTGTCTTGGCATGTACTTGTGGTATGGAGCACAAACATGTTTTCATCTCTCTCTTCTGTCATTGGCCATAGGTTCATAGTTTAAAAATGGCATCAAATGTTTTGCTGCTTTATAAATTTAGGTTTGGGTGTTTTTCTTTTTCCTGTCTAAATGTGTTTTTTACAATGTTGCAACTTTCCTGTTTATTCTTTTTCTTCACAGAGACTGAATTTTTTCTCATGAGACTTTCAAATGTTCTTCACCGTGTTTTGTCAGCATGCGGTTATTTTGATCTCCAATTATGGAACACCAACCTATTTCTTCTATTCAGTTACTTCTTAAAAGCCGGGAAACATTGGTGAAATCTATCAAAAACATCAAGTGCTTGCTTGAAAATTTGACAAACCATGGATTCTTTTCGGAAGAAGATGATGAATTTGTGCTGCAGTGTGGAACACAGGCGGATAAGGTAATTTGAAAAGTGTGTTGCTATTTTAAAGCGGTAGTAAAGTCTGCTTTGTGATTTCATTATTTTTCCCACAGGTATGCCTTTAAAGCGGAGTTCCACCCTAAAGTGGAACTTCCGCTTATCGGATTCCTCCCCCCCTCCGGTGCCACAATTGGCACTTTTCAGGGGAGAGGGGGGTGCAGATACCTGTATAATACAGGTATCTGCCCCGCCCATATCTGAGTATGTCCGCCCATATCCGAGGGTTCCTGTTGTGTCTTGGGAAACACACAGTTCCCAGGACACAACGGGGACCAATAAAGACACACAGCGCGACTCGCGCTTGCGCAGTAGGGAACCGGGCAGTGAAGCCGCAAGCTTCGCTTCCTGATTCCCTGACAAGGGATGGCGGCGGGGCAGCCGAGAGACGAGCAGTCGCTCGTCATCTTCTGCTGACACCGCTGGAACCTGGAACAGGTAAGTGTCCATTTATTAAAAGTCAGCAGCTGCAGTATTTTTAGCTGCTGACTTTTAATATTTTTGGTGAAGGTTCAGCATACCATGCCGAACCTTCAGAGCACAGCGCTAGAACCGAGGGCTCCCATGCACAGAGTGGACATCATCGCAGCTGGCTTCGGCCACTTGTACAGCCAAGGTTCTCAAACATAGAAGGAAGACCGGGGAAAAATGGAAGCCCTGTCAGCGGTGACGGTGTGCCGCTGGAGGGCTTCATTGTAGGGTAAGTATTTCATAATGTGTTAGTATGGGATGCATACTAGCACATTATGCAATTGTCTTATAGGGGAAAGTTTATTTTTCTTTAACTGCAGTGGTTTACAATAGCTTTAAAGCCCAGTTGAACTCTGTGTTGGTAGTCAGAGTCTTTACTGGGAAATGCAATGCCTGAGGTGTGCCTTGGCCTAGCTGGTCAGTTCGCCTGAAAAGAGGGCAAAAAGACACGAAAGTAAGTGTGATAAGAAAGCTTGATGAAGGGTAGGTAACAATCCGTCTAGTAGAGTAGCGCCAATGTCTCAAGAATTGATAAGAAGGGACCCCCTGTTTGGAACCTGCGAACTGCCCAGAACCCAAATAAATGTCCCGTAAATGATTTGGACTAAGCCTAATTTCCAAAAAAAACAGGACATGAGAACGAACTGCTTGTAGTGAGAGGATACGTGGGGGAAAGGGAGCAAGGGCTGACCCGAGAGGCCCCTGCGAAATAATAAGAGAAGATCTAACACTTCAAAACAGACACCAGTTAAGTAGCTCTGTGAAATTCCCACGGACCCCTGGCTTGTCTGTCTATTCTTGGTATGGGGAAGTTTGAGAGGGTGAGCCGCAAATCGACAAACTGACAGGGGTTTGCAGGGGTCTGAAGTGCTAGATAAATGATAGATGTTTGACATTTTTGGTGGAGAAGGCCAATATGCTGTGGCAATATGCATCGTTAAACATAGAGAAACCATACCAGATGCACAGAAAACTGGTCCCACATGATTTAAATCGGGTTGCATTTCCGATTGTAACCTGACAACCCAGTCGGAGCCCTGAACAGGGGAAGGAGGGCCAGACTCCATCCTAGGGAATAAGTCTCATGGCATGATTCAGCATACCCAAAGTGACTGTAACCCCCCCCCCCCCCTTTGAACAGGCTGGGGATCGGACAAAAGATGAATGGTCTGACGTACCTGACCAGTTCTCCAGGCAACCTTGCAATCAAGAGATTGATAAACCAGAATAATGATGACATATGGCCTGGACCTACCACTTTGTGGGCCGTCAAGGGGACGTTGACTCAGCACACACCCTGAGAGACTGCTGATACCTGGGCAGGAACCAGGGTCTCCATGCAACAGGAAATCAACTAAATGAATTAACCCCGGACCCCCCTGCAGGTACCCAAGATCCAATGGAGTGCTTGGCAAAGGTGTCGAAGCAAGGACAGCTTTTGACCCAATGGTAAGCCCAGTGGTGAAACGACATCTGCACCATTTACCCTGCCCTACCAATGGGCAGGTCTGATGGAAGTAGCTTCAAGCAATTGGTGATATTAGCTCGGATAGCCAATCCCCCCCAACTGTAGAAAGTGCTGAAACGTCAAATCCATGGACGAGTACTTCAATTAAAATATTTCCGCAGGGAAGAGGGCAGCCAAAATGTAACAAACGATATGGGAAACTTGCCACTGGACACCCCGGTGGGCCGACCAACCACCTACAGAACGAAGGTGAAGAACCAGACCAAGCACACATTGGAAATTACTGCCTCCAGTAACTTGATTGACAACGAAAGCATGACTGTCTGCTGAAGCCAAGATACTATATACAAAAGACTTCAACGAGAGATAGTGATGAGGCCCGCGTGCAGGCCTGAAAATTCCTCCAGCAGGGTTGTCTGAAAACCGGGGATGGGAGATTCCAACACAGCCCCTGACAAGGAACATAACTTGGCTCAGGCATATTGAACCCGAAGCCCCCCCCTGAGCCGTACCAGGCCGCGTGCCCTCAACATGGGGGGTGCTTTGCGAAAGGGGGGGCCCTGCGGCCCCCCCACCCCAAAGCACCTTGTCCCCATGTTGATGAGGACAAGGGCGTCTTCCCGACAACCCTGGCCGTTGGTTGTCGGGGTCTGCGGGCGGGGGGCTTATCGGAATCCGGGAGCCCCCTTTAATAAGGGGGCCCCCAGATCCCGGCCCCCCACCCTATGTCAACATTGGAAGGAAGAAGAACTGGACCGGGCCAATGCTAGTAAAAGAGCTGCAAGAAGATAGCCGAGGCTAAACGAAGAGCGGGACAAGACCCCCGAAGTCGGAAGAAGACCCCCGGACGGGGGCGACGAAGGAGAAAGCTGGACTCCTCCGCTAGTAAAAAGAGCAGTAAAAGAACAGAAGATAGCAGAGGAGCCCGGCGAGAAGACCCCCGGAGCTGTCTTATAAATTACTTTAAAAACCTGTGTTTTTGTTTTTTTTATTAACACTTTTCCCCCTCAGGTGAATGGGTAGGGGTACCATTAACCCCATACTCATTCACATAGGGTGGGGGGCTGGGATCTGGGGGTTCCCTTATTAAAGGGGGCTCCCGTATTCTGATAAGCCCCCCCCCCCCTGCAGACCCCGACAACCAACGGCCAGAGTTGTCGGGAAGAGGCCCTTGTTCTCATCAACATGGGGACAAGGTGCTTTGGGGGCAGGGCCCCCCCCCCTTCCCCAAAGCACCCTTCATGTTGAAGGCGCGCGGCCTGGTATGGCTCAGGAGGGGGGCGCTCGCTTTGGGGGGACCCCCACGCTGTTTTTTCGTCGTAGGGGTTCCCCTTTAAATCCATACCAGGTTATGGGGCTAGCAATGTGTCAATCTCGCCGATGGAGGTGGCGACATTGACTTCCTTCGCTAGTCCCGTCTACCTGGAGTCACGTTCAAAATGAATGGACTTTACTCCGTGTGTGGGCAAGTCCATTCATTTGAAAAGTTCGGCGGACCTCCGCCAAAAGTACGGCGGATTGTCCGCCGGAAAAGTCCGGTCATGTGTGGGCGTTTGTGGGCAAGTACGCTCAGTTGGAAAGTCTGGCGGACCTCCGCTGGAAAGTCCGGCAGGTTGTCTGCCGGACTAAGTCCGCCGTATAGTCTGATCGTGTGTACGCGGCATAAGGGCTTTGCCAACACATGGTTCGGGATATATATTAATAACTTGCACAGGCAGTTTTTAACGTTGGTAAAAAAAAATGTAAAATCTTTATTGTTCCATGAAAGGAGCAATCAATAATTGAGAATGTACTTTACTTCTGTTCTCACAATGTGTACATATTGAAATTTCAGCACGTGGTTGAATTTTCTTCATGTGTGCAATCCGTTTACAAACGTGCTGTAATGTACCACAGATCTGTCTACATTGTTCCCTGTGGTCTCAAAGCTATTTAAAGAGAAAGGGTAACAGCATCAACCCCACAAGCTGCTGTGAGCAGTATCAAAGAACTAAGAGTCACATTTGTCTTGTTGGGGACTTGTAATGTTCAGTAACCAGTAAATAATTATTCCATAACTTCTCATTGTTGCAGGTTCGTCAGATTCTTGATCTTGTGGACAAAAAGGGGGAGGAAGCAGCCGAGTATTTTATATACATCCTTCAGAAGGTCCCAGAGGCTTATTTTGATCTTATTCCTTGGCTAAAGGAGATTGGTTTTCAAGCTTCAGAGCAAGTCAAGTGTTTACATATTACGAACAATGACCCTGGTATGAAAGTTTACTTTCTTTGTGCAAAGTGTTTGACACTGTATTTATGTTTAGTAAAAAGTGTCTGACAGTGCAGCTTGAAATAGGAATCAGAAGTCGGCTACAGTCTATTGCCCTGCAACTGTCAGACCTCATACAATCTCCTAGAAACTGACATATTTAACGCATTTATCCTATAGCAGAGACACAGAAATCTGGACAGTGATCTGTCTTTTTTTGCTAGCAAATGACTTAAGCCGGCCATAGACGGTTTTGAAACTCAGCCGGCTCAGCAGGAACCAGCCAGGATTCGAACTATGTATGGACAGGCCAAATGTGCTGAAAGTTGATCGATTTTTACATGCGATTATTGTAAGCGGCCTCCCAGTGAGGACAGCTTCCCCTGCCGGGAGAACACAATGGCTCCACAAGAGGGATTCCCCCATGAACACTGCCTGTGAAAATTAAATCGCACCATCTATGGCCGGCCTTTAGAACCCCAAAACATTCTATATTTTTGAAAGCAGAGGCCCTAGACAATACAATGGTGGATGTTGCAATTTTATATGTTGTACAATATTTGAGCAGCCATGTTTAAAATGCAGATTTTCAGAAAAAAATACAGTTTAATTCATTTTAGTGCACAAAGACACAATTTACAGTCCGGTCCATAAATATTGGAACATCGACACAATTCTAATATTTTTGGCTCTATACACCACCACAATGGATTTGAAATGAAACAAACAAGATGTGCTTTAATTTGAGGGTATTTACATCCAAATCAGGTGAACGGTATAAGCATTACAACAGTTTGTATATGTGCCTCCCACTTTTTAAGGGACCAAAAGTAGTGGGACAGATTAACAATCATCCATCAAACTTTCACTTTTTAATACTTGGTTGCAAATCCTTTGCAGTCAATTACAGCCTGACGTCTGGAACGCATAGACATCACCAGACGCTGGGTTTCAACCCTGGTGATGCTCTGCCAGGCCTCTACTGCAACTGTCTTCAGTTCCTGCTTGTTCTTGGGGCATTTTCCCTTCAGTTTTGTCTTCAGCAAGTGAAATGCATGCTCATTCGGATTCAGGTCAGGTGATTGACTTGGCCATTGCATAACATTACACTTCTTTCACTTAAAAGACTCTTTGGTTGCTTTCGCAGTATGCTTCGGGTCATTTTCCATCTGCAATGTGAAGCGCCATCCAATGAGTTCTAAAGCATTTCGCTGAATATGAGCAGATAATGTTGCCTGAAACACTTCAGAATTCATCCTGCTGCTTTTGTCAGCAGTCACATCAATAAACACAAGAGAACTAGTTCCATTGGCAGCCATACATGCCCACGCCATGACACTACCACCACCATGCTTCACTGATGAGTTGGTATGCTTTGGATCATGAGCAGTTCCTTTCCTTCTCCATACACTTTCTTCCCATCACTCTGGTACAAGTTGATCTTGGTCTCATCTGTCCATAGGATGTTCCAGAACTGTGAAGGCTTTTTTAGATGTTGTTTGGCAAACTCTAATCTGGCCTTCTTGTTTTTGAGGCTCACCAATGGTTTACATCTTGTGGTGAACCCTCTCTATTCACTCTGGTGAAGTCTTCTTCTCTTGATTGTTGACTTTGACACACATACACCTACCTCCTGGAGAGTGTTCTTGATCTGGCCAACTGTTGTGAAGGATGTTTTCTTCACCAGGGAAAGAATTCTTCGGTCATCCACCACAGTTGTTTTCCGTGGTCTTCCGGGTCTTTTGGTGTTGCTGAGCTCACTGGTGTGTTCTTTCTTTTTAAGGATGTTCTAAACAGTTGATTTGGCCACACATAATGTTTTTGCTATCTCTCTGATGGGTTTGTTTTGTTTTTTTCAGCCTAATGATGGCTTGCTTCACTGATAGTGACAGCTCTTTGGACCTCATATTAAGAGTTGACAGCAACAGATGCCAAACGCCAATAGCACACTTGAAATGAACTCTGGACCTTTTATCTGCTCCCTGTAAATGGGATAATAAGGGAATAACACACACCTGGCCATGGAACAGCTGAGCATCCAATTGTCCCATTACTTATGGTCCCTTAAATAGTGTGAAGCACTAAATTAAAGCTGAAAATCTGCAGTTAAAGCACATCCTGTTTGTTTCATTTCAAATCCATTGTGGTGGTGTATAGAGCCAAAAAGATTAGAATTGTGTCGATGTCCCAATATTTATGGACCTGACTAATACCCAGTTTTTGGCAAAATAGAAAAGATTATGCCAAGTAAATGGATACTCAATATGTCACACTTTAAAATTGTGCATTCCTATGTTATGGCGACACACTACAGTCCCTAAAAAATCTTCATAGGTGAGGCAAAAGCCTTCACAGGTTACCAGTTTAGAATTAAAAAAGAGGTCTGATGTTTAGAAGTATTGCTTTCACTGTGATGTTCGCAGTGATACCTCACATGTGTGGTGCGATCACTGTTGACATGTTTGTGTGGAACCTATGTATGCTTACGCATTAGCACGGGGAGTTGGGACACCTTTTTTTATTTTTTTATTATTATTAATTTTATTTACATCTTTTTCTTTTTTTTTTATTTTTTTTTTTTTTTTTTTTACTTTCTCTTTTTTAATCAACTTTTTTGCTATCACAAGGGATGAACAACATCCCTTTTCATAGCATTTGGCAGTCAGAGGTACTCTTTACTGAGTGATCTGTTAGACCCCATATCTCTCCTCTGCTCGCAAAAACATCTGATCGAACCAACCGCACCATGTAGAAGTGATCCATCAGCTGTAGAGCCACTCAGATCACTTCTGTATTAAAGCCCATTGCCGGCTGAAAATTTTGGTAGCAAGATCGTGGTTGCAGCTGCAGCCATGATCCGATACAACCACTTCAACCCACATATGCACATGTGGCTGTTTGCATGCCCTAACTATTTATGTGGGGGCAGAGAGCATTAGTATGACTTTAGTGATGATATAAGTTGTAGCAACTATAATATAGCACTTGCTTTAATCATCACTTTTGGTTGTTTTTTTTTTTCAGTATCACTGTACAGCAGAAAACTCAAACAGGAATTGTGCTGCGATTCAAAGTTTATAAAGTCCTACACTCAGAAAGAAGAGATGATGCTTCAGGAAACATATGTTGATGGAGTCATGGAACTAATAAATGACAAGAATGAAACCATTGGCCGTGTAGGAGGCTTAAATTCATTGTTTGATGACACTGGGGTGATCAATGAGCTTGGTGAAACTATTTTCATCTTTGGCGATGCTGGTATGGGAAAGACTCTTTTGATTCAGAAAATGCAAAACATGTGGGCCAAAGAACACTCCTTTTGCAATATAAAATTCTTTTTTAGGTTTCGATGCCGGACATTTATCTTTTTTACACCCGGCGCTGAGCTGTGTTTGAAGGACCTGATCTTCAGATACTGTTGCAGGCCAGACAATGATCCGGAAGAAGTGTTTCGATATATTTGTAAGTTTCCAGAGACTGTATTGTTCACATTTGATGGCTTTGATGAGATTCATTCAAGTTTTGACATAAACGGTGTCCCTGAGGTTTCATCACCCATTGATGCTACCCACCCTGCTGCATTGCTCTTGCACTTACTAAGCGGCAAACTGTTAAAAGGATCAAAGAAAGTCCTGACAGCAAGGACAGGATGTCCAATATCTGCAAACTTTGTCCGTAAGAAAATCATGCTACGGGGCTTTTCTACTGATAACCTGGTGGAGTACACTGGCTTGTTTTTCAAAGAGGCCAATGTTCGTCAGTGTGTGTTAAACCATTTGCAGGCCAACCACAATTTCAGTAGCTTATGTTCAATCCCTTTATTTTGCTGGATAATATTTAAGTCTTATCAACACTTTCATTCCATGAATGAGGATCATGAGTTTTCAGGCAGTTCAGTGACACTTACGGACATCTTTCTACTCATAATTGAAGTTTATTTAAATGTACCAATCAAAGGAAAAACAGCAAGCCAACTTGAAGCCTTTACAGGTGGTAAGGACACTTTGTTGTCTATTGGACGGCTTGCCCACAATGGAATGGAAAAATCAGTCTTTATTTTTGACCAAGATTATATTACATCAAATCGCATTCTTGAGAAGGATCTTCAGCTGGGCTTCCTCAGGCCTGTGGAACACTATAGTGGATGTGGTGACAGTGCTTCATTTGAATTTTTTCATATGACACTGCAGTCTTTTTTTACAGCCTTATGTCTTGTCATTGATGTTCATAGTCGTACTACAGATCTTCTAAAATATTTCCATCATTGTAAACACCTAAAAATTGAGGAAGACAGTCCCTCCCTGCTTTCCTGTGTTTGTGCAAGTAAAGAAAAACGGAGCGATCCATTTACAAATAAGGACCACTTCCAATTTGTTAATCTTTTTCTTTGCGGACTGCTTTCAAAACCAAAACAAAACCTTCTAAAGTGCTTAGTACCAGAGTCTGTCTTAAAGAAGAAGAGAAAAGCTCTAAAACAACACCTCTTCAAAAGCGTCAAATCTCACCTGAAAAAACTGCCCAGAGCCCCCTATTTGGAGTTCAGTCGGGTTCACGCACTGCCTCACTTCATCTGGATGGTGAGATGCATAAGTGAGACACGGAATGAGAAGGTGGGGAAGCTGGCAGCCAAAGGAATATGTGCAGATTACATAAAACTCAGTTTTTGTGATGCATCCTCATCGGATTGTGGAGCAATCTCCTTTGTGTTGAACTATTACAAGAAACAATTTGCTTTGGAGCTGGATAATAACAATATAAATGATTATGGAGTCAAAGAGCTTATACCATGCTTCAATAAACTTCTTGTTATCAGGTATGAAGTTTTCTCTAATTCTAAAGTTATGTCAGCAGCTTCTGGGATAAACTATATAACAATAGTTAATTAATTAATTAAGGCTTCTTGAACACAGCAGCTTGAAAAAGCTCAGTACAGCTTTTTTTTTTTTTTTTTTACTGAGCTAAAATAAAGCCTATTAATTGTAAACGCTCTCCGTGCATTCTTCAGTAAAAAAAATTTATAGAAAAATCAGCTTTTTCAGTTAGGAATTTACGCCTCATGCGCGCAAATACACACAAATGTGCGCAAATGCTTATTTTCGGATTGTGCAGAACATGAATGCTAGAATGTTTTTGCGCATTTGCGTGAAAATGCACACATGCACGCTAAAATGCACGTAAATACGCACAGATGCATATAAAAAAAAAAAAAAAATGTCTGCAAAAGTAGATGCTCAAACAGGAGTATCATGTGCAAGAGGCCTAACTCATACCAAAAAACTTTAACAAATATAAAGATGTAATGATATACAACATCAGGGAATAAAAAGTGCAAAAATACTGATTTTAACTTGTAACCAACAAGTGTCACAAAAAGGTTTAGTCTTTAACCACTTGCCGACCGCCGCACGCCTATTTACGTTGGCAAAATGGCACGTGCAGGCAAAAGGGCGTACCTGTACGTCTCTTTGGATTTACCATCTAGCTGGCGCAGGCGCGCCGCGGGAGCTTGCCTGCGGGTCGCGCAAACTCAATGGTCGCCGGTGGCCTGCGATTGCGGTGAGGAGAGGCAGAAAGGGGAATGCCTTGTTTACATAGGCATCTCCCCGGTCCCGCCTAGCAACATGTAGGGGGTATCTACTGCTCCCTGTCATCGGGAACAGTGATCTCTGTCATGTTGTAGTGAGTCCATCCCCCCTACAGTTAGAACACATCCAGGGAACACACTTAACCCCTTGATCGCCCCCTAGTATAAATGTCAATGGTCCCAAAATAGTGTCAAAAGTGTCCGATCTGTCCGCCATAATGTCGCAGGCGGGACATTTCGGAGCATTCTAATTGGTCGGCACCATCACATGTAGCCCGTCCTGTCAGCGGGGAAGAGGACATGTGAATGCCGAGGTGATTTCTAAGCCCCGGGGCTCAGAACGGGAGATCGCAGTGTGCAACATGTCAGCGGGACTGGGGGAGGGGCGGTGAGGAGGGGTCCTGTGTAAGTTCACCTTACAGATTTTTCTGTAAAGGTTAACTTACACTTTAAGTGGTTAAACTTCCCTCATTTACACACTGAATTCCTTTTAGTCCTTTGATCTAAAAGGACAAAGTGTTGCAATGTATCTTTTTATCGCCGTCTAAGCAATGTTGTCATAAACTTGGCAGGCTGCCGGGATTTGCTTTTTAGACAGCTGTCAGCTGTGAGCAGAGTACTCGGCATAGAATCGGGAAAATTATTTGTTAAGATCGCGAGGGGGAAGAATCACAATCTGATTCTTCAGATCATTTTAGACATCCGAAAAAGGGAACCACCAGCAAGTATTGCTCCTTCTTCTGCTTCTAGCCATTAACATGAACCTGCTGTGTAAACTGTAGTGTGTGTGCAGGAAGAAGACAGGGTAGAGCCATCCCTGTCCACAGTATTGAAATCACCTCTGGCACTTATTAAGCACTTCTGTAGTTCAGAAGGCAGGCTCTGTGAAATGTGTGACACAGCAGTGCCTATTTACAGGGCATAGTGAATATGTGTCACAGGATTCAAGAAAGTAAGTGTGTGGGGATCTTCAGAAAGTAGTTTACAAACTTTAGGATTGCTCATAAAAATAGGAATATGTTGGAAATAATTGAAATACAATGTGGAAATGTTTGGAATCAAAGGGATTTAGGAAGAAAGGGCCCAGGGACTTATGATGTTAAATGTAAGCAGTTTAACCACTTGCCATCTGGGCCAATTCTGGCACTTCGCTCCTACATGTAACTCTAAATCTTTTTTTTGCTAGTAAATTTACTCAGAACCCCCAAACATTATATAATGTTTTTTTTTAGCAGAGACCTTAGGGAATAAAATTGCGGTTGTTGTAATTTTTTATATCCCATGGTATTTGCGCAGCAATTTTTCAAACGCGTTTTTTTTTTTGTGGAAAAAAAAACGTTTCATGAATTAAAAGAAAACAAAACACTAACGTTAGCCCATTTTTTAAATATAATGTGAAAGATAATGTTACGCGGAGTAAATATATACCTAACATGTCACGCTTTAAAGATGTGCACACTCGTGGAATGGTGGCAAACTTTCGTACTTAAAAATCAAGGCAACGCTTTCAAATTTTTTACAGGTTACCTGTTTATAGTTACAAAGGAGGTCTTGGGATAGAATTGTTGCTCTCGCTTGAACATTTGCGGTGATAGCTCACATGTATGAATCGAATGCTATTTATATATGCAAGCGTGACGTACGTATGCATTTACTTCTGCGTGTGAGCTCATGGAGACAGGGGCACTTTTAAAAAAAAAAAAGGAATAGGGCATGAAAGGTCCTCTTTATGGAGAGATCTTGGGTCAATAAGACCCCACATCTCTCCTCCAGGCTGGAAGATATAAAAAATAAAAAAAAAACAGAACGATCTTTGCTTTCCAGCTACACGGCAGTATTTACAACTGCCAGGCTGGACATGACGTCATAATGTCACGCCCGGGCCCCCTAGAGTCATAGAGATGACCGGGAACCATCTGTTCCTCGGAAATCTCTATGGTCAACTTCAGGCGCCGGTCGATTCCTTCTCCGGCTCGCCGATCACATGGGCAAGCTGGTAGAAGCACGGGAGGGGGGTAGGCTCCCTCCCGCTGCCTGTAAGAACAGTCAAGCAACTGAATTGCTGCTATAATTTTTCTTATGGTGCAGGGAATTGCCGGCTGAAAAGAACAATACCAGGTTGAGGCCTGTGGGTGCAGGCATTATACCAGTATAACCACTGAAACGGGAGGACATCCATGTACGCCCTCCTGGTGAGAAGTGGTTAAATACCTGAATATGACCTGGTACCAGCCTCTTGCAGTCCCTGCACAGCAGGGCTGCAGTGTAATCGGAAGAAACAGCACAAAGAGACTTAGGCTCAGGGGAAATGGCTTGAATAATGCTTACCATCAGAGGACATTTATTTGCAGAAAAAAAGTACTGCATGGAAAGTCTCTGAATTGAAGCAACAAAAGCTGGTTTTGTTATTTTATCCTTAGAGGAGGTTCACTGGAAAAAAATTAAGTCAGCAGTTACAAATACTATAGCTGCTGACTTTTAATAAAAAGAGTTAATCAATGTGATTTAAATATGGCACCAACAATGTGAAAAAAGCAAATGTGCAGCTGCCCATTTAAGTAAAAATATACCATCAATCAAAAGTAAGGCGCTACAAAACCACAGTGTAATCAACTAATATCATTAAACAAAAATAAGTAAAAATGAATAAATGTCCACAATGTGAAAAAAATGTATAATAATCTTCTAACATCGTCCAATCACCATGCTTATAAATGTGTGGTATTCCAAAGATCTCAAATAAGTGCTCCACCACAGTGCGTAAGAAATGCACACTCACCAACCATAAGGATTTAGCAAGTCTCAAAGAAATGGACTAGTAATGGATTTTTTATGGATTTCCAACTCGCAATATCTCACAGTATCCACAACTACCAGATCGTAATAGTGCAGTATGTTTATTTATCAATGGTTAAAAAGTATACCGTATATGAGGAGTCGAGCACTTTTCTGCAGCAGAGAATGACATTTTCCGTACCGACTTTGGGGCCCCGTATCCCGGGGCCACTTGGTGCTAGGAACCCCATATTTGGTGTGCAAAAACCCAGTGGAACCAGCACTACAACATATCCAATGGGGTTCCTAGCACCAAGTGGCCCTGAGATACGGGGCCCCAAAGTCAGTTCAGAAAATGTCATTCTCTGCTTCAGAAAAGTGCTTGATATTTTCCTAACTGACTTTGGGGTCCCGTATCTCGGGGCCACTTGGTGTTAGGAACTCCCTTTTGCATATGATCTAGTGCTCGTTCCACTGGGATTGCACACCAAACACCACAACATATCCAATGGGGTTCCTAGAATCAAGTGGCCCCGAGAAACAGGGCCCCAAATTTGGTCAACTGTGTCCATCTGCAGCAATATCATTTCGGGACCCTTTGGGTCCAGAGACCCCAAATTTTGGCTGCAGCTAGGGGGCATCTAGGAACCCTTAACTACATAGTTTGAAGTTCGGGGGACCTATGGCTGCAAATGGACACAGTGAGGCATGCAAATGGGCACAGTGAGGCAAATGGGCATTGTTGACCCTCTTTTCCACTTACAGTAGCTTCGCATTTCTCACCCTAGGCTTATACTCGAGTCAATTCTCCACACTCGCCGCTAGTCCTGAGATGGCGTGAGTTCCAGCACCTGGAAAGGACATGGGGACCCAATGGGATGTGACGTCATCGGCGGTGGCCACGCAGCCTCAATGCATTTTGCAATGTATGTTTCCTCAGGAAACTCGGGAGAGCTTCAGTCCTGCAGTCTTCTGGGACCTGCGATGTGTCCCAGAAGACTGCAGGGAGAGGAAGTGGGGGTGGGTACCTATCAAAACATGTAAATAAATTCCTTTGGTTATGTTTAACATACAGGTAAGCCTATAAAAAAAGCTTACCCATAGGTACTGTAAATGTCTCCTAAACGTGCAGAGATATTTATTTGTGAAGCTGTCAGTGATATCACCAGCGCATGTGCACTAAAGGAATTGCATACTTGTGCCATTTCTTCAGAGCCCTGTGCCTTTCTTCAGTGACTCCTGCATGCATTTGCGGGAGTGACGTAATCGCGAATCGTCCATTCAAAGGATGCAATTGAGGAAAAACTATGTCTTCTTTAAAACTAATTGTTAATATATATTTTTGCATACTGTACTCTTATTTATACAGTTTTGAAACACCATGATGAGGTTTGAAGTACATGCACTTTTTTAATTAGTGCTCTGTTGTTTGTCACAGGCTCAGTGTCAATCAGATTGGAGATGAGGGTGTAAAAGTATTAGCTGAAGAATTAACCAAGTATAAGATCATTCGATTTCTTGGGTAAGTGACAGCATTTTGTTAATAATATATGACACCTAGATACTGTGCAGTTATATAGAACTTGGGAAAACCACAAAGGAACAGTCAAAGATTAAGACACAGCCCAGAATTGTCTTTATTTATTACAATTATTTCTGGCAATGCAATACAAAATTTATTTTTCCATTTGTCTATATCTATTCTTATTTAGCACATTTTGCAGTGTGGCGTTGAATTTTGCAAAGGTTTTGCACTGATCTGAAAAAACACAATGTGTGCACCTAAGACGCTGGTTCTCAACCAAGTACTCAAGTGGGATTTTTTGCTACTTATATCAAATTCAAATAAAAATTAGGAATTATAATCATTTATAAAAGAGATTTTAAAGAGGCAGTAAACCCTGATGGTTTTTTTTTTTTTTTTTTAATTTCCCTGCAAAGGTAAAGCATAATGGGCTACTATGCACAGCATAGTAGCCCATTGTGTGTCACTTACCTGAAAACGAAATCTGCCATGTCACCGCTGTGCCCACTAGCAGCGAGCGTCCATCTTCACCCCTCTTCTTTCCGGGGGCCGCGAACGTCAGCTCTGCGACTGGCCGGAGTCGCGTGGCGTCACTCCCACGGATGCACACGGGAGCCACCAGTCACGACATGACACCCTTTAGAAACAGCACGATCTGCCCTTTCTAAAATGTTAATGCGCCGTAGACATCGGCGTATGGCTTTTATTGTAAAGATATTGTAAACCTCCACGGTTTGGGAGATATTTCCAGCACCTACAGGTAAACCTTTGCAACTGGATCCATCCAAAGTGCCATTGAGGCCGAGGTGGTTGGTACCTGGGCCGGAAGAAACAAGGTTTTGCTTGTAACGCTTCTCTTTTGAGAGCTGGACCCTGGGATTCAGTGCTTTGGTCAGATTGCAGTGCCGTGAAGCTTACTGACAGGGTGCTATACAGGTCCAGGGCAGTGGAACCCTGATAAAAAGGGACCCCAGTCCTGCCGGAGCCCGCCGTGATGGGTGAAGATTGGGTCTGTTTGGTTGTACCACAGAACCCTGCGGCGGGATAAGGTAAGTGGAGATTTCTAAGGCATTTAAAAAAAAAAATTCATTTTGGATTTTTCCTATACAGTAAATGTTGTCTTGCCTAAAGTCACCACTGGGGGCTGTAAAGAGCACGTACCTGTTTCCATGCTTTCAGATATCGCTCTGTGTTAGCTGAAGCTGCTCGGCTATCCGTCCTGGCCATGGTAAGAGATTGGAGGGGGGGGATTTGGCTGGGATTACTCCATCTGGGAATGTTTTCTCTCCCCTCCCCTACAGGGGGGCGCTGTAGGGTCTGGCGGTTTGCCGCTCCACTCCACCGCCTTCAGCAGCGGCGGCTCTCTTCCCCGTGCTCTCAACCTCCATCCACCCCCCACACGTTGATCGGATCGGAGGCTCGCGTGCGAGCGGGAATCACTTTTTTTTTTTTTAAAAAGAAAGGGCGGGGGTAGTAAGGATGTAAGGGGGCATGACTTAGCGCAGCGTTTGCGCGGATGTCACAGCGCAGGGCAGATTAGCTTATAAAAAAGCTCCATTGTCAGTCTAAGTTTTTATTCTTATTATTTTTATTATTATTTATTATTATTAATTTGTTATGTTCCATTCGTTTAGATGGGGCATTCAATATTTTGGATAATTAGTAACTTCTGATAAATTCGTATTTGTTATGTTTACTAACAGCCAAATTTGAAAGGAAATTCCAATACCTATAATTTAATAGTTATTATTAGTTAGTTATTATTTCAGATTTCCATTCTTATTTTTGGATTTTCGTTCTTTTTTGAATTTTTTCGGATTTTCATATTTTTGGATTTTCTAATATTCAAATTTTCGGTAAAATTAGTAAAACTGTTTTCGTTAATTTGAATATTTCCGAATTAACAGTGTTGTCGAAAAACAAATTTGGAACAAAACAAATTGCATGTCTATAAAATATAGCTATCGACATAACCTAGGATGTATAAAGTACATCTGCTGATATCAAGGCTCTCAAAAACATACATATTTATTTTGTTTATCCTCCAGGAGATTATACAAAAAAAGCTACTTAAACATTATATTATCAATCACTTGTTTGAGCTCCAGAAACTGTATGAGCTGCTATTTCCTTTTTTAGCCAAAGTTAGTTGCACAAGGAAAATATGATAGGTTGGTTGATTTTGTAGTTTAGTCAATGCTTCAATGGAGTCATGCAGGAGAATCTGCCAATCATTCTTTGGAATGTCGCCTGTGATATAGTTTTCTAAGCAGACAATAGACCTATGTCCAAAAAGCCACTGCCAATGGGCAGGTCCACCAAATCAAGCTGCATAACAACCATGAAAACAACTGTCAGAATAACCAGAATGAGATATTCAAGAGGGAACCATATACCAACACCTTATATGCCACCTCAGTAGTAGGGGTCATTCACACGAGCACAGAGCCCTATACAGCATGATGAGCCATTTATTTATCTTTTTGTACTTGTATGTAGGTACTTGTAGGCATCCTATATAAGTGAGTGGAATTCGCCTTGGTTGTATGGTACCTGCACACAATCATACAAAAGATAATAAAATGTCTCTTTATGCTGTACGAGGCTCTGCATCTGTGTGAATGAGCCCCTATTTATTTAAATGAATGAACACTTTTTTGCTAAGTTATCTCAGATATCAGTATAATTCTGGGGGTGGGGATTTCTTATTTTCTTTTAAGTATGACCAGAAAATTATGGTAGAGTGTCAAATTACCGTTATAAATTAAAAGGCGAACAAAGGTTCACAGTCCAAGGACCACGGCTATGGAATGCTCTACCTGTGGACATCCGCTCGGAAGAAAACTATCTGGCCTTCAGGAAGAAGCTCAAGACCCATCTCTTCAGAAAACCCAGATGGACACTGGCGGCAAAAGCATCCTGAGGCGATTTAGTTTGCATATGTAGCGCTATACAAGTTATTCATTCATTCAAATGATGGTGGGGTCAATTCACTAAGAGTTAAATAACGGGCAAAAAAAATGCGGTAAAATAACCCTTGTGGTAAATCAGTTTTGAAAGTGCAATTCGCTAAGAATTTTGCATTACCTACTAAATGTGGTGTTTGTTCGATTTAGTGGTAATTACTGCCTTATTTAATGCGGTAATTTATCGCATTGAGCAGGTTGCTAAGGGGCCGGGAAGCTGGCCGCTGCATCCTTAACAGATGACCTCTCAGCTGTCAAGCATTCAAGGACTGTAGCAGGTAAAGCTGGCCATAGATGGATGGAATTTTAAATGAATATTCTCTGAACATTTTGGATATTGTTCGAAAGATTTCAATTCCTTCTAATATTTGATTTAGGAATGAATTGACTTTGAAATTTTTTGTTACTGCGGTCAAAAATAAATGTTGATTTGACCCACTAATGATTCGAAAATGTAACAAACTTTCTTAAAACATTCTTTAACCACTTCAGCCCCAGACCAATTGGCAGCCAAGGGACCAGAGGTCTTTTTTCAATTTCGCACTGCACTGCTTTAACTGGTAATTGCGCGGTCATGCAATGTTGTACCCAAACGAAATTGGCGTCCTTTTCTTCCCACAAATAGAGCTTTCTTTTGATGGTATTTGATTGCCTCTGTGATTTTTATTTTTTGCGCTATAAACGGAAATTTTGAAAAAAAAAAGATATTTTCTACTTTTTGTTATAAGAAAAAATCCAATAAACTCAATTTTAGTCAAACATTTGGGCCAAAATGTATTTAGCCACATGTCTTTAGTAAAAAAAAATGCCAATAAGGGTATATTTATTGGTTTGCGCAAAAGTTATAGCGTCTACAAACTAGAGTACACTTTCTGGAATTCACACCGCTTTTAATTTGACTGCCTATCTCATTTCTTGAGGTGCTAAAATGGCAGGGAAGTACAAAACCCCCCCAAATGACCCCATTTTGGAAAGTAGACACCCCAAGCTATTTGCTGAGAGGCATGTTGAGCCCATTGAATATTTTTTTTTTTTTTGTCCCAAGTGATTGAATAAAGACAAAAAAAAATAAAAATTTGCAAAAAGTTGTCACTAAATGATATATTGCTCACACATGCCATAGTTATATGTGGAATTGCACCCTAAAATACATTTTGCTGCTTCTCCTGAGTATGGGGATACCACATGTGTGGGACTTTTTGGGAGCCTAGCCGCGTACGGGGCCCCGAAACCCAAGTACCGCCTTCAGGATTTCTAAGGGTGCAAATTTTTGATTTCACTCCTCACTACCTATCACAGTTTCGAAGGCCATAAAATGCCAAAATAGCACAAAACCCCCCCAAATGACCCCATTTTGGAAAGTAGACACCCCAAGCTATTTGTTGAGAGGCATGGTGAGTATTTTACAGCTCTCATTTGTTTTTGAAAATGAAGAAAGTAAAGAAAAAAAAATATTTTTTTTCTTTTTTCAATTTTCAAAACTTTGTGACAAAAAGCGAGATCTGCAAAATACTCACCATACCTCTCAGCAAATAGCTTGGGGTGTCTACTTTCCAAAATGGGGTCATTTTGGGGGGTTTTATGCCATCTGGGCATTCCATGGCCTCCGAAACTGTGATTGGCAGTGAGAAGTGAAATAAAAAAATTACACCCTTAGAAAGCCTGAAGGCGGTGATTGGTTTTTGGGGTCCCGTACGCAGCTAGGCTCCCAAAAAGTCCCACACATGTGGTATCCCCGTACTCAGGAGAAGCAACAGAATGTATTTTGGGGTGTATTTCCACATATGCCCATGACATGTTTAAGCAATATATCATTTAGTGACAACTTTTTGTAAAAAAAATATATATATATTTTTTTTCATTATTCAATCTCTTGGGACAAAAAAAAAAAATTTAATGGGCTCAACATTGCTCTCAGCAAATAGCTTGGGCTGTCTACTTTCCAAAATGGGGTCATTTGGGGGCGGTTTGAACTGTCCTGGCATTTTATGCACAACATTTAGAAGTCTATGTCACACGTCACCCACTCTTCTGACCACTTGTAGACAAAGCCTTTTCTGACACTTTTTGTTTACATGAAAACATTTTTTTTTTTTTTTGCAAGAAAATTACGTTGAACCCCCAAACACTATATATATTGTTAAAGCAAAGGCCCTACAGATTAAAATGGTGGGTGTTGCATTTTTTTTTTCCACACAGTATTTGCGCAGCGATTTTTCAAACGCATTTTTTTGTGGAAAAAATACACTTTTTTTTTATTTTAATGCACTAAAACACACTACATTGCTCAAATTTTTGATGAAATAAAAAATATGATCTTAGGCCGAGTACATGGATACCAAACACGACATGCTTTGAAATTGCACACAAACACGCAGTGGCGACAAACTACATACATTTTTAAAAGCCTTTACATGATACCACATTAGATTCACGGAGGAGGTCTACTGCTAAAATTACTGCCCTCGATCTGACCTTCGCGGTGATACCTCACATGCATGGTGCAATTGCTGTTTACATATGACGCCAGACCAACGCTTGTGTTCGCCTTTGCGCAAGAGAAGGGGGGGGCAGGGGTGCTTTTTTTTTTTTTTTTTTTTTTTTTTTAGCTTTTTTTATTTTATTTTTAAACTGTTCCTTCCATTTTTTTTTCTTTGTTATCATTTTTATTGTTATCTCAGGGAATGTAAATATCCCCTATGATAGCAATAGGCAGTGACAGGTACTCTTTTTTTTGAAATCTTTCCTCTGCCCTCAAAGCATCTGACCACACCAAGATTGGTGTGATAAAACGCTTTCCCAATTTCCCAATGGCGCGGTTTATATCCGGGAGGGGGGACATTCCCTCCCACTGCTTGTAAAAGCAGTCTAGAGGCTAATTACCCACTAGAATTGCTTTTACATGAAAGCCGATCACTGGCTGAAAAGAATGATACCAAGATGATACCTAAACCTGCAGGCATCATTCTGGTATAACCATTCAAAGTCCAGCAACATACTGGACATATATTGTAATCTTTTTTTTTTTTTATGCAGCCTCTTGGCTGAACGAAAAAAAAAAGAGATTGATTGGTGGGTATGCCCACCATTAGAATACCTCCCTTCATCCACCCACTTCTAATGAGGGGCATACATGCACCATTTATATATGCCGAAGCATGGGGCATCCTCCCACAAAAGTTATGCCATGTACACGCGGTCGCACTTTTCCACGGGGCAAGGCTCCGTCGGAATTTCGACCGTATGTACGCAGCATTAGGAGCCAATCGCTCCTCCGCCCCTGCTGCCCCCATGCTTCGGCATATATGCTCTTTTTTTAACTGTGGTGGTGAAATCACCTCCTACAGCGTTGGAGTCGCGGCTTTATGTATCGTGGGAGCAAACGCTGTTGCTGTCAAGATAAATAAATCCACGCTGCAACTGAATGGCGCACCTGAAAACAAAAAAATGGTTAAAACTAAAACACAGTAAACAAAATTACATACCTGAAAAGCAAGCATGATAAAACATAATAAAACATTGCAGAATAGAATGGAGTAAAAAAAGAGCAACAATAGAGAGAGAATAGAGAGAGAGAGAGAGAGAGAGAGAGAGAGAGAGAGAACAATAAAACGACAACTATTTTTTTATTTTTTTGAGATTTACAGGTAAAAAAGCTCCTGACTGTTAGCGACTGAATCAAAACGCTACCACAAAAAAAATGTTATCGATCGCAGGGATCAGCCCTGACTCTGCGAACGCTGCAGTTATGTGTGCTTAGTGTTTTGTAAGTGACAGTGATCGATCGATACTGCACTTGGGTGGGCTGGGCTGGGCGGAGGGGGAAAACGCAGGTGCTAGCAGGTATCTGGGCTGATGCCGCTAACAATGAGTTTTTTGGAACCCTAAACTGCTGGGACGCTAGTAAAGATCTGATCAGATCAGATATTGATCTGTTCAGATACTATACCACTAAGGGAGGTGTATGCTTTGCGCGTGGGTGTTTGCGGTACTGGCACTAACCTGGGGTGACGCAGACCTTATTTGACCCTAAAACCTAATTGATATCACCCGCCGGGCGATCAGGGGGTTAAACCGTTATTGGGTAATAAATGGCGGGTGCCCTGACAGTATAAAAAACAAACTATCTAACCAGCGTCACCCGTAACAGTTATACGGTGATCACTGGTGAAAGGGTTAACTAGGGGCAATCAGGGGGTTAAAACCTTTATTAGGTAATATATGGGGGTACCTGACGCTATATAAAAACCTGGCGGGGAACCTAAATAACTAAATAACTAACTGGCTAACGGTGATCACTGGTGAAAGAGTTAACTCTAGGGGCAATCAAGGGGTTTAAAACCTTTATTTAGGTTGTAATATGGGGGTACCTGACCTATAAACCTATTTATAAACCTATATAAACCTGGCGGTTAACCTAAAAAAAAACTGTCTACCTAGCGACACCAGTGACACTAATGCAGCGATCAGAAAAACGATCGCTTAGTGACACTGGCAAAAGGGGGTTAAAGGGTTACCTGGGGGGCAATCAAGGGGTTAAACCTTTATTAGGGGGGGTAGGGGGCTACCTTGGACCTAAAACTAACTGCCCTGACAGTTATTACAGTCACACTGACACTAAATGCAGTGATCAGTAAATAAATGATCACTGCAATTAGTGACACTGTGACTGGGGGGGCAGGGGGTGATCTGGGGGTGACAGGGGGGTTATTTGTGTGCCTATGTGTACTGGTGTCAGTGTACTGTTGGTGCACTAACCTGTACATGTTCACTCCTCTGCGTTCCGGTCTTTCTGACCGACGCGCCGAGTGTGACATCACTTCCTCTGCCTGTGCTTTGAATGACACAGCCAGGGGAAGCATCTGATTCGCCAGGAGCGATCGCGAGGGGGTGGCCAGAAACCACTGGCCGTCCCCTCATTCCGGATCGCTCCTGAAGCGATCCTGACCGTCCCCGCCGGCCGGGGGGGGTCCGATCGGACCCCCCACGCGCCTGAAGAATGGCACGTACAGGTACGTGGTTTTGCCTGTACGTGCCATTCTGCTGACGTATATGTACATGGGGCGGTCGGGAAGTGGTTAAATATGTAAGCGTGTATAGCTGTGTACATAGGGTTAATTTAGATTTTTTTGCGTTATGTGGTCACACCCCTTTAGCACCTGATGTTTTATACAGTATGTGAGCTATTTGGATTTGAGCACAGATCTATAAATGCAGATATAAGGGGCCTACAGATCGCAAGCATCTATCATAATACTGCTCTTTTTGCAGACAATGTCTTACATAACCTCCCCGCATTTTTCTCTTCTCTTTATTATCAGTTCTTTCAAGATGTGTTTCCTTTTTGGGTCTTCACGTGAATCATCTAACGCTTCAAACTTTAAACTTCCTCAACATCCCAATAATTCCTGCAAACAGGTTTTTCCTTCCAGTTGACCCCAACTCTCCCCTATCTGGTTACCTTTCCCACAACAGCTTACGATTCTTGATATAGACCCAATATACCTCCCCTCATTAAACAACTTAAAAATGGACTTGCATCCTGGGGCCATACTCACATTTCATGGTTTGGTCATGTGCACAGAATCAAAATGTCATACCTACCCAGGCTATGTTTTCTGTCCCAGATCATAACCCATATCCTACGCTTTCTGAAATAAGATCTTGAAATTTGTCTGGAGCTCTATCAAACCCAGGGTTAACAGAAATACTCTTTATAAAAATAAACCAAACAGTGGACTGGGAGCACCAAACAACCCATATATGGTTTTCTAAAGCAGCTCAGATTGCACCAATAACCAAGCTACATTCCAAATCTGATACACTATTATGAACCTTTCTGGATGTTAGTTTTCTATTCAATATCCTTTCCTCCCTTATCTGGATCCCCTTTCCTGTGTTTCAACCCCCTCGACCAGATCCTAAGACATCCCCTGACATTCTGGGACTCAAATATTGTGCATGCCGAATTTTCCTCATCTACCTGCCACCTTCCCTTTTTTATCTCCACAACTGTCCCTGCTCTCTCTGGGATTTAACAGCCCTCACCTATTTTTATAATGAAGCTCACATAGGGTCCGCGGCTTGCAACAACTTAAAGATTCATATAAAATCCCAAAAAAGAAACTCGTCCGCTATTTACCCTTGACAGTCCGTTCAATGTCTTTAGGGTCTACATTCAACGAATCCCTTTGAATTTTCATTGCATTGAGTGCAAACTGTTCAGATGCCAAGGCGTGCATGGAGACAGATGTATTCCTCATATGCTTTAGATCACTTTGCCTGATTTAATGATAATGCAACCATGAGTATAACATTTACAACATTGTGGGGCTGATTTACTAAAACTGGAGAGTGCAAAATCTGGTGCAGCTGTGCATGGTAGCCAATCGGTTTCTACCTTCAGCTTGTTCAATTGGATTTTTACAAAAAAAAACAAAGTTGATTGGTTTCTATTCAGATCTGCACCAAGATATAGCACTCTCCAGTTTTAGTAAATCAACCCCTGTGTTCTTTATATGAACCTTTTGAAATGATCAGAAATCACTATGTTGGATACTATTTATTGGTGTGAAAAAGTTATATGATTTCTATGATTATGTTCCCCTGTTGAGTTCTGTGTAGTGTGGAATAAATAAATACTTGTGACATCATTCTTCAAAAGAGTAGCACCTTAATTATGAGCATAAACCCACAACAGTGTGCAGTAATTGCAGCATGGGAGTCTCCAAGCTATACAAGTCAACAAGTCAACCCATCAGAAATTATGTATCCAGTTTAGATTTCTGCTATTTATTGTCTTTTAGATGAGAAAGAGCATGGCAGCCATCAGAAATTTTGGGGCCCCTTACACAGAGGCCAGCCCCCCCCCCCCCATGGACCAGACCACTAACATTCCCCGGGGCCCGCCCACTGGCTGTCCTACCGAGTCCCCATCCACTCCCAGCATCGTCCATCCCTCTTTCACAATGTATCCCCATCCATGCCTAGAATCATCCATCCCTCTCTACAATGTATTCCCATCTATTCCCAGCATCATCCATCCCTCTCTACAATGTATCCCCACCCACACCCAGAATCCTGGAGAGGGATGGATGATTCTGGGCGTGGATGGGGATGCATTGTGGAGAGGGATGGATGGTGCTGGGCATGGGTGGGGATGCATTGTGGAGACTGGAGGGATGGATGGTGCTGGGCATGGATGGGGATGCATTGTGGAGACTGGAGGGATGGATGGTGCTGGGCGGGGATGGGGATGCATTGTGCTGAGCGGGGATGAGGATGATGGACTTGCATTGTGGAAAATGGATGAGGGTGACTCTGGGTGGGGATGAGTTACATAGTGAAAAGGCTCTCCACAATGTAACTCTCATCCCCACCCAGAGTCATCTTCATCCATTTTCCACAATGCAACTCCATCATGCCACTGATGCCAGCTTGTCAGCCTCGGCCCTCAGGTGTCCCATCCAAAGAGAAGGATATTAAATAAATTCTAAATCTACAGGCAGCACATGGGCACAGCAGCACACACAAAATGTGTGTGACCTACCCTCCAGGCTGCTCTCTGGTATCTATCTGTATACACCTGATAGGGCTGGGTGCATGCAGATAGACGCTGACTAGCTGACCACACCCCCTGCCCGTGTCCCGGCCAATCACATTGTAAACCAACCTAGCAGCAGCCAGCAGGCTCTGCCTCAGCAGGGAAGGAAGAGGAGCGAGTGCTGGTCGCGATCACCTGCTGGAAAGAAGGCGGCGGCCGGCAGAGGCTCAGGTTTGGTTCAATGCTTCTTTCCACTTCTCTACAGCAGGAGGGAGGGGGGGAGACAACTGCTAGTGAAAGGAGGCTCTTTACTTAAGTACTGCATGTATCCCCCTGATGGCGGCCCTGAGAAAGAGTATTGCAGAAGCATTAGAGAAAAGAATTAGATAGACATTTTATTATTTAAAGAATGAATTAAAGTGGTTGTAAAGGCTATATATATATATATATTTTTTTTTTAATTAAAAAGAAGTTCTACTTACCTGCTCTGTACAGTGGTATTGCACAGAGCAGCCGCAAGCCTCCTCTTTTGGCATCCCACACCGGTGCTGTCCGCTCCTTCTTCTCAGATAGGGCCCCCTCAGCAAGCCGAGGGGGCACTTGTACTCTCTCCTCACAGGATTCGACTGACAGCAGCAGGAGCCAATGGCTCCGGTTGCTCTCAGAGTTTCCTGTGAGACCAGGAAGAGAGAAGAGCATTTTTGCATGCAAGTGCTTTACAGAGTATTGAACAAATATTGGAAGATTTTTTTTACCTTAATGCAGAAAATGCATTACGATCTAAAAAAAAAAAAAAAACCTTAGAACTACCTTAAGCCAACAGATAGTGAGAAGGGGGAAATTATCCTGTATCAGGTAATTGCCTCATTCACATTCTATGTATACACTGCATTACCTAAGCCTTATACTGATATACATTTAGGCTGATTTACTACAGCAGTTGAGAATCTTCACTCAATAAATTGTAGCTTTGTTCATTTGGAATATTCAGCTATCTGACGATAAAATAAATGAACAGGAATGTGCTTTTTACATGACTTGATAATTGAAGTGAGTCTGCCCTCTGCACGCTGTTAGTGTTTTATGATCAATGTACACTGTATTGTCAAAAGTATTGGGATGCCTGCCTTTACACGCACATGAACTTTAATGGCATCCCAGTCTTAGTGCGTACGGTTTAATATTGAGTTGGCCCACCCTTTGCAGCTATAAGAGCTTCAACTCTTCTGGGAAGACTGTCCACAAGGTTTAGGAGTGTGTCTATGGGAATGTTTGAACATTCTTTCAGAAATGCATTTGTGAGGTCAGGCACTGATGTGGACGAGAGGGCCTGGTTTGCAGTCTCCGCTCTAATCCATCCCAAAAGTGTTCTATCAGGTTGAGGTCAAGACTCTGTGCAGACCAGTCAAGTTATTCCACCCCAAACTTGCTCACCCATGTCTTTATAGGCCTTGCTTTGTACACTGATCCAAATCATTTGGTGGAGGGGGGATTATGGTGTGTTTTTTTTTTTTTTTTCAGGGGTTGGGTTTGGCCCCTTAGTTCCAGTGAAGGGAACTCTTAAGGCATCCAGTATACCAAGACATTTTGGACAATTTCATGCTCCCAACTTTGTGGGAACAGTTTGGGGATGGCCCCTTCCTGTTCCAACATGACTGCGCACCAGTGCACAAAGCAATGTCCATAAAGACATGGATGAGCTAGTTTGTGGTTGAGGAACTTGACTGGCCTGCACAGAGTACTGACCTCAACCCGATAGAACACCTTTGGGATGGATTAGAGCGGAGACTGCGAGCCAGGCCTTCTCGTCCAACATCAGTGCCTGACCTCACAAATGCGCTTCTGGAAGAATGGTCAAACTGCTTTCAAATAAGAGTTGAAGCTGTTATAGCTGCAAAGGGTGGGCCAACTCAATATTAAACCCTATGGACTAAGGCTGGGATGCCATTAAAGTTCATGTGCATGTAAAGACAGACATCCCAATACTTTTGACAATATAGTGTATGTGCGTGCAGAAGAGTCCAATTGGCTGACACTCCTCTTTCCACATCAGGTTTTTCTGTACAGGGGATTACTAGAGGCAACTTGTGAATATGGATAACAAAAATATTTGCGTGCTGAATAATGTTTTCTTCTCTTGTAGTTTATACAAAAATCTCATCACTGATTTGGGAGCTAGGCATGTGGCACGAATCATGGAAGAATGCCCCAGTCTGAAACATATCAAGTGAGTACACAATACATTCAAAAATCCATTGTGGATCAGTGAAGTCCTGAAACTTTTCACTTTCAATATTTACTATGTTGGTGTCTTTTTCTTCTCTTTGGGCTGTTTAATCATCTTGTGTATTCCTGTAAAATGAGTCCCTTTATGACCAGGTGGACATGACAGCGATGTGCTTACGGTATCTTTTGAGTAGCATTTCTGTGTTCAAGAGGACCTTACTAATGAGAGAGGTCAGAGGGGAATCACCAGACTTGTTCCAGCAGACAAAGTCCACCACTGCTCAGAAAAGCACATACAAACACCTATCTAGTACGGGATACGTTCAAATTCAACTGAATTCTGCATATCATTTATTCAAAAGGTGTGGCAAACCTTTAGGGATTTTGTTCCATGTTTACTAGTTTTTCCAGATATGCCAGCCACATAATCATGCTAAAACCCTCCCACTGCACCTCATGCCAAATGATTCACACTGAATGTCGAATTCTCATCTTGCCATATGCAGTTGATACTAATGTTAACCAGTGATATCTACAGCTGCTGTAGCCCTTTGAGGACTGACATGCACTGTAGTAAGAAGCATCCTTCTGCACACAAGTCTAATTTCAACAGATTTTGAGGTCCTGTAAATGGGAACGCCTGACTATTTTGACCTCTCGGTACTAGGATGTTAAGCTGGCCATAGATGGTTCAAATTTCTATAGGCAAGCTTATTCTACCCAAGTTGATCCAGCGATTGATTTGGGTACAACCAGCATGTCGGATTTTTACATAGCCGCTAGCAATAATCACTGTGTTCTCCTGGAAGGGGCGGCACGGGAGAAACATTCTATCAGCATCTATCATTTTAGTTGAGAGCAATCATCTGGAATCTTCTATTATTTATGGTTTATTCTACATTACCCATCTTGGATGTATGTTCTGTGCACCATCCCATAAAATGTGGCTTTTCTGTTTCAATTTATTGGTGAACATGGCATTGCATTTGAAATCTAAAAATATGGTATACTGTATCGTGAAGGTCATGATTCATTGTTTACTACCCAAAAATATATTTTGTTTATGTTCTTTATAGGCTCGGGTACAATCAGTTTACTGCGGTTGGAGGTATATGTATTGGACGGGCCTTACAAAAGAACACCAATATTTGTGACATTGGGTAAGTGAATGGTTCTAAACATGAATTCAAACTGTCATTCATACATAAATATATAAAGAAGGGTGTTTTATGTCTCCTGCCTTTAGTACACCCACAAAAATCAGTTTTGGCTGGAGTTCTGATTTAACTTTAATACTTGTACAGTTAGTTTTTCAGTTAAATAAAACTGAACAGGACTAAGTTGATGTAAGCACATGAATATTACTTTTCCATACTAAATCATGGGTAGAACCAACATACAGGAAAAAAAAACCCTCTTACGGCACCATCTCTTTTCTAATTAGCAATTTTCTAGTAGTACCTCTCATCCTCCCATGACCCGGAGGAGGAGAGAGTAAATTGGGACTTTAAACGTGCCTCAGAGAAGACATATACCAGGATCATATAAATACAGCTTTATTACATTATTAAAATTGCGTTAAAAGGTACAAAAAACAAACGCCATATCAAAGTACAGGGGGTCCCCTACTTACAAACATCCGACTTACAAACGACTCCTACTTACAAACGGAGGGAGACAACAGGAAGTGAGAGGAAATCCACCCCTAGGAAGGGAAATTCACTCCTGTAAGAGTTAATATGGGAAAAATGTGTCTCCTCTGATGCTTTATCACCAGTCCATGTTTCCCTAACAACCCCAAATTTTCTAAATCCAATTGTCATTGGGACAGAAGGTGAGGTGAAATCTTCTGAACAGGGGCACAGACAGCAAATTTTTTTTTACAGGGGTGATGACCCTTCTCTATGTTATCTAAAAAACTTAAAAATAGATTTTTTGGCTGGAGCTACACTTAAAAAATTTACCTGTTCCGACTTACAAACAGATTCAACTTAAGAACAAACCTACAGTCCCTATCTTGTTTGTAACCCAGGGACCCCCTGTAAACACAATGGACTAATGGTTGTTTCAGAATGGCATAATAAATAGGTAGCATGATGGATCGATGCATTTCTTCAGGATGCACGCTTTTATAAAAATAGATGATGTGGCTCAAAAACTATCCATTGATAGAGCAGCAAGGACAAAGGAACATAGGTGCAAGGTTGACATGAAAATCGATCTCTGGGGCTGGTAAAATAGACATCTAAACAAAAGGTGAGACCTAGAGATTCTCCAACATTTGCCACAGTAATATGATATACCACCACTACCGAATGTTCTCCATGTACAAAGATGAGAAGAGCTCAATATGGGATATGCTGCCCTCCAGATGCCACAGCCTCTCCATCAACACCACATAGCTCAACAAAAAATGGACTCCCCGATGAATAATACTTTGTCTTGGTTTCACTGTTTGGCCTGGGAGTTGCTGTCCCATCATCTGCTGACCTCACAGGCAACCTGCTGAGTGGACATAATGGTATAAAAAAGACACTGTCACCTTGCCCATTCATGCATCAATACCCAGCACTTCTACATGACTGAGACAGAATGAAGTCACCACCAACAGATTTTAGTGTCTGCTGCTTCAAAGAACGAGATTGGGAGTGGCACCTTTTACATAGACAATGTCACTTTGCCCTCCAGGGGCAAGGTGACATTTGTCTCTTTAAATGATATGTTCACTGAAAATAATAAATGCTCATTTTTTTTTTTTGCAGGTAAATAAAAGGGCATTTACTTTTTTTTTTTCCTTAAGAGCCTGCAGAACATTCCACATGTGATCATCAGATTGTGGGTTCACTGTCAAGCTCCTGCAGTCATAAAGCTGTCTGCCCATACCTTCTGTATGGAAAGAGAGTGAAGTCCAGGAAGATCAATGACCTACAAGAGCACTCACCAGAACCCTTGCAGTTCATTGGGAACTACAAGCCATCTGCCGTGGTGGCAGACAGTACTTGTAGTACATTACCAGAACCCTATGAATGAATGATACAGCTGTGTGGGAGGAGCCTGGCACGGCTGTGCTGTTTTTGAATTTTAACAGTGGGTGCAGAGATGGGATCCTCCGCACGCTGTCACAATGGGGTTGATTCTCTCTTCTTGTTTTTCTGGCTATTGCTATTCTTCACATCTCTTGCTTTCCTTCCTCCATGTTCTTTGCCACCTTTTAGATTGTGTGCCTTCCCCAAACAACCTGCCCTATGTGGAATTTCGATATTCTTTGTTGATTCTACAGGCTGCTCTTCAAATTGTTGCTTTTTTTTTTACCATCCTTTTCAAAGGCATTCACATGTTCAAATGTTTTATGCCACTATTTAGGCCCTCTGTGTGGACCATTTTGCAATCATTGTTTCTTATTTCTTATGAAACTCAAGAAAATAATTGTTCAAGAAATAAGGTGCCAAATAAAAATCTTTCATCAACACACACATTTTCTGTTTCAATCGTTTTTATTGTTTTAGTAAAACAAAGACAGATCATTTGATAGAGCAGCGAACAATTCTCGCTCGCTCCAAGCATGTAACATAGAAGACATACAAATGTGAGGCTTATTAAAGATTAATGAAGACCATAATGCGCAGGTTCGGTCTGCTGTGAGGCCCCCAACACATTTTAATTAGAATATAAGGCAGGACAGTAACTAGTTATAAAATACTGATAGAATGTTTAAACTTCATGAACTCTACTATGCAACCATCCATCTAGCCACCTAGTATATTGTGTGTATGCAAAATAGCGTGATCACAAATGCACTACATTGCTAAGGTCAACACACATATTTTATGCAGTATAGTATTACTATGGGTAACAGGTGCAATTTTTTGACTTTCAGAATATTTTTTTTACAATGGCACCAAACTGTTGTCTTTGCAGGATGTGGGGGAATCGCATTGGAGATGAAGGGGCACAGGCATTTGCAGAGGCTTTGAGGAATCACCCAAATCTGACAGATTTAAGGTTTATCTTGATTTCCTTATGTTTTGTATTGTGGTTAAGGCAGTTGTATTTTTCATTGTCCCAAGTAAAACACTTCTTTAAACTGTCAGTCTACCCAAAAGTGATATTTTACTTTAAGCTGGAGGCTGGTGACGCGAGTCAGTTTCCGAATTTTTGTATTCCCTGGGTTCGCTTAACAGTGAGAGCCCTTTTTATATACTGTGTACTATATTTTATATGACACAGAGGAAGAGCAATATTGTTAAGGTGCTGCTGGCGGGGAATATAGTTCTGGTGGTGGGGAATGTTTTAATAGTATTGGTAGTGGAGAATATTATTGGCAGAGTAGGTAGTGGTAGAGAATTTTAAAGTCAGAATAACTTGCCTCTGCTTCACGGTCTGATGTCAGCAAGGTCCCTCGCCGGCGCTGGCATCTTCTCCCCAGATTCTTCTGGGAGCTGGTCTTCCGCCATCCTGATGGTTGGCACTGGGTAATTTAGCTCTTGTGCATGCACAGTATTTCAATCATGTCAGCACATAGGCACCATGCCAGAATTATAAACTGGGTTGTGCTTGTGCAGTTCAGTGTACATTTTATTGAAGACTGCGAGCAGACATGTACCGTATATACTCGGGTATAAGCCGAGTTTTTCAGCACATTTTTTTGTGCTGAAAGTGCCCACCTCGGCCTCTACTTGAGTCAAGCACTTTTCTGCAGCAGAAAATGACATTTTCCGACCCGACTTTGGGACCCCGTATCTCGAGGGCACTTGGTGCTAGGAACCCCAAATTTGGTATTCAAACCCAGTGGAACTAGCATTACAACATATCCAAAGTGACCCCGAGATACAGGGCCCCAAAGTCGGTCAACTGTGTCCATCTGCAGCAATGTCATTTCAGGACCCTTTAGGTCCAGAGACCCCAAATTGTGGCTGCAGCTAGGGAGCATTTAGGAACCCTTAACTACCAAGTTGGAAGTTTGGGGGACCTATGGCTGCAAATGGGCACAGTGAGGCATGCAAATGGGCACAGTGAGGCTGCAAATGGGCATTGTTGACCCTCTTTTCCACTTGCAGTAGCTGCGCATTTCTCATCCTAGGCTTATACTCGAGTCAATAAGTTTTCCCAGTTGTTTGTGGTAAAATTCGGTGCCTCGGCTTATATTCGGGTCGGCTTATACTCGAGTATAAATGGTAGGTTTATTTTATTACAGTTTAGACATTACATGTCTTTTCTGCAATAAAGAGGCTAACTGCTCCCATCCTATTTTTTATTTTGACTTGCTTCACTTTATTAGGCTACTGGTGATGGGGGTGGGGAATATTATAATGGCACTGGTGGTGGGGAATATTATTACAACACTAATGGTGAAGGATATTAGAATGGTACAGGTGGTGGGGAGATATTATTAATTTTAACATCAGTTGGGTATATTGTAATAGTATTTTTGGTACTGGTGGTGGAGAATATTCTAGTGGTAATAGTGGTGGGGAATAGTATTGTGATAAAAGGTGCTAGGGAATATTATTGTGGTGCTGGTAGCATAGATTATTAGGCTGCCAGTTCTGGGGGATAGTATTATGGCAGTGGTGGCAGAAAATAATATTATGCTATTGGTGGATATGATACATAGGTTGGACTTGATGCACTTGTGTCTTTTTTCAACCTCACCTACTGTGTAATTGTGTAACTATGGTGGTGGAAAATATAATTTACTATACTGGTGGAGGGGAATATTAAACTGCCATGGTGGGGGATATTTTTTGGTACTGGCATTGAAATTTTGACTGATGTTGGTGGATCAATTTATGGTGATTGTAATAGCATTATAATTTGGTAATGAGGTATATTATTTTGCTCTCTGGTGTGTAAGTACCGTGTTTGTTACAGATAGATACTGTAAAGGTCAGTGTGTATGTGAAATGCTTTTTGAAACCATACCCAAATCGTGCCTTTTCAGGACCAAGGTCCTAGCCATACCTATGATTAAATTGTCAGAGGTAGAATGCTATGCACATATCAAAATCATATATCATAATTGCAGGCCATATTGTCACAAAGACAAACAGAAAAGGTATATTTTTAGCATTGAAAGAGTGTGTAAGGTTTTGTACCCCCCCTTCTATTTATTTATTTCTTCCTACAGTTTGACCTTCAATGAAATTTCTACTGCTGGAGGGATAAGCATTGCTGATGCGTTACAAGAAAACAAATCTCTTAAAGTTGTATGGTAATTAGTGTATGCTGTTAATGTTCTTACATTGTTATGTGTTTTGAAGGGCACAGTTCTAATAAAAAAAACTTAAAAAACAAAAGAAAATAGAACTGTATTCTGAATATCATGTTGCATGGGTGTGCTTATTTCACTTTTATTTTAATTTCTTGAATAACACTTCAAGGAAGAAGTAAGGATGTCTTGGAAACTACAGTATATAGAGTCTCATGGTTGGCATAGCGCACCATTGTACTTGGTGGTCCTTTAGACTTCAGGTCCTTTTGGACCTTCAGCCTTTAGAACCACTGTATGTTGGATCGTCAAACATATCACCTTGTTCATAATGATATTACAATGTTGATTATAGGAAATGAAAGTATATGCTGAGACTACAGAACACCTTTAATTGGACATATCTATATGTGTGTGTATGTATATATAATATATGTATGTATATGTGTATGTATGTGTATATATATATATATATATATATATATATATATATGTGTGTGTGTGTGTGTGTGTGTGTGTGTGTGTGTGTGTGTGTGTGTGTATGTGTATGTGTGTATATATATATATATATATATATATATATATATATATATATATATATATATATATATATATATATATATATATATATATATATATATATATTACAAAAAGCATAAGTGGGGGAAGGTACCCCCATAGACAGTAAGCACAGTTGTGCTCATAAGTTTACATACCCTGGCAGAATTTATGATTTCTTTGGCATTTTTCAGAGAATATGAATGATAACACAAAAACTTTTCTTTCACTCATCGTTCGTGTTTGGCTGAAGCCATTTATTATCAATCAACTGTGTTTACTCTTTTTAAATCATAATCACAACAGAAACTACCCAAATGACCCTGATCAAAAATTTACATACCCCAGTTCTTCATACCGTGTATTGCCCCCTTTAACATCAATGATAGCTTGAAGTCTTTTGTGGTATTTGTGGAGGAGGCTCTTTATCTTCTCAGATGGTAAAGCTTCCTATTCCTCTTGGCAAAAAGCCTCCAGTTCCTGTAAATTCTTGGGCTGTCTTGCATGAACTGCACATTTTGAGATTTTGGGTAGTCATTTGGGTAGTTTCTGTTGTGATTATGATTTAAAGAGTAAACAGTGGATTGATAAATGGCTTCAGCCAAACGCTAACCATAAGTGAAAGAAATGTTTTTGTGTTATCATTCATATTCTCAGAAAATTGGCCAAGTGGTGTAGTGGTTAGCACTCTTGCCTAGCAGTAAAAAAGGTTGCTGGTTCAAATCCCAAACACTACCTGCCTGGAGTTTGCATGTTCTCCCTGTGGCTGCGTGGGTTTCCTCCGGGTACTCCAGTTTCCTCCCACACTCTAAAGACATGCTGGTAGGTTAATTGGCTTCTGTCCAAAATTGGCCGTAGTAAATGAATGGGGACCTTGGATTGTGGGCTCTTTGAGGGTAGGGACCAATGTGAGTGTGCAATGTACAGGGACAGGGACAATTGTAGACACTCACTCAGGTTGAACTGGATGGACTGGTGTCTTTATTCAACCTTACTAACTATGTATAAATTCTGCCAGGGTATGTAAACTTATGAGCACAACTGTAAAAAAAAAAACGACCCCAAATGGTAATATCAAAAATGTATCAAACTTTATTAGGACTTGAAAAAAATTGTATAAGGTCAGCTCTACAACAGCTCTACAATAATGCAATCATTACACCTCCACTTGTCACCATAAAAATAACGACGTTGTTACTATAAAACAGATAGTCCAGACTCAAAATGACAAAATAGTAAACCACTAAAAAGATTCACCATCACACCATACAGTGCATTCGGAAAGTATTCACAGCGCTTCACTTTTTCCACATTTTGTTACAGCCTTATTCCAAAATGCATTAAATTCATTATTTTTTTCAAAATTCTACAAACAATACCCCATAATGACAACGTGAAAGAAGTTTGTTTGAAATCTTTGCAAAATTATTAAAATTAAACTAAAAAAATCACATGTACTTAAGTATTCACAGCCCGGGGGCTTGTCCAAGATGGCGGAGTAACCAGACATCCTTCCCGGAGCTCTGCTGGGTTTTTATCCTACTTTTGCCTGTACATGAGACGACCGGAGCTGCAGCATCTGTTGGCGGCTGCCTTCCAAATCATCAGGCCGTAGCAAGGGTGGTAAGAAACTCCGCTTTCCCCTGGATATTCCTGATATTGATGGCCCCGAGCTCCGGCCACGGCCTGCCCTACTGACACACGCCAATATGTCATCCCAGACAGACTCTCCTGTGGAGGCCTCCACCACCCCTCCGGGGATCATGGAGGTCATGGCAGCTATTGCATCCTGCCACACTGTCATAGCCATCTGTCAGACGACCCTTACCAGCAAAATTGGGGCAGTGCAGCTAGACATGGGACTTATCCGTCAGGATATGGACAAGGTCCGGTCTCAGCTAACTAACGCGGAGGGGTGAGTGGGACACGTGGAGCACATGGTGGCGGAGCATGATGGGGCTCTCCGCACGCTGCAATTCAAACTGAAAACCTTGGAATACAGGGCAGAAGATGCTGAAAATCTCTGCTACTGTAATAACATTCGCATTATCGGTCTGGCGGAGGGAGCTGAGGGGAAGAATCCTACAGTCTTCATTGAAGAGCTCCTGCGCTCCCTCCTACCTGCACCCCAGCTGTCCCCATACTTTACTGTGGAGAGGGCCCACCGTATGCCGCCACTATCAAGCCCGCAAGGAGCCCCCTCACCCATGTTTATCCTACGGTTGCTTAACTTTAGGGACCGGGAAGAACTGTTGCGGGCAGCGAGATTGGCAGGTGAGTTGCATTACAAGCATAATCGTCTCATGATGTTTCCAGATTATTCCGTGGAGACACAAAAGCTTCGCAGGTCGATTGATACTGTTAAAGCTGCTCTCCGTGACAAAATTAAATACAGTTTGCTCTTCCCAGCCAAGTTGCGAGTTGTGGATGGGGAAACAGTGCGGTTCTTTACCTCTCCAAGAGATGCAGCAAACTGACTGGAATCCTTATCTCCACAGGGATGATGACTCCTGGCATGGCTGCAGTCTGGATCAAGTTCTACTGATGGTGTGCTTCTCTCTGTTGATTCTTCAACGTTTTTTTTTACACATGGCATCAACTCTGCAGAGAAATCTTTTTTCCCCCCTTGTTGTTTTTGGGCCTTGACCGTTACCTAGTTCTGTCATGTGGAGAGTTCTGTTAGGGGAATCACCTCCCAACTCCTGGACATACTGATGGCAGTTGGAGCCATTGTTACTGCGAGGCCACCCTAAGATTTGTGTCCCTGGCGTACGCCAGGTGAATACTCTGGCTCAGGTATTACTTTCTCCTTAATCCAGCACCTCCTGTTGGGAACTATATGCATCAACACTTGCTACTTAACTCCAGGAAAAAGGTGCAAGTACCTACTGTTATGGTTTGACTGTTGCTCCACATTTGATACACGTCTCCTGTGTTTCCAGTTGCCTGTGGGCAGGTTATAGGGGACTAAAGCAGTCTAGCAATATGTGGGATCTGCGGGGTGGGGGGATGGGAAGGTTGGCCGTTGCTGACCAAGGATGGACATCTAAAGTTCTTAGGCTTAGTTATATGTTTTTCTGTGCTTTCATTTTGAACACTGTTCTTTTTATGGCATGGAATACCTCTTTTTGCTAGGAAATATGGCGGGGTATCAAAACGGGAGGGCATGGACGGGGACGATGATTCCCTGGGTGGAGCCGCACCTCTGCCTGTCACCCATAGGAGTGCTGGTGTACCTATTTCCCATGTGTTGAATTTACTCAATACTAACTATGTCTACACCTACTATAATTTTGTGGAATGTGCGGGGTCTTAACTCTGCCATAAAAAGATCCTTGGTATTTAATTACCTTAAAAAATACTCTCCCCAGATAGTTGTACTTCAGGAGACCCATCTTATTGGATCCCGTGTTTTGGAACTTAAGAGGGCGTGGGTCGGCACACTATCATGCCACGCTCTCCAGTTAGTCCAGGGGGGTCAATATACTAGTGCATAGATCACTCCCCTTCCAGCTCCTTGATCATAAGATAGACCCGGAGGGTCAATTTATAATAATGCATGCTCTTGTGTCCAACGCTCCCCTGGTGTTGGTGGGCCTTCATTTGCGCCCCCCCCCCCCCTCACCTGACATTTCTGTGCTTACCACTGTTATGCAAAAAGGGATGACATATATGATTATTGATGATGTATCGATTTCAATATGACTCCCCCTCCCGATTTGGACAGACTATCATCTACCTCTCGGTGGTCCCCTGGACTGGCCCAGTGGATGGGCATGTTCGATCTGGTGGATGTCTGGCGTCACTACCATCCTACTGTTAGGGAGTTCTCCCGTCACTCAGCATCTTTCCGGACGTTCTCGCGCATTGACTTGGTCCTTGGTTCCCGCTCCATGCTGCGAAGGGGGTCTGAGGCCAGTATGCTCCCAAGGGGGGCCTCAGATCACGCTCCAGTGGGGGTTGAATTGGAGTCGGGGACACAGGGGGGAATGGATGTGGCGGCTGTCCAGATTCTGGAAAGAGGACCCTACCATACAAGAACATATTCAGGCGGGTGTGTGTCATTAGCGGCTTGCTAATATAGACTCTGCTGCCCCTACGACTACTTGGGATGCCTTCAAGGCTTGGTTCGGGGGAGCTTGTATATCTCACATAGCAGCAGCGTGCAAAGCATCCACGCAGTCCCTGGATGAGTTGGAAAGGAAGGTTGGCCAGAAAGGGGCCTTCTATGTTGCAAACCCAAATCCCACTGCATATGGGGCCTTGCAGTTTGCATACAACAGTTGTCCCTGTTGAGGGTAGATATGACCCATAAATCCCAGTTACACACTGCTTAGAGAATATTTGAATATGGGAATAAGAATGGCAGATTGTTAGGTTGTTAAGGGCAGTTTGCAGTGACCTTCATTAGTCGGGTTAGAGATATCACTGGAACCATGCTGAGAACACCCACTGAGATTAACGACCGCTTCCTTTTTTACTATCGACCGCTATACTCATCTCGGGTATCCTATACCACCTCTGACCTGCATTTCTATCTGGACAGAATTTGTTTCCCTAGGATTGATGACAGGAGTTGTGCCAATCTATAGCAGGAGATAACTTTGGAGGAGGTCCAGCTGGCCATGACCCATTTTAAGCCAAAGAAAACCCTGAGACTCGATGGACTACCTGTGGAGTGTTACACACAGCATCTGGAACTACTTGTCCCCAGACTTCTTTGTTTGTTTCTCTTAAGCCTCATCCACACGATCAGATTTTCGGCGGGGAATTGTGTGATGACAGACTGCCTAAAATTCAACCATTGGTACGCTCCATCAGACAATTGTTGTCCAACTTTCGGCCAACAAATGTTGGTTAGCAGGCTTATAATTTTTTTGCGGACAGCGGTCTGTTGTCAGATTTCGTATTGTGTGCAAGTCCGTCACACAAAAGTCCAAAGTACAAACACGCATGCTCGGAATCAATGCTCACCAAACATGACATTAGCAGAAGGTTCCCAAAGAGTGGCACTCAAGAGCTGAAAATCCACGTAGTACGTCACTATGTTTGTGTTTGTTGGCTGACAATTGTGTGCCGTTAGTATGCAAGACAAGATCCAGGCACACGCCCTTCGGACAAAAGTCTGGCGCTTTGTCTGCCAACAATCCGATCGTGTGTACGAGGCTTTAGGGGAGTGGCCGGATTTTATGTCAGAGGCGGTGGTGGTGTTGGTGCCTAAGCCGGGCAGGAACCCTGATTAGTGTTCCTCATACAGGCCAATATTCCTCCTTAACGTGGATGCGAAAATTTTGGCCAAGGTGTTTGGCTAAACACCTATCCGGAGTTATGGAAGATATAATTCATGTTGATCAAACTGGCTTCATGCCAGGCAAGCGCACTGACATTAACCTCCACCGGCTCTTCCTGAACCTCTCCATCCCTCATGCCAATAGTTGGAGTAGAGTCATAGCCTCCCTCGATGCCGAGAAGGCTTTCGATTTGGTGGAGTGGGGATTCCTTTCAGAGGTGATGGATAGGTTCAGCTTCGGCCCTCATTTCCTCCACTGGCTTAACCACTTCAGCCCCGGACCATTTGGCAGCCAAAGGACCAGAGGTCTTTTTTCAATTTCGCACTGCACTACTTTAACTGGTAATTGCGCGGTCATGCAATTTTGTAACCAAACGAAATTTGCGTCCTTTTCTTCCCACAAATAGAGCTTTCTTTTGATGGTATTTGATTGCCTCTGTGATTTTTATTTTTTGCGATATAAACGGAAAAAGAGCGAAAATTTTGAAAAAAAAAGAGATTTTCTACTTTTTGTTATAAAAAAAATCTAATAAACTCAATTTTAGTCAAACATTTGGGCCAAAATGTATTCAGCCACATGTCTTTAGTAAAAAAAATGCCAATAAGCGTATATTTATTGGTTTGCGCAAAAGTTATAGCGTCTACAAACTAGAGTACATTTTCTGGAATTTACACCGCTTTTAATTTATGACTGCCTATTTCATTTCTTGAGGTGCTAAAATGGCAGAGAAGTACAAAACCCCCCCAAATGACCCCATTTTGGAAAGTAGACACCCCAAGCTATTTGCTGAGAGGCATGTTGAGCCCATTGAATATTTTTTTTTTTAGTCCCAAGTGATTGAATAAAGACAAAAATAAAAAAGATTTTTTTTTTTTTCAAAAAGTTGTCACTAAATGATATATTGCTCACACATGCCATAGTTATATGTGGAATTGCACCCCAAAATACATTTTGCTGCTTCTCCTGAGTATGGGGATACCACATGTGTGGGACTTTTTGGGAGCCTAGCCGCGTACGGGGCCCCGAAACCCAAGCACCGCCTTCAGGATTTCTAAGGGTGCAAATTTTTGATTTCACTCCTCACTACCTATCACCGTTTCGAAGGCCATAAAATGCCAAAATAGCACAAAACCCCCCCAAATGACCCCATTTTGGAAAGTAGACACCCCAAGCTATTTGTTGAGAGGCATGGTGAGTATTTTACAGCTCTCATTTGTTTTTGAAAATGAAGAAAGTAAAGAAAAAAAAAAAAAATTTTTTTCTTTTTTCAATTTTCAAAACTTTGTGACAAAAAGCGAGATCTGCAAAATACTCACAATACCTCTCAGCAAATAGCTTGGGGTGTCTACTTTCCAAAATGGGGTCATTTTGGGGGGTTTTATGCCATCTGGGCATTCCATGGCCTCCGAAACTGTGATTGGCAGTGAGAAGTGAAATAAAAAAATTACACCCTTAGAAAGCCTGAAGGCGGTGATTGGTTTTTGGGGTTCCGTACGCAGCTAGGCTCCCAAAAAGTCCCACACATGTGGTATCCCCGTACTCAGGAGAAGCAACAGAATGTATTTTGGGGTGTATTTCCACATATGCCCATGACATGTTTGAGCAATATATCATTTAGTGACAACTTTTTGTAAAAAAAATATATATATTTTTTTTTTTTCATTATTCAATCTCTTGGGACAAAAAAAAAAAAATATTTAATGGGCTCAACATTGCTCTCAGCAAATAGCTTGGGGTGTCTACTTTCCAAAATGGGGTCATTTGGGGGGGGTTTGAACTGTCCTGGCATTTTATGCACAACATTTAGAAGCCTATGTCACACGTCACCCACTCTTCTAACCACTTGTAGACAAAGCCCTTTCTGACACTTTTTGTTTACATGAAAACATATTTTTTTTTTTGCAAGAAAATTACGTTGAACCCCCAAACACTATATATATTGTTAAAGCAAAGGCCCTACAGATTAAAATGGTGGGTGTTGCATTTTTTTTTTTCCACACAGTATTTGCGCAGCGATTTTTCAAACGCATTTTTTGTGGAAAAAATACACTTTTTTTTATTTTAATGCACTAAAACACACTATATTGCTCAAATTTTTGATGAAATAAAAAATATGATCTTAGGCCGAGTACATGGATACCAAACACGACATGCTTTAAAATTGCGCACAAACACGCAGTGGCGACAAACTACATACATTTTTAAAAGCCTTTAAAAGCCTTTACATGATACCACATTAGATTCACGGAGGAGGTCTACTGCTAAAATTACTGCCCTCGATCTGACCTTCGCGGTGATACCTCACATGCATGGTGCAATTGCTGTTTACATATGACGCCAGACCAACGCTTGTGTACGCCTTTGCGCAAGAGAAGGGGGGGCAGGGGTGCTTTTTTTTTTTTTTTTTTTTTTTTTTTTTTTTATTTATTTAGCTTTTTTATTTTATTTTTAAACTGTTCCTTCCATTTTTTTTCTTTGTTATGATTTTTATTGTTATCTCAGGGAATGTAAATATCCCCTATGATAGCAATAGGCAGTGACAGGTACTCTTTTTTTTGAAAAAATTGGGGTCTATTAGACCCTAGATCTTTCCTCTGCCCTCAAAGCATCTGACCACACCAAGATTGGTGTGATAAAATGCTTTCCCAATTTCCCAATGGCGCGGTTTATATCCGGGAGGGGGGACATTCCCTCCCACTGCTTGTAAAAGCAGTCTAGAGGCTAATTACCCGCTAGAATTGCTTTTACATGAAAGCCGATCACTGGCTGAAAAGAATGATACCAAGATGATACCTAAACCTGCAGGCATCATTCTGGTATAACCATTCAAAGTCCAGCAACATACTGGACATATATTGTAATCTTTTTTTTTTCATGCAGCCTCTTGGCTGAACGAAAAAAAGAGATTGATTGGTGGGTATGCCCACCATTAGAATACCTCCCTTCATCCACCCACTTCTAATGATGGGCATACATGCACCATTTATATATGCCGATGCATGGGGGCATCCTCCCGCAAAAGTTATGCCGTGTACACACGGTCGGAATTTCGACCGTATGTACGTGGCATTAGGAGCCAATCGCTCCCCCCCCCTGCTGCCCCCATGCTTCGGCATATATGCTCTTTTTTTTAACTGTGGTGGTGAAATCACCTCCTACAGCGTTGGAGTCGCGGCTTTATGTATCGTGGGAGCAAACGCTGTTGCTGTCAAGATAAATAAATCCGCGTTGCAACTGAATGGCGCACCTGAAAACAAAAAAATGCTCAACACTAAAACACACAGTAAACAAAATTACATACCTGAAAAGCAAGCATGATAAAACATAATAAAACATAATAAAACATTGCAGAATAGAATGGAGTAAAAAAAGAGCAACAATAGAGAGAGAATAGAGTGAGAGAGAGAACAATAAAACGACAACTATTTTATTTTTTTTTATTTTTTTGAGATTCACAGGTAAAAAAGCTCCTGACTGAAGCGACTGAATCAAAACGCTACCACAAAAAAAAAAATGTTAGCGATCGCAGGGATCAGGCCTGACTCTGCGAACGCTGCAGTTATGTGTGCTTAGTGTTTTGTAAGTGACAGTGATCGATCGATACTGCACTTGGGTGGGCTGGGCTGGGCGGAGGGGGAAAACGCAGGTGCTAGCAGGTATCTGGGCTGATCCCGCTAACAATGCGTTTTTTTTTTTGGAACCCTAAACTGCTGGGACGCTAGTATAGATCTGATCAGATCAGATATTGATCTGTTCAGATACTGTGCCACTAAGGGAGGTGTATGCTTTGTGCGTGGGTGTTTGCGGTACTGGCACTAACCTGGGGCGACGCAGACCTTATTTGACCCTAAAACCTAATTGATATCACCCGCCGGGCGATCAGGGGGTTAAACCGTTATTGGGTAATAAATGGCGGGTGCCCTGACAGTATAAAAAACAAGCTAACTAACCAGCGTCACCCGTAACAGTAATACAAAAAAAAACTGGTTACCTAGCGACACTAATGCAGCGATCAGAAAAACGATCGCTTAGTGACACTGGCAAAAGGGGGTGAAAGGGTTAACTAGGGGCAATCAGGGGGTTAAACCTTTATTAGGTAATATATGGGGGTACCTGACGCTATATAAAAACCTGACGGGGAACCTAAATAACGAAATAACTAACTGGCTAACCAGCGTCACCAGTGACAGTTATACAGTGATCACTGGTGAAAGGGTTAACTCTAGGGGCAATCAGGGGGTTAAAACCTTTATTTAGGTTGTAATATGGGGGTACCTGACCTATAAACCTATTTATGAACCTATATAAACATGGCGGTTACCTAAAAAAAAAAAATGGTTACCTAGCGACACTAATGCAGCGATCAGAAAAACGATCGCTTAGTGACACTGGCAAAAGGGGGTGAAAGGGTTAACTAGGGGCAATCAGGGGGTTAAAAACCTTTATTAGGTAATATATGGGGGTACCTGACGCTATATAAAAACCTGACGGGGAACCTAAATAACGAAATAACTAACTGGCTAACCAGCGTCACCAGTGACAGTTATACTGTGATCACTGGTGAAAGGGTTAACTCTAGGGGCAATCAGGGGGTTAAAACCTTTATTTAGGTTGTAATATGGGGGTACCTGACCTATAAACCTATTTATGAACCTATATAAACATGGCGGTTACCTAAAAAAAAAAAATGGTTACCTAGCGACAGCAGTGACACTAATACAGCGATCAGAAAAACGATCGCTTAGTGACACTGGCAAAAGGGGGTGAAAGGGTTACCTGGGGGGCAATCAAGGGGTTAAACCTTTATTAGGGGGGGGTGGGGGGCTACCTTGGACCTAAAACTAACTGCCCTGACAGTTATTACAGTCACACTGACACTAAATGCAGTGATCAGTAAAAAAATGATCACTGCAATTAGTGACACTGTGACTGGGGGGGGAGGGGGTGATCTGGGGGGTGATCAGGGGGTGACAGGGGGGTGTTTTGTGTGCCTATGTGTACTGGTGTCAGTGTACTGTTTGTGCACTAACCTTTAGATGTTCACAGCTCGGCGTTCCGGTCACATAGACCGGCGCACCGAGCGTGACATCACTTCCTCTGCCTGTGTTTTGATTGACACAGACAGAGGAAGCATCTGATTCGCCAGGAGCGATCGCGAGGGGGTGGCCAGAAACCACTGGCCGTCCCCTCATCCCGGATCGCTCCTGAAGCGATCCCGACCGTCCCCGCCGGCCGGGGGGGGTCCGATCGGACCCCCCACCCGCCGGAAGAATGGCACGTACAGGTACGTGGTTCTGCCTGTACGTGCCATTCTGCCGACGTATATATACAGGGGGCGGTCGGCAAGTGGTTAAGATGCTGTATGGCTCCCCTAGAGCTAGACTCCGTACCAATGATAGGTTATCCAAACCTTTTCCGTTGCAGAAGGGGGCTCGACAGGGGTGTGCACTGTCCCCTTCCCTATTTGCTCTGGCTTTAGAGCCTCTGGTGATTCTTATTCGGGAATCTCGGTCAAGGGACTGCAGGTGGGGCCACTGGAAGAGAAGATCTCCGTATACGCTGGCGATGCACTTCTCTATCTGCAAGATGCAGATGGTCTCTGAAGGCGGCCCTGAACCTGTTTTAATGAATTTAGTAACTACTAAACTGGGACAAGTCCATTCTGTTTCCCCTTGATCCCCAAGGAAGAACCCCAGATACTCAGCTGGTATGGGCTTATCAATTCAAATACTTGGGCATCCAGGAAGGTGGAGAGATGTATGAGAAGCTTCATATGGGGGGGGGGCTTCCTAGAATGGCTAGATCTACCTTGATTCTGGTGCGTTGCAGAGACCTGGCACTACCAGACCTACGAGAGTATTTGGACGACTGCTGCTAGGAAGAGATTTACTTGCCTGAACCGGTGGTCTCCCTTCACCCCACTGTGGGGAAACCTCACTCTCCCACATCTCCGCTCCATCCCTGACCCCCAGCTTTGGGCCAGGTATGGGATTAAGATCCTGCGAGAGATTCTGGCAGCCAGTAGACTGCCTTCACTGGAAGAACTTAGGACCAAATTCCATCTGCCTGGCTGGATGACCTTCCAGTACTTCCAGCTGCACTATGCTATACGAACCCAGTTCCCTACTATCCCAAGACTAGCTATGGACCCTATAGAAGAACTGCTGGCCCAAGACCGTTTGTCCAAACCTCTATTGGCCCTATATTTCGACTTACTGGGGTTGGCTCTCCCAAGATGGGACTTCTTTGGGAGAGATGGAAGGCTGACATACCTGGACTTGACAAGGAAGACTGGGAGGATTGTCTGGGGGGAAGTGCTCAGAGGTTGATTTCCTCTAGGGATAGGCCAATTCAAGTAAAATTTCTACACAGGGTATACTATATGCCCCAGAGGCTGCATAATACCTATCCTGAGAGATTGCACTCGCTGTGGGGGAAATGTTGGAACCTACATACAGTGGTGTGAAAAAGTGTTTGCCCCCTTCCTCATTTCCTGTTCCTTTGCATGTTTGTCACACTTAAGTGTTTCGGAACATCAAACCAATTTAAACAATAGTCAAGGACAACACAAGTAAACACAAAATGCAATTTGTAAATGAAGGTGTTTATTATTAAAGGTGAAAAAAAATCCAAACCATCATGGCCCTGTGTGAAAAAGTGATTGCCCCCCTTGTTAAAACATACTATAACTGTGGTTGTCCACACCTGAGTTCAATTTCTCTAGCCACACCCAGGCCTGATTATTGCCACACCTGTTCACAATCAAGGCATCACTTAAATAGGAGCTGCTTGACACAGTAAGGTCCACCAGAAGATCCTTAAAAGCTACACATCATGCCGAGACCCAAAGAAATTCAGGAACAATTGAGAAAGAAAGTAATTGAGATCTATCAGTCTGGAAAGGGTTATAAAGCCATTTCCAAAGCTTTGGGAATCCAGCGAACCACAGTGAGAGCCATTATCCACAAATGGCGAAGACATGGAACAGTGGTGAACCTTCCCAGGAGTGGCCGGCCGCCCAAAATTACCCCAAGAGCGCAGCGACGACTCATCCAAGAGGTCACAAAAGACCCCACAACAACGTCCAAGGAACTGCAGGCCTCACTTGCCTCAGTTAAGGTCAGCGTTCATGCCTCCACCATCAGGAAAAGACTGGGCAAAAATGGCCTGCATGGCAGAGTTCCAAGGAGAAAACCACTGCTGAGCAAAAAGAACATCAAAGCTCGTCTCAATTTCTCCACAACACATCTTGATGATCCCCAAGACTTTTGGGACAACATTCTGTGGACCGATGAGACAAAAGTGGAACTCTTTGGAAGGTGTGTGTCCAAGTATATCTGGCGTAGAAGGAACACTGCATTTCAGAAAAAGAACATTATACCAACAGTAAAATATGGTGGTGGTAGTGTGATGGTCTGGGGCTGTTTTGCTGCTTCAGGACCTGGAAGACTTGCCGTGATAAAAGGAACTATGAATTCTGCTGTCTACCAAGAGATCCTGAAGGAGAATGTCCGACCATCTGTTCGTGTACTCAAGCTGAAACGAACTTGGGTTCTGCAGCAGGACAATGATCCTAAACACACCAGCAAGTCCACCACCGAATGGCTGAAGAAAAACAAAATGAAGACTTTGGAGTGGCCTAGCCAAAGTCCTGACCTGAATCCTATTGAGATGTTGTGGTATGACCTTAAAAAGGCCGTTCATGCTGGAAAACCCTCTAATGTAACTGAATTAGGACAATTCTGCAAAGATGAGTGGGCCAAAATTCCTCCAGGACGCTGTAAAAGCCTCATTGCACATTATCGCAAACGCTTGGTTGCAGTTGTTGCTGCTAAGGGTGGCCCAACCAGTTATTAGGTTTAGGGGGCAATCATTTTTTCACACAGGGCCATGATGGTTTGGATTTTTTTTCACCTTTAATAATAAACACCTTCATTTACAAATTGCATTTTGTGTTTACTTGTGTTGTCCTTGACTATTGTTTAAATTGGTTTGATGTTCCGAAACACTTAAGTGTGACAAACATGCAAAGGAACAGGAAATGAGGAAGGGGGCAAACACTTTTTCACACCACTGTACATATGTTCTGGAGTTGCCCTGGAGTGGCCCACTTCTGGACGGAGGTGGTTGAGCTCATAAACCTCCGCCTCCAGTTGGCCCTCCCGACTACCCCTGAGCTGCTGCGCCTAGGTATTCACGATGATGACCAATGGCCTAGATACACCAAACTGCTTATTACCTTTTTGTTATACTATGCTAGAAGAAAGATCATACTAAGATCCCTCGATCCTGATTAGTCTCCTAGTTCCTGCCACTGAAAAACATCCCCACAGCATGATGCTGCCACCACCATGCTTTACTGTAGGGATGGTGTTGGCCAGGTGATGAGCAGTGCCTGGTTTCCTCCAGACATGACACTTGACATTCAGGCCAAAGAGTTCAATCTTTGTTTCATCAGAATTTTGTTTCTCATGGTCTGAGAGTTCTTTAGGTGCCCTTTGGTAAACTCCAGGCAGGCTTTCATGTGCCTATTACTGAGAAGTGGCTTCCCTCTGGCCACTCTACGATACAGGACTGATTGGTGGAGTGCTGCAGCGATGGTTGCTCTTCTGGAAGGTTATCCTCTCTGCACAGAGAAACCTTGGAGCTCCCTGACTAGGGCCCTTCTCCCCCGATCGCTCAGTTTGGCTGGGCGGCCCGCTCTAGGAAGAGTCCTGGTGGTTCCAAACTTATTCCATTTACGGATGATGGAGGCCACTGTGCTCATTGGGACCTTCAATGCTGCAGACATTTTTCTATACTCTTCCCCAGATCTGTGCCTCGATACAATCCTGTCTCGGAGGTCTAAAGAAAGTTCCTTGAACTTCATGGCTTGGTTTGTGCTCTGACATGCACTGTTAACTGTGGGACCTTATATACACAGGTGTGTGCCTTTCCAAATCATGTCCAATCAAATAAATTTACCACAGGTGGACTGCAATCAAGTTGTAATAACATTTCAAGGATGATCAGTGGAAACAGGATGCACCTGAGCTCAATTTTGGGTGTCAACATGTGAATTTTTTATTTTTTTATTTTTAATAAATTTGCAAAGATTTCAAACAAACTTCTTTCACATTGTCATTGTGGGGTATTGTTTGTAGAATTTTGAGGAAAATAGTGTTTTTAAATAATTTTGGAATGAGGCTGTGACATAAAAAAAATGTGGAAAAAGTGCTGTGAATACTTTCCGGATGCACTGTATATGCCCACCATGTCTATAGCTGAACCCGAGCCTTGCATAATAACAGATTAATAGTGACTAAATGGCCTGGGTGGTGTTTAGGTAGTGAGGGTGATCATACATCACTGGCTATACTGTATTAGAGGCAAGTAAGCTTAAGCAACCAAAAAATTCAAAAATACATAGGGACAGCCAGCTGCGAGGAAAGCTCAGATCATGGAATGAACATGGAGAAGTTCCCATTAGGTGCTTTCCACTGCGCAATTGGAAAAGTTCAGCATAGTACATGTATTTGACAAAATTTCAAAGCAACATCAATAACCACGATGATCAAAAGTGTCTGTCTAAGGTACTATGTAAATAGTGATTAACCTGTTCCCAAAGGTGCATAGATTTCTGGGATGTTCCTGCTATGGACCTTACTGCTGTAGCAAGCTATGGACCTTGCATGAGGCCAGGGATCCTGCCCGGCATATGCTGAGGTTCAATACATCTCCCTGGCTTGATAGTCAACAATGTGCCTCACCTTCCCAGGTGTGCGGGAATTAGACCATCATGGCTGCATAGTGAAAATGACACTCAGAGTACTAATTCCTCAAGGGGATACAAAAGAAGTTTGATACATTTTTGTTATTACCATTTGGAGTCTCTGGGGGTACCTTTTGTACTGTATATTGGGTATGCTGACCCACACTATATTGTGGTGGAATAATGGATTTTAAAAAATTGTCCCCCCGGTTGTCTATGGTGCCACACAGCTGTGATGACACCATTACTCATTAACCACTTCCCGCCTTCCATATTGCAAAATGAGCCGCCTATGAGTGCCCATCGGTGCTGTATATATGTGCCACCCATCAGTGCTGCTTTTCAGTGCCTATAGGTGCCCATCAGTGAAGGAGGAAACTTACTTGTTTACAAAGTTTTGTAACAAAAACAAAGAAACTCTTTAATTCTTTTCAAAATGTTGGGTATATTTTTTATTTGTAGGGCAAAAAATAAAAACCCCCAGTGGTGATCAAATACCCCCAAAAGAAAGCTCTATTTGTGGGGAGCAAAAATTATACAAATTTAGTTTGGGTACAGGGTTGCATGACTGCACAATTGTCATTCAAAATGTGATAGCACTAAAAGCTGAAAATTGGTCTGGGCAGGAAAGTGTATAAGTGCCCTGTATTGAAGTGGTTAATATACATATGTATACAGTGCCTTGAAAAGGTATTCATACCCCTTAAAAATTTCCACATTGTCATGTTACAACCAAAAACGTAAATGTATTTTATTGGGATTTTATGTGACCAACACAAAGTGACACATAATGGTGAAGTGAAAGGAAAATGAAAAATGGTTTTCAAATTTTTATACAAATATGTGAAAATTGTGGCGTGCATTTGTATTCAGCCCCCCTGAGTCAATACTTTGTAGAACCACCTTTTGCAGCAACTACAGCTGCAGGTCTTTTTGGGGATGTCTCTACCAGCTTTGCACATCTAGAGAAATCTTTGCCCATTCTTTGCAAAATTGCTCAAGCTCTGTCATATTGGATGGTGAGTGTCTGTGAACAGCAACAGCAAGTCTTGCCACAGATTCTCAATTGGATTTAGGTCTTGACTTTGACTGAGCCATTCTAAAACATGAATGTGCTTTGATCTAAACCAGGTATCCACAAACTATGGCCCTCCAGCTGTTGTGAAACTACACATCCCATGAGGCATTGTAAAACTCTGACATTCACAGACATGACTAGGCATGATGGGAATTGTAGTTCCAGAATAACTGGAGGGCCATTGTTTGAAGACCCATGATCTAAACCAGGGGTCTCAAACTGGTGGCCCTCCAGCTGTTGCAGAACTACAATTCCCATGAGGCATTGCAAGGCTGATGGTTACAAGCTCTGACTCCCAATGGGCAGAGGCATGATGGGACTTGTAGTTCCGCAACAGCTGGAGGGCCAGCAGTTTGAGACCCCTGATCTAAACCATACCATTGTAGCTCTGGCTGTATGTTTAGGGTCGTTGTCCTGCTGGAAGGTGAACTTCTGCACCAGTCTCAAGTCTTTTGCAGACTCAAACAGGTTTTCTTCTAATGCGCGTACACACGGCCGGACTTTCCGTCAGAAAAAGTCTGATGGGAGCTTTTCATCGGACACTCCGACCGTGTGTATGCCCCATCGGACTGTTTCTACAGGCATTTCCGACGGACTTGGATATAGAACATGTTCTAAATATTTCCGTTGGAAATGCCGACGGAGCTTAGTCCATTGGCAAGTCCGACTGTGTGTACGGGGCATTAGATTGCCCTGTATTTGGCTTCATCCATCTTCCCATCAACTCTGAAAAGCTTCACTTTCCATGCTGAAGAAAAGAATCCCCACAACATGATGCTGCCACCACCATGTCTCATGTTGGGGTTGGTGTGTTCAGGGTGATGTGCAGTGTTAGTTTTCCGCCACACATAGCATTTTGCTTTTAGGCCAAAAAGTTCAATTTTAAATCTCGTCTGACCAGAGTACCTTCTTCCACGTGTTTGCTGTGTCCCCAACATGGCTTCTCGCAAACTGCAAATAGGACTTCTTATGGCTTTCTTTTAATAATGGCTTTCTTTATATATGCCAGATTTGTGGAGTGCACGACTAATAGTTGTCCTGTGGACAGATTCTCCCACCTGAGCTGTGGACCTCTACAGCTCCTCCAGAGTTACCATGGGCCTCTTGGCTGCTGCTCTGATTAAGCTCTCCTTGCCCAGCCTGTCAGTTTAGGTGGACGGCCATGTGTTAGTAGGTTTGTAGTTGTGCCATACTCTTTCCATTTACGGATGATGGATTGCTCCGTGAGATGTTCAAAGCTTGGGATATTGTTTTATAACATAACCCGGCTTTGAACTACTCCACAACTTTATCCCTGACCTGTCTGGTGTGTTCCTTGGCCTTCATGATGCTGTTTGTTCACTAAGGTTCTCTACCAAACCTCTGAGGGCTTCACAGAACAGCAGTATTTATACTGAGATTAAATTATGCACAGGTGGACTCTGTTTACTAATTCGGTGACTTCTGAGGGCAGTTGGTTCCACTAAATTTTAGTGAGGGGTATCGGAGTAAAGGGGGCTGAATACAAATGCACGCCACATTTTTAGGTATTTATTTGTAAAAAAAAATTGAAAACCATTTATCATTTTACTTCCACTTCACAATTAGACCAACACAATGTGGCACATATCACATAAAAATGTGGAAAATTGCAAGGGGTATGATTACTTTTTCAAGGCACTGTGTATATAATATATGTGTGTGTGTGTGTGTGTGTGTGTGTATATTTCTCCAATCACCTTCTTTTGAGTCAGAATAATTGAGCAGCTTTACATTTGTCTGAACAAAGTGGCTCATACAGACTAACACAAACACTGATCATGGACGGAATGCATTTTTGTTGCCGTTTTATTGTATTTAGATCATTTTATGTTGCCTATTTCACTTGTTGGTGGCATTTCACATATCCTCTTTCTTCTAGGATTTTGCAGAACAAATTCAATGATGAGGTAGCGGAACATTTTGCTCGAATGCTAAGAGTGAACAAGACACTTCAAAATCTGTGGTGAGAAATCAAACAACAATAGTGGGGGTAGAGTCGAGGAAAAGTACACAGATCCAACACTTCAAGCGCTCCCCTCATATACTAGAATCAGGTTCTGGCTTGGAGTCTGTCACTCCTCCGCATATGGCTCAGTATAATTCTAAAGAAAATACGCAACGGCAAAACTCTGATCAGCCAACAAGCATCGGCACATAAACCTGTTCCCAGGGTACCCCTCTGACATGTTTTACCCTATGAGCTTAATTATAGGACTGTGTGCTGAAGCATGATGGCTGATCAAAACTTTTTCTGTGAAGACATCATTGGTGTGCGACCTTTCTTTTGGATTATACTAAACAATAGAAGGAGTGTTTATAATAAGAACATGTCATTTATTGTAGAAATGGAAATTCAAAACTGTAACCGCATCATCATGCTTGCTGGCTAAGAACATTCTATATCTAAAACTACTACAGGTTCCCTCACAAAGAGCTGCACTGGGTCTATAAAATCATATATTTTTATTTTATTAAGACTGAAAAGAAGTTGCACTTTGCATTGGGATTTGTCCCAGAGCTTAGGGAATGTTGTGAAATTTTACTGTGCAAAAAATACCCAATCACATGCAAAGAAAAAAAAAAAAAAAAAAAAAGCTATTTTGCTTGCATATGATTGGATGATGCTTCACCTCATTCACTAAGCTCTTGGGAAAATTCTCTTGCAAAATGCAATTTTACTTGCAAGTTGAACAGCCTATTTGCCTATAGTAAATCAACCCACTGTGTTGGACAGCTGTTTTATTTTTTACTGGAGCAGCTGCTAGAGCAGTTGTGTATTCACAGAAACTCCTGGCTTCATTTTAAGAGTGAACATACACATTTGTGTAAATGCATGTTTGCATTGACACATTTTCATCCACACGTGTTTGCATCGACACATGTTTGCATAGATATATGTTTGCATAAACAGATGTTTTCATACTGCATAGACACATATTTGCGTAAACGCATGTTTTTATTTACACATTTGCATAAATGCAAGTTTGCATTGACACGTTTGTGTATACGCATGTTGCATAGAAACATGTTTGTGTAAAAATGCAGGTTTGCATAGGACACATGTTTGCATAAGCACAGGCTGCATGTTTGCGTAGACGAATGTAGCATAAATACATGGTTGTGCATAGATGCACGTTTGCATAGACGCATGTTTGCATACTTGCATTAACACATGTTGCAAAAACGCATATTTGCATTAACCACTTTAAGACCAGCCTCGTTTTGGATTTTAGGTGTTTACATGTTTAAAACCATTTTTTTTGCTAGAAAATTACTTAGAACCCCCAAACATTATATATTGTTTTTTTTTTCTAACACCCTAGAGAATAAAATGCCAGTCGTTGCAAACATATGTGCTTAGTTGCATTGAACTACGCACATAAATGCATGAACAGCAAGAATACTTGTATACCTGCATATTTACATACCTAGGTACCTACATAATGACATACCTGGGTACCGGTGTACTTGCATACCTACGGGGTTGCATGGCGGTAGACCAACATTGTTTTAGGCCTGTATCCTTGGGGGACTGGGTATTAGGTTTAGCTAATATAGTTGCTACGTTATTTGCCTGTTATACCAGCTAAATGACTCCAGAAGGGGGAGGCAGGTCCACCACTCTCAGGTTCAGTGATGTGGCGGTGTCCACATCTCCCGAAGGACCAGTGGTGTTTTTTTCCTGACTAATTATTTTTTCGCCAAATGAACTGCAGCCTGATCATGCCTGATCGGAGCCTAAGCAGGATCAAGCCTGGTTAGTAGTTGGATGGGAGACTGCCCAGGAATACCAGGTGCTGTAAACCCTCAAGTGAGGGAGGCATCTGAGGCTGCTGTGTTTTGAGAGTATCTCAGGCCAGAGGATTTTAGGGCAGTCTCTGAGGTTGCTCCGTCTTTATCCAGCAGAATCCTGGTAGATTAAGTAAGCCTCTTTGGACCTTCTGGGTCTGCCACAGAGTCATCAGTCTTATGCCCTGCATTGACTCTTGGGGCAGAAGTTATGGGCTCATTATTGTAAAATACTTGACCGAAATTGGTTACAAAACCAAATGGGGACATGAGGTCTAGATCTCAAGTCGCTGGACATCCTTCTGTTTCAGATAGGCTCGGTCCATTCAGCGATGACCTTTCTGCAAGAGGTAGATTTCGGGGTCCATAATCATCAATGACACATCTTCATGTGCCGTTTTTTTTTCCAGGCTCATCAAGGGTTTCTGCAAATGCAGTGCAAAGTCATCTTTTTTTCATTTTGTGACTCTGCTCTTTGGGCTGGCCACAGCTCCCAGGGTTCACAAACCTCCAACTGGACTTGCTGAAGATGCAGGGAGTGTCAATCTCAGTATATCTTTCCTCAGGAAGCAGTCCGTTACAGATTTTCGAAGTCGAAGCATGTTCCCTACGTACAGTCCTACTCCAGGTCTTTTGTTCAGGATCATTCTCTCTGTCTGGAACATGAAGATCCAAGCATTGGATTGCTGAAGGTCTCTGTTCAGAGCTTAAATTGGTGGTTGATGGTTCGGAATCTGGAGAGGGCGACATTCTTCTTTTCAGGGGTTTGAAGATAATAACCACTGAAGCCAGTCTCTCCAGTTGGTTTGAAGGTGGCTGCAGTTCAGTGGACTTGGTTTCCAAAGAAGAGAATACTGCCCATCAGTATCTTGAAACTTTTGGCCAGTACACCTTGCTGTGGATTATTGGCTGAACCAGTTGTAGATTCAATCCGACAATGCTTCTACAGTGGCATTTGTCAACCACCATGCACCAGGAGTCGGGCGACTCAGGAAGGTGAACCACATTCTGTTGGGGCAGAACGGGTGCAGTCTCTGTTGTCAGTACATATTCCACGTATAGTAAAATGACAGGGGAGGGGGGGGGGGGGTGTTTCCAATCAGCAACTAATGCTGGGACCACGCGATCCCTGGTTCCTGAGATATTTTTTGGCAATCTTCCAATGTTGGGAAACTTTGCAGGGGGATCTACTGGATTCTAAGTTCTACAAAAAGTTAAAGTTGGACTTCTTGTGTCCTGGAAGAGAGTCCCACTGGCAATAGGGATAGATGCACTAGATGCATAGGGACCAGTTCTCCCTAATTGACGCCTTCTCTCTGTTTCAACTACTGACAAATCTTTTGCGAAGAATCTGGGAGGTGTTTACACTGATAATAGTGTTAGCCGACTTAGCCCAGGAGGGCTTGGTACACTGACATAGTTGGACCTAATGGTCTTGGGTCCTTTTATGTCTGCACTGATGAACGCCTGGAAGCCGGCTTCAGGGAGCTTCAATTACAGGACTTGGAAATATTTTATACCTGGGGTGAAGCCAGGAAGTGACACCCGCAGATATGAGTTGGAGTTTTTTTCCTTTCTCCAATCGGGAAGGGAAGTGAGATTTGGCCTCAAGTACCATTAAGGGTCAGATTTGTCCCTATCCATTTTTTTTCCAGAGGCCATTGTTTCTCACTTCTTGATTCATACTTTATACAGGGTGTAACGCAGTCAGTCCTGCTTGTCAGGCCACCCTTGTGTCACTGGGACTTGAATTTGCCCTTGCAGAGGCCACCCTTAGAAACAATTTGAGAAGCTCTGTTAGTCCTTTGACTCAGAAGGTGGCTTCTTTGGTTGCTATCACTTCAGCAAGTGAAGTGTCACTTTAATACAAGGAACCGCTTTTGGTCTTACACCATGATAAGGTGATGTTGCATCCTAATCCATCTTTATGCCTTTCGTTTCTAATCCTCAGTTGGCAGGAGTAAGATCGCTGCATACCCTGGAGGTAATTCAGGCAGTCGGGATTTATTTGAATTGTTGGCGCAGGTCAGGAATCCTGGTTTGTGGGGCCAACAGAGCCCAAGAAGGGCAGGAGGCATCCAAATTAGCAATTTTTTGGGATCCACCAGTTAATTATTCTAGCCTATGGTTTGAAAGGCAAGGTCCCCAACCCCTTTTTGATGAGAGCGCTCGCTACCAGGTGTGCAGGGGCATCTTGGGCCATTCGCCATCAGGTGTCAGTGGCTCAGGTACTACATGGTCTTTGGTTCATACATTCACAGGATTTTACCAGATGGATATCAAAGCCACGGAGGATCCTGCTTTGACCACAATATGTTACGGGCAGCAGAAAAAGTCCTTCTCAGGTGGCAGTTTCTGTGATTGTGTCACCCTCCCCTCAAGGGCACTGCTTTAGAACATCCCACATAGTAATTATTATGGCTGCTCTGTGTCCTGGGTACCCTCCGGCTGCTTGTGATAACGTTCGAGCGGCTGCTTTGCTGCATCGATTGTTATCATAAGAAAGGCAACCGTCGGCTCTAAAAAAAAATTATCTGGGTGATGCCTGCAGCTGCAAGCATCACCCCCGTACAACCCCTTTGAGCCGAAGGTTGCATATTTGCATTACGTCGGCGTGAAAAGGGTAAAGTCCACTTTTTGCAGTTACCTTGTGTAAAGCTGGCCATAGTTAGATCAAAATTCGTTCAGTTCAGCAGGGACTGGCCAAATTTAAATTTATCTATGACCGTTCCGCTCGGCAGAAGTCGATCTAATGGTCAACTTCTGTCAAACAGGACTTTTTGAACATTTGTTGCAGCCCTGATCTGTGTATTCTGACAGCCGAGGAATCCCTGCTGTCAGGATACAATAGCACAACAAGGAGGTCTCCTCCATCCAAGTCGCTAGTGTGGATGGGAGAATCCTTTTTTTTCATTTGTTCAGCTGGTTGATCGTAAAAAAAGGATCAATCTATGGTCAGCTTTAGAGATAATGTCTCACTTGTGGTCATCGCCTATTGCTGTATGTTGCATATTGCAATGCCTTATCCTAAACGTCTGATACTCACTGCATTTTGCTTGTCTTATATCTGTTTGCTGGGTAGTACTTTTACTGATGTATTTTTGTATCTGAGGTAAACTTTACCTTTCTGCTGTTTACAGGCTACAGAATAACAACATCACAAATCATGGAGCCAATCTGTTAGCTGAAGCACTAGATGATAACATTAATCTGCAGGAGATTTGGTAAGAATCAAAATGTTGTGCATTTGTGGATAAAGAAATCACATTATAGATATGGATACTATCAATAGACCAGTAGTTATTTCCATGGAAACTGGAAAGGAGAATGACAAAAAGTTACTACATGTGGTGAGGAAGAAGTATAAAGTATAAAAGTATATATATAAAAAAATAGGCTATGAATTGCAGTAGTTAAAATCATAGTTGGGCTATAATATTGAAAACTTTGCAATGATATCTTGACCTGTATTGCAGATGCCATTAAATGCTGACTCTGCCATACCATATTTCAGTTTGGGGTTTACTCAAACTGAAACCTGTCTTCAGGTCTCAATTAGTGATATTTTTTCTTATTAGTTTGTGTTTCTACTAAAGGTTTGGGGGCTGATTGCAGTGCGCCTGCTGATGGTGCTGAGGTGGTGTCCAACGGTTACAAGCTTGAGTTTTATTCTGTGCCCACTCCTCACCTACTTCTTCTTTCCTTCCTCCTTTCTTCCTGTGTATTCCCACAGGCTGACCTATCTCCCTTAAATTTTGGGGCCTTCTAGACCAATGTGTTATGGCCTTGATCCCAGCTGAAGGGCAGTTTCAGGGGTTTTACTCTAACCTGTTCCAAAACCCAAAGGGGGCATTAACTCAATCTTCCTTAAAACCCTAAATGCCTGAATTTAGGTCCACAAATTCCAGATAGAAATGACCAGATCCGTCTTTGTTTCCTTTCATCAGGGAGACTTTCTGTCTTTGATGGGCATAAAAGATGCTTACTAGTTCATGGCCTTACTATTCAGCCTCTTTTCAGTGCCTCGAATATTCACCAAGGTGCTATTTTCAGTGTTGGTCCTGTTGCCCTCTTGTTGCATCCCCATTTTGGGATACTTAGACAACCTCCTGTTAAGGGAACATCTGTCCTGTGGGACAATGTTTCCCTGACTTTCTAGATGTTCAAAAAAACATGGGTGGATCCTGAACCCTCAGAAATCAGTGATGGGAACCGTCTTATCTTTTGGAGTATCTAGGTCTAGTCCTGATCACATCTCGGGCCATAATTTGCCATCCTCAGGAATAGCTTCAGACTCTTGGTCTCAATTGGAACTTTTCAGTACAGAAGCCCTCTGACTCCGCTTTGTCGTTAAAGTATTTGGGCTGATGGTAGTGGTCAGTTTCACCCCAGACTTTCTGCCAAGGTAGGACATATCTGTCCTACCCCTGGACAGGCTAATTTGAGTGACTTCAAGAATGAGGCTATCCCTGGCTTGGTGGCTCAGGAATCCTGCTCTGCTCAGGAGTCGATAAAGTTCCCTCTCGTCTTTTTGGAAGATTTTTTCAACAGACACAAGCCTGTCCGGCTGGGGAGATGTCCTGGAAAACTTTTCTGCACATTGTCCAGAGTGGACCAACCTGTTGAAGAGCCATCCGATCCTGATTCAGCCAGACAATGCTACTGTAGTGTATATAAACCATCAGGAAGGAACCACGTGTCTTGCTGCAGCACGAGAGAGCAGGTGGATTCTGTCCCGAGCAGGACTGCGTGTTCCAGCCTTGTCAGCCATACACATTCAAGGTTAGACAGTCAAGAGACAGATTTCTTTATAAGTTTGGAGGTGGAAGAGTGGTCTGTACACCCGGATGTGTTCCAGGACCTGTGTGGGGCATATCAAATGTAGACCTCCTGGCCTCCAAGTTAACAATAAACTGGTTGCTGAAAGAGATCATTACACCCTTTCTAGACTAGGAAGTACACTTCCCACAAGGTTTATCGTCATATATTGTATGCTTGACTTGGTGTGAGTCCAGGGGCTTTTACCCAGGAGTTTCTCTGTGTGACGCATCCTCTCCTTCCTGCAGTTTGATCAGAACTAGCATTTGGCTCTCAGTGCCATCGAAAGTCAAGTACTCTTTCTGTACTTAAACTGTTGACCTCATACATTTATGCAGGGAGTCCCCATGTGGTTCTGCCTGTCCATTTGACTTGGTGGGAACTAATCTGGTTCCCTCTGTGTTTAAGAAGCCACAGTTTGAACCCATTAGAGACATTCCTCTCTCTACGCTAACCTACAGGGTTGCTTTCCTTGTAGTTGTCACCTCTACGAGTTGGGTGTCTGAACTGTTGGCCTTATTTTGCAAAAAAACGTTTTGGTCTTGCAAAAGTCAGTGTGGTATTGAGGCCCAGAACTTCTTTCTTGCCTCTGGTAGTCTCTGCCTTTTCACCTTTTAGGATATTTTTCTTCCATTCTCTTGTCTAGCACAATTTCTTCAAAAGGAAATGTACTGCATTGTCTGGATGAGGTTCTGGTTGTGCAAGCCTATTTTTCAGCCATTGCTTTTAATCAGAAAGACTTAATCTAATTTTGTTTTTCTAAATGGGCCCCAATTGTTCCAACCCCAGTAGTGTTCAGTGCTGAAGAAACAGATGGAGGGTGCAGCACTGGAACTGCTGGAGGGTAAGAGGCTCACAGCTGGAGAGGGGTATGCTACCTCTTCTGCTGCAAATGAGAGCTGTTTGTATTTGTTTAGGGACCTAATAGGGTCTTTTAAAACACATTCATTACAAAGTGTTGCAGGGTCTATTTAATGGAAATTATACTATAATATGGATTAGACACCAGGAAACCATTTGAATTGCTAGAGTATGTGCAACTTTGGATGCAGCCCTAGTTGTATGTCTGTATCTGGCCCTTGTCTTGTCTTTTTCTCCCCAGGATTGTTAAAGTGTTACTAAACCCAGGACCCTGCATTTACTATATCTGGTCTCCCACAGTACACAAAACATGGAAATGCAATTATTTTAGGAAATATAAACTGCTAAATACTTTTTTCTCAGCAGTATATAGCAGTTGTGTGACTTCTACCAGTGTCCTGCCGAGCACTAGTTAAAGCTTGTAGGAGGAGCTTTCATTCACCTCTGACTGTCCTATGAGGCTGCATGACCCCTGACTTTCTGTCTGGACAGTGCTGATTGGCCCTGTGCTGATCACATGCACCCTAACCACCCTTAAAAAAACTCTCTAAATATACACATGCCTCCTAGGGTTCTGTTCTATCAGCAGATGGATTGGGCACAGTAAAAGAAAGAGGATCAGAGGAGATAGGATCAAACAGCCTTTTTACACAATGGGAAGGATTAACCCTTTAGATTCCACAGCGAGCAAGAAAGCCACTACAATTGAAAAATAACTGCTACATGGGCATGGGAGTTTAGTAGCAGATATAAGTATGTTTGGTTGTTAGTTTTAAAACCTCTTGGAAAGCAGAAGGTAGATCTTCAAAAGGCCTTGCTGTGATAAAGGCCTCTGCCCTTCACTGGCAGAAAAGATAGAAACAATAAGGGGCTTCCAGAGGGGTTGCTGATAAAAAAAATTTTAAGTGATAAAAATGTAATATAAAAAAGATGTTATACCTATCTGCTCTGTGCAATGATATTGAACAGAGCGGTTCCATACCTTACCTTCTGCAGTCCCCCAGCACTGTCGACTCCTTCTTCCTACAAGGGCCCCCCTAGCAAACCGGGTGCTAAGGGGACACCCGTGCGGGTCTTTGTGCGTCCCTAGACACACACAGTGCTGGTAAGCAACACCCCCGCTCCCTTCTCACAGGAGTTTGACTGTCAGCAGCGGCCTGTGTCTCCTGTGATACCAGGAAATGGAGGAACAGTGCTGCAGCTGGGACAGCACTGGAGTGGTAAGAGGAGCCAGGTATGTGTAATAGCATAGAATGCTTTAAAGTGGTTGTAAACCCCATTCATGAAAGTTGAACTATGCACAATATATATGTAGTGTTTACTTATCTCTCTCCAAAAGCTCTAAGTGTTTCTCTCTGGTGCTTCATTCCTTTGTTATAAGCACCCGACTCATGAGATAACATGAGCTGAAAATTTGTGTCGGGAGGGAGCTTTAGAGGTAGATAAGCACTTAGCTCGGCATGTTCCTTTGCCTATGTGAAAGGAGTTCCTTCCTTCAGTTGGGGGGGTCCCTTTCCGCTATAAATATTTATACTTTTTACTTGGAATAGATTGCGCAACGTGTTTTCAGATGATAGATTTAATTTCTAGAAAGATGAATGAATCAGGCCTTTAATGTTTTCTGTGTTTTTTTTTTTTTTTTTTTTTAGTTTACAAGGCAATCCACTGACACCAGGTGAAAATGAACCTTTTCAAAGAAACTCAAGAGTGCGCATTATTTGACCAGTGCCTTCGAAGACCTTTAGTACATTATCGTAAAAAGGGTGCAGAGGAAAGTTGGACCACTGAGGACTGTTACATTTAGCTTATCTTGTAGTCTGCCCTCTGAAGGCGTACTTCATAGACAGGCTTAGCCTGTGCATAGCAAGCTGTTATTTATCAGTTACATGGCAGTATTACTTTTATTTTGCAGCAGGTTCCAGACAAGCTGCATACATATATCAGATGAGCAGGCACAATCTGACCTCCAAGTTGCCTATTTGTAATAGTGATTATGCATGCTCATACCTCTGCTAAAATGGGGGGTAGTGCAGAGCAGACACTACTGGTGCTGCCTAACCAGATTTCAAGCAAAAACAGTAGTAATCTGATGGCTGGAAAAATCAAACCCAACCAGTCTATGAACCTCTAAGTAGGCAGGTCAATATCTGGGGAGGTAGGGGTGCGTGTACAGACAAACGGTTATTGTTTGATGGATCAGATTATCAAATTTTCCTCTAAGAAAGCCTTACTTTAAACCACTAGAATTAGAACTATTTGTGCATTTTAACGGCTGCGACTGCATTTGTACTTTCCTCTGTTATATCTTATATACCTTCGTTACAAACATTTATAAACCAAAAAAAAAAAAAAAAGAATTAGAACTAAACAAAAGTTCAGTTTATACACTACACCAGAGTCTGCACGCATCTGACCGTGTACATTTATTGAAATTCATAACCGTAACAACTTTAGTACATCTTACGTAAATGGAATTTAAGTCATAAAATGATGTCCCGTCAATCAGGAACATTAGTTAAAGAGGTATTGTCAAGGTAACTGACGCTGCTAAACTTGGTCTGGACAGGCCTGGTTCACATCTGTGATTTGTGTTGGGTGCATTACCCTTCAACTCCATGTAACATGTATTTTCATGAACGTGCAGCAAACAGGATTTTTTTTTTTATTGCCTAGCACCTAAAGAGCACAGGTGTGAACAGGGCCTTAATCTTCAAAACATTTGGTCACTAAAAGGGTTGATAATCATATTTGCAGTAGTGCAGCAAATGCCATTGCAGACGGGCACTGTGCTGGATTGAGAGAAAAGTTAGGTATTTGGGGTGGGTGGGGGGAGGAGCAAAATATACTTAGACATTTCTTACCTTAATGCATGCTTTAAGGTAAAAATGTCTTGCCTTTAGAAACACTTGAAAAATATCTGTTACAGTGCATAGGGATTTGGTATTTGGGTTATTTTGATTCTAATAATGTGTATTTTGACCAGAGGAAAAAACAAGCTTTGACATCTGTTCAAATCAAAAAACAGCAAAGTGAAGGTGCATCTAGTGATGAATGGACAGTTTATTGGTATTCTTCACTGAGCTGCATGTTCTAACTTCTGTAAACGACAAATTCCAGTTATATTTGTAGACACATAATTACCCATACCAGGCTTGGAGCCTGGAAAAGCTATATTATGGACTGACAGTTGAAGGGTCAGTCGTCAGTCTACCCAACAGTTATGTACTAGTTCTAGGTGAAGCCTGGTGAGATGAGTCAGCTCTGGCTCTTAAATATCTTTCATCCAAAAGTGAGATCTCTGACTCTTTCTGCCAACCTATAAATGCCCCAGTACTTTCTGTTACAAAATAAATAAAAATCTAAGAGAATCAAACTTCACTCATATGGGGCACAGCAGGTGTGCAGACCCAAGAACCTGTGCAGATATCCTATCTGTAGAGTCTGTGAGAAATAGATGGTAACACGCTTTAGAATATACTTTAGAATACACACTTTTTAGAATATACTTTTATAGAATTTTGTATATATTTTAGAATTATTTATTGGTGTTTACTTTATAAACTGCATCTTTTATACTGTATGTATACAATTTCTATTTAAAATATGATTATTTTGTTTGGGATAGATGGTTAGTTAGAGCCTCTGTCTGATTTTTACTGCTATCTGTATCCCCATTGTAAACATTTCTTCTAGAATAAGTTTAATTGTGGCTTCCCATGTTTTTCTTCCCATGTCTTTCTATCTTGTAAGGAGGAAGTTAACTTTCTCAGAAAAAAATTGCACAAATTCTAGAACTGAGTCATGTTTTCTTTGTATTTCAAATTCCTTTAATTTGCTGTTCTTTTGACCTCTTCTGAGAATCTGCTCTGCTGTGTTTTTTGTTTTGTTATAATGAATGACCCCATTATTTAGGTCACATCAAGTTAAAAAATGAAAATACATTTTTTTGCTTGACCAATCATAAATGGAAACTCCAACCCACTACAACCCTATTTCTCATGTTCTAATGTTTATTTAATGGTATAACATATACATATAAAAATGTGGGATGAACAAAGAGCACACAGCAAAGTGAAGTTTCATTAAAGAAGTAGAATAAAATCACAGAAAACATAATTATTTGTATTGCTATTGGCGGGAAGTATAAAAAAAAAAAAAAGTAAAAAGAACAATGAGGTGTTGTGCAAAGAAGAAAGTGATAATATTACCAAATAAAATAATTGAAAGTTTCAAGAGACAATATTATTTAACAACATACACACAGGCTAGGTTCACAATACTACACATGCAATTTGATCTGATTTTCAGTGTGATTATATAATGCGACTTGGTTGCAGTTTGCATTTGGTTTGCATGTTCTATGATGCCAAAATCATGCTGGAATCCCACCAAAGTAGCACATGACCCTTTTCCAAAATGGTGCCATGCTGCATTGACATGAATGAGCACCATTGAAAACAATGTGATTTCCACTGTCATGAGTTTCTGAGCAACTCAAGTGTGGACCAGGCCTAAATCTACCCTAAAGCCAGCTATACGCTCTAAGGCTACTTTCACACTTAGGCTCTTTACAGGCACTATAGCACTAAAAAATAGCGCCTGTAAATCGCCTCTCCTGTGACTACACTGTGAAAGCCCAAGGGCTTTCACACTAGAGCAGTGCGCTGGCAGGACGCTTAAAAAAAAAAGTCCTGCAAGCAGCATCTTTGAGGCACTTCAGGAGCGTTCCTAAAGCGCCCCTGGCCATTCAAATCAATGGGCTGCAACGGCGCTTTTAACCCTTTTTTTGGCTGTTAGCGGGGGTTAAAAGTTTACTGCTGACACCCACCCCAGTGTGAAAGTGCTCTAAGAATTTTTCATCCTGTGGGCCGAATGAGCATGAATGTCTTTCACTGCTCCTATTGTATTTTTGCAGCCGCTGTCACAATACCTAAGCAGTCACTGCGTCTGATTGGTTGCAGTTAGTTTGAAACTTTTTCTTCCAAATTCTTAAATTTTTCAGTTGAAGCATGTAAGGCAAAAGGGTGGCAACAGGACCTACCCACCCATTTTGACGAAATTCACATAGTGTAAAACCAGCTTGAAGTTATATTAAAGCGGAACTCCAGTCTCCTTGGCAATTTTTTCCAAAAAGCAACCCCGTGATTCCTGCTAATTGTACATAAAATTAGGATACTGTTGTAAGCGTAATCCTTCTTTTTATTATAAATTTGCCATTACTTACAGGATCACAGTAGGCAGGCAGCAACCATTGACGTTCTTAATGCCCGTTCCTATTTGCTTCCAGGATTCCGGGCAGCTGGCTCACGCCTACACAGGGATGACACCTCACGGCGCATTGTTTACAATGGCCACGGCGGAATTTCCCGCCCCATTGTTATGGCAACCTGTCAATCAACACAAAATTCCTGTCTCGAAATACCACAGGATTTCATTATTGGCCAACCCTAGGACTTCTGGGAGAGATGACGATGATATCCCGATATGCCTAGGGAATCGCCTAATGACGAAATTGCCTAGGCAGCCGGGACAGGAAGTGCGGACTGCACAGAGAAAAATAAGGTCATTACATTGCCATTACAGACTTTTCTGGAGGTGGACATTATCTTGCAAGGAACATGAAAAAATTGGGTGGAAATTAGCTTTAAAGGCTTGTTTTTATTTAAATAACAAACATATTATACTTACCTGCTCTGTGCAGTGGTTTTGCACAGAGCAGCCCATATCCTCCTACTCTCAGGCTCCTTGCTGGATTCTGGCCCCTCTGTCCTGCTGAATGTCCCCACAGCAAGCAGCTTGAGATGGGGGGCACCCAAACCGAGCTGCTTCTCTGTGTGTCCATTTAGTCATGGAGCCGTGGCTCGGCCCCAACCCCTCTCGCTCCTCATTGGCTCACTAACTTTGTCAACTCAGCCAATTAGGAGGGAGAGTCCCCAGACTTCCTGACTCTCGTACAACATCGCTGGATCGAGATGGGGCTCAATAAGTATTAAGGGGGTTGAGGGGGGCTGCTGCACACATTTTTTTTTTTTTTTATCTTAATGCATTAAGATAAAAAACTTTCTGCTTTTAGAGACACTTTAACACAATATACTTTGAGAATAAGAGCCCTTTCACACTGGGAGAAGGGGGCGGTAGTGGTAAAGCTCTGCTAGTTTTAGCGGCACTTTGGTGCTGCTATTCGGGTGGGAGAGGGGCGCTTTTAACCCCCTAGAATGGGTTAAAAGCACCTGTGTAGCGACGCTGCCAAAGCACTTTGGCGCTGCCCATTCATTTCAATGGGCAGGGGCGATGGAGGAGCAGTGTATACACCGCTCCAAAGATGCTGCTTGCAGGACTTTTTCTAACATCCTGCAAGCGCACTGCTCCAGTGTGAAAGCACTCTGGCTTTCACACGTGGGCTGCAGGGGAGGAGTTTTTTAGGGGCTTTACATGCGCTATTTTTAGCCCTTTAGCGCCTGAAAACGCCTCAGTGTGAAAGAAGTCTAAGTGCAGTCATCATTTTTAACTCCCTTTTTCCCATCCCCTGAATTTTACCAAAAACGGATGGCATTAACCATGGGCTGAAGGTATGTGTCTGGTGTCAAGGGTATGGAGGCAAAAAGAATACCTGAATTCACCTGAATACAGCCATGGCAGGGGTGATATTTCAAAGGTTTTTGGTTTCAAATCTGGTTATTGTGTTTTATTTGGGCAGACATTACAGCAGACAATACCAGTGATTTATGTCTCTGAGACCATTATTTTTTTCAGATAAAGTGTAACTGAAAACTGATAGATAATCTAATAAAAAGACCAAATGTATTTTTGACAGACCAATATTTTCATTCCAAGCCAGCAGCTCAAGGTCTAGACTTTACATATTTTAATTAGATAACAGATGCCTTAGCACCAATGAAAACAGAAGAGTGGGATGCAAAGTATCACAACTGGCATCTGAGTGGTAGGGCCAGGTGACCATGACAATTGTCAAACTTTGAAATGAGGAAGCCAGCTGCAGAGTAATCAATTAACTAGCCTTATAGCTGTATACTTGCAGTGTTGGGCTTTGATGCCTCGGATTCCTAGACTCACCAGATTTTCACCAGTATTCTCACTACCGTGGTGCTTGCTGAAGTTCACAGTGGTGCTGTGATCAAAATACACAAACAGTAGAAAGTGAAAAATTGTGCAAGCATCACATCCAAAATAGTCCTCAAACAGAGTCTATTAATAAGTGAAAAGAAAAGTGCTGCACTTCCTTATATAAAAAAACTCCTCCGCCAGTCACCACTTAGTGCTCGTGTAGTGCTTCTCCCTTCAGGACATCACTCACTGGAACTATATGCCACCCACATTCATGACTGAGATAACTTGCTTTAAATGTGTAATCACATCTCCGCTTTAGGAACTCTTATATCATATCATATCACTTCTCCATCAGGCTCAATATTCGCCACAAGTATAAGGAAGAAAAAGAAACAACCCCCAATGGCACAGTAAACCAGTTCACATTCAATTTATTTAAAAATGCCACTCACAATTTTAAACCAGAAGTCTCGCTCATCCTTATATCAGTTTTTAAAATGGCATCAGGCATTAATCAGTTGTGATTTCACTGATTTCTCACCACTTAAAGCACTTCCGCCTCATGACTTCTGGTTTTGGCCCTGACATCATTTCCGACTTGCCATATAGCCGGGTTTTGTCATTTCCAAATTTGTCAACTTTGGCTACACGGCTCGGCAACCAAACTTATGTACCCTCCACCGCCTTAGCCTAAACTCTTTTAGTGATGCTATATACCTTTCCAATTGGAAATTGGCTTGTTAAGCCTCACTATGCTAAAAAAAGCACATTTATCCACCTGTGCATCTAACCACTGCTATACTTTATTACCCAATTTACACTTAAAGGGGCACTGCATCCAAATGAAAAAACAAACCCATAGATGGGCATAAAAATATAAAGGCTGATCTAGCACATTTGTACCAACATATACATTATCCATACATTATAAATTCTTATGAATATAAACCATAGAAATCAATCTTAAAAATGAAATACATTTAAAACACAAAATATATACATATGTGAATTCACACACACATATTCAACTAAAGACTGTAGAATGATACTTTAATAAAGATATCCATATATTAATAATTGCCAATAAAACAATTTATACTGAGTTCAATATTTAAACCCTCCGATGTCATTGTACGCAATGTGTAAATCCATTTTATTTCCCTCTTGGAAAGGTCCCTGACTAAATTTGAACCTTTCCAAGAGGCATGTACCCTATCAATACCCCAAAATTGTAGGCCCGATGGATCCTTACATAAAGAGTCTAAAATGTTCTGACACACTCAGGTGTTTATAACCTTTTACAATATTTTGTATATGTTCCGCTTCACTCTTTTTCAAGGGACGTTTAGTGCGTCTCACATAAATCAACCCACACAATGCATAAACGACATGCGTCATATTAAAGGTAGTTGACTTAGAGATCTCATACTCACACTGTGTCACCCTAGACTGAAAGGTCTCCTTACTTCTGTTCATTCTGTGATCTGTGCTTCCTCTACTGCTCAAGCTGTTTCCTGAATATTTCCATACCAGCTATTGGATCAACCAACATCAAGGGGCAGTTTTGATATGAAGCAAAGCCCTGCTCCTCTACACAGGAATGGTAACTTAGTAATAGAGAAAAGATTAGCTGCAGGGAAATCGTTGGCGATGCTCATGACTAGCCTTTGTCCCCTGCTTTCCTGATTTTGGCACAGCTTCCATGGCTCAAGTCCTCTTTAAAATAAATCCCTAACCCTTGACCTTTGAACTAAACCATGTGATCCATAATCTGACTGCAAAAATGGTCAACTAATGCTTAAAGTGGTTGCAGTGTCAGAAGGTTTTTATAGAATGCATTAAGATAAAAAGCCTTCTGTGTGCAGCAGCCTACCTAATACTTATCTGAGTCCCCTCTCTATCCAGCGATATCCACGAGTACCTTGGTCGTCCTGATTGGCTGAGACACAGCAGCAGTGCCATTGGTTCACGCTGCTGTCAATCAAACTCAGCCAATCAGGGGAGAGAAGGGCGGGGTCTAAACATGGCTCTGTGTCTGAATGGCTACAAGGAGCTGCGGCTCAGCTTGGGTGCCCCATAGCAAGCTGCTTGCTGTGGGGGCACTCAACTGGATGGATGGGCCAGAAGCTCCAGCCAGGGACCTGAGAAGAGGAGGATACGGGCTGTCCTGTGCAAAACCACTAAGCAGGTAAGTATAATGTTTGTTATTTTTATAGAAAAAAAACTAGACTTCACAATCGCATTAACTCGGGGGTCTGCAACCCATCGATCGCGGTCCACCTGTCGACCGCCTGCAGGTGACAGACCACAAAGCAGTTCATGCGCTGCCGACCCCCACCTTCTAGGTCCGGGTCCTCTCTCTCGTCCCAGTCTCAAGCCTCTTTCTCTCAAGCCTCCTCTGTGGCGCACCTTCTATGTCCCGATCTCTCTCCCTCCTGTCTCCAGGCTACTCTGCCGCTGTCATCCGTGAACAGTGGAGACCGGGAGGAAACACAGGTCAGGGGGAGGAGCCGGCCATATTAACTTTTTAAGTTCAACTGCAGGTGATTGGTTGCTAGGACAGGGAGCAGCCTGGATCCTCTTCTCAGGGTTCCTCTTCACTGCTCCTGCCCCCCCCCCCCTGTTGAGTGCCCCCCAAAAGAAGGAGCTAGGTATGGGGGCACCCGAGCCAAGTCACAGCTCCATGTGTCCATTCAGACACGGAGCCCCGTCCAGTCTCTCCCCTGATTGGCTGACTTTGGCTGAGACACAGCAGCGGTGCCACTGGCTTCCGCCACTGTCAATCAGGAGGAGAGTCCCGGATGGACATCACTGGAGAGAGATGGGCTCAGGTAAGTGATTAGGGGTGGCTGGGGAGGCTGCTGCACACAGAAGGTTTATTTTTTCATCTTAATGCATATAGTGCATTAAGATAAAAAAAACCTTCTGCCTTTACAACTCCTTTAACAACATTTCTACAGTGCATTGATCTTCTGAGAAATGGACTAAATCAGGGATCTTCAAACTACGGCCCTCCAGCTGTTGCGGAACTACACATCCCATGAAGCATTGTAAAACTCTGACATTCACAAACATGACTAGGCTTGATGGGAATTGTACTTCCTGAACAACTGGAGGGCCATAGTTTGAAAACCCCTGGACTAAATTAATGAACATAAAATGTTAAAGAGCGACTCCACTTTAATTGCGAAAAAAAATTCCCTTCTGGGTGATCAGTTGATTTGTTGCAGACTCCTACCTTTTTGTTATTCTGAAGGAACAGCGCTTTGCCTGTGTCCATGTGAATCTATATGGGAGGGGTTTTATAATTCTCAATCAGCTGCTGCGCCTGCAGGTCTCTAATGAGGAAAGTGGCAGGGTCTGCATCCCTTTGGATACTCCCAAAGGGAAATCACGTCTAATCAAAATAAATTTTTGTTGGAGGGGATGCCAATAATCTGATTTGTATTTTAGTGCAGACTTCTGGGAAAATCAGTAAGCCAATCCCACACACAGGAAATTACATATCTGGGAGGTGTTATGTTCACCATCTGTGTACAGAACACCTCCAGGTAGCCATATTGCATTGCATTTTACAGAATATTACAGCGCTGCAGATTGAAAGGGAAAGGTAATTTTTAATAACATTCAATTACAATATGACTTGTGTCGCAATTATATATGCTATATTATAATTTTAACCACTTGCCGACCATGTCACACAGATATACTGCCGCACAATGGCTCTCCTGGGCAAAATCCCGTATGGGTACGTTCTACCCTTTTTCGGCCACCAGAGGTGGGGGACCTGATGTGCGTGGCCGGCAGGCACGACTGCCAGCGCGGAGATTTGTGTGTGTATACACACAGATCCCTGTGCTGTCAGAGGAGAGGAGCCATATGGTTTGTTCCTACTAAGTAGGAAAAACTATATGGCTCCTCTTCTAGTCAATCCTATCCCCATACAGTTAGAACACAGTTAACCCCTTGATCGCCCCCTAGTGTTAACCCCTTTCCTGCCAGTGACATTTACAAAGTAATCAGTGGATTTTTATAGCACTGATCACTGTATAAATGCCAATGGTCCCAAAAGAGTGTCAAAAGTCTCCGATCTGTCCGTCCGCAATGTCGCAGTACCGCTAAAAATCGCAGATCACCGCCATTACTAGTGCCATAAATCTTTCCCATAATTTGCAGACGCTATAACTTTTGCGCAAACCAATCAAAATCAATATATGCTTATTGCAATTTTTTTAAATCAAAAATATGTAGAAGAATATATATTGGCCTAAACTAATGAAGAAATTTGTATTTGTTATTTTAATTGGGGGATATTTATTATAGCAAAAAGTCCAAAATACTGTATTTTTTTCCAAAAGTGTCACTCTTTTTTGGTTTGTAGCGCAAAAAATAAAAACCACAGAGGTGATCAAATACCACCAAAAGAAAGCTCTATTTGTGGGTAAGAAAAGGACGCAAATTTAATTTGGGTATAACATTGCACAACTGTGTAATTGTCAGTTAAAGCGATGCAGTGCCAAATTGTAAAAAGTGCTCTGGTCAAGAAGGGAGTAAAATCTTCTGGGGCTAAAGCGATTAATTAATTTTCTCTGTTTGATTCTGAGTATAAGAGTCGGGATGGGAATCAGCAATGAAAAATTATAACCATTTTGCAAGACAAGATATTTTGACAGCACCTATCAAACCAAACCACGATAAGCAGTATGAACCCCCTATCCTGGATAAGGGGTTAGTGTTTGAGACAATACACATTTTTTAATACAGAACAAAAAATAAAAAAAATGTATGTTATATGTTGAATTTGTAATTGTTTGTTTGCACCAATTTTATTTTCACCACTAGATGTCTCTAGATGTCTTTAATTTTCCTGGTTGAATGACTCCCAGCCCCCTAAGGTGGCATCATATAGCACCTGCACTATGTAATGGTGCAGAGAGTGACGCTGGCGCTCTGCGACGAGGACCACCTAGCACTGGAGAATAGGAAGAGGATCCAATTTTTCACATGACCAATCTGAAGATCAGCATAACATAAATATTAAAAGAAAAGTACAAAATACATAGAGGTGGATTTGGCCTTTAAAGAAAAGCTATGCTGATAGGTCGTTGACCTCTGGTTTGCTGGCTTAGTGACTTTAATGCTTTCTGAGTCACTGGGAACAAAAATGTTGATCAAGAGCTCTGAATTCACTGGATGCATGCTTGTTTAGGTCTTTTGCTGAAAAGACCTGAAAACCGAGACATCCAGATGACTAGCATTTTCAGGTCAGAAATGGCGGCGTTCATAATACTTTACAATTACAAAATTCCTCTACATTGATGGCAAGCAACATAATACATGCATACAGTCAAATCTATCTTGGGACATGCAGAGATGATGTCACCTGACATTTATGGTTCCTTTTTTTTTGTCTGGTTCCAGTAATAAAGGCATGTTTTTATACGGTCTGCAGCCTTTTGAAATGTTGTTGTGAAATACCAGCCTGTGGTTTCTGCGGCTGTACTTGCCTTCCTTTTTTTTAGTACGGTCAAATTTGTATGTGACATTAGAATCAATTTCCATTAAACTGAGTAGATGAATGCTAGAAAAATATATATTTTTGTGGAAGATTACATATTTTTTTTGTATTTTTTTTTTTAAGGCTCATTCACACTAGTTGCAGAGGAGGGGGGGGGGGGGTCCCTGCAGTTAAGCTGTGCTTTTACTGCCCCCCAACTGCTACCTCCTTTAGCTTCAGCAGCTGGGGCTGTACACATGCTGTGGCAATAATCATCATTATGCTTCCTCTATACCCTGACCTGTCACTGGAGCACACTGAAAATATTTAAAAAGTACAGAATTGGTAGTTGCATAGCGCTAGCACTGCACCCCACCCCAGTACCCCCATGTAGAAGAGGAGATTCCTCCACACAAGGCCAGTGCAAATTATATGTTGGGCTAGTGGCCCTGATTAGAGATACCTGTTCAGCCCTGCTATCTGTTCCTTCTTTAGATCTGCAATCAGAGCCCCAGGCATAGAGAAGTCATCCAGCATTGAGGAAGCTGAATGATAAGGATCATTGGTGATGACGGTGTGGGATTTAAATTAGATGAGTCATTATTGCAGATCAACAGTAATTTTATTCAGCTCATAAAGTACTTCCTCAGTTACAAATCATCCCTTAAAATTTAAAAAGGTGTGTTACAATAAGTCATGTTTTTTTTTTTTACACAACACCCACCTTTCACCATGGCCACCAATCACATGGCACAGTTTGTGTGCTTTGCTTTTAGCTCACAAAAAAAACATCCCTACTATGAAAAGGCCATTTGGTTGTGTCCCTGTATTAGCTATTATTTTTTTAATTCGGCACCCACTCGGCCGGTGTGTGAATGAACTACAAGTCCCGAAATCCTTTGCAGCTGTCAGCTTGTAGTTCTTAATGAACTACCACAGTGCTGTGGAGCGCCGTGGTAGTTCTTTTGATTCTTCCTGTCAGATTGTATCTGCCTCCCAGTATGGGATGTATGGGTACACAGATACTCTGACAGATCTGGAGGAGACCTGCATGGCACCAGCAATCTGCTGATCGCTGGTGCAATTGCTTTACAGGCTGCAAAAAAAACAAAATAAATGCACAATTTTTTAACTGCAAAAAAAGTGCATTGATTGTTTTTTTTTTTTTGTAAAAAGGGAACTTATCCTTTAAGGTACCCCAAACCCAGAAGTACCAGGTTGCAGCTCCAAGAGCAGATCAGGTTAGTGTGGAAGTGTAAACTTGGCTTGTATACCTACTACTTATATACAGTGGTGAAGATAATTATTTGATTCCCTGCAGATTTTGTACGTTTGCCCACTTACAAAGAAATGAAGGAGCTATCATTTTTATCATAGGTGTATTTTAAATGACAGAGACAGAATATCAACCAAAAATCCAGAAAAAACACGATACAAATGTTATAAATTGAGTTGCAGCTCAGTGAGTAAAATAAGTATTTGATTCCCTACCAACTAACAATAATTCTGCCTCCCACAGACTGGCTACAGTATGTGCTCATGTGGTACACAGATTATTCCTGTCAATTTAAAGGCTAAGTTCATCTTTGTTCACTTTTTTTTTTTCTGAATTCCAGCTCCCCTATGTACCAATATAGCATTCATGTACTTTTTTTTTGCAAAAATATCAACGCTTTCAATGAATTCTACATACACTTACTTGTCCTCATCCATGTTTCCAGATGTATTCCATTCATAATGTCTTACTTCCTGATCAGACTATTGGTTATGACACAGGAAGGAGTTGACTAGCTGGCCTCATTAGCACACACCCTGCATTATCTACCCACCCACTCCCAGCTGCACATTTTTTTAAATGAAATGCAATCAATCAGTGATCACACTTCTCATTGTGAAGGAACACAAGTGTTGTTTAAATGTTACAAAGAATATAACAGAATATGTAAAAAGTAAATCAAGAACGCAAAATCTCAAAACAAATGACAGATTGCAAAAGATAGTAGGACAAACCCCCAAAAATTCTTCAAATATATTAATAGTAAAAAGGTCAGGTCTGAGCATGTAGGCCCTTTACAAAATAATCTAGAGTGTGTGACTGGGGACAAAGAGAAGGCAAATGTATTAAATACTTTCTTCAGCTCTGTGTATACAAAGGAGCATGGGGGAGCTCATGTCCATAATGAGGGTGGTAGTGACACAGCCCCAAATGATCCACAATGGCTCAAAAGTGATATGGTCCAGAAATATTTAGACAGAATAAAGGTGGATAAAGCACCTGGACCAGATGGCATCCACCCACAGATCCTAAAAGAATTGAGCTCTCTAATTAAAACGCCATTGTATCTAATTTTCAAGGACTATGACAGGAATAGTACCACTGGATTGGCATAGGGCCAATGTGGTGCCTATATTTAAAAACGGAACAAAGTCTTTACCAAGTAACTATAGACCTGTTAGTTTAAATTCTATAGTCGGGAAGATATTGGAGAGTTTAATAAATGACCACATAGACAAGTTCTTGCTGGAAAAAAATATTTCAAGCAACAGACAACATGGATTCATGAAGACAGAAGTTATCAAATAAATCTTATTTCTTTTTATGAGGAGGCGAGTAAAACCTTGGACAGAGGGTGGCGGTGGACGTGGTATACTTGGATTTTGCAAAATCGTTTGACCCAGTCCCCCGCACACGGCTCATGTGTAAGGTAAGGTCTACAGGCTTGGAAATATCAGTTTGTAAATGGATAGAAAACTGGCTAAAAGACAGAATTCAGAGAGTAGTGGTTAATGATTCTTACTCTGAATGGGCTAAGGCTATCAGTGGTGTACCCCAAGGTTCAGTGTTGGGACCCTTACTTTTTAATATCTTTATAAATGATATTGGGTCTGGGATCAAAAGTAACATTTCTGTCTTTGCAGATGACACCAAGCTATGCAGTGGAATAACGTCCTTAGAGGATGTCTCCAATTTACAAGCCAACCTCAATGCACTATGGGCGACTATGTGGCAGATGAGGTTTAATGTTGATAAATGTAAAGTTATGCACTTGGGGGCTAAGAATATGCATGCATCATACATGCTAGGGGCATGCTATTCACTCTTGAGAAGAGCAGATTAAGGGGGGATATGATCACCATGTCTAAATATATAAGGGGTCCATATAGTGAACTTGGTGTTGAGTTATTCACTTTACGGTCAACACAGAGGACAAGGGGACACTCTTTATATCTAGAATAAAAAAGATTTCATCTCCAAATACGGAAAGGTTTCTTCACAGTAAGAGCTGTAAAATGTGGAATAGACTCCCTCCAGAGGTGGTTCTGGCCAGCTCAGATTGCTTTAACCTCCCTGGCGGTATGATTCTGGCTGGAATTTTTTGCTGAAAGCGGTACAATTATTTTGCATGGAAATTTGGCGTTTTTATATTGTAGGCATGCAATTCTTATGATTAACTCACTTAAATCTGTCCGAACCAGAGTCTAGTAGACATCCCGGGTATGATAAAGTTTGAAACACAAAATAATAAATTATAATATAATAAAAATATATATAAAAATGATTCAATAATGTAATCAAATCAAAAACACTGAAATTTGCTCAGTTGCAGAATAGTCGCTGTCATAAAATTTATTGTTTGATGATAAATTGTGATTCTAATTTATTATCGCTGTTTTCTAGCTGGTCTAAAACCACTTTTGACATAAAGGGACACTTTTTGGTTGCTATGGACAATCTCCAGTTTCCAGGCAGAATTATTATTTTTTTTATTATATAAAATGACATGCAGGGCACTGGGCAGACCACTAGGGACAAAGGGGGTGTGTATTTTTTGTATACAGTACTGTAATCTGTAAGATGAGTCTGGCTCGGGTTCTAGCAGAAAAAACTGAACCCGAGCCAGACTCGGGATTACCGCTAGGAAGGTTAAGAAAGGCCTGGATTCTTTCCTAAATGTACATAATATAACAGGGTACTAACACTTATAGGTAAAGGAAGGAATTTTTTCCCCCGCTGCAGCAAATTGGATCCTTCTTTTCTGGGGATTGTTTTGCCTTCCTCTGGATCAACTGTGGGTATGGGATTGTATGATATTTTTTATTGTATTTATTTTTTTTATTATTTATGGTTGAACTGAATGGTCTTTTTTCAACCTGACTAACTATGTAACTAAGATGGCATAGTGTATGGTCATCTTTATACAAGCACATAGAAGGGAGTGGACAGAAACACTCAGCTGTCAAGCCCCGTTCACATCTCTGCATAGCGGGAACTCGCATTCCCACATGCGTCTTTTTTTTTAGCAAAGTGGGAAGGGTTTTGGACCATTTTCACTCATCACACATAGGGCAGCCCATCCACCTGAATGGGCTGCCCTACACACAGCAATCGCCCCAAAGCCGATTCAGGACTTTTTTTACAGCGGAGCTAAGTGCGTTTTTTACTGTTATTTTTGGTGCATCGCATTTCTGAAATGCATGAAAACGCACAGATGTGAATGGAGCCTTATTGTTCTTGTTATCGCACCAGGCCCCATTCACATCTAGCATAGTAGGAGCGCACATTTTGTGGCACACTTTTCGTGTGACACACATAGGCCTGTTGATTTCAATTGGCTGCACTACATGTGGTTAATCTGCAATTTTGGCATTTTGTGGGTTGCGTGCGTTTTACCGTGCACCTTGTTTTTTCACATGGCAAAATGTGCGTTTGGTGTGCCATTAACAATTTTTGGCACTGAAAGCACAACTAGTAATTTTAGGTGTATAAAGAAGACACATGTACAGGTCCGTCTGAAGTTTGCCAGTGAACATCTAAATTATTCAGAGAAGGATTGGGAGAAAGTGCTTTGGTCAGAGAGACCAAAATTTAGCTCTTTGGCATTGACTCAATGTGTTTGGAAGAAGAAAAATACTGAATATGACCCTATGAATGCCATGCCTACAGTCAAGCATTGAGGTGGAAACATTATGCTTTGGGCCTGTTTCTCTGCTAAAGGTACAGGCTGACTTTGCCGCAATAAAGGGCCAATGGACGGGGTCATGTATTGTAAAATCTTGGATGAGAACCTTCTTCCCTCAGCCAGAAGACTGAAAATGGGTCATGGATGGGTCTTCCAGCATGACAATGACCCAAAACACACCACTAAGGCAACAGTGGCTCAACAACAAGCACATTAAGGTAATGGAGTGGCCTAAGGTCTCCAGACCTTAATCCTATAAAAAATGTATGGAGGGAGCTGAAACTTTGAGTTGCCAAGTGACAGCCAAGAAACCTTAAGGATTTAGAGAGGATCTGTAAAGAAGAATGGACCAAAATCCCTCCTAAGATGTGTGCAAAACTGGTACCCACCTACAAGAAACGACTAACCTTTGTGCTTACCAACAATGGTTTCTCCACCAAGTACTAAGTTATGTTTTGCTTGGGGATCATATACTAATTTTACTCACTGAACTGTAACTCAATTTATAACATTTGTATCGTGTTTTTTTCTGGATTTTTGGTTGATATTCTGTCTCTATTATATAACCACTTGCTGACCGGGTCACGCCGATATACTTCGGAAAGTGCCACGGGTGCTCAAAATGACATACCCATATGTCGCGCCATCCGCGGCTAGCAGGCGCGTGCCCGCGGGTCCCGCAGACACGATAACCGCCGGTGGCCCACGATCGTGGCACGGAGAGGCAAAACGAAGAGATACCTATGGCTATACCAAGGCTATAGAAAGGTTATTTTGGGACTTTTTAAGCGCATATGAGACAAAGATATTGAAAAAATTAGAAATTTAATAGATTAAAATTTTAGATTGAATACATAAAACATTCATGTATTGGAACAATGGAATATACAGACAAAATTGCACATCTGATTTATCTCTACATGTTTCATCTTTTGTTGCTTCTTCAGGAGTAGCTTACACCAGGCACTGTATATAAGATGGATCACTACAATAGAAAATACATATTTCAAAAAATGACAATACAAGTAGAAAATACAAATTAACCAATTGCCGACAAGCCTCACGCAGATATACTGTGGCAGAAGGGCACATATAGGCAAACTAACGTACCTGTATGTTGCCCTTTAAAAGGCTGCCTGTGGGCGCGCACGCCAAGCTTCGTGATACCCACGATCGGCTCACGGAGAGGAAGAACGGGAGATGCTAATGTAAACAAGCATCTCCCTGTTCTGCCTAGTGACAGTGTCACCGATCTCTGCTCCCTGTAATCAGGAGCAGAGATCAGTGACGTGCCACGCGTAGCCACGCCCCCCACAGTTAAAAACACTTCCCAGGACACACTTAACCCCCTAGTGGTTAACACCTTCACTGCCAGTGTAATTTACAGAGGAATCAGTGCATTTTAATAGCACTGATTGTATAAGTGACAATGGTCCCAAAAATATCTGATGTGTCCGCCATAATGTCACAGTCACGATAAAAATCGCTGATCGCCACCATTACTAGTAAAAAAAAAAAATATTAATAAAAATGCAAAAAATTTAAACCGTAGGGGTGATCAAATACCACCAAAAGAAAGCTCTATTTGTGGGAAAAAAAGGATGTCAATTTAGTTTGGGAGCCACGTCGCACGACCGGGAAATTGTCAGTTAAAACGGCGCAGTGCCGAATCGCAAAAAGTGCTCTGGTCGGGAAGGGGGTAAATTCTTCCGGGGCTGAAGTGGTTAATACAACAATATTTATATGACATTGCAGACTTGAACAGAAAATAAAACAATTCATGCACTGATCTGGACACTAACCTGTGTATTCAATAGATGAACTAACACCCTTAGTATGGATGGATATAATGGATTTGTATGTTCTTCTTGAATTGTCTTTATTTGAAATATGTATTTTCTATTGTAGTGATCAACTTATATACAGTGCCTGCTATAAAAGATCTCCTGAAGAAGCCACAAAAGGCGAAACATGTAGAGATAAATCAGATGTGCATTTTTGTCTGTATATTCCATTGATCCAATATATGAATGTTTTATGTATTCAATCTAAAATTTTAATCTATTAAATTTCTATTTTTTTCTATATCTTCGTCTCATATGCACTTAAAAAGTCCCAAAATAACCTCTCTATACTCTATACATATTCAAGGGATGTGGCTCTATAACAATACATTTTTCAACAACCTAGCTCTAAAACCTTCTTTCTCCTCTATGTGATCTCTGTCATGTTCTAGTGAGCCCACCCCCCCCCCTACAGTTAGAACATGCTGAGGGAACACAGTTAACCCCTTGATCGCCCCCTAGTGTTTAACCCCTTCCCTGCCAGCGACATTTACACAGTAATCAGTGCATTTTTATAGCAGCTGGAGTCCCAATGGTCCCAAAATAGTGTCACAAGTGTTCGATCTATCCATCGCAATGTCGCAGTCACGATAAAAATCGCAGCTCACCACCATTACTAATAAAAAAAATGCCATAAATCTATCCCCTATTTTGTAGATGCGATAACTTTTGCGCAAACCAATATAAGCTTATTGAGATTTTTTTTTACCAAAAATATGTAGAATAATACATATTGGCCTAAACTGTGGAATAAATTTGTTTAATATATTTTTTGGGGGATATTTATTATAGCAAAAAGTAAAAAATATTGCTTTTTTTTTTTCAAAATCGTCGCTCTTTTTTTTTGTTTATAGCGCAAAAAATAAAAACCGCAGAGGTGATCAAATACCACCAAAAGAAAGCTCCATTTGTGGGAAAAAAAGGACTTCAATTTTGTTTGGGTGCAGCGTCGCACGACCGCGCATATGTCAGTTAAAGTGACGCAGTACCGTATAGCAAAAAAGGGCTTGGTCAGGAAGGGGGTAAATCCTTCTGGAGGTGAAGTGGTTAAAATACACCTATGATAAAAATTATAGAACCTTCATTTCTTTGTAAGTGAGCAAACTTACAAAATCTGCAGGGGATCAAATCATTATTTCCCCCACTGTACTTACTGTCTTCCGTCCACCTTCACAGTCTACTCACAGCTCTCCCCTCTTCCAGCAGTGGATGGCATCTTGTTAGCTATACAACAGGACTTACCATCTCTTCTCACCATGCCAGCTTGCAACCCAGCTGCTAGGCAATGGGATACAGCCCAGATCTGCCACCTCGGCTAGTGTTCTGGTTGTTGAGCTGCTCGTAGTGCTTATTTTCTGCCCTGCTTTAACTTTCCCAGACGTCTAGCCACCCCCCATCTAGTGCCATGCATTAATTTGGGGTCTCTGAAATTGTTCTGATCCTCTAAAAAAAAAAATTATATCCATGCCAAGTATCTCAGTCCCAAATACTAAAATTTTACATAAAATTCTGGAAAGCAGATTAAACCTGGCCACAAAAATGAGGACTGCTATACGATTCCTGTTGATCTACCAGCAACCATGTTGCTGATCCAAATCTAGCAACTTCTGACATATGGCATGAGTCTGCCCCAGAGGCCCAATACAACTGACCCTGATTTCCAGGGACTGTACCTCTTTCCTCACTTAGTTTGGTCTGATCTATATAGTTGTATATAAAATGCACAACTTATCAAAAAAAGTGTTTTACAGTGCTAAACCTTTTATCCAATTTCTAAATGGCTGCATCTGTTAATTCCAAAAGCCAAAATAAAAGGAATAGTATTGGTAAAATAAAATAAAAAAGCACTTTTGGATTTAACCAATCATTTTTTTTTTGTACAAGGGGGTGTGTGTCCTATGCCTACATACTTTTTCTAATAGGTGTCCCTCATACCTATCTCAGAAAGTTGTGAGGTATGCCAATGCTTAATGTCTGGCTCTGAGACGCCACGCCCCCAGTTTGCTTCTGAGGTTCGGAACCCCAAGCCAGCCTCTTTTATGACTGAAAATGTCCCTTCAGATTCCAAGCCTGTCTCTAAATTTAAAATAAATCTGTCCTGTATGTGTTAATTCCTCTTATGAGTCTGATCCCACCTCTTCCGTGTGCAAGATGGTATCTTCAATTAATGAAAGCAATCTTTTCAGTTTAAGAGTGCTTAAATTCAAGACCGGTTTTCTACACTTTCCAAATCCTTGCCAGTGCTACATTCTCCTGAGACTGTCAGTGGCATGCTTCCCTGTACCACACACTCCCAAGACCTGGTTAGCGCTGTCTTTGTAATGTATTCTGTTCAGGACTTTTTTTCCCCCCGTATCTGAAGCCTACCATATTCCTTCTTGCATTTTGATTACATTTTTTCCCAGGTCTCGCCTTCTTTCAAGCAAGCCTTAAGACTGCCAGTGCCAGACTGAGTTCTGATGTTGTATGTTTTATAGCAAGTCCTCTTCTTGAGACTTTTTTTTTTGTAGGAGCTAGGTTCTGAACCCAATATGTTCCTCCGTGCACCTGCAGAAATCCCTCAGCCCCTGACCTTTTTTGGGAGACTTTTATACTCTTCAGGGAATCTCGAGGGCACCTAGTTTTGTCCTTTTAGTATTGGTCTCCAATGGGCATTGCTTTATTACCAGGTACTGTGTTAAGCTCCACTCAGTGGAGCTTACTGGGCTTTGCTCTATAGGTTCTGGTTTTGCTGGGCATTGTTTTGTAGGTTCAGACTCATCTGAGCATCACTCTATAGACATTGGTGTTCATGGGTTTCCCTATGGTGACCTGACTGAACACCGTGGCTTGTCTTTCAGTTACAGTTTTGATCCTGGTGGTTACCGTCTGCAAGTTTGACTGGTGGACTGAAGAGCCCACATAGCAACCTCTCTGTGTTTTTTTTTTTTTTTTACCCCTAATATTTTACAGTTTTCATAAATATTTTTGCATATAAAATAGTGTTCCATAAAAATCACCTATTTTTCATCTGCAAATAACTTTGCCACACTCTGGACAAGAAGCATTTTAGTGTAATTTTCAACAAGACAAATTATAGAATAAAATGCGTACCGTATATACTCGAGTATAAGCTGAGTTTTTCAGCACTTTTTTTGCGCTGAAAATGCCCCCCTCTGCTTAGGCCCCTTTCACACTGGGGCGGTTTGCAGGCGCTATTGCGCTAATAATAGCGCCTGCAAACCGACCCGAAACAGCTGTTGCTGTGTCTTCAGTGTGAAAGCCCGAGGGCTTTCACACTGAAGCGGTGCGCTTGCAGGACGCTGGAAAATGTCCTGCAAGCCGCATCTTTGGCTCGCTATAGGAGCGGTATATTTACCGCTCCTATAGCGCCCGTTCCTATTGGAAACAATGGGGCAGCGCACCGAACCCGCCCGCAAAACGCTGCTGCAGCGGCTGTTTGCGGGCGGTATTGACCCTTTTTCGGCCACTCGCGGGGGGTAAAACCACCCAGCGAGCGCCCGCAATGCGCCACTAAAACGCCGCTTTACCGCCAGCGCCCCCACCGCTCCAGTGTGAAAGTAGCCTTATATTTGAGTCAAGCATTTTTCTGCTGCAGAAAATGACATTTTCCGAACCGACTTTGGCGGTCCGTATCTCGGGGCCACTTAGTGTCAGGAACCCAGTGGAGCTAGCACTACAACATTTTCAAAGCTGGGGTTCCTAGCACCAAGTTTTGGTACGAGATACGGGGCCCCAAAGTCGGTTTGGAAAATGTCAAGCACTTTTCTGCAGCAGAGAATGACATTTTCTGAACCGACTTTGGGGCCCCATATCTCGGGGCCACTTAGTGCTAGGAACCCCAGTTATATTATGTTGTAGTGCTAGCTCCACTGGGTTTGTACACCAAATTTGGGGTTCCTGGCACTAAGTGGCCCCGAGATACGGACCCCCAAAGTCGGTCAACTGTGTCCATCTGCAGCAATGTCATTTCGGGACCCTTTGGGTCCAGAAACCCCAAATTTGCAGCTAGGGGGCATCTAGGAACCCTTAACTACAGAGTTTGAAGTTCGGTGGACCTATGGCTGCAAATGGACACCGTGAGGCTGCAAATGGGCATTGTTGACTGTCTTTTCCACTTACAGTCGCTGCGCATTTCTCACCCTAGGCTTATACTCGAGTCAATACGTTTTCCCATTTTTTTGTGGTAAAATTAGGTGCCTCGGCTTATATTCGGGTTAGCTTATACTCAAGTATATATGGTACATTGTATTCACAGTAAATCTCCTTTTTGTTTTGTTAACGTAACATTTTTCAAAATCGTAAAACTATTTTTTCATCTTTTTATTTATAAATTACATATAAAATAAAATATTATTCACAACACAGTATTACAAAAAGCCTAATTTGTTCCCAAATCCAAATGTATGTATTACTTTGTTATCTTAAAGCAGGACTTTAAACCCCTTGTGAGCAGGCGGGTTGTTTATTGCAGAAGAAACATGAATGTCTCTTCATATAAAACAATAACCTGCCTGCCTCCGCAGCCTTCTTTAAACTGTACACTGACAGTGCTTGTGCGCTGGGATGACTATAAACTCCTGTGCATGCGCAGGAGTTGCGTCATCCTGTGCCAGCCAATCAAGATGACTGGCAAGGTGCTGCACTGGGCAGGAACCTCGCTGGTGTCTGATCATTGGAGCCAAGGTATTGCAGATTTTTAGCCCAGCTTTATGTAATGTATTGCCTAACAGGCCCATGGTGGAAATGTAAAAATTGCTCAGGTCCATAAGGGGTATATAGGTACAGGAGCTGAAGTGGTTAAGGTGTAGGAAACCTGCAGAGTTTGCCCTCCTACTAACGTAAAGGTCTTTGCATGCATCACTACACATATACCAAGTTACTTTGCTTGTGTATGGGTATTGGGTCATTTTGGTGTACACATTTCTGGCTCAGTGCATGGGGTTGGAAAGATACCGGGATGCAATGTTTATTTAAAAGAAAAACATTCCAGCCACATACAGGGCAACTATATTAATGTGACCGTCTCATCCCCTTGGTTTGATAGTCCTATATTTTTGAGCTATGTGGATAAAAGGCTAGGTTCACATCTATGCAGGCGCGTTTTGCAGGGGGTTTTTGAACACGCGTTTTGCTTTTTTTGGCCATTAGGAAAGTATGGTAGTTCTAATTATGGAGTGCGACTTTGTTGATACTTGAGTGCCAGAGAGTGTACAGCATCAAAGTAGTGCAGGAACCTTTATGCGTCCAAGATCCCATGTTAGGCTGCTTTCACACTGAGCCGCCCGGCCGTTAGTGCTAAAGGGCAGCTCGCTTTTGCAGCGATTGTGCGTCGCTTTTTGGCCGCTAGCAGGGCGCTTTTTACCCAATAAAAAGTCACGTTTTACGGTGCTTTGGAAGCGCTGCCCATTAATTGCAATGGGCAGGGCATTTTGGGAGTGCGAAATACAGCGCTCCCAACCCACTCCAAAGATGCTGCTTGCAGGACTTTTCATAACGTCACACGAGCACCACCCCAGTGTGAAAAGATACACTGCAATGAATGGGAGGCGGTTTTCAGGCACTTTGCAGAGGCTGTTTCTAGCGCTAAAGCACCTGAAAACCACCTCAGTGTGAAAGGGGTCTTGGAACACTAATAATTACCGCTAACCCTAGCCCTTAACCCTAACATGCAACTTTGCCATTCAAGTAGCATTAAAGCTGCACAGGAACCCTTATGTGTCAGAGAGTGTAAAGACGTATCAAAGTCGCACTCTTTGAACAGAACTGTCATACTTTTCTATTAGCCAAGAAAAAAATGCTTTTTTTTCTTTTAATGCGAGGACCAATTCCTGCCCGCTACACAATTTTAACTGGTCATGAAAAATACCCCATCTTGCTAGAAGTGGTGTGCTGGTCTGTGCATTGGACAGAGACCAGTACATCTACTACCAACCAGCTAGTCATGACCCTCATGCCACCCAGTCCCCAGCATATTTCCCCCCTCCCTCTGCCATAGTTGGTTGCTAGAACTTAGTAGGAAATGATGGGTTGCCCCACCCCCCAGCATCCACCCAGCCACTGTCATGCTGCACTATATCCTGGAAGGTAAGGGGGGACTTTGCTGGGTACACATGGGGGGGTCCCTCCTTTTTGGCCCACACATTTGTAATATATTAAAATGTGGCCCTTGTTCTGAAAAGTTTGGAGACCCCTGTTTTAGAGTATGGGAGGATTAGAACACCTATCATGTCTTTGTCAGCACTGGAGAGATTCTCTCTCTCTGGTCTTCCCATGGTCACCAGGAAAAACAACGTTTTAGAGTCATCACCAGAACACGAGGTGAGAGCATATCTTCCAATGAGAACACCAAGGGGCGTTCTTCTATCTTCTTGTTGCGTCTTCAGGACAGGAAGTAAAAAATAGGCCAGACAGCAGTCACTTCCCCACTCTATATGTGAGTACATGTGGCTTTGCACACATTTGCATTGAATTAAAAAGCAATACAGATATGAGCTTTACAGAAAAGCGCATCAGAATTTCCATGAACACACACAGATTTTTGGTAAACAGGTTTCCTTTACTTGCACTGTATTCACTTACAACAATAGCATCTTTACAACACGTTAGTTACAGCATACTTTGTGTACCATAAAGGCTGATATTGATTACCCGTAAATTAAAATGAATTTACCACTTTTAAAAAAAAAGTAACATTTATTCTAAAAACAGAAAAAAAAAAAAATTGCATAGCTGCAACATTATGGTTGAATTTATTTATAAATTGTAACACAAAGGACACACAACTGCATTAACCCTTTCATCCCTGAGTTGTAAAGTGCGCCTGTTCTTCATAAGTGATGAAAGAAACCAGCATTTCACCATTTAAATTGAAGTACCTCAAGGAACTTTTATCAAGGAAAAAAAATAAAACATTTGTAGAGATTGCTCTGTGCAAGATGCAATAGACATTTTATCAACAACACCTGACATTCTACAGTGCAAAGAGTAAATGCGTAAAATTGAAGTAACCCATATCAACAGAGTTCAGCCTACTAGAGTTTAGTCAATGAAAGTTGAATTCCAATTGGTGGTTTTGCATTGGCACACTTACTACATCCTCTTTGCTCTGCATGCACCTGGGTATGGATGTCATATGATAACCTGGTCCAAAAAAAACAAGACCCATGACAACTAATCCCTATACAGTCATCTTTGAGCCGAGTCCATCAAATTACTGAAATGAATATCTTCAGTGCCAAGAGGGATACATCATTAAACTAGCGGATTTAATAAGTCCACTCAAAAACAATATTTTAGGGATTGGGGGATGTTGAGAAGCTTAAAATAAAGTCAACCAGTAGGTTTGGAGCAGAGTGCCCCATCAGCTACAAAATTAATGATTTTAAATTTGTAGCTGGCTCTGGAGTTTGTTTATGCCGCTATAAACTGCTGTCGGCATTTCCAATTCTATGGCTAGCACCACATGCAGCAGAAAGTCCGATGCTCAGCAACTGAACTACAAATCAGTCACATCACTGAAACACAGACCTGTCATTGACTGCAATTCAGTTTTTGCTAGCAATAACATAACCGACCTCACAGAAACCCTCTAATTTAAGGGTTAGTTCACCTTTGCCAAAAGACTGCCTATGCAGATATGGAGCATCTGTAGATAAAAACAAACTGTGCCCTTGCTATAGGTGTAGGCCATTTATGCATCTCATGATGAAGCCAGACCTGAAAACTCCAAGGGTGTTACTAAGCGAGGCCTAGCTATTACTGATCACCCTCACAGAAGCAAGCTTTCTCTGTTTCAACCCCCTCACATGCCCTCTCTCTTCCCAGATGCAGTAACTGAGCTCAGAGTTTGAGCGCTCGCTCCTGTGACGATAAACATGAACAGTAATAGCTAGGTCTTGCTTAGCCATGTCCTAGGAGTTTTGATGTCAGGCTTTATGGGGTACATAAATGGCTTGCACCTATAGCAAAGGCATTATTTAACTTTAGTCAAAGCTAAACAGCTTGTTTTTATCTAGACACCCCCTTATTTATAGTTTTTTGGTAAAGGTGAAATAACCCTTTAAAAGGTAAAGTCTGAAATATCGGTTCTTGCAAAAGGAGTTGAATACTTGCTCTGTTTAAGGAAAAATCATTTACGGAGGCCAGCTGGGGAAAAGACACTTTGGGAGTGTAGATCTCCTTGGTTCCCTGCAGCGCTCAGTGGTCCCTCCCATCAAACTCCACATCAATACAGGGAACAATCAATACAAGTCAGTAGGAGGAACCACTGAGTGCTGTGGGGGACACAGAATATCCACACCACCAGAAAAGTAAGTTTCCCAGCAGACTTTAGCAGAGCATTTCTTTTGAACCAAGTAGCGTTCTGGTGGCACACAGTTCAAAAGGTAGGTTTTCAGTCTCTTCTTTTGCGGGTATACCCATATAAAATTTTGTTTTAATGAAAAGGATTCAATAAATCTCTCAGGTATTCCTGAGGTAGATATTTCCACACACTTCCAACACTGATGTAGCGTAAACAGGAGTGGAATTTGCCTGAAATTTTGGATGGTTTTTCCGATGGAATTCCGCTCAAGCTCGTCTTGCATACACATGGTCACACAAAAGTTCTCTGAACTTTCGACCGTCAAGAACGTGGCGACTTACAACACTACGACGAGCCGATAAAATAAGTTCAATGCTTCCGAGCATGCGTCAAAATGTTTCAGAGCATGCGTGATTTTTTTTGCATCCGAATTGCATACAGACGATCACATTTTCGGATAGGAACTTTTCCCGACCGAAAAATAGAGAACATGCTCTCAATTCTTTTGCTGGCTGGAATTCCGCCAGCAAAAGACCGATGGAGCATATACACAGTCGCATTTTCCAACAAAAAGCTCTCATCTGAGTTTTGCTGGCTGCATTTCCAATCGTGTGTACGCGGCATAAGAGTATATCCCACTCTCTCTGTTTTTTTATCACTTATTTTATATTATGTTGAAAGCAGCTGGAATGGAAGATACCCAAAAAAGGATGGGAACACAGCTAGAAACTACAGCAGGAAAATCTCACCCCTGGAAGAAAGTCGGGGATGACTCCGTCCAGCAGACTTTGCTTATTGTTTGGACTAATATGTTAAAAGACAAAATGCAATGGTGTGAAACCTAGCCTTACTTTATGCATTTTCCATTCAAAACAATGAAAATGTGTTTAAAATGTACATCATCGTGTGTTATGATGCGCATTGGACGTTCAATATAAAGTGCATTGCAACACATGTTAATAAGCATGGAGATGTTTTAGAAAAGATTCTGTTGACTTAAATAAAATGTAGAAAATGTAAGGGGGGGGGGGGTACATAGGTGTAAATCCAGCCTATACAAAGGCCCCATTCATGTTGCGTTGAAAGTGCCCAGTTATCGTTAATGGGTGCTCAACAAAAACACACTTTTTTTTCCCAGCATGCTGAAAGGCAGCACATCTTTTATATTACATGGGTTGCAGTGTGCTGAGGGGCAGCCATGTTTATTCTGACCTAGTATGAGCATTGGGGTGGTATTGAAAACTGAAAAAGAACCCCCCCCCCCCCAAAAAAGATGAACAGCAACAGCCCTATGTTGCCCCTGCACTGAAAGAGCACCATATTGAATATCAATTAGAGGAGCAAGTGGATTAAAAAGACCCTTGGGGAGATAATGGAAGGGGCAATTCATAATTCTTACTCTTCTTGTTCAAAGCAGTGGATGCACTTTCATATGCGTGACTTAAAAAAAAAAATTCTTTCTAAAGATTAATCAGCGATATGTATTGCATCTATGGCTTTTAAAAGTTTTACTGGAAGTTTGAAGAAGGGTAATGAGGAGAATTGATAGGAGATGGCAGGTCCCTTTCATAATGCATGCACTATGTCTAGTTAACATTCTTAACTGTGTTTTTTTTTTTTATTACCAAGTCACATTTAGCAGTTTACAATGGACAAAATTACTTGGAGAGGTCTACTATCCCCCTTGAGATTATAAAATGTGGTTGTTTGTTGATATATATGTTTTGTTAAAAAATATTCTACCTTCAACTGTCATTCAATCTATCATTCCAAATTTTGCTCAATGCAGCCCCATAAAATCTGGCAAAATTCTGTGTTAAATTTCCCACCCTTACAATTTTTTGGTTTTACAAACTCAGATTTATCATTTCAAGATTGCAAAAGCATGCCACCTGCTGGTGAAATCTGGTGCAGCCCTCTTATCATAAGTTACTGTTTACAGTGCTCTATTTCCAAAAATTGTGTCCCCAAATGGGGTAAGAAAACCATATTTGGGGTATGTAGATTGTTAAATCTATATTCTTTAAAGTCTATTCAGAAGCACACTTTGGGGGACCCAAAATAATTACATGCTTCAATCAATGCTCGAACACGTCTCTTATTAGAACCACTGCATTGTTATGGTCAGACTTCAGTGCACTAAGGAAAAAAGAGGGCTTCCAGGTAAATATATTTCACTTTGACCAATATTTCTATGGTCATCCCTGTATGGAAAGAAGGAAAAATAGTAAATGATAGGAAACAATGAAGCCTTCATATTTACAGTATGTATACCAGGGCCTCTGGGTCAACAGTTTACTGGTAATGTACTAAAAAATAAAAAAAGATCTCTCCTTTTGCCAAGCCGTGGCACTATGAAACTAGATGGCTTAGAGGCAAATATATGGCTCGGCATTGTCAGCGGTTAAATTGACCAAAGTCACATCATTATAAAGCCGTGATGTACTTAAACTGCCATTTTAGACTTCTATAGCTGCAAGGCAAGAAATTATTGCATTAAAGTATTGTAAGATTTAAGCAAAAGACTTCTCTAAGATCTCATTATAGCAACTCAAATCTAATTGCTAGTTTATTACACTTCCATTAGAAAACTATTTCAACAAACAAAAGTACATTGTTTTATTAGTCTAACTATTAAGGCAGTAGTTTTCATATATCTCATTTCTGTAAACACACCAGATACATTGGAAGCTGTAATCTTTGTTATCCCAGCCAGTGCTATGGTCATATCTCTATCTAAGGGAGTGAAGTCACAAGTCTTACTAGAAATGTGCCAGCAAATGCAGATGTTTGAGATATTGCAATAAATTCGGTCATTTACATGTGACCAAATGTAGCTTAGTCCAAGGGCACTGGAGCATTTCTAAACCGCTTTGACTTTTCACGTATTAACCACTTCAGCCCCGGACCAATTGGCAGCCAAAGGACCAGGCCCCTTTTTGCAATTCGGCACTGCGTCGCTTTAACTAACAATTGCGCGGTCATGCGACGTGGCTCCAAAACAAAATTGGCGTCCTTTTTTTCCCACAAATAGAGCTTTCTTTTGGTGGTATTTGATCGCCCCTGCGGTTTTTATTTTTTGCGCTATAAACAAAAATAGAGCGACAATTTTGAAAAAAATGCAATATTTTTTACTTTTTGCTATAATAAATATCCCCAAAAAATATATAAAAAAACTTTTTTTTTCCTCAGTTTAGGCCGATACGTATTCTTCTACATATTTTTGGTAAAAAAAAAATCGCAATTAGCGATTATTGATTAGTTTGCGCAAAAGTTATAGCGTTTACAAAATAGGGGATAGTTTTATAGCATTTTTATTAATATTTTTTTTTTTTATTAGTAATGGCGGCGATCAGCGATTTTTATTGTGACTGCGACATTTTGGCGGACACATCGGACATTTTTGACACATTTTTGGGACATTTGTCATTTATACAGAAATCAGTGCTATTTAAATAGCACTGATTCCTATGTAAATGACAGTTGTAGTTAGGGGGTTAACCACAAGGGGGCGGGGAGGAGTCAGTGTGACGTGTTGTGTTGTGTTTACTGTAGGGGGGCGTGGCTGTACGTCTGACGTCATTGATCGGCGTTCCCGATGACAGGGAACCGCCGATCACTGACAGTCAGTGTAGGAAGCGCGGGGAGAGGTTTGTTTACATAGACCTCTCCCCGTTCTTCCGCTCCGTAACCCGATCGCGGGATACCAGCGGCGATCGGGTCCGCTGGTCCCGCGGCCGGGGTCACGGAGCTCCCGACCGGGTCGCGAGCGCGCCGCTAGCGGCGTGCACGCGACCCACGGGCAGGCACATGCACGATCACGTACAGGTACGTGATTCTGCCTGCCCGTGCCATTCTGCTGACGTATATATGCAGTGGCCGGTCGGGAAGCGGTTAAAGAGCGGCAGGCCAGGTGCAGAATGTCTATATATTGCGGTGGAACTGAAACAGTAGTGATAAGGCTGGGCAAACTTGACACCATCGTTGTCACATCAGCCTGTTATTTACCAAAGTTGCCAATCCAGGCTTGGCCATGTTTTTTTATGACTGGCATTCATAGAAATAGGACCTCCACTCCGAGTGGTCTCCGGCGCCCCCCAACCTCTGGTCACATGCGGTACCGCATACACTAGCAGTAAAACTGGAAACAAATTAGCTGAGTTTCCATTGATTCCTATGGCGAAACTCGCTTTGATATACAAGTGCTTTGGATTACAAGCATTCTTCTGGAACTAATTATGCTCGTAATCCAAGGTACTACTGTAGTGGGTTTTATATAATGTACTTTCATCCAGTGATGATACAATAATAATTGCAATCCACTGTTATTTAGAGGCAATATAGTTCATCAGTACAGTCTGTTATCTCTGGTTCACAAGTGCTACATTAATTTAGTAAAAGCTGTCCTCATAATTTCGGCAAAAGACGATACAGTACACTGCAAGTAATTTAATTAAAACATAGCATCTTTAGTTTAAATATCTTATAGAGATAGATTAATATTGAGGATCTATCTTCAAGCAGGTATACTGGTCAGTGAATGAGAATGGATTTTATAAGAATCGCTTTGCTGGTACACGAAAAACAATACAGCTCCACCACAGAACACCAGGCTGCCGAGAATTGCTGGTGACACAAACAGGATTGGGAAAGCCGTAACACAATCAGTATAATGGAATCGCTGCTTTTTAAGCACGATGACTGATGCCATTACGTCAATTAGCAGCTACTCCACTGGCAATAGACTGTTCAGTAAACAAAGAGGGAACATTTTGTTTTTAAGCTGAAAGCAGTAAGATTGAACTCCAATGAAAATACAAACGTCAGTCAAAAATAAGGAAAGATCTATCTAGAAATCAATTTTTTGGAAAGCATTCTGCGTCTGCAGATTTTGGACACAACCAGACTTATACACAATGCAGTTGTATACGACAGAGAACCTTCACCCATTCACAAATTCCTGCAAAACTTTAAAGGAGGCAAATTAATTTGTAACCTTCAGTGTAGGATTGTTGTAATTCACAACTTACATTTTTTTTTTTGTGCTCCTAACTTTATGTAAGCTTACGGCTTGCTTTTTTTTTGGTTCGAAAACTGATTACTTATATGGTACCAAGATGGTCAAGTCCCCCCTAGTATTTATTTTTTCAAAAAAAGGGACACCTGAAGTAATCGTACATTATAGCTGGTTGGAGTAGGTCAATGGCACTAACCTGATCTTTATTGATCACATAACAGGACTACTACTAAATTGTAATTATCTGGTCAAACCTCGGACAGCCTGCAAGTGTTATCAGGGGAGTGGATCAGGATTACACTATATAACAAATCGCCCCAGTCATCACACCAATTGAAACTTAGTTAATTTAAAGGTGTAAAAATAAAAATAAAAAATAAAACCTATGTAACCAACAGCAACCGATCAGGAATAAGCTTTTAACATCTCTATAGTCAAACTATAGGTAATGTGATTTTTGTTGTTCCCAGGATTTTAGTAAAACCACTTCGGGTATTTGGCTTGTAAATAAATTTTCAATGCTAAATTGAAAACAGTTTTTTTTTAAATTGAAATTAGGATTTCATACCTATTTTTATCCTTTTAAAAAAATAATTTACAGGAAACTACATTTAAAAATTGAACAGAAATTTTCCTTGGCTGCGTTTTGAAGTTCTGAAAAACAAACTTGTCCAAGTGCATCAACCTCAAAACAAACGGGTAGAGGAAGAGTGGAGTTATTGCCCTTAACAATCTGACTGGTGTAGTTTTCTTTAAACCTATACTATAGAATAATCATATTTGAAATACAAATTGTTCTTGGCAATTCAGCTTCCCTTTCTCTAGTTTTTAATAATTATCACCTGCCACCATGTACAGTAAATAGAAGTATAGCTGCAGATTACAGATTTCTATTAAAAAGTGGTTAAATTGTATTCATTCTAAATCAGTGGTTTTATAAAAGGTGATCAGATGTGGCAGTATATTTGATCGAAATTTCCATGAATATTAACCTTGAAAAGCTGATTTCAACTTATCTTAAAATGACAAAGTGTCACACAACCACTTCTGATTGCACAAGAGCTCATTCAAGCATACTTAAACCTTTGATTTCTGTGGAGATCTGAACAAAATTATATGAAAATTGATCACCGTATATATGTTGAAGATCAAACTTTGAACAATCAATCATACTTCAATCCTATGAATTATGTTTACCAAATCTTGTGTGTATGGCATACAGAAGTTATGAGAGGGTGCTAGAAAAATTCTATCTCCATAGTGCTTCAGTCACAAATTCCTAGTACCGTTCTCTCCTTCTTACTGAAACATTTAATATTCAGAATTATGCTGAACAAAGTGGTACTGTATTGCTTCCCCTGTAAGGATAACTAATGTACACCTCCAGGGGTTGTGTGATCACAATATTCACATAAAGCCAACAGGAAGGGGGGTATATTTGAAACAATGTTTAAGAGCCAGAATAGAATGTCCGGGCTCACAATTCTGAAGTGGTTAAAGTGAACCTTTGGAATTTTTAGGTATTTATATATTCTAACAAGCTCTGTAACAAGCCCCCACAGACCCTAGTATCTGCAGGCACAGTGGAATAATTCATCCTAAACGTTCTAGTTGAGAAAACAACTAGAATGGATTTAGGTACTTCTGCTATGAACTTTGAAGATGAATAGCTCCACAATGCCTGCAGATACAACGATCAGAAAGGACTTGTTTTAAAGTCCATATGTTGCTTGTTAAGAATGTGTAAATGCTTGAATGTTCATTGCTTAGTCACATGAAATAGAAGCCAGCTTTTACAGAATACAACAGTCTCAACCAAAACTGAATCCGTTTAAAATCTATCTGCTCATCCTATAACTTCACTATTACGAGTTAGTATGTATGTATTACATACTGTTATTTTGCCAACTGGTGTAAACAAGCCAACTGCTTCATGTTTAATGGCACTTTGATGGCTTATGTTCCCTGACTGAAAAAAAATAATTTTAAAGTCAAATCCTGACATCACCGCTCAGTCACAGGCCAAGGTTCCCAGAAAAGGTGCTCTGAGATGAAAGGGTTAATCATAAAAAAAGATATGTTCTGTTGAGGCATTCGGTGGCTGTCCATGTATTCACACACTGAACGGACACCAGAAAATGGTAGATGTGGGAACTCCTACACTACTGAAGCAGAAAACACTTGTACAATTTCACATTTTCTTTTTTTTTCTCGAAGTACAAAAACTGGATCTGTACCGTAAAACCATAAACTGTTTTGATTTCAATTTGGCATCTAAAAAGAAAAAAAATATATATATATCAAGATTAAAAGAAAAAAAAATATTTCTTAGAGGTCCTTATCCCAGCCTAGTTCAAGATCCCACGGATGAATCTTCTTAAGAAAAAGTTCCATTGGCTCCTGGCTAGAAGCATGTTAGAAAATGAATGCGGAGACTTGGGTTGACTTTGGCCTATATTATGTAATGTTCATCATTAGGAATGGCAGGGCACAAATGTGTTTGTTTTTTTTTGTGCAGCATTTTGAAAATCCCTGTGTGTGTCCTCCTGGAGAATGTTTGGCACACAGAAGTCTGAGGAAATTGTCTTCATTCATATTTGCCGAATTTAGAGTCCCAATATCACAAAGGTCTAAGGCGGTGAGGCCTTCACAAGCCTCCTCTCACGATAGCCGCTGTAGATGTCCGCTCCTCAGGTCACTCGGTTCATACAAGCAGGGAAATAAAGCTAGAAGAAAAAAAAAAAAAAAAAAGACAGACAAAAAAAAAAAAAAAAAGATTTGAACAATCAAAACCTGAAATAGGCCATATATGAATGAGCTATAACATTTATGGGTATCCATGCGGGTAAAAAAAAACTGAAATATCCAATGGCATATTTAGCTTTTCTGTTCTGCGTGTTTTTATCTAAAGGTCTTCTGGCCAGGTTGATGTCATCATCAGTCCTACCTTTTCTCCTTCAGTGGAGGTCACATAATGAAGTGTTTAGTGCAGCAGTACCCTGAGTCCAGGGCCATGGCAGCCTGGGCTAAGAGGAGGTGGGATGAATGACACTGGTTGACCAGAGGTCATCTATTAATAGAAACAAGCTTTTAATGGGCTATTACATTTCAACCCAAGGACAACCTACTGTATTGAAGTGGTTATACCGGGCTGATGCCAGCACCAGTAGGCATCATCCCTCCACCGCCTTTCCCAGGCTCTGCCGTCCGATGACAGAGACAGAGAGGGAGGGAGAGAGACAGAGAGACAGAGAGAGGGAGAGGGAGAGGGAGAGAACTGACATTGGTCCTCCCTCTCTTTGTCCCGAGGATCCGTGTCAGATCGGCTGCACTGGTGACCAGAAGAGAGATTTGGCTCTCCATAAAGAGTACCTGATGTGGCCCATGCTGTCACAAGGGATGTTTGTTCATTCCATGTGATAGCAATGAAATTAATACAAAAATAAATACATCAAAAAATTAAAGAGACAGTGTATATAAAAAAATAAAGTTTGGGATAAAATAAATAAGAAAAAAATAAAGGGGTTTCCGAGTGATTTTCTAGCAAAAAAAAAAAAGATCTTTACATGTATGCGAGAAGTGTCAGAATTGGCCCGGTATTGAAGTAGGTAAAGTGGGAGATCAGTGGCAGATCCCTCACAAAGGACAATAGGGCTTAAATGGTGACCCAATCAATATTAAAGTGCATCCTGTAGGGCCGCTATGTGGTAGTTCTCCTGCATTTTGACACTGTATAAAACTTGATAGTGCTTACAAAATGTCTGTTCCCCTTTTGTGTGAAGAACATGAATGATTTGTGGCTGACATTTTTATAACAAATTGAAAATCCTCTGGAATCAAATACGGTAAGCATTTTCAGTGTCTGATGAATGCTCTTTTAATTAACCCTAACCTGCATATTATTTGCATTTATCAGACTATTTATAACCACTCTTCTGTAGAGTAGGCAAAAACAAGGGCATCCCCAATAACACTATATGCCAGATCCAACACTTTCTAGTGTACAATTAGGAAAAAAAAAAAAAAAAAATCCTTTTTCACTACACATTGAAATATAATTTTACAAAATTTACACACATTTCTAAGTTTATTTTACTAGGATTAGGAGAACCTCCAACCTGCCACTGGAGATCTGCATGAAACGCCCCTGTGCCACCAGAGTATTGCTGTGTTTTACCATATTACATATAGACATGTGCAATTAGTTTAGTTTTTTTTTAGTTTTTATCGTTATTTTCGTTCGTTCGTTTTCGTACGAATGAACAAATCATTCGAATCGTACGAATCCGAATAACAAATCATTCGAATCGTACGAATCCGAATAACGAATCGTTCGAATCGTACGAATCCGAAAAACAACGAAAATCCGAAAAAAACTAATTAGAAACAACGAATGTACTAATGAAGAAAATCCGAAAAACGAACGAAAAAATTCGTACATTCGTAACTTTTTTTTTTTGTTGAATTGGTAATTTTCCGTGTCCCTTACAATGGTGCTGCTAAACGTGCTTCGAATGGATTGAACAAAAAAATTCGTACATTCGTAACTTTTTTTTTTTCGATTCGTAACTTTTTTTTTCGATTCGCAACTTTTTTTTTTTTTTTTTCGATTTGTAATTGTTCGTGTCTATTGAACAAAAAAATTCGTACATTCGTAACTTTTTTTTTTCGTATTTTTTTTTTTCGATTCGTAACTTTTTTTTTCGTAACTTTTTTTTTTTCGATTTGTAATTTTCCGTGTCTCTATTGAAAAAAAAAATTCGTACATTCGTAACTTTTTTTTTCGATTCGTAAATTAAAATGTAATAATAGCATACACATTACATAAAATTATGAATTATGCTCAGATTACGAATCTACAAATGTTACGAATGTACGAATAAATACGAATGCGTCCGTAAATTAAACTAACGAAAAAACGAATCAACGAAAAAATAACTCTTACGAATGTACGAATCGTTACGAATACGAACACCGACGACTTACGAATGTACGAATCGTTATGAATCCGAACACCGACGACTTACGAATGTACGAATAGTTACGAATCAATGGAAACGAAAAAAACGAAACGAAAATAAACAAATTTTTTCGTTGTGCACATGTCTAAGTACATACAGTATTTTATGCCAACTGATTAACAAGAAGGCCTCATGCACACTGGGCATAAACATGCTGCTTATATATGCTATTTTTTTTTTTTTTCAGCCTGTAGAAGCAACTTTGTTAGCCTGTGTGTCCATTGCACATTTGGGCAATTACAGACATATTTGCAGAGGAACATTTTCAGGCTGAAAAAGAAAAGCAAAAAACATCATCAGGTCAAGTCCGTTTTTGAGAGGAGCTTTTGGGCAGAAAAAAAACGTTTGAGTCGCATAAATGTGGCATTTAGGTGTGTGGCATTTCCCTGTGTACATTAATTATAGTGAAAAATTTGCAATTTTGGGAAAAAAACACTTACAAAATCAAATGAGCATAAACGTGAATAAATTCTTGTGCAATATGAGCTTTTTTGTATGCTGCTTTTTCTGCCAGAGAGTCTGGCATTTGTTTTTAGCTGCCTAGTGTGCATTAACCCTAAGAAAGTCACGTCTCAAGGCTGACTGTACTTTGTAGCAGAGCTGTGTAAATCTCAGAACTGGAGGGACAGAACTTTGACAAGTTAAACGGCTCTCATATGTAATTATATGTTTATTTAGCAGTTTACCTAGAGTTCAGCTCTAATAAAAGGAACAATTAAAAATGTCAACACGTGGAATAGCTATGTCTCTTCAGAGGAGTATATGAGTCATTGGAAGGCATGACGGGAGGAGGACGGGGGGGCGGGAGGAGGACGGGGGGCGGGAGGGGGAGACGGGAGGATTGTGGGGGGGGGGGCTACACCTTCCCGTTTTCCTTTTTTCACCCCTTTTTTTTCTCTTCTTTCCCGGAGGGGGGTGGTTGGATACTATGAGGGGGGGGGGGGGAAAAACTAATTTCAGGCATGAGAGGTAAGTGAAAGAATGGAAATTAACAGTGGCTTTGGATCCAGGTCAGGGGGGCAGCGTCACCCCTAGGCCCAGATATATAGGAGGGAAAGGAGGGCTGAGTGGGGGGGGGGGGGGGGACACTCCCCAGTACCCACCCTCCTTCACTTTCCTTTTTTTTTTTTCCCCTTTTTCTAACCTAATAACTTAGATTCTCTATTAAAAGATGGGGTATAACTTTATATAAGAGTAGATGTAAAAATGATAAGAAATGTGTGGAGTTGTAATGGGTTATACATATTTATTAATGTATATGAATGAATATACTGTTAAAGAATGGAAAATCTATATGTAAGCTTTTTTCTGTGTTCATGTTTGAAATGATAAAAAAAAATGTCAACACAGCACAGAGGCACCAAGGGGCAAAACAGTTCTATAGGAATTTGCAAAGTGAGTACTAAAGCGCTGATAGGAGAATAAAAGTATTAAAAATGTTTTAGAAAACCAAATAAAATAGATAAGATGACCAAATGATATGCTGCACCATTAAAGTGTGTCCTACACTTAAAAGAATAAGCAAATAAATACTAGAGAATAAATAGTGCGCAATATCAACCTTAGTCTATTTAGATCAGCAGGTGAGGTTAAAAGACAAATGTCATGGTATAATAAAATATATAAGTGCTTGCGTGACAATCCCAGGTGCACAAAAATATATATATAAACTTCAAGTTACAATGAGGTTGTGACCAATTTAATAAATAAATAAATACACAATGTGTTGAAAATAAATACAATGTGTTTTAAATAAATAAAGTGCTTCAAAATGTGAGTAAAAACAAGTATGTATTATAATGTGTCAAAGAAAGGAAATATCCAATTTATGCCAGTGATGCATATGGGGATATATAAATTCCAAAAGCCAATACAGGCTTGACCTGATGGATTAGCTAATTAATTGATGAATTAATGGGTAAACGGCCGCCAGTTAAATAATATATTAATCCCATAGGTGATAGCAGTCCATTAAATCAGTTAGATAATTAATGAAATAACTCTTCACATCCACTAATGATATCCGGGACACAATTAGAAATGCTAGAGAAAAAAAAAAAAAAAAAAAAGAGAGAGAGAAAACAAGAAACTTCCCTTTATGCTGGGAATGTAGGGCTTTTTTTCCTTTTGGTTCCTCCTGATATCTTGCTCCGGTATGATATAAAAGAGAAAAAGACACAAACAAAAAACCATTGCGCAGCGCTCTATTCAACCATCAAACAAAGAAGATCTTTTAGGTGGTTGCCTACAGCTATACAACTCACATGTACCCAGTAGGTGTTTGCGCGTTCAAATCCTGCTAATGGTCAGGCTCAGATAGGGGGCTGTCAGCCCTTTCCTCCTCACTGTGCTGTGCTGTGCTTAGCACTGTCACTTGGGCTCCTCCTCCCGATGCGTGTCATCACAGGTCACGTGACTTTCTCAAGGGAAACGTGACCTGTGATGACACGCGTCGGGAGGAGGAGCCCAAGTGATAGTGCTAAGCACAGCACAGCACAGTGAGGAGGAAAGGGCTGACAGCCCCCTATCTGAGCCTGACCATTAGCAGGATTTGAACGCGCAAACACCTACTGGGTACATGTGAGTTGTATAGCTGTAGGCAACCACCTAAAAGATCTTCTTTGTTTGATGGTTGAATAGAGCACTGCGCAATGGTTTTTTGTTTGTGTCTTTTATATCATACCGGAGCAAGATATCAGGAGGAACCAAAAGGAAAAAAGCCCTACATTCCCAGCATAAAGGGAAGTTTCTTGTTTTCTCTCTCTCTTTTTTTTTTTTTTTTTATCTAGCATTTCTAATTGTGTCCCGGATATCATTAGTGGATGTGAAGAGTTATTTCATTAATTATCTAACTGATTTAATGGACTGCTATCACCTATGGGATTAATATATTATTTAACTGGCGGCCGTTTACCCATTAATGCATCAATTAATTAGCTAATCCATCAGGTCAAGCCTGTATTGGCTTTTGGAATTTATATATCCCCATATGCATCACTGGCATAAATTGGATATTTCCTTTCTTTGACACATTATAATACATACTTGTTTTTACTCACATTTTGAAGCACTTTATTTATTTAAAACACATTGTATTTATTTTCAACACATTGTGTATTTATTTATTTATTAAATTGGTCACAACCTCATTGTAACTTGAAGTTTATATATATATTTTTGTGCACCTGGGATTGTCACGCAAGCACTTATATATTTTATTACACCATGACATTTGTCTTTTAAACTCACCTGCTGATCTAAATAGACTAAGGTTGATATTGCGCACTATTTATTCTCTAGTTCTATAGGAATGCCATTAAGGTATACACTCCAACTAGAGCTGCACGATTAATCGTCAAGAATCATTATCGCAATTTTTTCCCCGTTGCGATCTTGACAAAAGTGTTTGACGATGTCTATGCAAAGAATTCTCTGCTCTTCTGAAGCCACAACCCTCAAAAAAAAGAAGAAAAAAAAAAAAACGGGCAGTCTGCCAAGAATCACAACATTCTTTAGCAGTGGAACTAAGTGTAAACATTGTAACAATTTGTCAATGGAATGGACTGCAAGGCTCCTTTCACACTTGTGCGACTTCAAAGTCACGCGATTTTGCCACGATTTTTGCCACGATTTCAAGGAATGCCTGTGTAAGTGGCATCAAAATTGGACCAAAGTAGTGCAGGGACTACTTTGAAGTCGTACTAATATGAATGGCTGTCATTGAAAATCATGGGGAACGACTTGTCATGCTACTTTGCAGTCCCAAATCATGGGACAAGTCGTATAAGTGTGAAAGGGGACTTAATAAAGAAAGTTTAACCACTTAAACACTAAACCTTTTTCTGACATTTGTTGGTTTCAAGTCAAAATCTTTTTTTTTTTTTTGCTCGAAAATTACTTAGCAATTGTGTGGCCTCACAACGAAAATATAAAGTAAAAAATTATACCTATTGTACCATCATCCAGATTAAATGGAATAGAGGTTTGAGAGTCTGGTCCCCAACCAGACCCAACAAAAAAAGGGGGAGCGTGTGGACTGTCTCAGTACAGGTAAAGTATGTAAACAAGTATATATACAACACTTGGAAATCAAAAAAGGAAGAACTCCGGACAGCCGCACACCGAGAAAATAAAATCCAAAAAGTTTATTTAAAAGCAAAAAACACTGCAATCCATACACGGCAAAAAAGGGGGGTACAGAGCTGACGCGTTTCGCACCACAACTAGTGCTTACTCATAGCTATGAGTAAGCACTAGTTGTGGTGCGAAACGCGTCAGCTCTGTACCCCCCTTTTTTGCCGTGTATGGATTGCAGTGTTTTTTGCTTTTAAATAAACTTTTTGGATTTTATTTTCTCGGTGTGCGGCTGTCCGGAGTTCTTCCTTTTTTGATTTCCAATCATTGTGCTATTAGCCAGCACCTGGGGCTCCCACACAGGAGCAGGAGCATTCGCTTGGGAAGGAGAGTCTTGGAGCGGTGGTTGTTTGTTTCTCATCTATATATACAACACATATGTAAAAAAATAACAAAGTTTGTTATATTTTTTACGTATGTGTTATATATATTATAATATAACACATACGTAAAAAATATAACAAACTTTGTTATTTTTTTACATATGTGTTGTATATATACTTGTTTACATACTTTACCTGTACTGAGACAGTCCACACGCTCCCCCTTTTTTTGTTGGGTCTGGTTGGGACCAGACTCTCAAACCTCTATTCCAGAAAATTACTTAGAACACCCAAACATTATATATATTTTTTTTTAGTAGAGACCCTAGAGCAGGCATATGCAATTAGCGGACCTCCAGCTGTTGCAGAACTACAACTCCCATGAGGCATAGCAAAACTCTGACAGCCACAAGCATGACACCCAGAGGCAGAGGCATGATGGGACTTGTAGTTTTGCAACAGCTGGAGGTCCCCTAATTGCATATCCCTGCCCTAGAGAATAAAATGGTGGTTGTTGCAATATTTTATGTCTGTATTATTTGCGCAGCGGTCTTTCAAATGCAATTTTTTTGGAAAAAAAAATACTTTAATAAAAAAAAAAAAAAAGAATACATAAATAACCAGTAAAGTCAGCCCAATTTCTTTTGTATAATGTGAAAGATTTTACGTTGCGAGACGTCATCTTTTTATTCTAAGCAAAAAAATAGTGATTCTCATTTTGGTCAGAATCTTGCAGCTCTAACTCCAACATAGACAATCTGCTGCATGTGGAGATGAAAACTGGCCAGGAGGTGACCTGAGTGGAGTGGGCACCTTGGCACATTACATAATAACAGAGGTAGGCAATGTTTGGAGGTGGGGTGAAGAAATATAATTTTTCTGCAGGAGACGCATTCTTTATACACAAATTTTACAAAAACGGTCAATGTAATGTACAGGGGGTCCCCGACTTACGAACACCCGACCTACAAACAACCCCTACTTACGAACGGGGTGCTGCGGGGACCCTCCGCTATTTTTCGGTCGTTTTCGGCGTCTTTCGGCCGTTCTGCGCATGCGCGGCCATACGGAGCATCGGAAAATGCCGGAAATGTCCGTAATTTGCCGCGCATGCGCAGAACGGCAATAGACGGAACATCGGAAATGTCCGGAAATCTCCGTATTTGTCGGTCTGCGCATGCGTGGCCGACTTACGAACATTTCCGACTTCCGTACAGGTGGGCAGTCCCTAACGAGTTCGTAACTCGGGGACCCCCTGTATACATTCAGGCTAATGTTCCTCACATCAGATTTATAAAGAGGCCACTATTTATTAGAAATTTACCTATCATACGAGTCATTCAAGCTCTAGTCCGATGGATGCTCTGGACAAGACCTGTTTACTTCAAACCATTCATCTATGCAGCTGGAAGACATAAGAGAACACATAGAAATATATTACATATGATGATGTAAAACATGAAAATATGGATGCAGCTGAGTTGTAGTACTACTACTACTACTACTACTACTGTCTGTCTTCTATGTCTCGATCACAAAGCATGGTGAGAAGCTGGAGTTTTGGATCCTGGGACTGACCATAGCCCTGTCATGCTGAGCAGGAGGCAAGTACAGGGAGGCAAAAAAATATTTGATCCCCTGCTGATTTTTACGTTTTCCCACTGACAAAGAAAGGATCAGTCTATAATTTCAATGGTAGGTTTATGTTAACAGTGAGAGACAGAACAACAACCAAAATATCCAGAAAACCGCTTTTCAAAAAAGTTATAAATTGATTTGCATTTTAATGAGTGAAATAAGTATTTGATCCCCTACCAATCAGCAAGATTTCTGTCTCTGGGGTGTCTTCTATACAGGTAACGAGCTGAGATTAGGAGCACTCTCTTAAAGGGAGTGCTCCTAATATCAGCTTGTTGCCTGTATAAAAGACATGTCCACAGAAGCAATAAGATTCCAAACTCTCCACCTTGGCCAAGACCAATGAGCTGTCCAAGGATGTCAGTGACAAGATTGTAGACCTTGTCAATGATCTCAAAAGCAGCTGGGACCACACTACACCGTGAAGGGCTGCAATCCTGCAGCTCCTGCAAGGTCCCCCTGCTCAAGAAACACATGTACAGGCCCATCTGAAGTTTTCTATTGAACATCTGAATGATTCAGAGAACCGGGTGAAAGTTTTGTGGTCAGATGAGACCAAAATTAAGCTCTTTGGCATCAACTCCACTTGCCGTGTTTGGAGGAGGAGGAATGCTGTCTATAACCTCAAGAACACCATCTGCACCGTCAAACATGGAGGTGGAAACATTATGCTTTGGTGATGTTTTTCTGCTAAGCGGACTGGACAATTTCACTGCATCAAAAGGAACAATGGACAGGGCCATGAACCTTCAAATCTTGGGTGAGAACCTCCTTCCCTCAGCCAGGGCATTGAAAATGGGTCATGGATAGGTATTCCAGCATGACAATGACCCAAAACACATGGCCAAGGCAACAAAGGAGTGCCTCAAGAAGAAGCACATTAAGGTCCTGGAGTGCCATAGCCAGACCTTAATCCAGGGCTTGACAAATTTGCTTGGAATCTAGGAGCCAGCTAAAAAAGTTAGGAGCCAGGTTTTTTTTTTTTTTTTTTTTTTGCGACCGACAAAGCTTTATTTTCAATATAAATCTTAAATCTACATAGACAACTACAACGAATGCGACTGCTTTTATTTCCTACCTTGCAGGGACACAAGATCGCCATATCCCTGCTAAGGGTCTGATCAGGTCCGCCTGAAAAACTGACAGGCGACCTGATCAGACAGCCCGTGTGAAAGGGGCCAAGCAGGGAGATGACAAATAATAAAAATAATTTTAAATTAACCGCTTCCTTCCCACAGGACGACTATATACGTCCTGTCTTTGAAGAGGAATACCGTTGTTATAGTAGCAGCTAGCTCCCATAACCCCGGTATCCTCTTCAAGAGCCGGCGGTTCTCTTTCAGATAAAAGTGGTCTCTGCGGTGAGATGACTTTTATCGGCGGTGGGAGAGGCCCCCCCCACAGCACTCCGGTGCCCTCCACCACTTACCGTGGCCGTCAGTAACGACGAAGGCGATCCGGACATGTCCCTGGCCTGACAAGGAGACGAGTGAGGGGAAGATGGCCCACCCATCTCAAAGTCATTGCAGGGCAGAAGCGACTTCAAATCGTCACTTCCGCCCATAGCTCTTAAAGGGACATTTTATTATTTTTATTTTTTTTAAATGACAATTTTTTTTTTTTTATTGCATTCTAGTGTAAATGAGATCTGAGGTCTTTTTGACCCCCCCATCTCATATTTAAGAGGACCTGTCATGCTTTTTTCTATTACAAGGTATTTTTACATTCCTTGTAATAGGAATAAAAGTGTCAATTTTTTTTCAAAAGAACAGTGAAAAAATTAAAAACAAAAGTTAAAATAAGAAAAAAAATAATAATTTTTAAAAAACGCGCCCCGTCCTGCCGAGCTTGTTTGCAGAAGCGAACGCATACGTGAGTAGCGCTTGCATATGAAAGCCATGTTTAAACCACACGTGTGAGGTATCGCCGTGATCGGTAGAGCGAGAGCAATAATTCTAGCCCTAGACCTCCTCTGTAACTCAAAACATGCAACCTGAAGAATTTTTTTAAAAGTCGCCTATGGAGATTTTAAAGGGTAAAAGTTTGTTGCTATTCCACGAGCGGACACAATCATGTTGTGAAAGATAATGTTACGGCGAGTAAATTGATACCCAATATAAAAAAAAAATTGGGCTAACTTTACTGTTGTGTTATTTTTCAATTAAAAAAAAGTATTTTTCCCAAAAAAGTGCGCTTGTTAGTCCTCTGCGCAAATACGGTGTGACAGAAAGTATTGCAACAACCGGCATTTTATTCTCTAAGGTGTTAGAATAAAAAATATATGTAATGTTTGGGGGTTCTAAGTAAAAGGGAAGGAGATGGGCAGGCAGTGAAAACAAACAGTTCCATTAGCATTGCTGGATGTCATACCAACGGCCACCACAAGAGGGCGCCATATTCTAGAAGTACCATAGGACTGCACAAGGCCGCAAAGCCGCAGCCTCAAGGATTTGCAGAGGAGTAGGACCAAATTCCTCCTGAGATGTGTGCAAACCTGGTGGCCAACTCCAAGAAATGTCTGACCTCTGATTGCCAACAAGGGGAATTGCCACCAAGTACCAAGTCATGTTTTGCGAAGGGGTCAAACACTTATTTCACTCATTAAAATGCAAATCAATTTATAACTTTTTTGAAATGCGTTTTTCTGGATATTTTTGTTGTTATTCTGTCTCTCACTGTTAAAATAAACCTACCATTAAAATTATAGACTGATCATTTCTTTGTCAGTGGGCAAACGTATAAAATCAGCAGGGGATCAAATACTTTTTTCCACTCACTGTAGGTCTAAAGCAGGTAACCCAACTCTGCTTCCAGTGCTTTGACTGAGGAAGCTGTGCTCACAATCAACATGACGTTGTTAAAGAGAAGCTCACAGATCAGAATAGTAGATGAACCCACTAAATGGCTGTTTTGTTGATGTCAGCAGGTCCTCATTCTCCAGCATTATGCCGCTTCTGCAGGGGAAGAGTTCTTCCTTGGTGTGCAATATACTGGAATGTTCACTATAGAATCATCGCCTTCAATTTTGGCTTCCTACTCTGATCACACAGTCAGCTCTTTAATATAGTTATATTAACTCTCATGTTACGGATCTGAAAGCAGCTCATTCTTACCCACCTTTGTGAATGGCTCCATTGAAAACAATGCAGCTACATTCAGATCTGTAATTGAAAAAAAAAAAAAACACCTTAACCGCTTCAGCCCTGAAAGATTTTACCCCCTTCCTGACCAGAGCACTTTTTGCGATTCGGCACTGCGTCGCTTTAACTGACAATTGCGCGGTTGTGCGACGTTGCACCAAAACAAAATTGACGTCTTTTTTCCCCACAAATAGAGCTTTCTTTTGGTGGTATTTGATCACCTCTGCGGTTTTTATTTTTTGCGCTATAAACAAAAAAAAAAAAAAGAAAAAGCAACAATTTTGAACAAAAACACAATATTTTTTTACATTTTGCTATCATAAATATCCCCCAAAAATATATAAAAACATTTTATTTTTCCTCAGTTTAGGCCGATATGTATTTTACATATTTTTGGTAAAAAAAATAAATAAAAAAAAATAAAAAAAAAATCGCAATAAGCGTATATTGATTGGTTTGCGCAAAAATTATAGCGTCTACAAAACAGTGGATAGTTTTATGGCATTTTTATTATAAATTTTTTTTTTTTTTAATTAGTAATGGCGGCGATCTGCGATTTTTATCGTGGCTGCGACATTAAGGCGGACACATCGGACACTTTTGACACTATTTTGGGACTATCGTAATTTATACAGCTTCAGTGCTATAAAAATGCACTGATTACTGTGTAAATGACACTGGCAGGGAACGGGTTAAACACTAGGGGGCGATCAAGCTCTTTAATATAGTTATATTAACTCTCATGTTACGGATCTGAAAGCAGCTCATTCTTACCCACCTTTGTGAATGGCTCCATTGAAAACAATGCAGCTACATTCAGATCTGTAATTGAAAAAAAAAAAAAAACACCTTAACCGCTTCAGCCCTGAAAGATTTTACCCCCTTCCTGACCAGAGCACTTTTTGCGATTCGGCACTGCGTCACTTTAACTGACAATTGCGCGGTTGTGCGACGTTGCACCAAAACAAAATTGACGTTCCTTTTTTCCCCACAAATAGAGCTTTCTTTTGGTGGTATTTGATCACCTCTGCGGTTTTTATTTTTTGCGCTATAAACAAAAAAAAAAAAAAAAAAAAAGCAACAATTTTGAACAAAAACACAATATTTTTTTACATTTTGCTATCATAAATATCCCCCAAAAATATATAAAAACATTTTATTTTTCCTCAGTTTAGGCCGATATGTATTTTACATATTTTTGGTAAAAAAAATAAATAAAAAAAAATAAAAAAAAATCGCAATAAGCGTATATTGATTGGTTTGCGCAAAAATTATAGCGTCTACAAAACAGTGGATAGTTTTATGGCATTTTTATTATAAATTTTTTTTTTTTTTAATTAGTAATGGCGGCGATCTGCGATTTTTATCGTGGCTGCGACATTAAGGCGGACACATCGGACACTTTTGACACTATTTTGGGACTATCGTAATTTATACAGCTTCAGTGCTATAAAAATGCACTGATTACTGTGTAAATTACACTGGCAGGGAACGGGTTAAACACTAGGGGCGATCAAGGGGTTAAGTGTGTCCTAGGGAGTGATTCTAACTGCTGGGGTGATGGGCTTCAACTCACATGACAGCGATCGCTGCTCCCAGGAAGCAGCTATCTCTGTCATGTCACAAGTGAGAACGGAGAAAATGCCTTGTTTACACACTTCGCGGCTCCGTGACACGATCGCTGGGAGACCGGCGGACATAGAGTCCACCAGTCCCATAGGCACGGTCATGCAGTACACGGTGGGAACACGCCTGCTAGCCCCACCAATTAAAGGGGACGTACATGTAAGCCCATTTGCCCACCACTGTGCCGACGTATATCGGCGTGCAGCGGTCGGCAAGTGGTTAATATGCCTTTTTTTTGACGGCTGTGTAAATGGAGCTTAAATGGGTTGTAAAGGTAAACGTTTTTTCACCTTAATGCATTAAGGTGAAAAAACATCCGACAATGCCAGCACGCCCGGTTTACTTACCTGACCCCTCGAAAGTCCCGCGCTCGCCCCCGACGCCCTCGTCGCAGCTGACCCTGGCCGTTGATTGGCTAGAGTGGATGGATTGAAAGCAGCGCAGCCATTGGCTCGTGCTGCTGTCAATCACATCCAATGACGCGGTGCGCCGGGGGCGGGGCCGAGTGATACAGTATGGCCGCCAGCTGTATCACTGGAGCGCGCCCGCAAGCACTCCACACCATGCGAGGGAGCTCGCATGAAGTTGGGGAGTTCTTGCGGGAGGGAGCCAAGACAGCCGCAGAGGGACCCCAGAAGACCAGGATTGGGGCCACTTTGTGTAAAACGAGCTGCACAGTGGAGGTAAGTATAGCATGTTTGTAATTTTTTTTATTTTTATTTCCTTTAGTGACCCTTTAAGTAGTATAAGTACCTTTTTTGACCTGATCATAGCCCTATACAGCAGAGTTTAAACCAGGAAAGGAGAAGCAGCACAAAGAGCCAATCAGTTTAGCTGCAATGCTGATATACTAGCATATTAAGAAGGAGTGAAAGTAGCTTATTAGTCAGGTGATTTTTCTTTACTGTCTAATCACAGGCTGGACTACAACAGATCAGGTCTCCTGCCCCGCTAGACAGCGCTATGCCACATGAGCCATGTAAATCTCATATTGGATGGAGAGGAAAAAAAAAAAAAAAAACAGCTCCTATATGTGTATTTGATCTTTGTATTTAGTGGTTTGCTAGAATTCAGCATTTAGGATATTTTTTACTGATATACCGTAAAAAAAAAAAAAAAAAAAAAGGTAAAGCTTTTCTGAAAAAGATACTAAAATTGCATACTGTATGCGACATGTCAGGAAGGAATTCATTGAGACTCGTACTTCTTTAAAAAAGTATAGGGAGGTTTTATAATCTTTAAATACAAGTTTACTCTGATTAGAAAATAAAAGTCCCTGGAAGGAAGGTTCCCCCATACCCCCTCTGCCTGGTAGTGCCCTCCAGAGACCTCAGATACAATGCAGACCCACTTCCCACCACGCCAGGTCATGTATACTCATCTCTCAGTCCGTGTCATCTCAGCTCTCCCATTCATCTCCATTACATTTGCACTCATGCCTACACACTGCAGCACAGGCGCCCAGATATTACATGGTTTTAAATGTTAGCTGGGGTAACAGAGAGCCGGTAAGTGAGAAGCAAGAGATATTGGGGCTGTGTGGGGGCACTCAAGGTAGGAGAGGGATGTGACATCTTCCTTGGGTTATAATGGGTACTTGTACTTTGCAACCACTTTAAACCCTTACATATACCCAGTGAAATGACTGGCCTCAGGTGATACACAGATGAAGAAAATCCTCCTACATAAATTGTACCTGTTTATCTGCAGCCCTCTTCTCTACATCCAAAGTGCTGAATTTGAAGGGTCCTGACCAGATCCCTTGGGCTAGAGCACCCCATCCCCCTCCGCCATTCGTGTCCACCTGTGTTATAGGAGGAGTCCTTCAGTTCTCCCACATAGAGGAGTGTTCATTCTATGCATAGTGTAGGACCCACTGATAATGGGGTACTTTGACGCAGTAGTCGGCTTAAGCACGATGTGGCCATATAGCGTGACCAAATCTCCATATTTTGCTTATTTGCTGAATATGTTCAGATGTTTTAAATAACCTTGCAGGATTTAAATGTCATTTTAGTATGTGTGTGGTTTAATCTTTTCCTCTGTTTGTCGGTCTTATAGCTGCTCCATCTAATGTTATGCATTCTAAAGCCTCGTACACACAGTACCATTGTTGGCAGGGGATTGTCTGTTGACAGACTGTTGTCCTAAAATCTTACCGTTAGTACGCTCCTTTTGACAATTGTTGTCCAACAAATTGAATGACAGGCTAGTCAATTTTCAGCGGGCAACGTTTTGACGTCACGTCAGATTTTCGTATGGTCAGTACACAAATCCGTCACACAAAAGTCCAAAGTACAAACACGCATGCTCGGAATCAATGCTCACCATACACGAAATTAGCAGAAGGGGCCCAAAGGGTGGCGCTCAAGAGCTGAAATTCTTCGCAGTGCGTTACTTCATTCGTGTTTGCGACATGACAATTATGTACCATTGGTATGCAAGACAAGATCCTGGCACACGCCCTTTTGACAAAAATCAGACGCTCGGTTGGCCAACAATCGTACGGTGTATACGAGGTTTTAGGGTGTGCCCCCCAAGTCTATTCCTCAACTCTGCTGAATTTTAAAGCTTGTCAAACAAAGATAAAGGGACAGAGCGCTGAAAGGGGTTGTAAAGGTAGAAGGTTTTTTATCTTAATGCATACATTAATATAAAAAGCCTTCTGTGTGCAGCAGCCCCTCTAATACTTACCTGAGGCCCCCCTCTGTCCAGCGATGTCCATGAATGTCTCAGCAGTCCGAGATCTCTGTCCTGATTGGCAAAGAGACACAGCAGTGGTGCCATTGGCTGCCACTGCTGTCAAAGTCAGCTAGCCAATCAGGGGAGAGCAGGGGTGGGCCAGGTCAGAGCTCCGTGTCTGAATGGACACAGGGAGCTGAGACTTGGCTCGGTGCCCCCATAGCAAGCTGCTTGCTGTGGGGGCACTCAACAGGAGGGAGGGACCAGGATCACAGAAGAGGAGGATCCAGACTGCTCTGTGCAAATCCACTGCAACAGAGCAGATAAGTATGACATGTTTGTTATTTTTATAGGAATAATAAAACAGACTTTACAATCACTTAACGTTACACTCTGCAGAGCTCAGTGAGGAGAGGTCCGAGCACTGATTGGAGGGAAGAGACACACCCCCCTTCATACAGCTCACAGAAACAGAGCAGATGATGTCAATCAACTGAAGATCTCTTCCCTGTCACCATTTTTCTCTTGGTGTCAGGAAAACTTGTCAGAAATGATTCATGCTGACAGCACAGGAATGAAACAGTGGACAGAAAGGACACTTAGTGCTCCTAATATAGAGGGGTATGCTTTGTTCACATTTCATGTCTGCGGTTTACAACCAATTTAAATTATATACATGAACACCTGTATCTAGGTAATTAACATTACAGGCCTTGTTCATACCCGAGTGATTTTTGGCTTGTAAAAAATGTTCACCAAAAACACCATACAAGCAAAATCCCATTAATTTCAATGGCGCCTGTTCACATATGAACGTTCTATCGCCTGAAGCAAAACGTCTGAAGCTCAAAAATGTACCGGAGATGCTTTTTGGCAGATTACAAGCATTTTTGTCCCCATAGACTTCAATAGAAACGTCTGACTTGAGCAGAAAAACGCTCGGAAAAACATTTAAATAACAGCTCTCCACCCCCTAGTGCTTTCTTTTGGCTAAACAAAAATGCCTAAAGCTGTAAAACGCTTGGAATACACTTCTAAAACGCTTTAAAAAAAAAAAAAAAGATTTAAAAAAAAGCCAGTAAATTGATTTCACCATCTTCTTAGCCTGTTATACCTGCACTATTATTTGTCTATCCTCTATGATGACCCGAATGTGTCCTGTTCTAAGTTACAGGTTCTTTCTAGAACACACGACTGGATTCACGATGAGACGGCACATTTCACAAGGTAGAAGGTTGCCCTTTGTTAGAAGGGACGTTTACTTTCTACTAGTTAATTCATATCAACCGATGAAAGTCACCATACTGAGACCTTTGCTGATTAGCTCTGAGGCATTATTACATGTCAATCCCTTCACTGTCAACATCATTAGTACAGTGACAGTGCATATTTTTAGCACTGATCACTGTACTGGTATCACTGGTTCCAAAAAAAAAAAAGTGTCAAAAGTCAGTTAGGTGCCCGATTTGTCCAAAACAAAATTGCAGTCCTGCTACAAGTCGCTGATCGCCACATGACTAGTAAAGTCATAAATATATCCCGTAGTTTGTAGACGCTATAACTTTTGCGCAAACCAATCAATATACGCTTATTGGGATTTTCCTTTACCAAAAAAATGTAGCAGAATACATATCGGCCTAAATTGATTACATTTTTTGCTTTTTTTTTTTTTTATTGGATGCGTTTTAAAGCAGAAAGAAAAAAATATATATAATTTTTCAAAATTGTCGGTCTTTTGTTTATAGCTCAAAAAATAGAAACTGCAGTGGTGATCAAATACCGCCAAAAGAAAGATCTATTTGTGAGAAAAAAGGGACATAAATTCTAATTGGGTACAGCGTCGCATGACCGCGCAATTGTCAGTTAAAGTAGCGCAGTGCCGTATCTCAAAAAGTGGCCTGGTCATGAAAGGGGGGTATATCTTCTGGAGCTGAAGTGGTTAATTACAACACATAACTAAACCCATTATCACAATGATTAAGAGAATACAAGCCCTGATTGAAGAGGCTGTTGGCTGCTTTACAGCGTTTTGTTATAAATTATAGGCTCTTTTGGACTCTTACCGTTAGTTTGGCGAGCTTACTAGACTTTTTACTTCTTGGCAAAAAAAAGACTAAAGCTAAATAAAAAGTTTTGGCTGCAGGTGGGATTTTAACCACTTGCTTACTGGGCACTTAAACCCCCCTCCTGCCCAGACCAATTTTCAGCTTTTGGCGCTGACGCACTTTGAATGACAATTTGCACGGTCATACAACACTGTACCAAAATGACATTTTTATCATTTTTTTCCCACAAATAGAGCTTTCTTTTGGTGGTATTTAATCACAGCTGGGGATTTTATTTTTTGCTAAACGAACAAAAAAAGATAGAAAAAAAAAAAATCATGTTTAATAGTTTGTTAAAAATTTTTGCAAACAGGTAATTTTTCTGCTTCATTGATATGCGCTGATGAGGCGGCACTGATAGGCTGCACTGGTGGGCACAGATAGGGTTGCACTGGTGGGGACATACAAGTCAGTACTGATGGGCACGGATGGGTGGCACGGATGGGCACTGATGGATGGCACTGGTAGGGGACACTGATGGGCAGCACTGTAAAGGCACATTGTGGGCACTGGCACTGTGGGCACTGACAGGTGGAGATGGTGGGCACTGGTAGGTGGTACTTGTATAGTGCACAGGTGGGCATCATGGACCTGGGGCACATTTCAGTGATCGGGACTAATGTCCCTCTCACTGCCGCCGGTGATCGGCTTTTTTTTTTTTTTCGCCTCGCGCTATCAATGCGAGGAGGAAAGAAAGCAGATTACCGGCTCTGTTGATATCACATGATCAGCTGTCATTGGCTGACAGCTGATCACATGGTAAGGGGTCGGGATCGACCCCTTACTCGGATCTGTGATCCAGCGAGTCTCACAGACTCACTGATCACAGAGCGCGGCGCGCGCCCTTCAGGGGGCGCGCAGGCCGCTCGTAAACAGGACAACGTCAATAGAGGTCGTCCCGGCGAGTTAGATCCACACTGTAGCCGCCATTTGGCGGTAGCACAGATCTCCGGTGGTTAAAGTCCATGTCACCATTTTTTAACCAGTATCAGATCTGATGTGCAACCTGACAATGAGGCTCGATTCACATCTATATATGTTGCTTTTGAGCGTTTTTGCTGTGCTTTCTGTGGTTTTTTTTACTGCGAATTTACAGGAAAAAAAAAAAAAAAAGCACTGATGTGAATGGATCCTAATTGGACACAGTTCAGCTCATAGCAGCAACCATACATCGGTCCTTAAAGGTAACAGTTTTTATGCAAATATAGAAATTACAGATACAAGCTAATAAAACATATTGCAATAATATAAGTTCAGTTTTTTTTAGAAATAAATAAGGAAGTAAAATATAGGACTACAAAGGAAGCACCATTTTGTCATTTCTGGGCTGGCATTTCACAGTAACAGGTTATTTTTTTTTACCTAAAACTATATATTGTATGAATGGAAAAATACTTACCCTTTGTGATATATACATAGGCAAGGTAATCTGGCTATTGTGTCCCCTTGTTGTAGGTCCTCCAGACATATTGTACATTCTCCAGCATCTTTACCGAGTACATCCTCTGTTGGAAGAAAATTAAAAAAACATTTTTATTTTGTTTTAGTTTTAAACATAATTTAGCTGCATGCCATGTGTAATCATAATTTGTATGAACTACTTCACTAAAGACCAGGATCTGCTCCTGAACTGGTGTCCAAACATGAGAATTCATTCCGAGGTAAACATTCTATCAGAAGCTTGAAAGCTTGCCATAGATTAAAGTGGAAGTAAACCCCCCTATCGTTTTCAGCCAAGGAAGTTGCCATCTTTGCCTCTGTTTAATCTTCAACTGCCACAGTGCTGCACATGTGATCCGTTATGACACCAGCCATTGGATGGTTTGACTGTTTGGTTGAGAGCACAGCCAATGTGCAGTTAGCATTCCCGGCATGCCTTTTTTTTTTTTAAACTGTTAAATCAATGGGTTTACTTCCGCTTTAAGCTGCCTATATTTTAGGAGCCGCTGATCATTTTTAATGAATATATTTGTCATCATATGTCCAGATTAAAAGGACACATTCTGTAAAAGGTTTGCTTTAATGTAGGCTGTAAATACCACTAGAAGTTTAACTGCTGGTGCTCAAGAAGAATAAAAAAAAAAAAAGGGAGGATCTTCCCTTCAAGTAAGAAAAAATACCATAGCTGCTGACTTTTAACCACTTCAGCCCTGCAAGAATTTACCCCCTTCTTGATGGAGCCATTTTTTTGCGATACGGCACTGCGTCAATTTAACTGACAATTGGGCGGTCATGCAACGTTGTACCCAAAGAAAATTAAGGTCCTTTTTTCCCCACAAATAGAGCTTTCTTTTGGTGCTATTTGATCACCTCTGCGGTTCTTATTTTTTGCTCTATAAACAAAAAAAGAGAAACAATTAAAAAAGAAAAAAAAAAAAAAAAAAAAAAAAAGCACAATATTTTTTTTACTTTTTGCTATAATAAATACCCCAAATAAAAAAATAAATAAAAAAAACACGATTTTTTCCCCTCAGTTTAGGCCGATATGTATTCTACATATTTTTGGTAAAAAAAAAAAAAAAAATCACATTAAGTGTATATTGATTGGTTTGCGAAAAAGTTCTAGCGCCTACAAAATAGGTTATTGATGTATGGCATTTTTATTATTATGTTTTTTTTTTTTTTTACTAGTAATGGCGGTGATCTCTGATTTTTATCAGGACTGTGACATTGCGGCGGACAGATCTGACACTTTTTTGAAACCATTGACATTTATACAGCGATCAGTTAAATCTATTATAAATAGCCCCTGATTACTGTACAAATGTCACTGGTAGGGAAGGGGTTAACACTTGGGGGCGATCAAGGGGTTAAATGTGTTCCCTCACTGTGTGTTCTAACTGTGGGGGATGGGGCTAACTGGGGGAGAAGAACGATCAGTGTTCCTATATACTAGGAACACACAATCTGTCTCCTCTCCCCTGACAGAACATGGATTTGTGCATTTATCCCCATTCCTGCTCTGTCAGGAGCGATCTTGGGTGCCCGGCAGACATTGCGGCCGCTGGGCACGTGCATCGGCTCCTCAGTGACACTTCGGGCATGCGCCACTTATGGCGCGCGCCCCCTATACCCCTTAAAGCGGCCGCTGTACAGCTACGGCGATTCGCGCAGGGGAGCCATTCTGTCGGGTGGTCGGCATGTGGTTAATGAAAGGACACTTCTCTGTCCAGGGATCCAGCACTGTTCTCACTCGAGCCAGTTCTTCGACGGTCTTCGGGTCCCGGCATGTTTAGTGTAGGAAGCCAGCTGCGACTCCTTGAGGCTTCAAAGCTGGCTTCCCATTGTGTCCTTTGTGAATGGTCCCGCAGCCTTCTGGGACCTGTCCAAGAAGGCTGTTGGCAAAAAGAGGGGGGGTGGTCGAACTTCCGCTCAGATCGCCTAGGCCAGGGGTCTCCAAACTTTCTAAACAAAAGGGCTAGTTTACCGTCCGTCAGACTTTAGGAGGGCCAGACTGTGACCAGTGGGAGAAAAAAAAATGCCCCATCAGTAGGAGTAAATAATGCACCTTCATTGGCTTTACTGGGAGAAATAGTGCGCTATTGTTGGTATCTATAGCAGCACCATCTTGAATGTGAAGCATTTTAGGGTGTGTGCCCCCCCCCCCCCCAAGTATGTTTTTGTATGGGAAGAATAGTGCCTCATCATTGGTGTGCGGGAGGAATAGTACCCCATCATTGGTGGGAGGAATGTTGCCCCATCACTGGTGTGAGTTGAAGGAATAGTGCCCCAACATTGGTGTCAGTTGTGGATGGAAACGTGCTCCAAGGGCAGACAGAGGCAAGCAAAGGCCCGCATCTGGCCCCATGGCCACAGTTTGAAGACTACTGGCCTAGGTGATCTAGGTGGAAGTGGGAACCTGGTATCCCCCAAAAAGAAAAGTGGCAAAAGTTGAAGACGAGATGGGGAGAAGGCAGAAAAGTGGAACTTCATCTTTTGGGTGAAGTTGCGTTTTAACGTATTAGTCACCACAGGGTCGCTTTTTCAAAATAGGTCCCCTGCAAAAGAAGCATTTATATACACCATTCTTTACAGCAGCCTGTACAATGAAAAGCCATCACTTCTCTGCTCCCCTGTCCCTGCAAGTACTCAATGATAAGATGGCTTCCCCTCTTCCTGTTCTCCCACCAGCTGGTGTGCCATTTCAAGGTGCTTCAATTTGGTGGGAGGAACCACAGTGGACAGTTAAATACTCGTGATGACAGGTTCACTTTAAAAGCCTGCAACCATTCAAATTACAATACAGAATTTACAATCTGATTGGGTACTGAAAGGCAGGGACAATCTGAGGGCCAAAATTACCAAGGGCAAAATCGATGGCTAGAGCACAGGGATATCCTTGGAAACCAGGTCATAATAACGTAAATGTTTACCAGCTTCAAAATAGATTAAGGTTATTCTAATGATTCGATTTTAATATACAGTAAACCATACTTCAATTTTTATAATTTATTAAGGACGGTATTATTTTCATCAAGGCGTGTGTATACAATTTTCTTTTAATATCAGCCAACATGGTCCTGACAAATTAATATGCCATGGAAAAAAGGTTGGAAAACCCTGACTTATGAGCACACTTCTTACACCTTGTTGATGTCACAATCCTATCAATGCATTACAAAACACAAGGGATTGGACAAAATAGACTCCAATTTCCAATGTAACCAGTAGATGGCACCAGACACAAAGAAATAATTTCACATGGACGATTTAAACCAATGGTAGATTTGGTGTCATTTTTTGTACTATTGGGCTATTATAACTAGAGCATTGAATAGGAATTTTCTAATTAAAGGGAGCCTGGAAAACAGAAACATTCAGGCTGCCATCCCCAAAAAAAAAAAAAAAAATGCAAGGTGGCTGCAGCTTTGCACAATGTTAATTCATTTTATTGTTATACCTGTAGGCCATTTGAGCACCCTGGAAGCCTGGCCAAAAAACTCCAAGTTAGTAATCCCCATATGTGGTTTTGTTGCTTAGATGCATCCTTACAACAATAAAACTATATTATCTTTAAATCACACCCATATGATCATGTCTACTTTTACCCAACCACCCTCACGTCTCACAACATTGAGTCACTAAGTTGGTGTAAATGAAGTGGTGGCACTGTTAGGTCAGTGTTTTATAAAGAGATGTCCACTTTCACACAAGGGCCAGTATAATTCCAATGGAGGTAAAAAATGTCAAGCTGCTACTGACACCTCCATGTGTATAGGTAACATCTTGCACTGTACGGATGACAACCTGATGTGGCAGCAAAGGAGAACATGAAAGAATTAATGTGACATGATGCAGATGTCACTTCTGGACTGTCCTTTGGGAGAAATGAAGGCATAATACTACATTGGATGATAAATGAGGAGGAAGACCGGACAAAGAAGAGAGCAGAGGGAGGCTGTTGTGGGCTAGGGAAGCTGACTGAGACTACTGATGATGGTTCATTACAGACAAACAGAATGACCCCTACTGGTGTATGGACATAATAGAGGAGCAGGGTGAAGCTATTGGTGTGGGCACATGGCAGAGAAGCAGGGTGAGGCTATTTGTGTGGGCACATGGCAGAGAAGCAGGGTGAGGCTATTGGTGTGGGCACATGGTAGAGAAGCAGGGTGAGGCTATTGGTGTGGGCACATGGTAGAGAAGCAGGGTGAGGCTATTGGTGTGGGCACATGGTAGAGAAGCAGGGTGAGGCTATTGGTGTGGGCACATGGTAGAGAAGCAGGGTGAGGCTATTGGTGTGGGCACATGGTAGAGAAGCAGGGTGAGGATATTGGCGTGGGCACATGATAGAGGCGCAGAGTGAGGCTATTGGCGTGGGCACATAATAGAGGAGCAGAGTGGGGCTATTGGTGTGGGCACATGATAGAGAAGCAGGGTGAGGATATTGGTGTGGGGCCTAATAGACAAGCATAGTGAGGCTATTGTTGCGAGGGAATGATAGGAGAGCCAAGTAAGCCTAGTACACAGGGGCCAACAAAAGAAATTGGCCGACATTCAGCCCGCGGGTACTGGAGTCGGTCCGACAGAAGCAGGCTTCCGACAATGGGGTATGACCGAAAAGGTCTGCCGATCGGCTCCTGGAGTGTTCTGGCAGGGGCCGCCTCCCTGTCAGAACACAATAGAACAGCAGGGGAGATTGCTGTACTAACGACAACTAGTTAGTACAGTGGCCTGAGCATTTTTTTTTGTTCTGCCCTACTGGGTTGAAAAAAAAAAAAATACTAGTGTGTACTAGGCTTAAAATGGTAAGCCTATAATAAGGCGCAGCTATAGGTATAGTAAATATCTTCTAAAACGTGCACCGTTTATGAGATATTTACTTGCGAAGCCGCAGGCGACGTCACTGGCGCATAAGCTGTGAAGGATACCTGTGCCAATGCTTCAGAGTCGTATGCTGTGAACAGCAGCATATGCGTGGCTCGTCCAATCACCTGGAAGGAAGACCGGGTGAAGATGGAAGCCCCGTTAGCGGTGGAGGGCTTCGTTTTAAGGCAAGTTTCACATAATGTGCTAGTATGTGATGCATAACTAGCACGATATAACTTTGCCTTGCAGGATTTATTTTGGTTTTATTTTCAAAAAGCCGGCGGTTTACTACCGCATTAAGTACTAATGAGTGGGCAAGAGAGGGGAGCTGAGTGAGTTTATTAGTTAGGTGGCATGATAAATTAGACTTTTGGTATGGAGGCATGGTGAAGATACAAAATTTGGCTATTGGTTTGGGGGGAGGGGGGAGGGATGATAGAGGAGTAGAGTGAGACTATTGGTGAGGGGGCATTGTGGGCTATGGTTTAGTTAAAAGAGGTAGGGGCTAATCCTCATGTCCTGCTCTACTAAAAAAGTGGTGATATGAGTTTTCCTTTGAGTTTTTTTTTTTTTGGTAGGGTATAGCAGAGGATATGCAAGGTCTAATGCCGCGTACACACTGTCGGAATTCTCGTCGGAAAAAGCTCTGATGGTTTTCCCGTCGGATTCCGGCGGAATTTTGCTCAAACAGTCTTGCCTACACACGGTCACACCAAATTCCGACGGTTAATAACACCACGCCTTAAAAAAACGTTTGACTGCACTATAAAAAAGGGAAGTTTAATGCTTCTGAGCATGCGTTGAATTGTTTCCAAGCATGCGTCGGATTTGCATACACACAATCTGAAAATCCGATAGAAAGGTTTTCTGTCGGAAAAATTAAGAACAGGTTCTCAATCCAAAGCCAGTCAGAAATTCCGACAGAAAAAGACAGATGGGCATACACACGGTCGGAAAATCTGATGAAAAGCTCCCATCGGACTGTTTCCATCGGAAATTCCGACTGTGTGTACGCCGCATAATAGACCTGGGCTAGATATACAAAGGTTACAAGTTATAGAAGTTATAGGCCCCATTGATTACATTTAATTGTAAAATACAGATCCCTTTACTAACCTCAAAGATAAAAAGTATCCGATTTGCTTTTGATACAATGGCTTAAGGGATTTTAATTGTCATAAGCAAACCATGACTATCTTGAACTGAAACAAACTTGTCATTAAGCAGTTTCTACCAACTGGAACTCACCCTGACATGTAGACATTTTGTGATTGCACGAAACAAGCAAATTCTAAAAAATGTTAGCTGACTTCAATGAAACTAGAAGGAAAGTACAAGGTGTATGTCATATCAGATGCCTCTAGATATATCTATGGTATTTAAAGGTCATCAGGCTTACCAACATTAACAAAATATTAACCACACAGTTTTATCCAATGCCCCAGATAAAAAAAGAATAAGAAAAATTATAAAACAATGAAGCCTAGAAACAGGGCAATAATCAAATCATGTTAAACCTAATTTGCCAATAATTTACCTGTGCTTTTATGAGGTTGTAAAGTATAATTTTTAATTAAAATAACAGGTTATACTTACCTGCTCTGTGCAAAAGGTATCGCACAGAGCGGTCCCGGACCTCCTCGTCTGGGGTCCCCAGATAGCGCTTTGCACTCCTCTTATTTGTGTGCCACCATAGTAAGGTGCTTGCTGTTGGGGCAGACATGCTGGCTCGCTCCTGAGCCAGGCTGTGTGCATCCACAGACACACACACACACACACACACACACACACACACACAGTGTGGCTCAGCCCCACCCTGCTCCCTCCTCTTTGATTGACAATTGCCAATGGCTCCTGCTGCTGCTTCTGTGTCCTGTAAAAGGAGAACACCACCGACAAGGGGTACTGCAGATGGGCACATTGCTGGATTGAGATAGGACTAGAGGGTCTAATCAATTTTTTTTTTTTCATAAATTCTCCTTTGAGGGGGCATGGCAGGATGCGTGTCCTATCCCTACATACTTCTGTTAATATGTGCCCCTCATTCCCATCTCAAAAAGTTGGGAGGTATGTAAAAGTTTCAAACTAAGCTGCTGTGCTTATTACCACTAATGATATGAATAAAGGCTGTAACGAGTGTAAGGCCTCATTCACACAGGGGCGTACTACAGTGTAACCCCGTGTTTACCCACACAGGGATGCACAGGTGTTCCGTGCATCTATGTGCAGGCAAGTCCCATTTATGTCAATTGGTGTTTGGGGCCGTGCACCCACACAGATGTCAATTTTCTCCCAATTTGACATCAATGGGACTGCCTGCAAGGGGATGAACAAACACCTGGGCATCCCCATGCTGGTAAACATGGACGTTGCAGGTGTGCGCTGTAGTATGCCCCATGTGAACAAGGCCTAAGTTTATAGCCAAGTCCTTAGTGTTCCCAAACTAAAACTAGAAGCGCTGGGCTATACGCTTACACTTAGGTCAGGGGTCCTCAAACGCATACTGCTGCCAAGGCCATTTACCCGGCCTGCTTGTTAAGGCCGGCCCTACCATGCGTCCCGTTCCTGCAAGCCGCCTCCGCAGCTGCCATCAGTGAACAGCAGCGAGCAGGAGGCAGCCCAGTCCAGGACAGAGGGCATAAGGAGGAGCCACCTAATCACCAGCTTGCCAACATGAAAAATCACTCTGCCTGCTCCCGACCTCTGTCCAGAACTGTGCCGCCCTCTGCTTTCAGCTGGTAGGAGACTGCTATGGGTGGTAAGGGGGGGGGGGGGGGCAGAGGTCACTGTTATAAGGGAAAGGGGGGCAAAGGACACTACTATGTGTGTGGAGGGGGGTGATGTGCAGGGGGCATAGGACACTGTCATGGGCAGGGCCACATAGCAGTGTCCTCTGTAACCCCTCACATCACTACCCACCCCCCATCCCTGCGTTCTGAGTGCAACGCACGCCTGAAACCTGCGTTCTGGGCGCAACGCATCGCCTGAAACCTGCGTTCTGGGCACAACGCACGTCTGAAACCTGCGTTCTGCATAATAAGATGTGCGGCGGGCATAGGAATTTGTTCATATTTTTTTCAAACTATGGTCCGGCCCCCCAACAGTCCGAGGGACAGTGAACTGGCCCCCTGTTAAAATCTTGAGGACCTCTGACTTAGATGATTTAACTAGGGCTGAAACAACTAATCAATTAATCAACAACTAAATTGATTATAAAAATAGTGGTTAACTATTTTCATAATTGATTAATCCGCCAGCCAATTAGTTGGCCTGCATACAGAATGCATTATTTGTTTACATATCAGGAAATACAATGCAGCACACATACAGCTTAGTACACCGTCCATACATGTCAGTAAGGCTGCTTTCACACTGGGGCGGTTTTCAGGCGGTACAGCGCTAAAAATAGCGCCTGTACACCGCCTGAAAAAACCGGCCCCATTCACTCCAGTGTGAAAGCCGGCGGGCTTTCACACTGGAGCCGTGCGCTAGCAGGACGGTAAAAAAAGTCCTGCTAGCAGCATCTTTGGAGCGGTGAAGGAGCGGTGTATTTACCGCTCCTATATCGCTCCTTCCCATTGAAATCAATGGGAAACCGCGGGGATACCGCCCGCAAACCGCCGCTGCAGCGGCGCTTTGCGGAGGTTTTTAACCCTTTTGCGGCCGCTAGCGGGGGTTAAAACCATCCCGCTAGCGGCCGCATACCGCGGGTAAAACGATGGTAAAGCAGCGCTAAATATAGCGCTGCTTTACCGTCGCCGCCCCGCACCGCCCCAGTGTGAAAGCAGCCTAAGTGTCTGAGAACTTGTGAATGTGTGAGGAGCAATGCCTCATGGGACATGTAGTCCTGGGCAGGAAATGAGGGGTTCTAAAGTCAGAAGATTTTTTTACCTTGCTATAGGGGCACTCTATACTATAATTGCAGCTTACTATTGGGATACTCTGAAGGCAGGAGGACCCAGAAGTGTCGGTGGGGGACCCCAGAAGAGGAGAATGATGGCTGCTCTGTACAAAACCATTACACAGAGCAGGCAAGTATAACATGTTTGTTGTTTAAAAAAATAAAAAAAATTACTTTAAAGACTGTGTACAGATAGGCTGAGCATATGAGCTCAGAGAAGGTGGAGGCTGAAAGACTGGGAGGTAATATAAGGCATTACAATTACATTTAAAGTAAACTTTTACCAGTATTGTGCATTATATTTAAAATGATCATATCCATGAACAAAAGTCTCAGCTTTTAGTTCTACTTTAATATAAAAGATTTACATCTCTCTTCCCCCCTTCATACAGCTTCATGTCTGACACCTAGTTAAAAAAAATGCCCATATATCCTACTTCTGAGTGTATTTATTATATATATATATTATTACTTTCAGTATAAATGAACCCCTAATAGTAGCGATTATCTGCTCTTTTTGTACTATAAAAGGCTAATTTACCGTATATACTTGAGTATAAGCCGAGTTTTTCAGCCCATTTTTTGGGTTGAAAAAAACCGCCCTGGCTTATACTCGAGTGAGTTAAAAAAAAGTCCAAAATTAAGGAGAAAAGGGGCGGGCCGTGCCGCTGGGTGACGGTCGTGAATCGGCCCGGCGCCCCTCCCTCCCATGTTTCAGACCGCCACGCAGCCAGCCGCATGACGATGTCCTGCCTCCTCTTGTGACAGATGGCACAGTGATCCAATGCTAGGAATCATTGTGCCATGTGTCATAGGAGGCGGGACATCGTTCCCGCAGCTGCACAGCGATGAAGATCCAGCTCTCCTCTCCCTGCAATCAGCGCAGCCTGCTCTATCCCACCTGAGCCAGGACACATCCCTGAGTGCCAGAACAGAGCCCCCACTGGGAACCCCGATCTTCAGCAACCCTGCAAAGGCAAAAATACGCCTGAATACCTCTGCAGTCAGCCATGAGGCGAGTCTCAGTACTGCATTAACCTCTTCCCTGCCGATACAAAACCCTCAGCCTGACTCCATAGCTGCCTTCCCCACTGTGGGATAACCACGTGACATCTCATTACCAGGCACTGATAAGCTTTACCTGATGGGCACTGGCAGGCTGCATGTCATGGGCACTGATAGGCTGTACATGATGGGCACTTTTGAAATGTACCAGTAGCTGCTGCATTTCCCACCCTAGGCTTATACTCGAGTCAATAAGTTGTCCCATTTTTTTGTGGTAAAATTAGGTGCCTCGGCTTCTATTGGGGTCGGCCTATACTCGAGTGTATATGGTATGTTTTATTCTTTCCCCATTATGACAGGCGAAACAAAAAAAAGCATGCTGCTGCTACTAAACGTCTTAGAGCTGGTTCACACCTATGCGTTTTTTGGTGCTTTTTTCAGAAACGCACTACAGTTCATTTAACATAGTTTCCTATGGGACACGTTCACATCTGTGCTTTTTTCAGCCGCTACGTATTTGGAAAGGGTCAAGGACTTTTCAACGCAAACCAGTGCTTTTTTGGTTCAATATACTTCAATGGAGAAGCTGCAGAAAAGCATGTAGTAAGTTTTTGGCACAATTTGCGTTTTTTAATCTGCCCAAAAACAAACTGGACAAAACAAAGCATAAAAGATGCAAATCGCTGCAAAATCGCGTGTGTAAAACACACAGCAAAAAGCACAGTAGAAACTAATTAAAAGCAAACTGCATAGGTGTGAACTGAGCCTAATGCCGCGTACACACGGACGGAATTTCCGATGGAAACAGTCCGATGGGAGCTTTTCATCGGATTTTCCGACCGTGTGTATGCCCATCTGGCTTTTTCTGTCGGAAATTTCCGACGGACTTTGGACTGAGAACCTGTTCTTAATTTTTCCGACGGAAAATCGGATTTTCCGATCGTGTGTATGCAATTCCGACACGCAAAATTCCAACGCATGCTCGGAAACAATTCGACGCATGCTCGGAAGCATTTAACTTTCCTTTTATAGTGCCGAACGTGTTGTATGCCGCGGTGTTATTGACCGTCGGAATTTGGTGTGACCGTGTGTAGGCAAGACAGTTTGAGCGAAATTCCGTCGGAATTTAGACGGGAAAAACAGAGCTTTTTCCGACGAGAATTCCGACCGTGTGTACGCGGCATTATGCTGACCATACACATTGATTTTCAGAAGAGAATATTCATACGGAAAATATTTGTATATTCGCTGAATGAAAGAATGTTGTTTGAACATTTCACTTGCTTTTAACATTAGCATTTTAAAATGAATGTAATTTCTGAACGCAAAAAAACACATACATGGTCTGAAAATTCCTTTGACCAAGAAGTTTTCTATTCCGCTCCTTCGAATTTTCCCATCACTGTGGTCGCAAACGAACATCGATTTGACCCCACTAACGATTAAAAAAGATCGAACAAACTTTATTAAAATGGCATTTTTTTTTGAAAGAAGACATTGTTTTTGTATGGCTAGCATTTCATAAATTACAGTTCTGTCTGAAAATCAGCAAAACTGATTTGTTTGGGCTTTTTTTTTGATCTCAGAGTCTGATATTTACCAGATTCAACCTCTAATAGTATATACAGTATATTTTTTCTGTCTGTTATTCTCATCGTGGATTAGAGATTTTGCTCCCTAACCATATAGTTGGTTATTTATATTTACCACTGCATATAGATATTTAAAAGCGGAGTTCCACCCAAAAATGAAACTTCTGCTTTTCGGAATCTTCCCCCCCTTCGGTGTCACATTTGTCACCTTTTAGGGGGGGAGGGGAGAGCAGATACCTGTATAAGACAGGTATTTGCTCCCACTTCCGGCATATATAGCCGCAGTATCCGCGGATATCTATGCCATATCCGGTGCCTCCTCCGTCCCCCTCGCTGTCTTCTGGGAGACACACAGGTCCCAGAAGACAGCAGGGACCAAGTGGGATCACGCATGCTCAGTAGGGAACCAAGCTATGAAGCCACTGTGAAGCCGCTGCGGCGGCGATTTGTGGGCGGATTTAACCCCTTTTTGGCCGCAGCGGGGGTTAAAACCTGAATAAACGACAGTAAAGCGGCGCTAAAAAAAGCTGCGCTTTACCGCTGATGCCTGGGGCGGCACAATGTGAAAGGGGTCTTATTCCGATGAAGTACTGCTTACAGTGAGCGGGGTTACCAATTCAACATCAGGTTGTTTTACCATGAAGTAAAGGCTAGTGGTATAATCAACCATTGATTCATGTGGCTCAAATTATGTCAGTGTTATTATAGAACATATAAAAACTACTTACTGTTATAATAGACAAAAATATGTTGCACCCTTATATTAAAAAGGGAAGATACGCGAATGCTTGGTCTTAAGTTCTAGCCATTTGATGCTAGCCATTTTTATAATCACTTTATTGCTATATGATTGTTCTATAAACATGTATGGTAGGAGCAGTAAAGGGTTCCGGGTTATGTGGGAATGGAAGAAATTTGCGGCACTTAGTTGAAATAATTGCATTCAAAATTACAATCAAAACAACTCTCCTCTGCGACATTCCAGTAAAGGTTCTTCTAGGTATGAGATGACAATCTCATGATCCAGGCTTTAAGCAGATGATGTCAAGGCACACCTGCTGGCTGACAAATCTCAAAGGAAATAGTGATGTGTCCTGTCGCAATGCCATCTATTGTTTTTACTGGATAAGCAGATGCCAGTGCTGGTTCATAGCATAAAACACTGAAGTGTTTCTCATGCCTGAAAATACAACCACTCTCCAATACAGGGGTCATCAACCCGTCGGTTGCGGTCTACCGGTTGATCCTGAGCAGGTGATGGGTAGATCTCGCTCTTTCATTGCCGCCCCCTGGACTGCTCCTCCTACATACTACTGTATGCATAAAAGGAACAACTTGGTATGTTGCACTGCTGACAAGCAGAAGGGAGCTGAACCTTCAACAAGAGAGGCGTTTTTTTACTGAAACTGATCCCCCATAGTTCCCACCTGCAGCAGCTGAAAGCCAGCGTCTCCTCTTCTCCCTCCTGCTGTCTTTCAGCTGCTGCAGGAGGGAACTACAGTAGGGTTGCTGCAGGGATCATTCAAGATGGGGAAGGGAAGGAACTGGTGAATATGTAATTTACTGGCCCCTTCCTTTTCGGAGTGAACACAGTAAGGATCACTCACTGTGTTCATTCATAACTGAAGCAGAGTAAACTGTCTTTACTCTGCTTCAGTTTCTTAATGAACAGGGAGACTGTACAGAGCTATTCCTGTGTGATCATTCTATGCGGCCGAGGCTGTACTCAGGTACTTGAGGACTGTGTCCTCAATCTCTTTTCTCTGTCTCAAAAGTGAGACATCACAGGTCTGTTTAGACCCCTGATACGTTACCAAAGCCCCCAACAGGGCTGTTAAAAAAAAAAATAGTAAAAAAATTAAGAAAAAAATAAATAAATAAATAAATAAAAAAAAGACACTGTCCACTTTTGAAGGTAGGCAGAGTTTATATTTTTACAGTGACATTTGTTTTATTATTTTTATTTTTTATTGTACTTTAACTACTTGCCACCCAAGGTACATTATAGGACGTCCTGGACTTTGAGTGGTAATATCTGAATAAAGTCTGCAGCTACTGGCATCATCCAGATGTCATTCCTTTCTGCTGGCGATTCCCTGCACGATAACCATCATAGCGACTGTTCAGCCACTTGATCGTTTTACAGGCTGTGAAAGGGGACGACACACCCCCGTCTGGTGCTGCTACCGGCTTGCCATAGAGATTTATGGTGACCAGACGGTCCTCGGCAGTCTTTATGACCTTCAGAGGCCCAGGTGCGACATTATGACGTCACATCTGGCCCAGCTGAAGTAAACAGTGCCGAGTGCCCAGCTGGAAAGACCAAGATCATTTTTTTTTTTTTTTTTAGCTCGGTCTTCCCTGCCTAGAGGAGAGATGTGGGGTCTAAAAGACCCCACATCTCTCCATAAAAAGGACCGGTCATGCACTATTCCTATTACAAGGGATGTTCATATTCCTTGTAATAGGAACAAAAAGTGATCAAAAAAAAAAAGGGAAAGTAAAAATACAATTAAAAAAAAATAAAATAAAATAAAAAAAAAGTTTTTTTTTTAAAAAGAGCCCCTGTACCTGGTGCTCGCTCACAGAAGCGAATGCATATGTATGTCATGCCCACATATGTAAATGCCGTTCAAACCACACATGTGAGGTATCGCCATGAACTTTAGAGTGAAAGCAGCAATTCTAGCCCAAGACCTCCTCCGTAACTCTAAACAGGCATCCTGTTAAAAAATGTAAAGCGTCGCCTATGGAGATTTTTATGTACCAAAGTTTCAATTGTTCAATTTTAAAAGCGTGACATGTTAGGTATCTATTTACTCGGTGTAACATCATCTTTCACATTATATAAAAATTGGGCTAACTGTTTTTTTTTATTCATTAAACATTTACACGCATTTGAAAAATTGCTGCGCAAATACCGCGTGACATAAAAAGTTGCAACGACCGCCATTTTATTCCCTATGGTCTCTGCTAAAAAAAAAAAAAAAAAAAAAAAAACATATATAATGTTTTATATGGTGGTTCGAGTAAATTAGGAAATAGGAAAAAAAAAATGATGGTTTATCCATTTATCCATTATTATGTAAGAGGAGTGCCAGAATAGGCTTGGGTGGCAAGTGGTTAAACGGAGGTTCCATCTAACCCGCACTGTGCGTTCCACATTGATTCCTGCACCCACAACCTCTTGCAGCCGAATCAAACTGCTCTTGTGAGATGCGTGGGGTTGAAGTTCATTCTGAATGGCACCCCCACGAATCTCAACCCGCAGCACGATCGCAGGTACGAGAACCGCATGGTCAAAAAAATAAAAAAGACCATGGGGTTTCTCGGCGGCCGTTTTAAAAAAAAGTGCATGCACCTTTTTGTGGTGCGCTTCATGCGACACAGCAGCCCTTTCACATGAATGGGCTGCTGTGCCCGAACAAACGCAGGACGCATGGCCCTCACTAGTGTGACCCTAGGGTAAAGAAAGAAGTAGCAAGCAAATTGTAATGAAAAGAACAATTTTTTTTTTTCAAACAAAACCTGCTTGCCACGGATGCATACTTGTTTATGTATGACATTACATTCCTATGTCAGGTTAATCACAGTCTGCTGTACTGACTAATGCTTTATCAGATAGACGTCACATTAAATAAATAATTGCTTACGTGCCAATAACCACTACATGCATCCCTGTTCCAGGGTTGAGTGTTTGTTCCCAAGCCAAATCTCACCTGGCTCCCCCATACAATGTTACCCAACATTATAAAAAGAAATAAATAAAAAACAAATCCTTACATCCCAATAATGGCACCAGCACTGCCTTGTATGTCAATATAGATCCATACTTATTGTGCAAATGACCCATTATACTAACAATGCTTCAGCATGAATAAGCAATACCCAGATTATCATACCTGTAATTAGATGTGGATATCTACTTATTCATTTCAAATTAAGGAGGTTGTAAACCCTCGTGTTTTTTTCACCTTAATACATCCTATGTTCTTAGATCAAAAGGGATCTAAAAGGATCTGCGATTCTCATTTTAGCCAAAATCGTGCAGCTCTAATGTCAGGTACAGCCCAGAGTACACTGTGGGGTGATTGGGAAGATAGAACTTTACAACACATCCAGAATGGTCACACTTTTAGTATCATGATTAATGGGGAACACTTTTTCTGTAGCACTCATAAAACACCAAGCTCAGGTCATAAATAAATTGAAAAGGAGACTGTCCACACACACGGTTTACATAATGTGCTTTGTGTGCAATAAAGTCAGTTCACACCAATAGGTTGTAATGTTGTGCACTAAAAAAAGTTTTGGCACATGTAACATTTCAAGAAAGAAATAAACAGAATTGTTCCTTCCAGCGCACACCAATAGCTGTGCGTTTAGCAGCTACTGGTGTAAATGAGCCCTTACTGTGCAGAATATATGTCACTGGTTGGGCAAAGGTAGGTAGAGTATTATGATAAACTTGCCTTATTACCCATCACACCATTGCCAGAGAAGGTCTGGTTGAAACTGCTTGTCAAGAGCATGAAAGGGTCTAAACAATACCGCCCGATGCAGAAGTGTGGGTTTGTGCCAACAAATAGATTTAATAATCACTCCATTTTTGTTGAGAAAAAAAAAACATTTCCCTCTGGGTGATCTGTGTACATTACAAGGATTTTACAAACTTTGTTGCGGATTCCCACCTTTTGTTATTCTGAAGGAATCGCTGTTTTTCTGTGTCCATGTCCAAAGTGAATCTGTATGGGAGCGATTTTATAATTATCAGCTGCTGCACCTGCAGGGCCCTAATGAGGAAAATTGCAGGCTCTGCATCCCTTTAGACATGATTTTCCTTTGGGAGTAGCTCACCAAAAATGTTTTTTTTTTTTTTTCCAGGAGATGACAAAAATTCTGGGAAAATCAGTGAGCCAACCACACAAGCAGGAAATTACATATCTGGGGGGAGGGGGGGTAGTTTCAGACATCATCTGTGTATAGAATGTCTCCAGATTGCCATATTGCATTGTACAGAAAAATTACAGCATTTCAGAGTGAAAAGGAAAGGTAATTTTTAACCGCTAGCTGACCAGCCGCCGCCAGTTTGACTGCAGCAGGTTGGCACGGCTGCGCCAATCGCCGTGCGTGTACGTTGGCTCTTTAAGACGCTATTGCGGGCGGGCACGCCTGCAGCGTGTCCCTGGAGCCGATGCGCGTGCCCGGCACGCGAGATGTCCGCTGGGCACCCACGATCACTTGTGACAGAACGAGAACCGGGTTGAACAAATCCTGGGTTGTTTTTAGGGGAGAGGCGACAAATTGTGTTCCTACTAAGTAGGAACAACAATCTGTCTCCTCCTCTAGTCACTCCCACCCCCCCCCCAGTTAGAACACACAGTAAGGAAACACATTTAACCCCTTGATCACCCCCTAGTGTTAACCCCTTCCCTGCCAGTGACATTTATGCAGTAATCAGTGGCTATTTTTTAGCTCTAATCGCTGTATAAATGTCAATGGTCCCAAAAAAAAGTGTCAAAACATATAAAAAAGGTCATTTTTAACCGCTAGCTGACCAGCCGCCGCCAGTTAGACTGCAGCAGGTTGGCACGGCTACGCCAATCGCCGTGCGTGTACGTTGGCTCTTTAAGACGCTATTGCGGGCGGGCACGCCTGCAGCGTGTCCCTGGAGCCGATGCGCGTGCCCGGCACGCGAGATGTCCGCTGGGCATCCACGATCACTTGTGACAGAACGAGAACCGGGTTGAACAAATCCTGGGTTGTTTTTAGGGGAGAGGCGACAAATTGTGTTCCTACTAAGTAGGAACAACAATCTGTCTCCTCCTCTAGTCACTCCCACCCCCCCCCCCCAGTTAGAACACACAGTAAGGGAACACATTTAACCCCTTGATCACCCCCTAGTGTTAACCCCTTCCCTGCCAGTGACATTTATGCAGTAATCAGTGGCTATTTTTTAGCTCTAATCGCTGTATAAATGTCAATGGTCCCAAAAAAAAGTGTCAAAACATAAGAAAAAAAAAAAAAAATCGCAGCTCGCCGCCTAGTAAAAAAAAAAAAAAAAAAAAGGCAGAAATCTATCCCCTATTTTGTAGACGCTATAACTTTTGCACAAATCAAACAATTTACGCTTGTTTGCAATATGTAGAAGAATACATATCGGTCGAAACTGATGAAGACATTTTTTATCTTTATGTTTTGGGATATTTATTATAGCAAAAAGTACAAAATATTGTGTTTTTTTTTCAAAATTGTCGCTTTTTTTTTTTGTTTATAGCGCAAAAAATAAAAAACTGCAGAGGTGATCAAATACCACCAAAAGAAAGCTCTATTTGTGGGGAAAAAAGGACATAAATTTTGTTTGGGTACAACGTCGCGCGACCGCACAATTGTCAATTAAAGCAACGGAGTGCCGTATTGCAAAAATGGCCTGGTCAGGAAGGGGGCAAATCCTTCCGGGGCTGAAGTGGTTAATAACATTCAAAAAATGCTATAATGTGTTTATTTGCTATTTTTTTTCCACAAAAGTGGAGTTACCTTTAAACAAATTGTATGAATTCAAGGAGCCCCTGGAGCCTAGTGAACACTATGCCCAGGGTTCAGACTTGTATATATTCTCTAGCCTAGTGCTTGCCAACCTTTCGGACCTCGCAGACCACTAACATGAATTCATTAAATTTTACATGACACATACAGCTCCGGCTCCCCCCCCCCCCCCCCCACAACCACACTGCTGCCTTCTCACCTCATTATGCAGCTTGTGTTTGAGCTCCATGTGCCCTCCCACAGTCCGATCAGCGCTGCCATTGGAAGTCCCCTCCTTCACCTTCCGCTCTCTGCACTACTCCTGGCGCCTCCCTCTGAGTTCACAGGAGCCGGTAGTACAGAGGAGGAATCAGTTATCAATGTGGGCTGACAGTATTGACTGCAAGTGCGCATTGAGAATACTGGAAACACTGGGCGGTATACATCCTCCACAATGATGATTTGCAGCAGAACCCCTGGGGACCACCAAAATCTCAGACCTTTCTTCTCCTGATTAAGCGTGTTGGGGATAGATATATATATATTTGATCCCCCCCCCCCCCCCCTACACACAGGGGATCTTCTAGGGATTGTCTTTTCTTTTAAAAATTTGATTTCAACCTCAACATTTTTTGTATATTCTTGATATTGACTGGGTTGTTTGTCCCACTCTGTACCAGTAAAGTCCATAATGTTTGGTCCTTAGATGTTACAATGTATAAGGATGTGTACATTTTTAAGCAGCCAAACCATTTATAAGGTTTTTTTTTTAAAGGTTTCATTTACTCAGTTTTAACTGAATGTCACTTCCCTACGGTTTTTAAAACATACGCAAACCAGAGCATTGTTCCAGTGCAGTCAGCAACAGGAAGCAGAGAAATTATTATTTTAGTATTTAGTAGATGCTGTCATATCCAACACATAAAAGAAACCTGGGGCCATCTCAGTTTACCAGGCTTTACCTATAATCAAAATATCACTTTTCAGTGGACAGACTCTTGTGGGTTGAATTAACTGGAGCAAGGAAAAATGGAAGTGCTTTTCAAAGCCACCAATACTCAACTTTTTTTTGGGTTAGAAAATGAAAGCTGAGCAATGGTTCATTGCCATAGACAACATTCATACTCTTGCATTAGTTCCTAAAGCTGAACTCGGGCCAAAAACTATTTCTGTACATTTACACAGTAAAATTAAATTACCACTAATGAACTGTGCCCTATCCTAGGCTGATGCATCGTTCAAATATTTTGCTTTTCCTTCAACCCGCACTCTCCTGCTGGCAACGAGATTTCCAGCTGCAATTGTAGTACACTTTTTACAGTGGGCTGTTCACCGTACTAAAATTTCCCATTCAGAAAAATCTTTGCATTCTTTTCAAGGAATGCAAGGCATTTTGTGATTGGACGAGGTGCAGGTGAACATCACAATCCCCTCTCTTCCAATCACAGAATGTCTTGCATTTTGTGAAAAATAAAAATAAAAAATGCAAGGCTTTCTCTAAAGGAAGGTTTGGATACAGCATGCTTCCCACTACAATCAGTGTACTACAGTCATAACTGGAAATCTGGGCTCTCTTGTATGTCGACAGGAGAAAACTGGCTAAATGAAAGTAAGATTTAATGAATGCTGCAACTGTCAAAGATGGGGCATTTTCAATTAGTTTGTGGTAATGTATTTTTAATGTGTAAATATGCAAAAATATTGACAAAAAATATTGCCTGAACCTTCTGCTAAAGAGATATTAAACAGAGAAGTGTTAATTGCCATAATTGATTTACGGTACATAAATCATATATAGCAAGCCACTCTATTTTGTTAAAAAGTTATCCTCCAAGTGCCTTATTCCTGCTGCACTTGTGTGGTCACATCATCTTCCCCTGTTCTTTGGCATCTGAAGGCAAAGATCCTTGGGGGTGGTACCATCACAGTGATGGCTACTGTATGCCCTTTATAGTGTGAGTCTGTGACTGACCAGCTTTGATTGGCGCTGTGCCAGGCACATAACTTAGTAAAAAATAAAAAGTAAATACTGTTTCAGGAGAGCAATAATAAAAATTTGATTATACATATTAGATAACGGTTTTACAGCTCCCAATAAATCTTTACTGAACATCAAATATTTATTTTTTGTGCATTAAAATGGTGTAAGCAGAGTCAAAAATGATTGACACTAGAGCTTTCAATTTTGTTCTGATGGCATCTGCATCCAAATCTTTTTTTTGTTTTGTTTTTTTACTTTATAGGTATTAGCAGTTATAGATATAGATAGATATATTTAATATTGATTTATATATATTTTTTTTAAGTTTTTTGTGAGTTTTAGTGAATGTAATCAGCATACTATAGCCCATCCCCATAGTGTTTAATAATAGGATGATAGGGGTGTGTCATTTACCACTGTGCATACATCCACACGTGTGACTCTATAGTCACGTGGGCTGTACAGATAAGAAAAAAGGAGGAAATGAAGAGCTTAGAAGGGAGCTGAAATAGGAGCATGCTCTGTAGAGGACACCAGCCAGTCTACACAATCTGAACCTGCAGTGGGACACAGAGGATGGGAGGGACAGCTGAAGGTATTATTAACCGGATATATTTCACTCTACACAAAACAAATGCTTTAGTGGCTTTGTGAGTACGAACATTCTGTTATATAGCATGTAATGAGAGTTTTCCATAGTTTGGGTTTAATGACACTTTAATAGACATCAGCTTGCAATGTCAGACATAAAAAAAAAAGAAAACAAACTGACTAATACAAAAGACAAAACTTCCTTTTCACACCAAGGACAGCCTCTGCATGTTCATCACAACAGTAGCAGAAAACGTGTCACCTACATATATCTGAACTACAAGACATACTCTGAGTTTGGTGTAATAAAAGATTGCTTACATGCCAAATTCACACAGCCAGCTACATGTGGCCACCGGATTCCACTGGCAAGAATAAGCAGATTCTTGCTGCTGGAATGACCGGGGCATGTGAATAACTGACAGCGGGTGCCGCCGATTGGATGTAGCCACACACAGGGCTGTTAGCTGCAGTTATGGATGGGATGTCAGAGTCTGGATGCAGTTAGCTGGAGAACATTTAGGAAACAGTAACACTTACCATTGTACGTTATTCTTGGCTTTGTTAAGCACATCACGAGATGCAAGTCCATTTCGTCTGTGGGAATAAACTTTGAACAGACTGGGCACTTAAATCCTGTATAAAAAATAAATAAATAAAAATTATTAGAAGGGAAGCATATGGTCAAAGTATACAAATGTGGCGACCACATGAAAAAACCCCACTACACATAAAATATTATATATATTTTTTACATTTACACACACACAATATATATATATATATATATATATATATATATATATATATATATATATATATATATATATATATATATATATATATATATATATATATATATATATACATATACACACAAATAATTAATATATAATTAAAATACAGCATGTGTGTGTATATATATATATATATATATATATATATATATATATATATATATATATATATATATATATATACACACACACACACACACATACATACATACATACATACATACACACATATACATACACGCTGTATTTTAATTATATATATATACAGGGCTCAAGTCCTGCGGGAACACATGGGAACGGAGTTCCTGTACTTTTTCCACAACAGGAACTCAGTTCCCTTTAGCAGCTGTGTCCTGCGAAACTTTGAAGTATGCGAGCTGTGTGGCAGGTGCTACACCAGTAGCCGCCGACACAGCTCGCAATAGTAAGTGACGCACACCAGGGGTGGACTGACCATTCAGGCATTGCCAGTAGGGGACCTCTTGACAGCTTCCGCTTCGATCTACCTGTCAATCACAGCTAGCTGATGGGTAGATCAGGTCCCTGCTGCTAAGAGATTGTGTTTAGTCATACCTCTCGTGATGCGCTCCTCCCTGCCGGTCCCTCCTGATTTTCTGTCTCCTCATCCCCCCCCAGTCTCCTGCATACTTGCAGTGTGTGTCCCGCTGAATCCCCCCTCCTCTATCTTCAGTGCCATATGATGAGAGAACCCAGAGGAGGAGCACAGCTATTCTTCTCACAGGACATGCAGGGAGAGAGGTGAGCTGAGGGAGGAACATCAGTTTGGGGTGTTAAGCTGAGCACAATACCTGGCAAAGTTTAATGCCAGGAGGGAAGTTTATGTGGAAATATGTGAAGGGTTGGAATAGCAGCGAGTTTGTGTTGGAGCCCTGCAGAGTTTGCAGCCCCCCAACCTAATATACATCTCCTAAGCAGGAATACATCACTATCTCCCCAAACATTCTGTCCAGATAATGTGCACTTCATTTATCACCTTTCCGTTTAACCCTGTGTTATCCAAACTCTGTTCAATGAAAAGTGTAAACTCACCACATAAACACTCTATATACAAAATAAAATTCCCCAATAAAGATCGGAACATGATGTTCACATTTGCATGGAAGCACAATTGAATGAATGATGATTATTCAGAGAATTACCGTATTTATGTTTATTGAGGATTGTTTTTTTTTATGTACTAACAGTTAAGCTTCATACACACAATACGAAAATTGGATGAAAAATACCACTTTTGAAGCGTTCGTGCATATGAGCGTATCATTTTTTTTTCCGGTGGGGGATGGATCTTGGGTGGGAGTTCCCACACTTTTTCCCCAGTACTTGACCCCTGCATCTAACTGAGCCCTGCACGGTGTACCTGAGAGGTCAGTGACAGTGCCACCAGGCCAGTCTGAGGGGGGTCACTGATGTAAGGGGGGAGTAAATATAATAATGTAAAGGGGCACTGATATAAAGGTTTCACCCTTATATCAGTAACCCACCCCCCTTACCTTTGTGTATTCTTTCTGCGGTAGGTGGTCTCTGGAAACCAGAGTCCACCACGTTCCCAGAGTTCCTATGTGCTTTCCGCCCCACCCGCTAACTGGCTCCCCACGCTGGCCAGTGGGGGCGCACACACAATAGAGTTCCCGAGCAGACGCACAATGACGGCGATTCGCGGGAACGAGCCGACCTGCGGCAGTACAATGACGGCGCCTGGTCGGCAAGTAGTTAAAGAAACCCTTTTATACATACTTAATAATATTACAGAGCTGCAATAATTTGTGTCTTTTACATCTGCCTAGAGTTCAGCCTTAAAGTGATTGTAAAGCTTTGCCTATTATTTTTTTACAAAAAACATGTTATACTTACCTGCAATGTGCAATAGTTTTGCACAGAGCAGCCTCGGTCCTTCTCTTCTCAGGTCCCCCCGCTGGCGCTGTCCACTCCTCCCCCAGATAAAGAGAGAATGTTGCTTGGCTCCCCCTCCATCCTCACTGGCTGTGACTGAACTGACAGGAGAGAGAGAGAGAGAGAGAGAGAGAGAGAGAGAGAGAGAGAGAGAGAGAGAGAGAGAGAGAGAGAGAGAGAGAGAGAGAGAGAGAGAGAGAGAGAGAGAGGAGAGAGGAGAGAGGAGAGGAGAGAGGAGAGAGAGGAGAGAGAGAGAGAGAGAGAGAGAGAGAGAGAGAGAGAGAGAGAACATCACTGTATCAAGATGGGGCTCAGGTAAGTATAAAGGAAGGCTGGGGGAGAAAGCAGCACAATGAAGGTTTTTTACCTTAATGCAAAACCGTCAGGCTTTAGAACCACTTTAATATTTTATACTTCTGCCCCTTATGCACCTTTATGTTTGTATAATGAAAAGTTTTTGAAACCTGTAATTGGATGCCTCCAGTGTACATTTGGCTTTGCGCCATATCTGATAGGTGTCTATGACAAATACCAGTTCTGGTGTTGCATAGCCTGTGATGACAATGACTGGCTGGCAATGCCAGCTGCTGGACTACCTGCTGCCCATTCAAGCCTTTGATCAGAGAGTCCAGCAGAGTGAAATCTTCTAGCAATGATATGCTTTGTAGTCCTGAGATATCATGTTGACCAAATGACAAGAGCTGCAAAGGAAGCTGATGCTGAAAGATATAAATCCTGAAAAACTTACTAAACCCAAGGTAATAATTCATGCGCTTGCAAAAAAAACTATAAACCTTAGTGACAAAAAAACAAAGCAAATCAAATGCAATTAAACAAACCAGCAGGTCCAAGCGGTCAGGCAGACTTGCGGAACAACATCATGTGTGAGGGGACTCACACGTGACGTTATTCCACAAGTTGGCCTGACCGCTTGGACCTGCTGGTTGTTTGCAACACATGCTGTATAATTTCATCAAAACTGTAATGCCGCGGAATTAAGTCCGAAGGTTTTTTCGACGGCATTACGATGGAATTCAGCTCAAGCTGTCTTGCATACACACGGTCACACCAAATTCCAACGGTCAATAACGTGGTGACGTACAACACGTACGATGGCACTATAAAAAGGAAGTTTAATGCTTACGAGCATGCATCGGAATTTTGCGCGTCGGAATTGCATACACACGAACGGAATTTCGGATAGAAACTTTTTCCGGCAGAAAAATTGAGAACATGCTCTCAAACTTTTGCTGGCAGAATATCGGCCAGCAAAATTCCGATGGAGCCAACACACGGTCGCATTTTCCGATGAAAAGCTCTCATCGGTCTTTTGCTGGCCGAAATTCCGATCGTGTACGTGGCATTAGTGTGATTTTATAATTTTAAGTATGTGTACTTTAACTTCCTCCATGGAGTATATCTTGGCTTAGGAGAACGTGGAACCTTTCCATGCAAGATTGTGCTATATATGGATGCTATGCAGCTAGGCGTCTGATGGCCTCCTTGTGGGATCAGAGCAACTGGTAAGGAGCTCATTTAATTGTCTGTGGTGAGTTCTAATGATCTGTCATTACATATACACACCTTTTTGAAAGGCCCCAGAGGCTGCAACACCTAAGCAAGAGGCACCACTAACCAAACACTGCCATGAAGACCAAGGAACCCTCCAAACAAGTAAAGGACAATGTTGAGAAGTACAAGTCAGAGTTATGCCGCGTACACACGTGCGGACATTTGCCGGCGGACCTAGTCCAGCGGACAATCCCGCGGGACTTTCCAGCTAGGTCCGCTGGACTTTCCGAGCGTGTGGACTTGCCCACACACGCACGGACTTCTCCAGCGGATAATCCGCCGGCCAAAAGTCCGCGGGACTTTTGAAAATGAACGGACTTGGCCACACACGGAGCAGTCCGTTCATTTCGAACGTAACTTCAGGTTACGTAGCTAGCGTAGGCAGTAAATGCCGCCGCGCTAGCTCCGCAAGCTGGCATGGATTTAAAGGGAATCCCCACGCCGAAAAAACGGCGTGGGGGTTCCCCCCAAATCCAAGTCAGACCCTCATCCGAGCACGCAGCCTGGCAGGCCAGGAAAGGGGTGGGGACGAACGAGCGCCCCCCCCCCCTCCTGAGCCGTACCAGGCCGCGTGCCCTCAACATGGGGGGTGCCCTGGGGAAAGGGGGGCCGTGCGGCCCCCCCACCCCAAAGCACCTTGTCCCCATGTTGATGAGGACAAGGGCCTCTTCCCGACAACCCTGGCCGTTGGTTGTCGGGGTCTGCGGGCGGGGGCTTATCGGAATCTGGGAGCCCCCTTTAATAAGGGGGCCCCCAGATACCGGCCCCCCACCCTATGTGAATGAGTATGGGGTACGATGTACCCCTACCCATTCACCTAAGGTGTAAAATGTAAAGTACAAAAACACACACACTTTTTTGAAAAAATATTTTATTGCACTGCTCCGTTCCGTCTTCTTCCGTCTTGGGGGTCTTCTCGCCGGACTCCTCCGCTCTCTTGCGGCGGTCGTCGTCTTCGCGCCGCCGGCGCCTTCTCCTTCTTCTTGTCCTTCTTCTTGTTCTTCTTCTTCCGATGTTGACCCGTCGCTGTCTCTGCCCGGAATGCCTGTGCCGCTCTGCGCTCGGACTCATATAGGGACATGGGGGACAGGGTCACATGCACATGTCACATGGTGACCCCGCCCCCTTGTGTTGTCACAGTCCCGGAGGATGCTGGGACTGGTCACCATGTGACATGTGCATGTGACCCTGTCCCCCATGTCCCTATATAAGTCCGAGCGCAGAGCGGCACAGGCATTCCGGGCAGAGACAGCGACGGGTCAACATCGGAAGAAGAAGAACAAGAAGGAGGACAAGAAGAAGGAGAAGGCACCGGCGGCGCGGAAGACGACGACCGCCGCAAGAACAGAAGAGACCCCCGGAAGACCCCCGAAGGCGGATCGAGACCCCCAGACGACGACGGCGGCGACGACGAAGAAGGTAGCCGGACTCCCCCCGCTCGTGAAAGAGCTAGGTAAAAGAGCAGAAGAGAGCGGAGGAGTCCGGCGAGAAGACCCCCAAGACGGAAGAAGACCCCCGGAGCAGTGCAATAAAATATTTTTTCAAAAGTGTGTGTGTTTTTGTACTTTACATTTTACACCTTAGGTGAATGGGTAGGGGTACATCGTACCCCATACTCATTCACATAGGGTGGGGGGCCGGTATCTGGGGGCCCCCTTATTAAAGGGGGCTCCCAGATTCCGATAAGCCCCCGCCCGCAGACCCCGACAACCAACGGCCAGGGTTGTCGGGAAGAGGCCCTTGTCCTCATCAACATGGGGACAAGGTGCTTTGGGGTGGGGGGGCCGCACGGCCCCCCTTTCCCCAGGGCACCCCCCATGTTGAGGGCACGCGGCCTGGTACGGCTCAGGAGGGGGGGGGCGCTCGTTCGTCCCCACCCCTTTCCTGGCCTGCCAGGCTGCGTGCTCGGATGAGGGTCTGACTTGGATTTGGGGGGAACCCCCACGCCGTTTTTTCGGCGTGGGGATTCCCTTTAAATCCATGCCAGGTCACGGAGCTAGCGCGGCGGCAGTAACTGCCTACGCTAGCTACGTAACCTGAAGTCACGTGCTAAATGAACGGACTTGCCGATGAGCGGCAAGTCCGTTCATTTCAAAAGTCCCGCGGACTTGCCCACTAACGGCGGGATTGTCCGCTGGACTGCCAAGTCCAGCGGATAATTTTAAAACAAAACTTAAAACTTTGGCGCCAAAAAGTCCGCCGGACTTTGGCGCCAAAAAGTCCGCCGGCGCCCACACACGAGGGGATTATCCGCTGGACTTCAGTCCAGAGGATAATCCCGCGGGATTGTCCCTTCGTGTGTACGCGGCATTAGGTTATAAAAAAATATCCATATCTTTGATGATCCCTACAATGGACACGAACGTTCGAAATCTAAAGTGCTATTTATAACGGCAAATATGCATGTTATTGTCCTAAAAAGTGTTTGGGGACCCGGGTTCTGCCCCAGGGGACATGTATCAATGCAAAAGGAATTTTAAGCCCGGGTTCACACCAGTGCGTTGCGAATTGAATGTCCGGCTTAACTGCGCACAAAAAAGTCAGTTGTTCAGCGTTTCATGTCAGTTCTTGCTCAGTATCAGCTCAGGATTGCCACAGTATCAGCTCAGGATTGCATCAGTATTTTATCCTGTTCACACATCTGCGAATCAGATGCGTGCCCATAGAAGATAATGGGCCAGAATTCGCACCTGAGCCAGACTGCACTGCCCAAAAAACACACACGTTTTTTCTGCAATGCGCAGTGCGAATGCACCGCAGATATGTGAACCAGCCTCATTAAAATTAATGTATTTTGAAATGTCCTGCGAATTGGATGCGGTGTAAGCCGCATCTAATTCGCATAGGTGTGAACGGGGGCTTAAAAATGGACGTTTTTTCTGGAGCAGTCATTTTAATGATGCATAAAGTGAAAAAAATATATATCGTACCTCAGGGGTGTCTAAAGTATGCCTGTGAAGTGGCATGTGTTTCCCATGTTTAGAACTGTCCCTGCACAAAATGACATTTGTAAAAGGAAAAAAAGCCATTTAACCACCCCGGACCAATTTGCAGCCAAAGGACCAGGCCCCTTTTTGCGATTCGGCACTGCGTCGCTTTAACTGACAATTGCGCGGTCGTGCGACGTGGCTCCCAAACAAAATTGGCGTCCTTTTTTTCCCACAAATAGAGCTTTCTTTTGGTGGCATTTGATCACCTCTGCGGTTTTTATTTTTTGCGCTATAAACAAAAATAGAGCGATAATTTTGAAAAAAATTCAATATTTTTTACTTTTTGCTATAATAAATATCCCCAAAAAATATATAAAAAAAAACATTTTTTTTCCTCAGTTTAGGCCGGAATGTATTCTTCTACATATTTTTGGTAAAAAAAAATAGCAATTAGCGATTATTGATTGGTTTGCGCAAAAGTTATAGCGTTTACAAAATAGGGGCTAGTTTTATAGCATTTTTATTAATATTTTTTTTTTTAACTAGTAATGGCGGCGATCAGCGATTTTTATTGTGACTGCGACATTATGGCAGACACATCGGACAATTTTGACACATTTTTGGGACCATCGTCTTTTATACAGCAATCAGTGCTATTTAAATTCAGGTGTATGCTGTGCAGGAGGCACACTACACTCACTGAATATTAGGCAGATGCCTGTGTTGCACAAATCAACTACACAGCACCAGCAATGAGGGGGTAGATTCAGGTGTATGCTGTGCAGTGTGCAGGAGGCACACTACACCCACTGTAACAGCGCTAGGTTAGGAAGCAGAGGAAAGCTGACACTGTCCATGCCTATCCTGCTCTCTCCCTGAACACTACACTCACTGTAACAGCGCTATCTAAAGAAGTAGAAGGCCCCTTTCACACATGCAAGCGGAGTCCGCCTCTGTCCGCCGGCTCAGCGGGAGATCTCTCCGTTGATCTCCGCTGAGCCGGCGGATGACAAGCCTCTCTCCGCTCACTGAGCGGGGAGGGGCTTGCGAGCGCCGCTGGTCTCTATGGAGAGATCGGATGAAAACGGACAGTGTGTCCGTTTCATCAGATCTCACCCGATCCGATCCGCCAGCGACGGATCTGGACGTGGGGCCATACGTCTGCTTTTGGCGGATCGGCCCGGGTCGGATGTCAGCGGAGATGTCTCCGCTGACATCCGACGCTCCATAGACTAACATGGAGCGGCCGTTCAGATCCGCTGTCAAAACTGACAGGCGGATCTGAACGGTCCGTCCATGTGAAAGGGGCCTAAAGCACAGCTGACTATGTCCCTGCCTATCCTGCTCTCTATGAACGCTGCACAACACTACACAAGGCCGCCACACTGGCGGCCTTCTATAGTGTGGGGCGTGTACTAAACCCCCCTGAGCTATAATTGGCCACAGGCATCCTGCCTGTGGCCAATTATGTCTCTCCTCGCTGCCGGCGCTGTGATTGGCCAAGCATGCTGGGTCACAGTGCATGCTTGGCCAATCATCAGCCAGCAATGCACTGCGACTGGCGCAGTGCATTGTGCGCCGTTCACCCCTCACCTCTGCTTCTTATTCATAGTAACATAGTTGGTAACAGGGTTGGACTGGGACAAAAATTTGTCCCTGGACTTCATCCAGACCGACCCACTTTACTTCAAACACCTGGTGTTGGAGCTTCAATCATCATGGCACCATGGTTGTTATGGTGTCAGGATTATTGAAGCACATTATTTCTATTATTACGTTGTAATATAACATTAAATAGTTCAACTCACCATAATGCAGAATCAGTGGGAGCCCTGAGTGTCACCTGCCGTGTCACTTGCCACATCGCCTGCCACCAGATGCCGCATGTCACTTGCCACATCGCCTGCCACCAGATGCAGTGCGTCACTCGCCATGTAACTTGTCAGCAGAGGCAGCTTGTCACTTGCCCTGTTGCCTGCCACCAGATGGCGCATGTCACTTGCCACCAGATGCAGAACGTCACTTGTCATGTCACTTGTCAGCAGAGGCAGCTTGTCACTTGGCATGTTGCCTGCCACCAGATGCCGCATGTCACTTGCCACATTGCCTACCACCAGGTGCCGCATGTCACTTGCCACCATCGCCTGCCACCAGATGCAGCGCGTCACTTGCCACGTCGCCTGCCACCAGATGCCGCATATCACTTGCCACTTCGCCTGCCACCAGATGCCGCATTTCACTTGCCCCCGTCGCCTGTCACCTGCCAAATCCCTTGTCACCACATGCAGAACGTCACTTGCCATATCACTTGTCAGCAGAGGCAGCTTGTCACTTGGCATGTCGCCTGCCACCAGATGCCGCATGTCACTTGCCACATTGCCTGCCACCAGGTGCCGCTCGTCACTTGTCATCAGATGCAGTGCTACTACAGGACTTGATGGGCACCTCCAACCCAGCTCTGTACCCCCCCCCCCCCCCCCCAACATACAACGTGACAGCGGAGGAGAGAGAGATACACAGCGCCAAATGTAGCATTAAAACAACTTGTTTTCCACTTAAAGAATGTTACTGACAGAGTTAGTAGGGTGAAAGGCATTGAGACACTGCGCAAGAGTCCAGGTTTGTCATCAATCTGAATTAGGAGCCGCCACCGGGAACCGATCAGGCCAGTAGATGCAGAGTATCGGTGTGTACTACTACTTCCTGGTAGCGGTGGAACGCATGATGGGCAGACGTGATGTCATCAGCCAGAAATGATGCAAGATGTGGGAGGTGACACATCCTTCAGGCCATCATTCCTCCGCCACCAGGAAGTAGTAGTACACACCGATGCTCTGCATCTACTGGCTCGATCGGTTCCCGGTGGCGGCTCCTAATTCAGATTGATGACAAGTCTGGACTCTTGCGCAGTGTCTCAATGCCTTTCACCCTACTAACTTTGTCAGTAATGTTCTTTAAGTGGAATAAAAGTTTTTTTAATGCTAAATTTGGCGCTGTGTATTTCTCTCTCCTTCCCTGTCTCTGAAACTGGCCCACTGAGCCATCGCCCACCGGGAAACTCCCAATGGCCGGTAAATGCCTGGGGTGTACTCACTTTTGTTGCCAGCGGTTTAGACATTAATGGCTGTGTGTTGAGTTATTTTGAGGGGACAGCTAATTTTTTACTGTTATACAAGCTGTACACTCACTACTTTACATTGTAGCAAAGTGTCATTTCTTCAGTGTTGTCACATGAAAAGATAAAATAAAATATTTACACCAGGGCTTGACAAATTTGCTTGGAATCTAGGAGCCAGCTAAAAAAGTTAGGAGCCAGTTTTTTTTTTTTATAACGACATGGAGACGAGTGAGGGGAAGATGGCCCCCGCCCGTCTCCAAGTCATTGCAGGGCAGAAGAGACTCCAAATCGTCACTTCCGCCCATAGGTCTTCAAAAGGGACATTTTATTATTATTATTTTTTTTTCAAAATGACAATTTATTTTTTATTTTTTATTATTGCATTTTAGTGTAAATATGAGATCCGAGGTCTTTTTGACCCCCAGATCTCATATTTAAGAGGCCCTGTCATGCTTTTTTCTATTACAAGGGGTGTTTACATTCCTTTGTAATAGGAATAAAAATTACACAATTATTTTTTTTCAAAAGGACAGTGAAAAAATTTAAAAAAAAAGTTAAAATAAATAAGAAAATAATAATAATTTTAAAACGCACCCCATCCCGCCAAGCTTGTTTGCAGAAGCAAACGCATACGTGAGTAGCGCCCGCATATGAAAGCGGTGTTCAAACCACACATGTGAGGTATTGCCGTGATCGGTAGAGCAAGAGCAATAATTCTAGCCCTAGATCACCTCTGTAACTCAAAACATGCAACCTGTAGAATTTTTTAAACGTCGCCTATGGAGATTTTAAAGGGTAAAAGTTTGTCGCCATTCCACGAGCGGGGCACAATTTTGAAGCGTGACATGTTTGGTATCAATTTACTAACATTATCTTTCACAATATAAAAAAAAAATTGGACTAACTTTACTGTTGTGTTATTATTTAATTTAAAAAAAAGTATTTTTTCCCAAAAAAGTGCGCTTGTAAGCCCGCTGCGCAAATACGGTGTGACAGAAAGTATTGCAACGACTGCCATTTTATTCTCTAGGGTGTTAGAATAAAAAATATATATAATATTTGGGGGTTTTAAGTAAAGGGAAGGAGATAGGCAGGCAGAGAAAACAAACAGTTCCATTAGCATTGATGCGTGTCATACCAATGGCCACCATAAGAGGGCGCCATATTCTAGAAGGTACCATAGAACTGCACAAGGCCGCAAAGCCGCGGCCTCAATTACCGGCCTGCACGGTCCATCGCGATCGCGCGCGGGGGGTGCACTATGGAGACAGGATACCCCCAGCAGTGCTGCCCAGGTCACTAATTCTAGTCGCCAATGCGACCTGGCGCCCGGGGTTTGTCGAGCACTGATTTACACAAATGTGAGTGTACTTACTTTTGTGAGATACTGTATATGAAGTTGACATATCCTAAAGAGATCACTCTTTGACACAATGGGGGAGATTTACTAATACTGGAGCACTTAGGCACCGAATCTTCTCTGCCAGACAAATCACACTGAAAATGTATCCTCAATGGTGACCCCACCAAACCCCACAGCTGCCAGAATGAGGAAGATGGCATGAAGAGCGCCAACCTACAAAATGAGTCCAAGGAAACCTTAACCACTTCAGCCCCGGAAGGCTTTACCCCCTTAACCGCTTAAGGACCGCCTCCTGCACATATACGTCAGCAGAATGGCGTGGCGGGCACATCAACGTACAGGTACCTTGTCCTTTAAGAGCCCAGCCGTGGGTCGCGCCCAGTCCTGAGCTCCGTGACCGCGGCCGCTGGTGTCCCGCGATCGGGTCACGGAGCTGAAGAACGGGGAGAGGTATGTGTAAACAAACCTCTCCCCGTGCTTCCTAGTGACACCGTCACTGATTGTCTGTTCCCTGTCATAGGGAAAAACGATCAGTGACGTCACACGCCAAGCCACGCCCCCAGACAATTAGAAAACACACACAGGGCTCACTTAACCCCATCCCCGCCCCCTAGTGGTTAACTCCTTCACTGCCAGTGTCATTTACACAGGAATCAGTGCATTTAAATAGCACTGATTGCTGTATAAATGACAATGGTCCCAAAAATGTGTCAAAAATGTCCGATGTGTCCGCCATAATGTCGCAGTCACAATAAAAATCGCTGATCGCCACCATTACTAGTAAAAAAAAAATTAATAAAAATGCTATAAAACTATCCCCTATTTTGTAGACGCTATAACTTTTGCGCAAACCTATCAATCGCTAATTGCGATTTTTTTTACCAAAAATATGTAGAATACATATCGGCCTAAACTGAGGAAAAAAACATTTTTATATATATATATTTTTGGGGGATATTTATTACAGCTCTATTTTTGTTTATAGTGCAAAAAAAATAAAAATCGCAGAGGCGATCAAATACCACCAAAAGAAAGCTCTATTTGTGGGGAAAAAAGGACGCCAATTTTGTTTGGGAGCCACATCGCACGACCGCGCAATTGTCAGTTAAAGCAACGCAGTGCCGAATCGCAAAAAGGGGCCTGGTCCATTGGCTGCAAATTGGTCCGGGGCTGAAGTGGTTAATGACCAAAGCATTGTTTGCGATTCGGCACTGCGTCTATTTAACTGACAATTGCGCGGTCGTGCGACGTTGTACATAAACAAAATTGATGTCCTTTTTTCCCACAAATAGAGCTTTCTTTTGGTATTTGATCATCTCTGTGGTTTTTATTTTTTGCGCTAAAAACAATAAAAGAAGAGCGACAATTTTGAAATAAAAAAACAATATTTTTTACATTTATTTTTTTTAAAACAAATTTCTTCATCAGTTTAGGCCGATGTATATTCTACATATTTTTGGTCAAAAAAAAACAAAAAAAAACCGCAATAAGCGTATATTAATTGGTTTTCACAAAAATGATAGCGTCTATAAAATAGGGAATACATTTATGGCATTTTTATTTATTTTTTTACTAGTAATGGCGGGACTGCGACATTGCGGCGGACAGATCGGACACTTTTTTGGAGACCAGTGACATTTATACAGCGATCAGAACTAAAAATAGCCACTGATTACTGTATAAATGTTGCTGTCAGGGAAGGGGTTAACACTAGGGGGGGCGATCAAGGGGGTAACTGTGTTCCCTATGAGTTATTCTAACTATAGGGGGGATGGGCTTACTAGGACATGACAGAGATCACTGTTCCCGACCACTGGGAACAGTAGATCCCTGTCATGTCACCCGTCAGAACAAGGAAATGCCATGTTTACATAGGCATTCCCCCCTTCTGCCTGTGTACAAGTCAATTGCGGGCCGCCGGAGGACATCAAGTCCTCTCCACCCACGGGCACGCCCCCGCAGCGTGCAGCACACGCCCACCCGCAACTGAGCCTGCGCGAGCCGCCGTACAGCTACGACGATTCGCGCAGGAGAGCCATTGTGCCACCGTCAAACAGCAGCGGCTGGTCTTAAAGCGGTTAATCGTTCATCAAATGACCAAAAAAAATAATTCTGAAAAACAACATGCTTTGGGGGTCTGAACCCCCCCTCCCCTCATCCAATGGGAGAGATTTACTAAACCTGGAGCACTCAGAATCTGCTGCAGTTGTGCATGGGAGCCAATCAGCTTCCAGGTTTTACTGTCCAAGCTTAACTTAGAAGCTGATTGGCTCCCATGCACAGCTGCACCAGATTCTGAGTGCTCCAGTTTTAGTAAATCTCTCCCATTGTATAAAGGGGGGGGGGGGTTCAGATAGTTTCCTCTTCCTGCGGAATGTCAGGGCTTGCTCCTCCCTCCGACTCTTTAGGGGTGGATCTGACACTTTGTATATCATCTGCTGGAAGATTGGGGGGGTCATTTAACGACAGCGTGACCCCAAAAACCCGATACAGATCACTTCCTGCCTCCGGAGACACCGGCTCAGCTATCGTGGGACTTACAGGGAAATGTTACCACGGCGATGATAGAATTACTAGATTTAGTTTTATTTATCCGAATTAGAGGTGTAAAAATCATCTGAAAAGCGAACCCGGACACTTTATATTGTGATGAGGTTTTGTAATAAAGATTATTTGGGAGGAATATGATAATGACTCCGGATTGGTGGATGTGCACAGCCAGGATGATGATAAACTGTAATTGTGGAGAGTTTCCACGACATCGATCGATGACAAACCCCTCCCCCCACAATGGAGAGCCATGAATGAATGGATGAGAGGTATAAATGGGTCTCTTATATCTGCCTGTAGTTCTGTTTTAACGCTGAACTCCAGGCAGACATCTAAATACACAGATTATTTACCTGTGACAACCCCTCAGAAATTACATACATGACACACAGGAAGTTCCGAGATTACATGTATGACACACGGGACGGTCACAGATTACATACATGACACACGGGACGGTCACAGATTACATACATGACACACGACAGTCACAGATTACATACATGACACATGGGACGGTCAGAGATTACATACATGACACACGGGATGGTCACAGATTACATACATGATACACGCCGGTCAGAGATTAGATACATGACACACGGGACAGTCATAGATTACATACATGACACACGGGATGGTCACAGATTACATACATGACACACGGGATGGTCACAGATTACATACACGACACACGGGACGGTCACCGATTACATACATGACACACATGAAGTTCAGAGATTACATACATGACACACGATGGTCAGAGATTACATACATGACACACGGGTCAGTCACAGATTACATACATGACACACAATGGTCAGAGATTACATACACGGCACGGTCAGAGATTACATACATGACACACAATGGTCAGAGATAACATACATAACACACGGGATGGTCAGAGATCACATACATAAACACACGGGATGGTCACAGATTAGATACATGATACACGCCGGTCAGAGATTAGATACATGACACACGGGATGGTCACAGATTACATACATGGCACACAGGACGGTCAGAGATCACATACATAACACACGGGAAGGTCAGAAATTACTTACATAACACACGGGAAGGTGAGAGGTTACATGCACACAAACACGGGATGGTCAGAGATTACATACATGACACACAACGGTCAGAGATTACATACATGACACACGGGATGGTCACAGATTACATTAACGACACACGATCGTCAGAGATTACATGACACACGGGACGGTCACAGATTACATACATGACACACGGGACGGTCAAGCTTACATACATAACACACGGGATACATGAGAAGGAGATGGCACCCCATTGGTCAGTATAGAGGAGCCTGGAAAGTAATGCACCTCCAGGAAATCCTCCCTCTTCCAGGCTACACACCCATCCCGAAAACTCTAGTAGAAGCCTGCAGGAGATAGGCTGGGAACCTGCAGGGGGCGGAGACTCCAGTGCAGATGTGTTCTCTGGCATTTATGGGGTTAATGGTTTCCATGGAAATCACCCCTGCGTCTCTGAGCCGCACATGCGCAGTAGCTGCAGGGAGGCTTTCACGCTTCTCCTCCTTTGAAGTCACGTGGCCTCGTTCTGCCAGCTACGTGCAACACGTGACACCCGCAGCAAGAGAGACGTAACGGCCCGGGTGGGAGTGGGCGTGATCAGCGCATGGGAGGGGCGTGACCAGATGACGTAGGAGCGTTGCCAGGAGACCAGTAAATAGTCAATCGGGAGCTGGAGCCGTTACACTGTGACGTCAAGGCTTGATCTGATAAATAGCCGAGCAGAGGACGAGAGCGCTCAGTCTGAAGAGATCAGAGAAGGAGGAAACATCTCCACCTCAGAGCTCCTGAGGGAGGAGCCATTGTCCGGACTACAGCCGGGTCACAGCGTGTCTGTGTGTCCGGGGCTGCCTCCTCTGCTAAGACAACTCCCAGCATGTACTGTGTAAGTAATGGGGGTTCAGCTCCCAGCCTGGAATAGGATGTTACAGGACTACAAATCCCAGCATGATTTCTTCTATAGATTTACTACATACCCCAGCCTGCTCCCCTCCCCATCCTCAGGGGTAATTGTACCCCACACTTATCTCCTACCGCCCTTCACCCCTCCCCCCAGGACCGGGGCCTGCGGGGGAGGGGTAATTGTACCCCACACTCATCTCCTACCGCCCTTTACCCCTCCCCCCAGGACCGGGGCCTGCGGGGGAGGGGTAGTCGTACCCCACACTCACCTCCTACCGCCCTTTACCCCTCCCCCCAGGACCGGGGCCTGCGGGGGAGGGGTAGTCGTACCCCACACTCACCTCCTACCGCCCTTTACCCCTCCCCCCCAGGACCGGGGCCTGCGGGGGAGGGGTAGTCGTACCCCACACTCACCTCCTACCGCCCTTTACCCCTCCCCCCCAGGACCGGGGCCTGCGGGGGAGGGGTAGTCGTACCCCACACTCATCTCCTACCGCCCTTTACCCCCCCCCCCCCAGGACCGGGGCCTGCGGGGGAGGGGTGGGATGGCTGGACTGGAGGGGTGCAATTCCCCCCGAGGAGGGGGAGGGGAGCAGACTGGGGTATGTAGAGATCACTGGGGCCTGTAATATCTCCAGAGAAAATCATGCTGGGATATGTAGTCCCACAGCATCTTGCACAGTGCATGTTGGGAGTTGTAGTTCCTCATGTGGACAGAGGTTGCTGGGACTTGTAGTTCCTTTAGAACCTGAGCAGAGGAGGCAGATCACACAGACACACCGGGACCCGGCTGTAGTCCGGACAATGGCTCCTCCCTCCAGAGCTCTGTGTGGGGGATGGTCCCTCCTCCCCAACTCACCTACCACCGAGGGTGGGGCTCCAATTGCCCGCCCTCCCCCACACACAGGGCTGATCCAGGAAATATTCGATTGCCTCTCGGGGGATCAGGAAGGAATTTTTTCCCCAGCTGGAGCACATTGGATCATGCTTTGCTGGGGGTTTTCGCCTTCCTCTGGATCAACTGCCTCACAAACCAATACACCCACTCATCTACCGCCAAGGGTGACAATGCCTCAAGCTTTGCTACACCCACTCATCTACCACCAAGAGGGAACGCTACCACCCTGGGTATGGGGCGATTGTGGCCAGTGGAACTTCCCCCCAAGTTTCATCTGCCCTCAGTCCCGGGGCCCATGCCCAGCATACTGGTAATGCCCCCTGCCTCTACCTAGATGCAATCATCTACCACCAAGGCTGTCAATGCCTCAGGCTTTGCTACACCCACTCATCTACCGCCAAGAAGGGATGCTACCACCCTGGGTATGGGGTGATTGTGGTCAGTGGAACTTCCCAAGTTTCATCTGCCCTCAGTCCCGGGGACCATGCCCAGAATACTGGTAATACCCCCTGCCTCCACCTACATGTGATCATCTACCACCAAGGGTGACAATGCCTCAAGCTTTGCTACACCCACTCATCTACCCCCAAGATGGAACGCTACCACCCTGGGTATGGGGCGATTGTGGCCAGTGGAACTTCCCCCCAAGTTTCATCTGCCCTCAGTCCCGGGGCCCATGCCCAGCATACTGGTAATGCCCCCTGCCTCTACCTAGATGCAATCATCTACCACCAAGGCTGTCAATGCCTCAGGCTTTGCTACACCCACTCATCTACCGCCAAGAAGGGATGCTACCACCCTGGGTATGGGGTGATTGTGGTCAGTGGAACTTCCCAAGTTTCATCTGCCCTCAGTCCCGGGGACCATGCCCAGAATACTGGTAATACCCCCTGCCTCCACCTACATGTGATCATCTACCACCAAGGGTGACAATGCCTCAAGCTTTGCTACACCCACTCATCTACCCCCAAGATGGAACGCTACCACCCTGGGTATGGGGCGATTGTGGCCAGTGAAACTTCCCCCCAAGTTTCATCTGCCCTTACTCCCCCATGCCCAGCATACTGGTAATACCCCCCTGGCCCCACCTACACCCACCCATTTACCACCAAGAGGGGATGCTACCACCCTGGGTATGGGGTGATTGTGGTCAGTGGAACTTCCCAAGTTTCATCTGCCCTCAGTCCCAGGGACCATGCCCAGAATACTGGTAATACCCCCTGCCTCCACCTACATGCAATCATCTACCACCAAGTGTGACAATGCCTCAGGCTTTGCTACACCCACTCATCTACCACTAAGAGGGGATGCTACCACCCTGGGCATGGGGTGATTGTGGCCAGTGGAACTTCCCCCCCCCCCCCCCCCCAAGTTTCATCTGCCCTTACTCCCCCATGCCCAGCATTCTGGTAATACCCCCTGCCTCCACCTACATGCAATCATCTACCACCAAGGGTGACAATGCCTCAGGCGCTGCTACACCCACTCATCTACCACCAACACAGGGCTGATCCAGGAAATATTCGATTGCCTCTTGGGGGATCAGGAAGGAATTTTTCCCCCAGCTGGAGCACATTAGATCATGCTTTGCTGGGGTTTTTCGCCTTCCTCTGGATCAACTGCCTCACAACCCAATACACCCACTCATCTACCACCAAGAGGTGACACTACCACCCTGGGCATGGGCTGATTGTGGCCAGTGGAACTTCCCCCCCAAGTTTCATCTGCCCTCACTCCCCCATGCCCAGCATGCTGGTAATACCCCCTGGCCCCACCTACACCCACTCATCTACCACCAAGGGTGACAATGCCTAAGGCTCTGCTACACCCACTCCTCTACCACCAAGTTTCATCTTCCCTCACTCCCCCATGCCCAACGTACCCCCTGCTCCCACCTACATGCACTCATCTATCACCAATGGTGGCAATGCCTCTTAGATTCCACAGAAAATGGGGTGCCTTGCCGTGGCTCTGTGGCTTACGCATGCATTTGTAAATGTATGCAACTAAACCCCTGTCTTTGACACATACTGCTTGACAGGACAGTTTGGTTGGTCACAGGCTGGTCGGTAAGTTGAGCATGGGAATGTCTTATTTTTATGTGTTTGCCTTTGCAATGTTCTTTGCTGCAGTGACCAGTTACAGGTGGGGGCAGTAACCACTTTTTTTGTACCACTAAGTGTGGCAATGCCTCTCAGGTTTCGCTATACCCACTCATTTGCCACCAAGAGTGGCAATGGCTTTTACTGTAAAGTGTTTTCTACATTTGCAATATAGTCCCATCTATGTTTTTTTTTTTATTGGATATTGTAATAAACTTTGACTGCTTTCACTTAACAATACTTGTCGGTGTGGTGTTTGTTTTATGTGAATAGATGGGGGTGGGGATTCCATTAGGTTTTTCCGATCCGCCCACTGGCTGATTGAAAAAAAAAAAAAGGGGGCCTTAGTGCTTTGTTTGTCATTCAGTACATCTGTTATTATTATGTACTGTATGTTAGTACTGAGTAACCTATTGGTAACGGAACACATTGCATTTGGCCTTGTAGGTCCGTACTGACAGCATCTACCGTATATATATATATATATATATATATATATATATATATATATATATATATATATATATATATATCCATGCTTTCTAAATATGTCACATGTGCACAGGGCTCAATTCCTGCGGGAACGCATGGGAACGGAGTTCCTGTACTTTTTCCACAACAGGAAATCAGTTCCCTTTAGCAGCTGTGTCCTGCAAGACTTTGAAGTATGCGAGCTGTGTGGCAGGTGCTATACCAGCAGCCGCCGACACAGCTCGCAATAGTAAGTGACGCACACCAGGGGTGGACTGACCATTCAGGCATTGCAAGTAGGGGGCCCCTTGACAGCTTCCGCTTCGATCTACCTGTCAATCACAGCTAGCTGACGGGTAGATCAGGTCCCTGCTGCTAAGAGATTGTGTTTAGTCATACCTCTCGTGATGCGCTCCTCCCTGCCGGTTCCTTCTGATTTTCTGTCTCCTCATTCCCCCCCCCCCCCAGTCTCCTGCATACTTGCTCTGTGTGTCCCGCTGAATCCCCCCCTCCTCTATCTTCAGTGCCATATGATGAGAGAACCCAGAGGAGGAGCACAGCTATTCTGCTCACAGGACATGCAGGGAGAGAGGTGAGCTGAGGGAGGAACATCAATTTGGGGTGGTAAGCTGAGCACAATACCTGGCAAAGTTTAATGCCAGGAGGGAAGTTTATGTGGAAATATGTGAAGGGTTGGAATAGCAGCGAGTGTGTGTTGGAGCCCTGCAGAGTTTGCAGCCCCCCAAGCTAACATACATCTCCTAAGCAGGAACACATTACTATCTCCTCAAGCATTCTGTCCAGATAATGTGCAGTTCATTTATGACCTTTCCGTTTAACCCTGTGTTATCCAAACTCTGTTCAATGAAAAAAGTGTAAACTCACCACATAAACACTCTATATACAAAATAAAATTCCCCAATATAGATCAGAACATGATGTTCACATTTGCATGGAAGCACAATTGAATGAATGCTGATTATTCAGAGAATTACCATATTTATGGAGGATTGTTTTTTTTTTTTATGTACTAACAGTTAAGCTTCATACACACAATACGAAAATTGGATGAAAAATACCACTTTTGAAGCATTCGTGCATATGAGCGTGCATATGAGCGTACCCACCGTATTGGTGGGGGAGTGGATCTTGGGTGGGAGTTCCCACACTTTTTCCCCCAGGACTTGACACGTGTATGTGTATATATGTGTGTGTGTGTGTATATGTGTGTGTGTGTATATGTGTGTGTGTGTGTGTGTGTGTGTGTGTGTGTGTGTGTGTGTGTGTGTGTGTGTGTGTGTGTGTATGTGTATGTGTATGTGTGTGTGTGTGTGTGTGTGTGTGTGTGTGTGTGTGTGTGTGTGTGTGTGTGTGTGTATATATATATATATATATATATATATATATATATATACACATACATATATATACATACACACACACACACACACACACACACACTGTAAAAAGTATTTAGCATTAGGGCTGCAACTAACGATTATTTTCATAAAATTGATTAGTTGGCCGATTATTGTTTCGATTAATCGGTTAATAACCTTAAAAAAATGTGTGGTTTATAATTTAGTTAATATGTAAAGTTTAAAAAAAAAAAGGCAATTTATTCTTATATATCTCTATGCAGTGGTAAATATAAACAACCAACTATATGGTTAGGGAGCAAAATAGCAAATCCACTCTGAGAATAACAGACAGAAGAGATATACTGTATACACTATTAGAGGAGATGTACTGTATATTTTTTGGCCAATTTGTTGTTGGGCAGAATAAAAAAAAACATAAATTGCTGCAAAAACGTATTACATGCTTTTCTGCATCTTCTATATTGAAGTATATTGAACCAAAAAAACACTGTTTTGCCTTACAAAAAAGTCCCTGACCCTTTCCAAATACGCAGCTGCTGAAAAAAGCATAGATGTGAACGTGTCCCATAGGAAACCATGTAAATGAACTGTAGTACGTTTCTGCAAAAAGCACCAAAAAAAACAAACACATAGATGTGAACCAGGTCTAAGACGTTTAGTAACAATGGGGTTTAAAAAAAAAAAAAAAAAAAAAAAAAAAAACAGATAATCACTACTGTAAGGGTTTAATTTTTTTTTACTGTAGAACTGTGAAAGTAATATTTACAGTAGTGATTTGCTCTTTTTGTACTATACTTTTTTTAACCCCATTATATTACTGGCCGATTAATCGATTATGAAAATAGTAATCGATTATTTCATAATCGATTAGTTGTTTCAGCCCTATTTAGCATGAAAAACAAATGGGAAATTAGAACTGAACACTCCAGTCATTGGGGTATATTGGAAGCCAGAATTCTGGTCGGGCAATGCCAACCTAAATTCTTCATCATCTCTGTGAATGAACGGGGAATTCCTCTGCCTCCCTCAGGATGCGCCTGGCAGACATACAGGATGAAGGGCTGCCCAAAATCCAGCCAGACAGGGACTGAGAGTTCTCAGAATGATGTAGGTGTTCTATGCCAACTTTTATGCAATATTAGAAACATAATGGGACTGAAAAGCTTTACAGCTATAGTACAACTGTTATATTCGGATTAGGCAACTCAGTAGGGCATACAGAGCTGTATTTATTGAACAATGCTGTTAAAATATTGGCAGCCACATACAAACTAAGTCACACTGTGAATGTGTATAGAATTAGAGACTTAGGAAAAAAATTTAAGTCAAGGACAGGACAAAGGCAACATTAACCCAGAAGAAGCAGGTTTATAGGAAAATTGAACTGTACAGCCTCATTAGATGTAATGATGGATGGATGAATAGTGGTGAGGGGAGTATTCATAACGTAAAGTTACTACTGTAACCTAGAACTAAGGAAGTACCATGTAAAAAATCAGTAGGGTTGACCTGTGCTGGGACAAGGTCATCCAGTGCAAAAGATGCCAAACTGAGCCCCCCTGTTCATGATGTGCAAGCTTAGGGGATCCTACACCCAGCAGTCTTTCACTTGTCAAAATCACTACTCCTGTCACTACTCTTGTCAGCCTTGTTACAAAAGGAGGCGCCCCCATCCCTACAGTAAACCATTGCGCCCAGAGCAGCTGCCCTCCCCTTGTCCCAGCCCTGGGTTGGTCTATAAAATCTGCAAGGGCTGAATACCAGAAGAACGTAGTGTACGTTTTAATATTATGTGATGGAAAAGATAGGCAAAATTCGATGCCTGGTTTGCATGTTTCTACCTGAACATGTTTTTGTAAATGCTCCCAACATTTTTAATGCAGCCACAGATACAATGTACATGGGTACCATGGCAACTACCACCCCTGGACACCCACGTTTAAATGGAACCTGAATTCGCCTTATATGATCCATAGGAGTTCACCAGAGGATTTATCACACGGTGGAAAACATATTCAGGTTCTCATTATGGGGAATTCAATAATTCACTTAGGCCCCTTTCACACCGGAGCGTTTTTCAGGCGGTACAGCGCTAAAAATAGCGCCTGTTCACCGCCTGAAAAAATCCGGCCCCTTTAACTCCAGTGTGAAAGCCGGCGGGCTTTCACACTGGAGCGGTGCGCTAGCAGGACGGCAAAAAAAGTCCTGCTAGCAGCATCTTTGGAGCGCTGCTTTACCGTCACCGCGGCTCCCCGCCCCAGTGTGAAAGGGGCCTTAAAGCGATTACATTTTTGGCATACTGAGATTGCCAACTGTCACGTTTGCTTGTACTCTCAACCAAACTGTCACACCATCAAATGGCTGGAGTAACTGATCATAAGTGCAGCCTCATGGCAGTTGCAAATCAAACAGGCAAAGATGGCCACTTCCTTGGCTGATATGGATAGGAGGCCTAGGCTGAGGAAGGGAGTGCGCCACCGAAATGCATTAGCTGTACCCCGTGTTCTGTGCATGTCCATGTGTTTATGGCCTTTTGTCAGTTGCATTTTGTGAGTACTCACTTTTATACAAAGGATTCTTATTATTAAATTAGCTCTAATAATGCACTAGGTGTGTCGGTTTTTCGTTAAAACAGACTAATTCAGAAAAGCATTGCATTGTAATACATCAGCCCCTTTGAGAAAAGCATCCGCCCAATATAATAACCAGCCACGAGCATCGTTTCAATGTATAACTATACATCCGCCCCTTTGAGAAAAGCATCGACCCCTTGCTGTATTAAATGAATAACCAGCCCCGAGCATCGGGAGCGAGCAGTGCGTTGATTGCGCTTGCACAGTCCAGGCCAAGCACTATGATCTTTGCTGACCGACGTCAGTTCCGATATCTGCGCCATTTGCGTTCCATGCTGGTTCCGTGGTTCTGTCAGGGAGATCCGGAAAATCAAGTTAATCCAGCCTGGAGATCAAGGGGGGGGGGGGGGGGTGAATCGAGATCACGATCTCGATACGATTAATCGTGCAGCTCTAACCTGATGTCGCTTATGCTGGCCATACATGAACCAATTTTTCCTTTGAAAACGTTTGTTCGATTTTCTAATCGTTAGGGAGGTCAAATCGACTTTCACTTTTAAAAAGGAGCAGAATAGAAAACGTTTCTCAAACTCAAAATTACGGTACATTCATTTTTAAACTTGAATGTTAAAAGCAAGCGAAAATTTCGAACGACGTTCAACCATTCATCGAATGTACAAAGAATGTTTGTACAAATATGTTAGTCCAAAAAATCAATAATTGTATGGACACAGCATAAGACATTTTAGTAGCAGCAGCACGCTTTTTTTTTTTTTTTTTTTAATCATCTTTCATGATGTGGTTTAAAAAAAAAAAAAAAAAAAAAGAGATCCCTTTACAGTACAAAGCCAGCAAATATAAGGGAATATAAGGGGTTCATTTATACTGGGAAATGCTCTTGGCTCCTCCTGCCTTCAGAGTGCCCCTATAGCAAGGTTAAAAATAACTTCTGCCTTTAGAATCACTTACTTTCTTCTCCTGCCCAGGACTACATGTCCCATAGTCAGACGCTCTCAAGCACTTACTGACATGTATGAACGATGTACTGAGCTGTATGTGTGCAGCACTGTATTTTAGGATACATTAAACGAGAAATGCAGTCTGTATGCAGGCCAACTAATCGGCTAACTAATAGATTATGAAAATGTCAACTATTTCAATAATCAATTATAATCAATTCCACCCCCTTGCGTCAGTTAGTGTCAGATCGCCTGGTCATGAAGGAGGTAAAATATTCTGGAGCTTAATTGGTTAAATACAAATGTCCTCTTTAATGCATAAAGATAATGTGGTATTTTTGCCATGCTAGTGGAGTAAAAGTAAATAAATGAAGTGACGTAGCCAGCTCCAGGGCCGGGACAAGGGGTGGGCTGCCCCTGGCGCAATGGTTTATTGCAGGGGTGGGGGGCACCCTGACCCTAAACCTAAGGGAAAGGGGGGCGCAGTTTGGCATCTTTGCCCTGGGCGCTGGATGACCTTGTACCGGCACTGGCCAGCTCTGTCTACAGACACTGAAAGCCAATGATATCACATCTCAGAAATACAATAGACCTTAGTAAAGTAATCAATAGAGATGTGTTTATAAAAAAAAAAAAGGGAAGAAATGGTGCACGCTTTTAGGACAGGCTTGCTATGAGGAAGTAACTCTGTTTTTATTTCCTTCTAAGCAGCATTTGTCAGATCAGTTAGTATTCCCAGATGGTGCCAATAGTCTCACTTGGCTCTGCTGTGTGCTACTCCAATCAAGAAGTTCTGTTATGGATTTTAAAGGGGAAACCCGCACCAAAAAATAAAAACACAGATAGTGTTTTTTTAATAAAGGAATTGTCAAAAAATGTCCCCCCCGGTGTGGATCCATCATTATGATAGTTACAGCTCCCACGATTGTCAGAAAACCCAAATAGTGACTGAAGCCGTTTGGATGCAGTAACTGTTCAGCCAAGAGTTTTCCATCTGGCTCCTTTAACCACTTCAGCCCCGGACTATTTGGCTGGCCAAAGACCAGAGCACATTTTGCGATTTGGCACTGCATTGACTTAACTGACAATTGCGCGGTCGTGCGACGTGGCTCCCAAACAAAATTGAGAAATCCTTTTTTTCGCACAAATGGAGCTTTCTTTTGGTGGTATTTGATCACCTCTGCGGTTTTTATTTTTTGCGCTATAAACAAAAATAATTTTTTTTACTTTTTGCTATAATAAATATATAAAAAAACATTTTTTTTCCCCTCAGTTTAGGCTAATACGTATTTTTCTACATTTTTGGCAAAAAAAAAAAAAAAAAAAAAAAAAATCGCAATAAGCGTTTATTGATTGGTTTGCGCAAAAGTTATAGCGTCTACAAAATAGGGGTTCGTTTTATGGCATTTTTATTATTCATTTTATTTTACTAGTAATGGCGGCGATCTGTGATTTTATTTGGGACTGCGACATTATGGCGGACACTTTTTTGGGACCATTGTGATTTTTACAGCGATCAGTGCTATAAAATTGCACTGATTACTGTAAAAATTACACTGGCAGTGAAGGGGTTAACCACTAGCTGGTTAGGAAGGGGTTGAGTGTGTCCTAGGGAGTGATTATAACTGTGGAGGGGAGGGGCTGTGTGTGTCACGTCACTGATCATAGCTCCCGATCACAGGGAGCTATGATCAGTGACAGTGTCACTAGGCAGAACGGGGAGATGCATGTTTACATTAGCATCTCCCCATTCTTCAGCTTCGTGAGACGATTGCGGGTATCCCCGTTGACATTGAGTCCGCAGGACCCGCGATCCTACTCAAAATTCAAAGGGATGTACCTGTACGCCCATTTGCCCATTCTGCCGACGGAAATGTACATGCGGCAGTCGGCAAGTGGTTAATGTTCAGATTGAAATTTGCCAAGCCAGGTGGTGCCAAGCCACGGCTCAAATTTGTTGATTCCGCAGCAATCAACCAAAACGTGAGTTGTGTATGACCAGCATAATACATACACATACTCAGACCGTGTCAAATATAAGCCTACTAAGAGGCATGGTGAAGAAGACAACATGTACAAATTATGTGCGAAAAGGAGTTCATGTATTTCTACTACTTGTTTCTGAACAACTGTGCTGTACATATTCTCTTTAGTTTCACAGGCTTGTGGTTGAAGCCATACAATGCACATGAACAATATTACCATGGTTCATCTTTCATAGGGATCTCATTGCAATGGATATAGAAAGGATTACATTAATGCTTGCATAACCTTATATCTCTGACCTTCATGACATAATGAAATATATCATCCCGTCAAGACAGATAGAACTCTACTCTACGCTACTGAGAAGAGTAGATAGGCTGAGAACACATTAAAAAAGTTACAGAAATTGTGCAAGTTACTCTGCGCTACCTCCAATGGTTTTTAATGTCTTTGATAATGCATTTCATTTCTGTGAATGTATTCTATTCATTTAAATTTTAAAGCGAGTTCCACGCCTCTTCCACCCTCCGATGCCACATTTGGCACCTTTTCGTTTTTGACATGGACCTGTTCTTCACTTCCGGAGACAGCGACATCTCTCGGAAGTTCGCCCCCCTGCTCCTTCCTCCACCAGGCCAATTAGAAAGCGCAGTAGGGAACCGCCGCCATTCCGATATAGATATAGAGAGAGATATAGACAGATAGATATAATAGATATATAGATCTATCAATCTATCTCAGGGTAAATAAAAATCAATGATAAAAAAAAAAAAAAAAAAAAAATGATTTTTTGAGATTTTATCAAGTTTATTTTAAACACTTCAGCCCCGGACCAATTGGCAGCCAAAGTACCAGGCCCCTTTTTGCAATTCGGCACTGCGTCGCTTTAACTAACAATTGCGCGGTCATGCGACGTGGCTCCAAAACAAAATTGGCGTCCTTTTTTTCCCACAAATAGAGCTTTCTTTTGGTGGTATTTGATCGCCCCTGCGGTTTTTATTTTTTGCGCTATAAACAAAAATAGAGCGACAATTTTGAAAAAAATGCAATACTTTTTACTTTTTGCTATAATAAATATCCCCAAAAAATATCTAAAAAAACATTTTTTTTCCTCAGTTTAGGCCGATACGTATTCTTCTACATATTTTTGGTAAAAAAAAAAAAAAAAATCGCAATTAGCGATTATTGATTAGTTTGCGCAAAAGTTATAGCGTTTACAAAATAGGGGCTAGTTTTATAGCATTTTTATTAATATTTTTTTTTTTATTAGTAATGGCGGCGATCAGCGATTTTTATTGTGACTGCGACATTTTGGCGGACACATCGGACATTTTTGACACATTTTTTGGGACATTTGTCATTTATACAGCAATCACTGCTATTTAAATAGCACTGATTCCTATGTAAATGACAGTTGTAGTTAGGGGGTTAACCACTAGGGGGCGGGGAGGAGTCAGTGTGACGTGTTGTGTTTTTTTTTTACAGTAGGGGGGCGTGGCTGTACGTCTGACGTCATTGATCGGCGTTCCCGATGACAGGGAACCGCCGATCACTGACAGTCAGTGTAGGAAGCGCGGGGAGAGGTTTGTTTACATAGACCTCTCCCCGTTCTTCAGCTCCGTAACCCGATCGCGGGATACCAGCGGCGATCGGGTCCGCTGGTCCCGCGGCCGTGGTCACGGAGCTCCCGACCGGGTCGCGCGCGCGCCCCCCCCCCGGGCAGGCAAATTAAAGGGGACGTACAGGTACGTGCTTTTGCCTGCCCGTGCCATTCTGTTGACGTATATCTACAGGAGGCGGTCGGGAAGCGGTTAATAAAATGCTTTTGGAGTAAAAATCTATCTAAAGATAGTTTTCTATTAAGATACAATAATTTAGGTTTATTCAGCATGAAATGGAGCTTAGTTATGTAGCATGATGCTGTATATTCTGCAATATTTACATTTTCGGTAAACTCATTCCATAAATCCAAGCTAAGTTGAGATAACATGCACTGTATTGATGCAGTCACACAAATTTCACAGTAACCATGAGATAAAACAAAGTTCAGGAATATTCCTTTATCCCATTGTTTTGCAAATCTATGTACACTCCAAACTGTATGATTGAATCAGTTCCGATATCGCTGTTTTAGGCCCCATGCACACGAGACGCAGTTAAACGCGCGTTCAGAGGCAGTTGGACACTTTTTTCAACTGCACCTGAACGCATGCAATGTTATCCTATGTGTCCATGTACACAGTCTAGTTTTTTCCCGTTTTTATGCAGTTGCGTTTAACCTCGTTTTGCCAGAAGCAAAAAAATGCGTTCAGACACTTTGCTTTTCCACGTTTCAGACGCAAAACGCGTCTAAACGCAGGCACCTGCGTTTAGCCGCGTTTGCGTTTATAAGCCTTTTTAAAAGGAACCCAATTTTTTGGACCAGAAAACTGAGAAATATGATGGTAAACCATAAAAAATACTAGAAAAAATTGTTTAAAATGTCGTAATTAGTTTAGATAGTTCATAGAGCATATATACTCACTGATGCATACATGTTTGTGAAATGCATACATGTTTGTGAAATATCCAACGGACATTCGCTGTGCCATCAACGGATGGGTCCAATATCGACAAGCTCTGATTCTGGACCTCTCATGCAAATTTGCGACGACGTTGCTGCTTCATCAAGAGCAACATCAGGAGCATTTCCTGACATATATTCAATATGGGATCCATTTCCAAAAAAAAAAAAAACACAGAAAGAGAGGCAAATGCAAGTGTACAACTGCTCTCTCTGCTGCTGCTGCTCACAAAATGGCAGAAATAGTTAATAATACATGCTTTCTGAGCTTGGGGAGGGTCTATATGATGCTATCTTTACAAATGCTTATAGACGCAAACGCGTCTAAACGCGTCTAAACGCGACATGAAAACACAGCCAAACGCGCGTTTTTAAACGCAGGTTTCTGCTTTTTAAAACATGCGTTCAGCAGAGTTTGCATCTGCGTCTCGTGTGCATGGGGCCTTATTAACACGATAGCTTGTTGTTGTTCTAAATAGGAAACTTTCATTTTGTTTGCAAATATGGTAATAAAGATTCTAACTGCCAGCAAGAATAATTGGCAATAATAGGAAATTGCCTCACTATGATAGACGACTGGATGACTACTAGCTCCCTCAAACTTAATGAATCAAAAAACAGAACTTCTTATTCTACATGCAAATCATAACCCCCGAACCAAGATCCCTTGGACACCTCCTACCATCTTTGGACAGACCATCACCACTAGGACCAAGGCCAAGAGTCTCGGAGTCATTTTTGACTCAGAAATGTCAATGGATGCCCAAATAGGATCGGTAGTCAGTGGATCTCACCATCTGCTCCGCCTGCTACGCAGACTCATCCCCTTCATTCCAAAGGAGGACAAAGCAGTGGTAGTTGGAACAGTCATCAATTCTCGACTGGACTACGCTAACTCCCTTTACATAGGATTACCCCAATATCAACTTGCGCGCCTACAACTCATCCAAAACACGGCGGCAAGACTGATAACAGGGAAGAAACCCTGGGAATCCATCTCCCCTTCCCTGAGGAACCTACATTGGCTAAACGTAAGGAATCGGGTCGCATTCAAGACCCTCTGCCTCACCCATAAATGCACACATGGAAACGCTCCACAATACCTTCGCGAGAAAATAAAACACTACACACCGAATCGCAGTCTTCGATCGGCTAATCAAAATCGTCTCCTCATTCCTAAATCCCGCTACAAATCAAAGGGGGAACGGAGATTCGCTGTCCAAGGACCACGGCTATGGAACGCTCTACCAACCGACATTCGCATGAAAGAAAACCACCAGGCCTTCAGGAAGAAACTCAAGACCTACCTCTTCTAGAAGCTCGACAACCAAACGCCAATACAGCGCCTTGAGGCGATTCAGTTCGCATTGTAGCGCTATACAAGTTATTCATTCATTCAAGAATAAGTCTTTACATTTAAGGAGCACCTGTCATTTAAAAGATCCATCATGGCAACAGCTGTTAGCGGCCATCCACTCACCTGCTGCCGCCATGAAACTTTAGCATTAGAGCCCTTTCACACCGTGCTGCCTAGGGCGTCAGCGGTAAAGCGGTGCTATTTTAAGCGCCGCTTTGCCGTCGTTTTAGCGGCGCTATTAGGCCGCTAGCGTGGCGGTTTTAACCCCCTGCTAGCGGCCGAAAAGGGGTTAAATCCGCCCGCAAAATGCAGCCGGATCAGCAGTTTGCCGGCGGTATCGCAGCACTGCCCCATTGATTTCAATGGGGAGCAGCAGTGGAGGAGTGGCGAGTACACCGCTCCAAAGAAGCTGCTGGCAGGACTTTTTCTGACGCCCTGCCAGCGAACCGCTCCAGTGTGAAAGCCCTCGGGTGCATGGAGCAGCTGTTTTAGGGCGTTTTGCAATCGCTATTTTTAACGCTAGAGCTCCTGCAAAACGCCCCAGTGAAAGGGGTCTTAGGATTGAAAATATGACTGATCGGGGCGTGGCTTAGCGATGGCCGAGTGAGGAAGGTTTCTTTGAGAGCTCCTGATCTCCCCGGCCCATCCAGCAATATAGACGGCTTCACACACAGCAATCCGAGGCATGATATCTTCTAAAAGATACAAGACCAGAGCGTCAACAAGCGGAACCCCCTCACAGACTCAACAGGGGAGCATACAGCGGTATTTCACTGATTCCCCCAGACCCGCTCCGGGCGCCATCTTCACAGCACCACGTGGAAACGGCGAAGGAGAAATCACCGAGGACGAACAGACCGCCGCCTCACCACTCACAGACCCTGAATCCCAGCGAGAAATCCCAGACCTGGCCTGCACAGACATGGCCAACAGGTCACAACAGACCAGCATGTTACCGGAGGACTTGAGAACACTCCTGCAGGCCTTGCCCACGAAGGCAGATTTTGAAGCACTGCCATCTAAAACGGACATAGAGGCCCTCATCCTCCGGGTGGAGGAGGCACACAGCCGGGACATGCAGGAAGTTAGAGAGGAACTGCAGGGAATCTCGGACAGAGTAGAAACAGGAGAGGTGGCACTTCAAGCCCTAACAAAGCGGGTTACAGATCTAGAACGGGCCCGTATAACCCAGGAACAAACAACGGTGGAATTACAGCTACACATGGAGGATTTGGAGGACCGCAGCCGCAGGAACAACCTGCGGCTGAGAGGCCTGCCTGAGGCCACAGGTGCAGAGGATCTAGCTGCGACAGTGACCGCCATTTTCCAGAAAATCCTGGGGGAATCTCCGGCACCAACAGTGGAGCTAGACCGAGTACACAGGACGCTGGGTCCGAAAGCTACAGACCCAGAGAGACCCCGTGATGTGCTCTGCAGAGTCCACAGATACACACAAAAGGAACTCATCCTGAGGAAAGCATGGGATCTCGGAGAGGTGAGCTTTGACGGGGCAATAGTGAAGGTCCTACCAGATCTATCCAGAGCAACGCTACAGAGAAGAGCCCTGTTGAAACCAGCACTGGACCTGGCTAGAAGACGCAACTGCACCTACCGATGGGGTTACCCGCTGGCGGTCACCTTCCGCAAAGGAACCTCATCGTACACCCTCCGCTCGCAGACGGATCTGCCCGCCTTCTTCACCTTTCTGGAAGTGGATCCGATGCCGATCCCCGACTGGCTAGCACTGCTCCCACGAAACACGGGCCGCCCTGGCCCCCCGGGATCCCGAAACCGTCTACCGCAGAGACAACAACTCTTCCGAAGAAGACCCCGGACTCCGTCCGGGGAAGGGTCACGTGAGTCCTAAATTTTTCTCCTAGCCAACACCCGATAATCCCTAGATGACTGTGACTTTTCTCTGGTTCCTGGCCCCGTCCCCCTTCTGCCCCCCATGGCCCTAATAAGGGGTAAGATACTGAGGATAATAGACCACAGTGACACAGACACCAGAAGCAGCGAACACTGTCCCCCGCCTCGCCCTATGTATGCCACGTCTGTCCAGCCACCCTTGCCTTGCTTGGCGATGCGCGCCCATTACCCCCCCCCCCCCCCCCCCTCCCTCGGGCAGATCTGACAGGCGGAGACACCCCGGATGGCTATCCTTGGGATCCGAGATACCTACACAGTGGCCCCCATTTCATTTCACACCATACAAGGCTAGAACCAATGGCATGACCGAAAAGACCTGAAACGTGCCAGGGACTATGAACTTAGACTCCAGATGCAGGATCCAAGAAGAGAGCACTGAACTTACTAGCTCATATCACAAGCATTGCAGAGGACAGCTCTTGAAGCACTTTACAGCCGCGCATGAAGTGAGGTACCCATTCTCTCCACCCACTGCTGATCTTGGAGGAGCAGGACTGGGGGGACGGGGGGAGGGGAGGGAGCTAATGCTAAACCACATACCCTCTGGAGGGAGGACCGCATGCAGGTGGGTAAGGAAAGAGGGGGAACAACATAAGATGTGGGGTCCTTTTTGGGGGGGGGGAGGAGGGAGCACGGGACTGAGGTAACGGTCAAGGGACGTTAAATGCGGGTAAACTAGGAGATAAGAATGGTTAAATTGCTTGTTTGAACGAACATGTTATGTATATATACTGGTTTAATACATATTATCTATTTGCATAAATATCTGTCTTATAGAATTGATAGAACAAACATTTTAGGAAGTTGTCGATCATCTATCCTTCAGAAATCAACCTCATAAGCTGATGGAGGGGAGGGAGGGCAGCCCACCACTGGTTATAGCTTCCCATTACCCCACTTAGGACTGCGCTCGATTACCGGTCATTTTCCGGTGAGCGTCCCAGCACTACTGTGCTGCAAGATAGGAAAAAGAAGCCAAGTTGGTTTCTAAATATCATCCTTTTTCTGTGCTTTCTTAACCACACTTTCTTTCTAATCCCCTTCCCATCTAACCCCTTCCCTCCCCACCCACTACACATCTCCCCTCAACCCCACACCTCTAACCACCCGGGAGCCATGGAGGTAGTCAACCTTTTCTCACTCAACACGAAGGGCCTAAATGTGCCCGAGAAGCGGCGGATGCTGCTGCAGGATCTACGCCGGCTTAGGGTTGACTTGGCAATGGTCCAGGAAACTCACTTTAAAGGAGGTAACCTGCCTATACTGAAAAACAAACTATACCCAATGGTCTATCACGCCACAAACGAGGCGGCTAAGTCCAAAGGAGTATCGATACTCATATCCCGCAACGTCCCGTGGCGCTGTGCAGATGTGAAGGCTGACCCAGGGGGTAGATTTCTATTCATCAGAGGAACGATAGGAGGAGCAGAGATAACCATTGCAAACATATATGCCCCCAACTGCCAGCAGGATCAATTTATAGCTAAGACACTGGATCTCTTGCAAGACTTCACAAGAGGACAACTGATTATAGGAGGTGACTTAAATACCCCACTCATACCAACAGAGGATACCTCCTCTGGACACTCATCACTCACCCCTACAGTCAGGAAACGTATTGCCCGCTCCATACACAAAACACAACTGATAGACGCATGGAGACTACTACACCCGACTGAAAAGGACTATACATTTTACTCAAGACCCCACAAGCAATATTCAAGGATTGACTATTTTCTAATACCCCACGCACATTTACATGCCATAAGAGACGCTTCCATAGGTTCTATAACGTGGTCTGACCACGCCCCAATCCTCCTAAAATACTCGCTAACCGATAACCTCATGACCAAGAATAGGACATGGAGACTAAATGAGAGCCTACTACAGGACGAGACGGTACTCAAAGACGTGACAAAGGAATTAGAGTTCTATTTCAACAACAATAACACCCCTGACAGCAACCCAGGCATCGTATGGGAGGCCCACAAGGCGGTCATACGAGGGATACTCATTAGACACGGGGCTCGAATTAAGAGACAACGCACCGCTTTACTAAACACACTACTCAACGACTTATATATGGCTGAAGCAAGGCACAAACACTCCCAAACCCCCGCAGGAGAAGCAGAGATCTTGCTCTTACGCACTAAGATCACCGACCTCATGCAATTCAGAGCAAAGGCTGCCATACAGTCATGCCGTAGGCTTTCCTACGAGTCGGGAGATAAGTGTGGTAGGCTACTGGCCAAATCGCTAAAAGAACAAACCCTTGCGAACTATGTACCGCAAATCTCCTCACAAAGCAACCGGAAGGTTACACTACCACGGGAAATAGCAGGGGAATTTAAAGAATTTTACGCAGGTCTCTACAATTTACAGACACAGACCCCGACACCCCCCCAAATTGAAAACTACTTGAACGCTTCAAACATGCCCAAAATATCGCCCGACCTAAGTAAAATCATGGAAGAACCTTTCACCATGGAGGAACTGGGAGCGGCGATACGACAGGCAAAGCTAAGGAAAGCCCCGGGCCCAGACGGGTACACGGCCCAATATTACAAGCTGCTATTACCGACATTGGGGGAATTCATGCTAAAATTCTTCAACTCACTAGGCACTGACACGCTCTTTCCAAGGGACGCTCTCACAGCACACATTTCGGTAATCCACAAGGAGGGGAAAGATCCCTCTCAGTGTGGAAGCTACCGACCAATTTCGTTACTCAATACAGACCTCAAAATCTTCACGAAATTACTGGCATCTAGGTTGCAGGACATACTCCCCTCCTTGATCCACTTGGATCAAGTGGGATTTGTGAAAAACAGGGAAGCTAGGGACAACACGATAAAGGTACTTAACCTTTTACACATAGTCAACAAGAAAAAGACCCCCTGCGTATTCCTAAGCACAGACGCGGAGAAGGCCTTTGACAGGGTGAATTGGAAGTTTATGACATCAGTCCTGAGACACATAGGTCTTGGGGAAAAAATGATGAACTGGATTAACTCCTTATACACCAATCCTACAGCACGAGTCAAAGTAAATGGGGTCCTCTCGGAGCCATTTACAATTCAAAATGGCACTCGACAGGGATGCCCATTATCCCCACTCCTCTTCACCCTGTCACTGGAACCTTTCCTGCGCATTGTACGATCCAACCCAGATATCACAGGGGTCACCCTTGGAGACACCCATCAGAAGATCGCCGCGTACGCGGACGACATGTTATTTACTCTCACCAATCCTGAAGTCTCCCTCCCGAACCTACTACAAGAACTCAGATCCTATGGTGACGTTTCGAATATGAAAATAAACTTAGCCAAATCCGAAGCAATGAGCGTAGGAATCCCCTCAAGTCTCCTCACGATCCTACAAAGCAACTTTAAACTTAAATGGACTACCACAGCCCTGAAGTACCTGGGCACATATATTCCCCCCAAAATATCCCAAGTATTTGCCTTGAATTTTCCCCAGCTGCTAGTCTCAGTTAGATCCCTCCTTAACAAATGGCACTCAGGACTGCACTCGTGGTTCGGGAGATGCAACATAATTAAAATGTGCATTCTTCCTAAATTTCTCTACCTTATACAAGCCCTCCCGATACAAATCCCCTCCCATTACTTCGAACAAGCCAGAGCCTCATTATACAACTTTATATGGGCACATAAAAGACCTAGACTGGATAAGCGCCAACTGACATGGCCAAAACAATACGGAGGTCTAGCAGTTCCGGATCTCCGGAAATACTACCATGCCACACATCTGACCAGACTAATTGACTGGAACCGCCACCAGACCACGAAACAATGGACAAGACTGGAACAGGCCCAATGCGACATACCCCTTGAAAGAGCACCATGGTGTCATAACTTGCTTATGAGGGAAGTGAAAAGCCACCCCCTAATAGGTACAACCACACGTATTTGTGCTACCCTCTTTACTAGCCTCCGCCTGACATCCTTGGACTCTCCTATACGTCCCATCCTAGGTACCCCAGAGTTCTCCCCCGGACTTGCAGACCCCGCCTTTGAATCCCTTAAATTGGCCGGTTATACACAAGCCCACCATTTCCTCATAGGGAACAGGTGGCTCACCCCCGCTGAACTTATGTGCCCAAATGGCCAGTTTCGGCTGAATTTCCTAAGAGCCTCCCAGCTCATCCACTTCCTAAAATCCCTGCCTCCCCCAGGCAACTTTAACCAAACCCTGACCACATATGAAGCACTTTGCTCGGAGGAGGGAGTTCTGCCACATGCCCTCTCCATGACATACCAACTCATAGTCACTCCGCCAGAAGGACATCAACTAAGATGTCTGGAGGCATGGGAAAAAGACATACAACACAATCTCACAGCACGCCAAAAAGAGAACATACTCCATTTTACATACAAATCTTCTATATGCACGAAGATACAAGAGACAAATTATAAATTATTGACAAGGTGGTACAATACCCCTGCGAAATTGGGGAAAATTTTCCCCACCACCTCGGATCGCTGCTGGAGATGCCAAAGAGAAAAAGGAACGATACTCCACATCTTCTGGTCCTGCCCCCTATTGGAGCAGTACTGGAGGACAGTGCAGGACACTATACAGAAATTCACAGAACACCCTATCGAGCCTGACCCGGCGTTCTTCCTGCTCCATGCCTCTGAATTCTCACAAAAAAAGTACAAAAAGTCCCTAACACGACACCTCCTCGATGCGGCCAAGGCATGCATCCCGTTGAGATGGAAGTCCGCACAACCCCCGACAATTAGTATGTGGCTTAAAAAAGTGGAAGACATTAAAAAAATGGAAGACCTTATTCACACAGCTAGAAATCAAAATGAACAATTTTCCAAGGTCTGGATGGGGTGGAATATTTTCATATTCTCAGACGAGGGACGATCCCTTTTGGAGAACGGTACCCTGAATTAACAGTAACACAACTCTCTTGGTAGAAAACCAGTTGACCGAGTACTATGAAACCTGGACCCACCGGGAAACGAACCTAGACGAGGGGAGAGTACTACCTCCTGGCTCCCCTTTCCCCCCCCCCCCCCCCCCCCTACTCTATGGACGTTTCTACCTCTGTCTCTTCCTGCTCACACTACTTACCCCCCCTTACTAATAACTATCTCCTTTCTCTGGAGTTCCCTTTCTTACCTATAGCTCTTTCCGAAAATTGGGATGAGACTCATGGAAGCATCTAATGATAAAGCTAAACCCAAATAACTATAGCAAGGTTCACTTAAAACACAAGAAAGTTTGTCCAGAAACAAGGCAGGGTAGATTGACACAATTAAAGATACTTAGGGAGTTCCCCAGAGATAGCAGAGAACTACCCTTCTCTGGAACAGGTACATAATCCACTACTGCACAGGAACTTCTATCAGACATAAAGTTTCCGACAAGATTGCTGTTGATTGCTGTTATTTTATGTTATGTTGAAACAATTGAAAGATGTATCTCATGTATTTCATGTTTCTGCATCCCTTTTCATAAATAAAAAGATTTGAAAAAAAAAAAAAAAAAAGAAAATATGACTGATCATGTCAAAAAACTACTGTCTTTTTTAATAGATTGTGATCATATGAAGCCATTATTATATAGTGGTTTGGTTTCTTTTATTTTTTTATTGAAATTTTCACAATTATACAGATAAGAAAATAAAAATCTAATATTAAAATAAACAGCATAAAAAGGAAAAGAAAAAAAAGAGAGAAGACTTGAATTGGTCATATTAAATAGACAATAACCAACCATGTTACTGTTTAGTTTGTTTGTCTGAGCTCCTGGCAGAGAGTCATAACCAAAGACCTAATGCATTGGTACGATGAACCTAAAATTTCTTAGGAAGGAGAATTGTAACCATGGTGGAAGCGTGGATGAGTAAGCATTTTTTTAACCTAAAGGATACAACCTTGCTAATTTTGGCTTCTTTTTAAATAACAGAAATCACCCAAATGGCCTTGATCAAAAGTTTACATACCCTGGAATATGTGGCCTTGGTACAGACACACAAGGTGACACACACACACACACACACACACACACACGTACGCGTTAAAATTACAATTAAAATGTTAATTTGCCACATCTGTGGCTTTTTAAATTGCAATTAGTGTCTGTGTATAAATAGTCAATGAGTTTGTTAGCTCATGTGGATGCACTAAGCAGGCTAGATACTGAGCCATGGGGAGCAGAAAATAACTGTCAAAAGACCTGCATAGCAAGGTAATGGAACTTTAAAACGATGAAAAGGATAAAGATGTCCAAAACCTTGAATATGCTAGTTAGTACTGTTCAATCACTTTTTAAGAAAAGGAAAATTGGGGGAATCTCTTGGTACCAAGCCGAAGTCAGGCAGACCAAGAAAGATTGCAGTCGCAACTTCCGGAAGAATTCTTCTGAATACAAAGACAAACCCACAGGTAATCTCTAGAGAAATAAAGGCTGCTATGGAAAAAGGACAGCGTGGTTGTTTGAAGGCACACGGTACGATGATACTTGAACAAAAATGAGCTGCATGGTAGAGTTGCAAGAAGGAAGCCTTTACTGCGCCAATACCACAAAAAAAGCCAATATGCCCGAGAACACCTCAGCTTCTGGCACACTGGAATCTGGAGTAAAGGCCACACAGGTCTAGTGGCATTCATGTCAGCTGTTTTGGTGGCAGAAAGGGGAACCAAATCAAAATTAGGTGGGTGGTCATAAAAGTTATGGCTGATCAGTGTATATGCCCCATGGAGGGCTAGAAAAATTCACCTAATTAGTCCTAATTATCTGTGAATCTATAAATTGTCAGTGAATTTATTTTTACATTGTTCATTTATTTTTCTTACATTGTTCATTTTGATGGGTTTGCACACAACTTGGAAACAGCAATATCACATTATTATTTAGTAGGTACAATAATCATTGATGTTCAAGCTATATTTGTCAGTTTTAAAAGGAAACTTGTAAAATATGAAGCCACGGCTGATCTCGCATTTTGAAAACGCTACATCCCATACTTAAACGCATAAACAAAAATACTTTTAATAGTTTGAAAAATCTTTTCAGTAGGACATACAACAGTACTTCTAGCACAACTAACCTATTAGGAAGGCCCTGTTATTCTGATTAAAGTTAAAGCGGAAGTAAACCCATCGATTTAACAGTCTAAAAAAAAAAGGCATGCCGTGAATGCTAACTGCACATTGGCTGTGCTCTCAACCAAACAGTCAAACCATCCAATGGCTGGTGTCATAATGGATCACATGTGCAGCACTGTGGCAGTTGAAGATCAAACAGAGGCAAAGATGGCGGCTTGCTTGGCTGAAAACGATAGGAGGGTTTACTTCCACTTTAATATGCTTTTTTTGGAGTTTTTAGAGCAGACGTTAATCATTTTCCTGACATAGAAGTCAGCAGTTTCCAGTCCAACACTCTACATTCTTTATTTGGCTGCGATTTGAGGAAATGTTGAGGAGAAAAAAAGGACAGTGGTTGAAATGTTTACGAAAGAAAAAAATTGAAGGGAAGTACTTAACAGTAATTGAGCTAAATATAGAGTCACAATCCAATCACTGCATGATCAACTGATTCAAAACATAACTTCGCAATGACATATCACCAATAATGGTATTACAAATCGAAAGAAAGTCTCGTCACTCACACCTTCTCATGCCATTCCAACAGTAGATAGCAGGTTTGTCACGTGCACTAATGCTTCTGGTAAACCAAGCTTTGTAAGCTGACCGCTCTAGGGATATACAGTAGTATATGCCGCAATAAGTGTTGTGTATATAAAATGTCTATGCAGAACAGTAAAAAGTTCATAGAGTCCAATTGGAGCGTTCAGATCTCAATGCACTAGATGCAGCACCACTGAGAATGAAGTATCTCTAGGTAAACAGATAAGAGCAGTGCGCATTCTGCATGTAGTATATTAACAGATTTATGGCAACTCACATTGTGTCAGGTAAAATCAGGCTCATCACATAAGGGCTTCCAATGGACAGACTCATAACAGGGAACCTCAGGCCAGGATAAGAATACTGGGTGGATGGATACACCTGCAGGACCAAGGGAACACACCGGGGGGAAGGGTTGCCAACCGTCAGTAAATTTACAGACAGCTTGTAAAAAAAAAATCACAGATTTTTACAACTATCTGTAAATATCAGGGGCTGATAAATGTCATGCTGTGTTGACTTTTTAAATGTAAACCAGGAAAATGACTTGATATGGCTATTATCAGTGTTTCCATATTGTGTATAAATATCAATTGTCTTTTGGAATTTTTCAGGTTGTCAGTAAAAAAAAAAAAAAAAAAAAAAAGTGTTACGCCAGTAAATCTTCCATGTTTTGTCTGTAAAAAAAATGATGTGGGAGGTTGGCAACACTGCCGGGTGACATCAAACTAAGTGCAGCATTAAAAGGAGAAGTCCAGCCTGAGCTCGTTTGGCTGTACTTCTCCTATGGGTCACAGGAGTGTAATTCGTTTTGCACTCCTGTGACCCATTTTCAGCAGAGAGCAGTCTGACGTCCGCTCTCCGCTGACGTCACTGAAATCATTCCAGGCATCGCGTCATCACAACAACGAAGTCTGGATCCGCCAGGTGCCTGGACTAATGCCTGTCTCAGAGACTGAGACGGCCGCTCCTTGCCCCTCCCACAGCTCAGCGCTCCAGTGAACGCGAGGGGGCAGAGTGGAGAGCTGCCGATTGACAGGCAGCAGCTCTCTGCTCAGGGAGCTGTGAGAACAGAGCCACCGGCAGTGTTCGGTGGCTCGGTTCTCAGTGCAGAGGCGCCAGGGGACGGATGCTGCAACCACCTAGGCAAGTATGATGGGTATATAAAAAAAAAAAACACTCTTCTAATAGTACTGAGAAATCTTAGTCAATTAGCAACTCACATGGGAAGAAGAGATGGCACTTTTTGTATGGAATCTGTGAGCAGCCGGCTCATGCACCTGAGATGGGGAGCCTCCTCCTACAACTTGCACCCTAGAAAGTCCGGACATCAGGCTGGAGGGCAGCTTAGATGAGGAAGTCGAAATTGGCTTCGAAAGGGACTTCCTGATCTAACCTGTCCTCCAGCCTGACGTCCAGACTTTCAAGGCTACAAGATGTGAGAAGAGGCTCCCCATCCCAGATGCTTTAGCGGACTGCTCACAGATTACATACAAAAATCTTCTTCTCATGCGAGTTGCTGATTTACGATCATTTCTCAGTGCAATTAATGCTGCACTTAGTTTGGTGCCCCCGGTGTGTTCGCTTGGTCCTGCTGGTGTATTAATCCACCCAGTATTCCTATCCTGGTCTGAGGTTCCCTGTTGTTGTAAGGCTGTCTATCGCAGTGATGGCGAACCTGGGCACCCCAGATGTTTTGGAACTACATTTCCCATGATACTCATGCACTCTGCAGTGTAGTGGAGCATCATGGGAAATGTAGTTCCAAAACATCTGGGGTGCCAAGGTTCACCATCACTGGATTATCGGAAGCCTTTACTATGTGATGAGCCTGATTTTAACTGTCACAATGGGAGTTGCCATTTGTTTTACACCACAATAAATCTGTTAACCACATCCCGACCAGAGCACAATATATACGCCAGCACAATGACACGGCTGGGCAAATGGACGTACAGGTACGTCCCCTCAAAGAATCGGCATTGTGGGCGTGCGTGGCTCCTGCGGAATCGATGTCCGCCGGGTGCCCTCGATCGCATCACGGAGCAGAATAGGGAAATGCCGTTGTAAACAAGGCATTTCCCCGTTCTGTCTAGTGACATGACAGAGATCCCTGCTCCCCATCAGGGAGCAGTGATCGCCGTCATGCGAGTAGTAGCCCCCCCCCCCCAGTTAGAATCACTAACTAGGACACACTTAACCCCTTGATCGCCCCCTACTGTTTAACTCCTTCCCTGCCAGTGTCATTTACACAGTAATCAGTACATTTTTATGGCACTGATCGCTGTATAAATGACAATGGTCTCAAAATAGTGTCAAAAGTGTCAGATGTGTCTGCCATAATGTTGCAGTCACAATAAAAAATAGCAGACCACCGCCATTACTAATAAAAAAAAAAAATAATAAAAATGCCATAAAAATATCCTTTATTTTGTAGACGCTATAACTTTTGCTTAAACCAATCAATATGCGCTTATTGCGATTTTTTTTTACCAAAAATATGTTGAAGAATACTAAACTGAGGAAAAAAAAATAGTTTAATATATTTTTGGGGGATATTTATTATAGCAAAAATTAAAAAAATATAGCCTTTTTTCAAAATCGTCATTCTTTTTTTGTTTATAGCACGAAAAATAAAAGCCGCAGGAGGTGATCAAATACCCCCAAAAGAAAGCTCCATTTGTGGGGGAAAAAAGGACGTAAATTTTGTGTGGGTGCAACGTCGCACGACTGCGCAATTGTCAGTTAAAGCGACGCAGTGCCGAATCGCAAAAAGTGCTCTGGTCAGGAAGGGGTAAATCCTTCCGGGGACTGAAGTGGTTAATATTCTACACTCAGATTGCGCACTGCTAATCTTCTTATCGGTGTCTAGGGGTAGTCTGGTTCAGCCTGTAATTAACGTAGGCCCTACAGAAACCAGCTCCACAGAGAGCATATTAGAAAGTTTGAAAGCTATAATATGCTTTGAGTCTAGAATTTGTTATGGCTTCATCTAAATAGCTAGCTGCTATGGGGGACCATGGGAGGTGGATAATTCTTTTGTTAGTGCTATAAAGGCAATTGATATGACAGGTCCCATAAGTACAACTGCTAAAATACATCAAAATGATAATAATATCAGTAATAAGCAGGTGAAGAGCTGAAGCTGAACAAATGAAAGGTACAGCATCCAGTCCCCAGAATCCTGATTTATACATTACAGGGCCTTGGGATATTGTCTAACTCTATTACAGGCTAGTCATGCAAGACTGCATTAATGACCAAGAGCTCTAAAGATTTAGATGGTTTGCAGGAATTAAATCCTAATCATTACCCGTCGTGATGTATTTTGAAGATCAAATGTGCACGTCAATGGAAAAACGATAACATGAGAAAAGCCGCGATGCCCAGGACTTTGAGAGGCTAAACGATGACTTGTTTTGCATCACAAACATAGTCAATGACATAATGCAGCAATGCTCACAAGCGTCATCATAGATGTAACGCTCTAGTTTTGCATGCCATACGCACATTAGATTCTCCATTGGGTTTTTATTTGTCTCCAAGCCCCAGTTGGGACATTGCTCATTATTTCCTGTTCCGTTTACACCCAGGATTTTACCAAACGCTGAATTTTATGTTTGCCCTCTAAGCCCCCGTACACACGGTTGGAAATTCCGACGGAAAATGTCTGATCGGACCATATTGTCAGAAAATCCACCTGTGTGTGGGCTCCATCTGACTTTTTCCATCTGAATTTCCGATGGAAAAAAATTGAGATCCTGCTCTCAAATTTTTTCCGATCGTTTTTCCGATTTTTCCGATCGTGTGTACAGAATTCCAACGGACAAAGTGCCACGCATGCTCCGCTCAAATTACAAGACCAAAGCTATTGGCTACTAGCCTCTACGTAGATCCGTCGTACGCAACGAACATCACCACGTTCAGAATGATCGGATTTTCCGACAACTTTGTCCGACCTTGTGTATGCAACACCAGTGTCGGACAAAATCCGTCGAAAAAAATCCAACAAATTTTGTGGTCGGAATTTCCGACCGTGTGTACGGGGGCTTAGAAGGCTGGGAAAGAGTTCAGTCTATACAACTAACTTTCCCACTTAAAGTGGGACAAAACCCAGGACACTGCATTCACTATATCTGGTCTCCCACAGAACAGGAAAATTAAATATTATCAAAATTTAAACTGCTAAATAGCTTTTCTAAACAGCAGTATATAACAGTCTTGTGACTTCTATCAGTGTCTGGCCGAGCACTGGTTAAAGCTTTCAAGAGGAGTTTTCAGTCTCCCCTGACTGCCCTATGACCCCTGACCCTCTGTCTGGACAGTGCCGATTAGCCCTGTGCTGATCACATGCACTTTCCCCAAGTAAAAAACAAAACAAAAACTTTCAAACGACGCACACCAGACTGAGCATGTGCAGAGTGCCTCCAAGGATCTATGGTGTTTAACCCACTACAACAGCATCAGCTAGCTTTTCCCAGGCAAGAAATTGCAGCAAAAATTAGGTGTCAATGCACAGAAGAGCATGCCATGATGTGTGTTAAAACAAATGAAACTATGTATTTTAATAACAATGTGAGCTAAAGTGCATGCTAGAACAGACATCAGTCTTCCTAAAAATGCCATATAAAGCACTTCATTTATCTGTGTTTAATAGGCTTAAAGTGGTATTAAAGGCTTTGCATAGAGCAGCCCGATCCTCCTCTCAGGACCAACCCAACGGCAGTCCTGGCTCCTCCCGCTTGACAAGTGCCCCCATAGCAAGCCACTTGCTATGGCGGCACTGGTGCGTGCTCGCTCCTGAGACTTGCTCTATGCATCCATAAGACACAGAGCGGCGGCTCGGCCCTGCCCCCCCCCGCTCTCTCCTCATTGGCTCACACTGCTGTCTCAGCCAATGAGGAGTGGTTTGTTTTAAGAGAGCGTGTTTTAATGCAGTCAACCACATCTCAACCGACCACGGTGAATAAAAGTTGAAAAAAAAAATGTAAAAACAGATGAATCAGACTGCTCCCATAACAGCACATGCCAGTGACCACAATATAACACTCCTGTTCGTGTGAACAAGGCCTAAAGTCTTAATTCCTTGAGTCCTTCCCAATTTTCACTGTTGGGAGGACCAATTGAAGAGACTGCTTAGGAAACTTCTCAGTTGCCATGGTGTTCCTGAGATAAGTGGCACTGGTCATATGTCCACCTTCAAACACTTGTGCCCCTTCCTGCTAAAAGTCGCAAAACTTCCAAGGTCAGCATGGTCAACCCTGTAAATTTATGGAAGATGCTGCTCAACAGTCCAGTAAAGTCTATAGTAGTGGTTCTCAACCTTAGGGAGACCAGGGCTCGTTAAAACCTTCCATGCTTCAACATGGCCATGACTGACAGGTAGACTGCAATTGGCCTGTTGCCGACATCCATTCTAAACCATCCCTACTCTATCCATAGAAGACTATGTGGGCTATAGATACACTTAACATCCATAGATCCTGGCCGGGGGAAGGCTAGGGCCCAGTGATTGATAACCACTGGTCTATTGGCAGCGATACATAGGATAATGCTATTGTAAGTGTACCATAATTCTCAATCTGTCCAAGGAAAACATTGGTCAATAGGGACTAAATACATTCATTTTCCAAGGATTCTTTTCCACTAGCAAGTTTAATTGCCTGCTGGTTGCAGCTTGGAAATGGTTAAAACTGATAATGCCATTAGATTCCAATCTAATCCTTTAATATACTCATTTAAATGCATGTTACCAGGCAACTTTCAGCAACTTGTCTGGGATGTGTCTGTCTGTGTCTGTTACAGTGGACAAGCATGTTCTGAGCATAGTGAAAATACACAGAAATGCAGTTTCATCACAATAGAATGCCACATTATCTAATTTTTGTTTGTAGCCAGATGGGCCGAATTCCTCTACAGTAATATATAAAAAATAAAAATAAAATCCTACCCAAGCAGATAAAAATTGCATGCGAATAAAAATCCATTTAAAGAAGAATCCTGCTATAAACAACAACATTTACTCCCAACTCCTAACCATACCCCCGACCTTCTGTGACAGGAAAGTGGGGCACTTTAGCACAGAATATTTGAGCAATCAATACATTCTTGTCACACCCCGATCACATCTGCCAAGTACAAGAATAATCATTTAAACCCCCATAGTCTTCAAAACGTTAACGTAAAATTCAAACATTATTTTCAATCATTTTTTTTTCTATAAACTGCAGCTTTTAGCTTATAAAATCGGGTAATCCTGCCTTGAAGATCATTGTTCAGGCACTTTCGGATGGAGTGTTCCTGTCTGCCTCCCAATTGTTCTCCTTCATTCTCATCCCATCGATGTGCTTTTATTAGAGCCTATACAGGGTTGTCCGGCTGGAGGTGTATATAAGGGTGGCCTGTTGGCTAGTTAGTCAGTGCAGGCTTTGCCGGAAGGGAGCTCTACATTACAGAACATCAAAAGCTGACATATGTGGATCTCACATACTTTTGGCAACTTTCTTTGCAATTGGGTGGCTTTTTGTATAATTACATTATATATATATGGTAACTATATTTGTAGATAAACGTTGTACACTGGGCTGCCTGTATTGGGACCATAGGACCTCCAGTGTGATCCAAATAAGGTAACCTGCAGATCCCTTTACATACAGTATACCCTCAGGATTCCACATTGTTTGGAGATTATAGTACAACTAATAATCTATTATTTTACATACTTGCAGCTTTTGCCATCAAGGTTGGTACTTCTATTAATGCCCTTGGTACCTATATTGATCAAAAATATACCCTGTGATATGGGGGTGTTTGTCTGCCATGGGTGAGGTCTATGGGTGCTCTTGTTTGGTTGGTCGGCCCATGGGTTCCATCTTCTCCCTCTAGTTAAGCGGATGCCCCCCTTTGTCCCTTTACAATAGTCATGTATCTGCATTGTATAATTTGCGCTATGTTGTATTAATTTTTGTGTGTATTTTGTTATAGATGTTTTAATGCTCATTCCTCCTGAAGAAGCGACATCAGTCGCAAAACATGTAGAGGGTTTCAATAGATTTTACTTCCCCATCTTTTGTATCCAGAAGGTTCCGACTATTTGGGAAATGTAGTGCAGTTTGATAGGAACCTTACTTGCTACAATGCCATATGTTTGTTTTTAATGCGATTTATAAAATAATGATTTTGGAAGAAAAATGATATGTATTGATTTGTATAATTCCATGTCCATTGGGTACAGAGTGCATTTTTGAGGATTTCTTTTCCCTCACTTCTTGTGATCTTGACTATATTTTTGGAGGATGGTGCCCCCTATGGGTTACTTCTATTTTTATTGGCACTACAAACATCTCTTTAGTAAATCCACCCCATTGTTTGGATGGTGAAAGGAAGGAAGGATTAGAATTCTTTTCAGGTTTTTACTGGTATCCAGGGCTTCCTGTCCCTCTAAATGTGGAAGGAATTCTAACTTTCTTTGCCCTCCTCCACTGGAGAAAATATAAGGTAAACCTTCTTAGTATAAATATGCTACACTACAAGCAAACATGACAAGGAGGCACATAGAAGTACCTTGAAAGTGTTACTAAGCCCACAACAGTAAAATCTGTATATGCAGAATAGCATGCCTGTTATACTCAATGTGGAACTTAAGGGGTTAATCCTCTGCATTGTGTAAAAAGGCTCTTTGATTCTCCATGTACACACTCCACCCCCCCCCCCCCTCCTGCAGGGTCTCTCCAGGCAAGGCCAGATAATACACAGTGGGAGTGGTCCCCCTGCACATGCTCAGTTTGGTCCCTATTGCTGGAGAGAATATTTCCCTGTTGAGCTGAGCTTTTCAGGTCACATGATATTGACATCACACATTTGGCCATGTATACAGATCCTAAATGACAGCCCAGTCCCTCCCTCCACCTTCATGCCCAGTAACTAAAAAAAAAAGTGGGTGGGATGTCACATAACAGCATGAGGACAAAGACTGTAGTGGAAATCTCCTCCTACCTGTACACTCAGGACTTGGGCAGACCCTGCAGTTTATCACATGTCCGTGGTATACAGATCAGCCAAAAAAGGTATATAGTGGCAGTATTTTAAATGTTAAAAAAAGATTTTTAAGCTGTGGGCACTGCGGGGGGCGGATGAACTATTTTCATATGACTGGGTTTAGTGACACTTTAAGTAACTTTTTAGGATTTCCGGTATGCCCCCTTTAAGCAATTCTCTATTGATCCATCACTGTGATGGGTGGCCTCACTGAACAATAGCAACCCATGGGAGACATAATATGATGCGCTAAAGTTTCACATGTCATATCAGCCTTAAAAACTGAAAATCTGCTTATATGGTCTCCTGGGGTACACTAAAATTGTGGTGTGTGCAGGCATATCTTGATGCTTTGTGTCCAAAAGTGATTTAGCATATTTAAAAAGCACTTTTCACAGTTGAAAAAAAAAAAAGGAGTGGGTTCATAGTAGGGAAGAACGTCTGTCCCTGATGGTTTCCTTGTACACCAGCACATGAAAAATGTATACGGAGATTTTTATTTTTTTTATTTCCTTTTTGCTTTGTGATCAAAAGCTCTTTCTCTCATTTTCTATTCAATTAGATCAGTGAAAGATTGACAGTAGACAGGAAGTCTTGCCATTCTCTTTGAATAAAATATTCAATATGCAACAGAAAATTCTGTGGCAGGTGAATGCAGAGCTCAAATAGTTTATGGAGAACCTAATGGAAGCTAAAGTTTAACAGCAACAATGCACAATATGGCTGTTTTACAGGGATGTCAGAAGCACCTAATTTACAGGAGACAAAGCCGGCTACCCTACCTCAAACACCTCCTATGACTCCAAAGGCCTGGGATGAGATGAAAGCTGTATAGTAGTCTCATTGATCTAGTAGGGTGTGTGATCTTTTTTTTACTGGATCTGGGAGTGCATTAAAAACATCATTATGCAAGTTTTATTTCACTAGAATGTCATCATCCATCATCAAAATACAAGTAACAAGGTTTCCACTCTCCAGAAAGAAGTATATACGTTTTGTCAGGGCTTGATCAATCGGAGGGGCCAGCTCACTGGGAAGTATTAGCCCTTTTGGTCAAACCTCTTCATGAGAGTGGAGCCCATCACTTTATAGTGACCATGTCAGTCGCATAGAAAAATTGCCTTACATTCATGCCATTAACCAATTGGGCTCCAGAGAAGATTATTTTATTTTTTTTTTGCACACATGTAAAACTTTATTTTCACTTAAACCCCCAAAACATATATTTTCTGAAAGCAGAGACCATGTAGAACAAAAAGATAGTTGAAAATTTTTATGTCACATGATATTTTGCAACTATTTATTAAAAGCAAGTTTTCAGAAAAAAAAAAACAAAAAAAACAAAACCTGCACAATATAATACCCATTTGTTTGGTAAAATGTAAAAGATGAGGTTGCGTGAAGTAAATAGATGCCAAGTCTTAAAATTGCGTGCACCCGTGATATCACACAAAAAAAAAAAAAACTATAATACCCAAAAATCTCTATAGGTGACGCTTTGGCAGTTCATCAGTTTAGAGTTAAGAAGTGTAATGCCGCGTACACACGGTCGGAATTCTCGTCGGAAAAAGCTCTGATGGTTTTCCAGTCGGAATTTCGCTCAAACTGTCTTGCCTACACGCGGTCACACCAAATTCCGACGGTCAATAACACCGCGGCATACAACACGTACAACAGAAATTCCGACAGAAAAACACAGATGGGCATATACGGTCGGAAAATCCGATGAAAAGCTCCCATCGGAAATTCCGACCGTGTGTATGCGGCATTATTATTACAGCTCTCACTCGGACGTGGCAAAACATCACATATACGGTGCAATCGTGGTTTACATATGTGTGTGCACCCTTGGTGTTTGTGTGGGGCAATGGAGGTTACGGTAATTCTTTAATACATTATTATAATTTTATTTTTACCTTTTAAGTTATTTGTTTTTACTTTACATTGAGCAGGTGAAAGGTACTCTTCTTGGAGACATCAGGGGTCCAGTAGACCCCAATGTCTCCTCTACCCTTCACACCATCTAACAGAGCACAGATCTGCTCGGTTAGATGTGTCCCCTGGCTGCACCAGCCACGAAATGGTGGATCTGAAACAAAATCATTTTTGTAGTTTTTGTTTACAAGTGAGATCAAGGCATTAACATGTCTAGCTCTAACACCACTCTCCGACCTGAAACCAGCAGTTGTGGTCCCAGACCTCCAATAAGAACAGGAGAACCTAGGAACCATGGGTTGAGAGGGGCCTGCTGCATAAATTTCACTTTGGAGCTTGGAGCCAGCTGAAGAAAACCCACACAAGCTAATGGCTGCTACAGCCTGACAGCAATCAGTTTGTGATTAGTGGTTCACTCTTTGGACATACGTAGCACGTTCAAATAGCTAAACTAGTTAAAGGGTAAGTTCACCTTTACCGGTCCAGGGATTTGAAATCCTCCTGGCTTCCTCTCCTCTTCTCCAGCACTGACAGGACAGGCTAGGCGGGTTCTGATTGGTCAATGCCAACCAATTAGAAAGCCTCCTATGCATACACGCTGAGCGGTATAGATAGAAGATTAAGCTTCAGGGATATCAAATCCCCAGACCCGTGAATTGGCGACCCAGTGTCTCACAGTAGGTGATCGCGAGACTCCTGTATAGTGGGACCAGAGGATTTGGGAGGGGGTCCAGTGTAAGTTTACCTTACAGATTTTCTGTAAAGGTTAATTTACTCCAGCCATGTACAGTAGTAATTTAAGGGTCGGAAGATGGAACAACAGCACACCATGGAGCACCCAGACATCTAATACTGATAATTGGCAAATGCTGAAGTGTCAGACAAAAGCTGAAGAGCTGGGATGGAGGAAAGGTGGCTGACACAAGCCACCAAAGAGGCGAGTAGAACGCCTTTTCTATTACATGCTAACTTTTTGGGTTTTGTATGCAGCCGACATGGTTTAAGGGCAGATTCCTATATTCTTGTGTTGTGGTAATGCACACTTTACCATACGGGTACACGTGCATGGCACATTTACAGTAAGAGCAGCAAAATGCAAGGTTATATGAAATTTTATTGACCGGGTTTCCATATACATTTTGGATAGAATACGGAGGATTAGAACATTAGGTAGATTCGCTCTCTATTTGTCCCATTCACCATCATCCAAAGTGAAAGTAAAATAAAATCCCAAATTTTGGGTTGTCCCCCAAAACAGGAAGAGGGGAAATCTTCCAATAATGGCACTAGTTCTGGTGACCTTGGTGAAAATCAGGGATTTCCTTATTTGAGGGGATTTTCTCATACTTTGTTAGGCTATGGGACAAGAAGTGCAAGAAAATCTCCCCAATGGAACAGATGGCCAAAAAAAATAAAAAAATGTATTAATTAATTCATTATAAAACAGGTTTTTAAGCCTTCCTTACTCCATTCTGAATTCATTCCTAAAGTAGAACTAAAGGAATTTTTTTTTTTTAATTTAATTTTAAATAAAGTATTTTCTCTCTCCTATTTAGGACCCTATTCTTTAATATTTTCTTAATGTCTGATAGATTTCCCAAGTGCTGGGGAGCCAAGAGGGGACATGGTCTACTTATTCCTGCCCCAACAAGGACTTCTTTCTCCAGTCCATATACCCTCATTTTTATTCCCATATTTCCCCAGCCTGGCAGCAAGCTTGTGTGAATCCATGGGTGTTGCGTTAGCTAAAACTCTTATGCCCAGTACACACAATAGGATTTTCCGACAACAAAATCCATGGGATTTTTTCCGACGGATGTTGGTTCAAAAATTGTCTTGCATACACGCGGTCACACAAAGTTGGTCGGAAATTCCGAACGTCAAGAACGCGGTGACGTACAACACATACGACGAGCCGAGAAAAATTAAGTTCAATAGCCAGTGCTGCTCTTCTGCTTGATTCCGAGAATGCGTGGCACTTTGTGCGTTGGAAATTGCATACACACGATTGGAATTTCCGACAACGGATTTTGTTGTCGGAAAATTTGAAAACCAGATCTCAAATTTTGTGTGACGGAAATTCCTATGGAAAATGTGTGATGGAGCCTACACACGGTCGGAATTTCCGACAACAAGCTCCGATCACACATTTTCCATCGGAATATCCTATTGCGTGTACAGGGCATTACTTTCATTTAACCCCCTACACTACTATAGGCACGAAGTTTCAGCAATAGTACAGGGAGTATAGTGGGTAACTGGGCTCTCTGTCCCGTCCATTCACAAAACATCATATTCTTTTGATAGAAAGCAAGGTGTTTTGTGAATGAATGAAAGGAGATTGTGACATTTCACCCGTCCCTAGTCCATTCATAGAACACCCGTTTGTCTGGACCTGGACTGCCAATTAGCTTATTGGAACAACGTTTAAAAAAAAAAAAAAAAAAAAAAAACGGTCATAATTACAAATTTTTAAATTCATGACTTTTAAAACAAAATGTGTTACTTTTTAAGATTGTATTTTTTTTTTTATATTAGGTGTAGATTATAAAAAGACCCCCTACTGTAATATAAATCAGGTCTCATTGCTTTCTACAAAGCATGAGACATTAAATGCATATATGCCTTTCAGTCTATAAAAACTGACTCGACAAGGTGTTACCTGAAAAACACCCGTGTGTGTGTAATTATCGAGTAAAGAAACAAATATGCAATATACATTACACAGGAAATAAATAGTCGCACTGGGGAAACAGATCTAATATTTATCCATTGTTTTTATGTTCCTACAATAGATTATGAAACTGAATAATAATATGTTTGCTCCTAGAAGTATTCACGCTAGCCACAGATATATTGATTTAGAACACACAGCTGTCTTCCACCATCGAATAGTAATCATGGCATTAAATGCTGCGGCTGCACGTCATAAAATTTTATATTTAGTGCCTTGGAACATACTGTTAGATGGAAGACATCCTGCAGCGCAGACAATTGAGCAGAATGGTGAGTCATAATACCAGGAAAGGAACTCAAATGGCGACCTTTTTTATTTGTGAAAAAAAACATTTTCCGATTAAAACTAGGGAGGTGGACAAATTGTACTCTGACCCCATGACCATACGGCCACATGCCCACTGGGTATATAGCCCCTGTATGTTTAATTCTGTCTTTTCCTGCACCCGGGAGGCACAGGTGCAGCATCCAGCACGGTTGCCTGCAGCCTGTCAACGACAATGAGAGACTGAAAGATGCTCCTATTGGATTCTGTACTACATGGTACTTACGTTTAGAGCCATACGTGTTCAAAGATGTATGCCCAGGATACAGGTATTGTGCGTTCCTGGCATATGTCCCTGCAGCATAACCACCGAGATTGGATGCACAGGGTGCCCAGTATGCACGTGGCCTAAATCTTTAGGTCTACACTGTTTGATACATATACAGTGGAACCTTGGTTAACGAGTAACGTGGTTAACAAGCATTTTGAAAGACAAGCAACTTAATTCTGACTCGGTTTGTGAGCGTCGTCTCGCGAAACGAGCAGAATTCAAGCTAATGTGGTGTGCAGTAACGCATTTGGCCAGAGATGTGGGGGTGCCGGTGACACTCGGAGCGGTTCAGAAATACTCAAAATCACTCGGAAATACTCCGTTCCCGAGTGTTTCCGAGCCTTTCGGCGGGTTTCCGAGTTCAGCCGAGCTGGCTCAGTATTTCCGAGGCTCTCTGGACCCCCCCCACCTCTGGCCACATGCGGTATTGCATGCAATAGAAGTCAATGCGGAACGAATTATCTCAGTTTGCATGGTCTTCCATGGAGAAACTCGCTTTGCTATGCAAATGCTTTGGATTACAAGCATTCTCCTGGAACGGATTATGCTCGTAATCCAAGGTTCCACTGTAATACATTGCTTTATAAAATTATATTAAATGTTTCCTAGATATGCACGTAAAAGAGATCAACATAATGATAATAAACTAAAGGGAAAACTTTTATTTTAGATTTAGATTGAGTAGCAAGGGGTTCAAAACCACTATTAGGATTCGGTCTGTGTCCCCATAAGACACACTTACTCTCTCAAATAGTTAAAATAGAGGGGTGGGCAGCTACATTGCAGAAGGTTTATTATTGTAATAAACCTTCTGCATAGGAGCTAAAATATGAATGCAAGTTACAGAGGATGGAAAAGGATCTTGGGGTCTTCGTAGATCACAGACTCAGCAATAGCATGTAATTCCAAGCTGCAGCAAGCAAGGCCAGCAGAATATTAGCATGCATTAAAATGAATAATGAGATAAAACTATAATTCTACCATTTTAAAAAACTCTTGGTTGGCCACATCTAGAGTATGCCATCCAGTTTTAGTCATCAACCCTGAGGAAGGATGTGCTTGAACTGGAGACAAAGCTAACAGGGGGGCTACAGGGTCTCAATTATGAGTAACAACTAAAGAAAATTAAAAACGTATTCTCAATGGAGAAGAGGCATGCAAGAGGTGATAGGATTGCAATACACACATTTTAAATGGCGAGCATTAGGAGGAAGCCATTCAACTTAAAGAGGAACTGCCATCTGCTCACATAATTTGTAATAAAAACATCTTTGCCATTCTGAAGCTTCCCTCCAACCACTTTGCATAATCATTTTATATATATATATATATACTGCGATTCTGTACTTGCCAAATATGCTGCAGAAATCCCCCTCCACTGAGTCTGGCTGCAACCATTTTAACTGTGGGCAGCTGAAGCTGCTGTGTGCTCACTTCCTGGATTTATACAGACACACATCTCCAGCTCTGCAGCCCTCATTGGCCCTCTTATGTTTAATCCCCCTCCCTTCCTGACAAACTCTCACAAGAAAGAGAAAGACCTGTGCATGATGTCATAAGCCTAGGCTTTTTACCAGACACGAAACAGGAAGTGGGCTGTATAAAAGGTATTTACTGTCAGAATTTTTTTTTACTATCCAATGTTAAAACAAGGGCAGAAGATTTAATAGATGGAAAGTTGAAAAAATAAGGTCCGCTTTAAGGTCTCTAAATAAAACACACAACCAAAAAATAAAGTTGGATGAGAGGCAAGGCAATCTTAAACTGCCTAAAGTTTTATGGTTAGAGCAGTAAGGATGTGAACTCCCCTCCACAGTTGGTGGTGTCAGCAGCCAGTGTAGATGGAAAGCGAACTTCAGAAACAGTGAAGAAAGACTCATTCTTTTCCAGAGTGATTTTCTTAAATGCTTACATTTTTCAGTTTTGTTGTTATTGCAATTTCCAAGCAAACTAACCATTCCTTTGTATTCTTATTTAAGGTACTTGTATCGCGCCGTCAATTTACGCAGCGCTTTATTGTATGAATTCTAGGATCAATACAAATTATTTCCTGTCTCAAAAAATGTATAACTTTGAGCTGAACTTTGAGCTATGTTTTCCAGATTTTAAAAAGGGTCACATCCTGGTCATATGCTGTACTGTGCCATTAGCCTAAATGTTATTGATTCTCCACAAGAATTACTATATTTTCAGGGTCAGACACATCTAGATTGCTTGTCAACCACCCTCCTTGGAGGTGCCGCAAGTGTGAACGAGTCCTAGATCTGTGTTTGCATTGAGTCGGGAAACAAAGGGGATGTGGACTCAGTGCTTATTGGTGTGCAATAACCTTTGTGTACCTACAGTCAGGGGTTTATTTATAGGTAAAGTTGATCCGGGGAAAATGCGATTGCCTCTTGGGGGATCAAGAAGGATTTTTTTTCCCCTGCTGAAGCAAATTGGATGATGCTTTGCTGGGTTTTTTGCCTTTCTCTGGATCAACTAGGTAAAGGAATTGTGTATATGGGATTGTATGATTTTTTTTTTTTTTTTTTTTTGGTTGAACTAGATGAACCTGACCAACTATGTAACAGGCATAAAGGGGATTTCTGCTTTTCTTTAAAGTGGTTGTAAACCCTTACACACCACTTTTCCCTACAGGTAAGCCTAGAATAAGACATACCTGTAGTTACTGAAAATATCTCCTAAATCTGCACAGTTTAGAAGATATTTACCATATACGCTTGCGCTGTCATCGGCGCATGCACACTGAAGAAAGGGCACGATCATGTTTCTAAAGGGCCCGTGCCATGACCGTCTGCTCCTGGGCATGGGAGTGACGTCACGCAACTCCAGCCAGTCACAAAACCAGAGTCCAGGGCCCCAGAAGGGAGAGAGGCGAAGATGGACACGGCCACCAGCGGAGGGACCTCAGGGACATCGCAGGCTTCGTTTGTAGGTCAATGCAACATAATGGACTAGTATGCATACTAGCCAATTATGCTTTTACTTTGCAGGGGAAAAAAGAGGAAGTAAAACCCATCAGGGTTTACTTCCTCTTTAAAGGGTAAGTTCACATTTACAGAAAAATCTGTAAGGTGAACTTACACAGGACCCCTTCCTAACCCCCCTAGACCCGGTGACCTGGATTGCGGCGATCTCCCGTTCTGAGCCCTGGTATAGACGCCTCATGAGTCTGGGGCTTAGAAATTCCTGCAGCTGAATTTTCAAAATGTACCCCATAAGGAGAGACGTTTCAGAGCATTCTAATTGGTCGGTGCTGTCACATGGGCGGCGCTGACCAATCAGAACCCATAGCCCGTCCTGTCAGTGGGGAAGAAGACAACACGTGAATGGTCGAGGGGATTGCCAAGCCCCGGACCCCTGACGCGGCTATACCCGGGCTCAGAACAGGAGATCGCCGTGCAACAGTTCAGCGGGACGGGGGGGGGGGCGGGGTGAGGAGGGGGTCCTGTGTAAGTTCACCTTACAGATTTTTGTGTAAAGGTGAACTTAAAAACGTTAAAAATTTTCCTTAGCGCTCAGTGTAGAGAGCTGCAGAATACTGTTACACTATACAAAAAACAATAACACATTCGTGGCAGGCATGTGAAGCAGCCAAATATTTCTAAAAGCTTACAATTTCCTTTACATTTTTCCATACTGAAGAATGTAAAGCTTGCTCAGCCTCCACCACATTTCTCATAATAAATATCCAGTAGCAATATGGCTTCAGCTGCAAATTTGTAGAATACAAACTGGCAAATGATAGCTTTCCTAATCCTTAGAAAATGTAAAAGGATGATTACATTTTGGAACCGCGATCCTGCACACATCCCCCTTTCTCTGGGCCAGAATAAAATCAGAATGAAACAGAGCAGATTGCTTCTTTAAGCATCACATTGATGGCACGCCGACTTCCTGCCAAAATATGCAGCGCAGCCTCTAGGGCACTTTACATTTACAATGAAAAGTCTGTTTTATCTTCGCAACATGGACTGGCGTTCTCAGTGGTGCGTTATGTATATATTGTATCGCACTTACTTCAAATTGGTTGAAGTCAGCCCCTCCTCAAATGAGAATTTTGTGTTACCTTACTTCAACTGTAGGGCTTCATGTACACGGGACATTTAACTTGACAGCTTTAAAAACATCCGTTTAGCCACATGTACATGCTGCGTTCAGTCGCATTTTTGTTTAGGAGCGTTTTTTTCCTTCTTAAAATTAAAAACGTCTCTAAACGAAACGCTTTTACCGCGTTTACAAGCTGTTACAGGCATTTGGCGTTTCAAATGCCTCTGAACATCGGTCCTGAACGCATTTTTTTTTGCGATCCAAAAAATGCTTCTAAACTCAACTGCCTAGAAATGACTATAAACGACCCTGTGTATATGAACTGATAAGATAACAGAGGAGAGTTCAGGGGCATTTGAAAAAAATGCCCAACTGCTCCTAAACGTCCGTTTACCAGCAGCAGTGTACATGATATCACAGCACATTCCATATGCACATATCTGGCTTGCATTTGTACAGATCGATCATTTTTAAAGTGATACTAAAGGATTGTTTTTTTTTTTTTAAATAACAAACATGTCATACTTGCCTCCACTGTGCAGCTCGTTTTGCACAGAGTGGCCCCGAACATCCACTTCTGGGGTCCCTCAGGGTCTCTTGCGGCTTCTCCCCGGATTAGATAACCCCCTTGGAGAAGCGTTGTCCCGAGGGGGTTACCTTGCAGGCGTGCTCCCAAGTCCAGCATTCAGCGTCCATAGAGGCAGAATGCAGGACTTGGCCCCACCCCCCGCCAATGGCTGCACTGCTATCAATCTATCCAATCAAGAGCCGGGAACCTGTGGAGAGAGGGACGGCAGGGACGTGCTGACGGAAATTCGGGGCTCAGGTAAGTAAAACGGGGGGGGGGGGGGGAGGGGGCAGATTACTGCAAGGTGTTTTTTCACCTTATTGCATAGGATGCATTAAGGTGAAAAAACACGAGCCTTTACAACCCCTTTAAGTATTTACAATGAGGGCAAATTAATAAAAGTTAAAAGAAATTATGTGTTTGTTTATTCTCAATGCAACCAGAGTCTTTTTTTTTTGCTTTAAAAGGCTTTACAGGCTATCAGTTTAAAGTTAATTATGAATTACGGCCATAGAATTATTGTTCTCATTCCGACATTTGCAACAATACCTCACATGTGTGGCACAACTGATCTTTACATACACGACCTAAGCCTACACTGCACTTGTTGATGAGATGTGTATGGGGGTGACTATTTTTTTTTTCCCTTATTTTTTTACTTTTTTTTTGAGCACGTTATGTGTGACAGCATAGGCAGGTGCCAGGTCCTGTTAATGGAGGCACTGGGGCTCTATTAGACCCCAAAGTCTCCCCTGCCCTCCAATGCAGCTATTCAAGCACAGATTATGCTTCAATGGCTGAATCCTACAAAAGAAGAGACAATGCAAGGAGCTTCCGGGGTCATTAGTTGCAGGAGGGATAGGGGAACAGATGCTTCCCCTGCACAATGTACAAGCAGTTTCCCATGGTCACAGGCTCCCTGGAGGAATGGGAGAGCTCATTAACCACTGCATGTGTCATTGGTGGGGAGCAGAGGGCGCATTTTAAGAGCACGATAAAAGTGATCAGGATGATCTAGAGCAAAGATGGCGAACCTTGGCACCCCAGATGTTTTGGAACTACATTTCCTATGATGCTCAACTACACTGCAGAGAGCATAAGGATCGTGGGAAATGTATTTCCGAAACATCTGGGGTGTCAAGGTTCGCTATCACTGATCTAGTCACCCAGATCACTTTTATTGGAAAGCCCTTTATAGGCCATCAAAGCCAGGACCAAGCTCACAGCTGCCAACCACTTGTCTACCATTCCATTTATAAAACCTACCTTGGTAGACAAGTGGATAAAGAGAATTACAGCAATGACTGTTGAAAAAGAAATCAAATGTCAATTAGCAGAGACTTTGTTATAAAGTTTAGAACAGTGGAGGTAGTGCTGGGGAAGTGTGAGATGGGGAAAGGTATTGTTGCTGGGAGTTGATTAAACAAGAAATGGGGCAGTGTGCCTTGTATAAACACCACTGCAATACTACTGGATAGTAATACTAATAAAATAATCTAAGCTCTTCCTATACTTTCCCCCCAACTGTCTACGGGAAAGAAAATCGATCAAAATGCATATTGTGTGGTGTGAGCGAGTGATCTAGAAGAGAAACCGAAGAGTGTGTGCTGGAGGAGAGATACAGTAAATGGGAAAGGGTTACAAGTGTCTGCTGGGGGAGCAAGAGGAAAGGAAAGCAAGGCGGAGCAAAGGAAGATCAAAGGGGAAATTGTGTGTGTGTGCTGGAGGTGGGATCTCACTGTGGAAAGACCAATGTGTGTGTGCTGGAGATGGGCTCTCACTGGGGAAAGACCAATGTGTGTGTGCTGGAGTTGGGATCTCACTGGGGAAAGACCAATGTGTGTGTGCTGGAGATGGGATCTCACTGGGGAAAGACCAATGTGTGTGTGCTGGAGATGGGATCTCACTGGGGAAAGACCAATGTGTGTGTGCTGGAGATGGGATCTCACTGGGGAAAGACCAATGTGTGTGTGCGTGTGTGCTGGAGATGGGATCTCACTGGGGAAAGACCAATATGTGTGTGCTGGAGATGGGATCTCACTGGGGAAAGACCAATGTGTGTGTGCTGGAGATGGGATCTCACTGGGGAAAGACCAATGTGTGTGTGCTGGAGATGGGATCTCACTGGGGAAAGACCAATATGTGTGTGCTGGAGATGGGATCTCACTGGGGAAAGACCAATGTGTGTGTGCTGGAGATGGGATCTCACTGGGGAAAGACCAATGTGTGTGTGCTGGAGATGGGATCTCACTGGGGAAAGACCAATGTGTGTGTGCTGGAGATGGGATCTCACTGGGGAAAGACCAATGTGTGTGTGCGCGCGCGTGTGTGTGCTGGAGATGGGATCTCACTGGGGAAAGACCAATATGTGTGTGCTGGAGATGGGATCTCACTGGGGAAAGACCAATGTGTGTGTGCTGGAGATGGGATCTCACTGGGGAAAGACCAATATGTGTGTGCTGGAGATGGGATCTCACTGGGGAAAGACCAATGTGTGTGTGCTGGAGATGGGATCTCACTGGGGAAAGACCAATGTGTGTGTGCTGGAGATGGGATCTCACTGGGGAAAGACCAATGTGTGTGTGCTGGAGATGGGATCTCACTGGGGAAAGACCAATGTGTGTGTGCTGGAGATGGGATCTCACTGGGGAAAGACCAATGTGTGTGTGCGTGTGTGCTGGAGATGGGATCTCACTGGGGAAAGACCAATATGTGTGTGCTGGAGATGGGATCTCACTGGGGAAAGACCAATGTGTGTGTGCTGGAGATGGGATCTCACTGGGGAAAGACCAATGTGTGTGTGCTGGAGATGGGATCTCACTGGGGAAAGACCAATATGTGTGTGCTGGAGATGGGATCTCACTGGGGAAAGACCAATGTGTGTGTGCTGGAGATGGGATCTCACTGGGGAAAGACCAATGTGTGTGTGCTGGAGATGGGATCTCACTGGGGAAAGACCAATGTGTGTGTGCTGGAGATGGGATCTCACTGGGGAAAGACCAATGTGTGTGTGCGCGCGTGTGTGTGCTGGAGATGGGATCTCACTGGGGAAAGACCAATGTGTGTGTGCTGGAGATGGGATCTCACTGGGGAAAGACCAATATGTGTGTGCTGGAGATGGGATCTCACTGGGTAAAGAACAATCTATGTGCTGAAGTTGTAAAGTCACTGGGGAGAGACCAGCAAGAGGTTGATTTGCATGGTAGCAAGGTAAAACTAAGTAGAGAAAAGTATGAGATTAGATGAATAGTGGAAACATATTTCAGTTACAGTAAAGCTGGCCATACACTAGTAGAATTTTGTTGAAAAATAAAAAATTTTTTTTTTAAGAACGTTTGTTTGATTTTCTAATCATTAGCGGGGTCAATGTAGGATGGGAAAAAAAAATTACTGAACTGAAATTTCTAATAGTGAATGTAATTTCCATTCAGGAAAGTCCATTCACTCCAAAATCGAATGCTGAAAACGAAAAATTACTTTTGATGTACATTTGCCATTTAACCGGTTGTCGACTGCCCCACGTACATGTACTTCGGGGAATCGGCTCCTACGGCCGAAAACACGCGCCGACAGCGTCCAGCTCCCACTGCGATTAGACACAGCGGGAGCAAATCAGCTTGTCGGGCAGACAGAATGTCCACCAGGACCCGCCGATCAATCCCGCCAGAAGCAGAACCAGCGGTCTGCCTATGTAAACAAGGCAGATCGCCGTTCTGTGACAAAGGAAGACAGAGATCCTGTGTTTCTGCTAAGCAGGAACACAAATCTCTGTCTTCCCACAGTTAAAGCACCCCCCATGGACACATTAAACCCTTTTAATCGCCCCCGTTAACCCCTTCCCTGCCAGTGTCATTAGTACAGTGACAGTGCATATATTTTAGCACTGATCACTGTAATGGTGTCATTTAGTGTCCGATTTGTCCACCGCAATGTTGCAGTCCCACCATAAGTCGCTGATCGCCATAAAAAAAAAAAAAAAAATCTATAAAAATATCCCATAGGTTTGTAGACGCTATAACTTTTGAGCAAACCAATCAATATACGCTTATTGGGATTTTCGTTTACCAAAAATATGTAGCGGAATACAATATTGGCCTAAACTGATGAAGAAATTTGATTTTTTTTCACATTTTTTTTATTGGGTGTGTTTTATAGCAGAAAGTAAAAAATATGTTTGTTTGTTTTTCAAAAATTGTCACTTTTTTTGTTTATAGCGCAAAAAATAAAAACCGCAGAAGTGATAAAATACCACCAAAAGAAGCTCTATTTGTGGGAAAAAAAAGGACAGATTTTTATTTGGGTATAACATCGCACCACTGCGCAATTGTCAGGTAAAGTAACGCAGTGCTGTATCGCAAAAAATGGCCTGGTCATAAAGGGGGGGGGTAGATCTTCAGGAGCTGAAGTGGTTAATCGAATGTACTGATGTGAATGTTCATACAAAATGTTGGTATTCATTTTCGTACAATCGTTCAAAAAACTACTAGTGTCTGACCAGCGTTTCGTTTATATGGAAGAAAAGAAAAAAGCACCTCGGACCATAGAGCAATGATTAAGCTTTAAAAATTTATAGACCCTATAATTTGCAGTACTCTTGCACATTAAATTTATTGAAAAACAGTTCCATCGGAGTGCACTTCATGGTTTATAAGCCATAACCATCACCCTTGGCCCTACAAATGTACATTTAAAGATTCCGGACTTTGAAAGTAGTATAATCCAAGATTACAGGTTTGTGTCCACATACAGTAAAAGGTGTCCGCATCAGACGCAAACCTTTTTGCATGTACACAATTTACTAGACATTGGATAATCTCTTTGCAATCAATGTCCAACAGATCCTATTTCAGCAAGAAAACAAATCTTTAATGCCCATACAACTTATTGGACTGTCAACCAAGTCAGAGAAGATTGCAGTCTGTCCTGGTGGTGATTCAAAGTGGTTCTAAAGTCAAATGGCTTTTTACCTTAATGCATTAAGTTATAACACCTTTCAGTAGCTGTTCCTCCCTAAACATTTACCCGAGTCTTAAATCTATCCAGCGAGGTGCCTGTCTGCAGCTGTGCTGCCGTTTCTCCCTGGACTCACAGGACAGATTGAAAGCAGTGGAAGCCATTAACGCCTGCTGCTATCAATCTAAATTCAGTGAGGAGGGGGGTGGGGCCAAGCCACACTGTGTGTGTCTATAGATGCATACAGCCCAGCTCAGGAGCGATCCAGCATGAGTGCCACCATAGGAAGCACCACACAGAAGAGAAGAAGCCATCAGAGGACCCCAAAAGAAGAGGTCTGGGCTGCTCTGTGCAAAAGTCTTGCACAGAGAAGGTAAGTAGAACATGTTTATTCATTTATTTAAAAAAATAAAAATGTTTACAACCGCTTTAAACCAGGAAGGCAGACTTTTTACTCCTGCCATTCTAATTTAGAAAGTCAGACCATCTGTGAGCACCCTTCGGCTCTGTACACTTTGAGGATTAATTACTAAAAGTGCAGTGAGGTCAGGGTTCGTGAACACTCAATGTTACATAGTTGCATAGTAGGTGAGGTTGAAAAAAAAACACAAGTCCAACCTATGTGTGTGATTATATATCAGTATTACATTGTATATCCCCGGATGTTGTGGTCGTTCAGGTGCTTATCTAATAGTTTTTTAAAACTGCAATGCCCCCCCCCCCCCCCCCCCCCCCCGAGAACATGGCCTGTGGAAGGGAATCCCTGTCGCTCTAATGCCGAGTACACACAATCGCACATTCCGACAACAAAATCCATGTTTTTTTTCCAACGGATGTTGGCTCAAACTTGTCTTGCATACACACGGTCACAAATCTTGTCAGAAATTCCGATTGTCAAGAACGCGGTGACGTACAACACATACGACGAGCCGAGTTCAATAGCCAGTTCGGCTCTTCTGCTTGATTCAGAGCATGCGTGGAACGTTGTGAGTCGGAATGGTGTATACACGATCGGAATTTACGACAACGGATTTTGTTGTCGGAAAATTTGAGATCCAGATCTCAAATTTTGTTTGTCAGAAATTCTGACGGAAAATGTCCGATGGAGCCTACACACGGTCGGATTTTCCGACAACAAGCTCCCATCGAACCTTTCCCATCGGAAAACCTGACCGTGTGTACATGGCATTATAGTTTTTAGGTTTTTAATTTTGTATGAAGTTGAATTTCAAGCAAGAATCCAAGTACATATAAGGGTACTTTTTAAGAGAGAAGTATGGGCACAGCTCTTTTGGCCAAACTTCTCATTTGGCAAAAGCTACTAAAGTGATTTTGAGATTCCCCTGCAACCCTTCACATGTGACATATCAATAATTGCACGCAATCACGCTTGCCTAATGTAATTTTTTAAAACAGAGTATTCCTGGAGTTCAGATTTAGGTAGTCTCTCACATTACAAAGCAGTTAGAACATTTTGCTGATCTTAAAGTTACGGAAAACAAAAACCTAAGCCACCAAGTCCACCAACTGATAACAGGCTTGCAGGAGCATCAGCATTCTGCCCCCTGTTAAAATTGCCATAACTCTCAAACAATGGGACAACTATAAAAAGAAAAATTCAGGAACAAAGCTTTACAGGCAGCCAAAAAGTGACTTGGTGTGTTTATCATACATCATGTCACTATTTATATTTTTCTTTTATTGAACTTGGCAATGGTGATCTCTCTGTTGAGCTGGAAGTAAAAGTGGAAAAGTAGCTTGCATTCTGTTCTAATTTTTTCCAGTTGAATGACTTGACCAAATAATGTCATGTGAATAGTCAACTGCCGACTAGTAGACAATAATCTTTTGTGCCGCAATAGAAAACAGAAATAATGTGAATGAGTAATGGCATTTTCACCAGCACTTGACTCAATGGCTTTAAGGATTCTGGATATCAAAGCATTTTAGTACCAAAACTACTAACCAAAATAGCCGCTTACCAAATATCTCACATGCTGCTTCCAGCGAGATCAGGCTCCACGATCACATCTTAGGTGCTGCCTCCGGACATCTCCAGTGAAGCAATCAATTGTGCCAGCAACAGGAATGCCAAAATCACATTCGCACCTTATTGGAAAATACAGCAGAAAAAAGTTCTATGTCAACATATTTCGTGCTAGGCACAGTATTTTTTTTTGTGCTGTGCATACCACAAAACATGTCAGAATTGAACTTGTCCCTACTGGCTATTTTAATAAAGAATATTTTGCATCCAAGTGTGCAGCGTTCCTGTTGCTGGTACAAAATTGTTGCTTGGTTCTGAAGCTACTGTACCAATGCCCCTAAATATGGCACACTAAAGAAACAATTATAGGTTTTTGGCCATATATACACACTATCTTGCCAGAAGTATTTTTACACACCTTTTACTGCCTTTACACGCACATGAACTTTAATGGCATCCCAGTCTTAGTCTGTAGGGTTCAATATTGAGTAGGCCCACCCTTTGCCGCTATCAAAGCTTCAACTCTTCTGGGAAGGCTGTCCACAAGGTTTAGGAGTGCGTGTCTGGGAATGTTTGACCATTCTTCCAGAAGTGCATTTGAGAGGTCAGGCACTGAAGTTGGATGAGGAGGCCTGGCTCGCAGTCTCCACTGGAATTCATCCCAAAGGTGTTCTATCGGGTTGGGGCCAGGACTCCACTCCAAACCTGCAAATCAGCATGCAAAGATATTTTGGACAATTTCATGCTCCCAACTTTGTGGGAACAGTTTGGGGATGGCTCCTTCCTGTTCCAACATAACTGTGCACCAGTGCACAAAGCAAGGTCCATAAAAGACAAGGATGAGTGAGTTTGGGGTGGAGGAAGTTGACTGGCTTGTACAGAGTCCTAACCTCAACCCGATAGAACACCTGGGCCAACTCAATATTAAACCCTACAGACTGGGATGCCATAAACGGCCTGTACACACGATCAGAAAATTGTACAAAAAAATACCACTTTCGAAGCGATCGTATAATAATCTGATCATTAGTACACAGCCTCCGTCTGAAAAGGGACAAGTACAAAAAATTCTCGTACGATTTTCGTGTAATCAGTACAGGTTTTGCCTGAAAATACAATACATCAGGTCTGATTTTTTATACTTTAGTAACATCTTCATCTTCGACAAAAAAAAAAAAAAAAAACGCTGATCATTCGTCTGATAATCTCATTGTGTGTACTAGGCTTTAGAGCTATGAAGAACCATTGGACAGCCCTAACGTCAAGGTTACAAAGACAGCATGCATGTAAACTGTATCCCCTGTGTCTTTCACACTGTTTTTAATACCATTTTACCCAGGCGTTAATAAAATGATCCCCTTCTACAGACATATATAAACTAAGCTGGACAGAAATAATTTGCTGCCCTCATTAGGGTTGTGGTAGACATGACTTCAAAATAATGGTAACAAAAGATCTATGGACACATCACTAACAAAAGTAAAAAAAGGAAAAGAAAGGCGCCTCCAAGTGCAGTATACAAAAGTTAATAAAGTGCACAAAGGGTTAAAAGCACTTACAAGATCGTTGAGTGTTAAAAAACATAAGACAATCAGAAGTCCTCAACTGTGGCACGTGTCCACAGAGGTCTGACGAAGGAGCTGCACATGCTCCAAAACGCGTTACGGCCCCTTTTTCCCCACTAACACCATCAGTCTTGTGTGTCCTGCAGTGAACCCGGAACTCAGGCTTCCCTGCTGCCTCCTCTCTCTGATACGTACTAGAACGCTTTACAGCTTCTGGACGGCTCTACACTGCTCTACTACCGTGCCGAGAATGGACACATGCTACAGATGAGGACTTCTGATTTTATCATGTTTTTTTAATACTCAACGATCTTGTAAGTGCTTTTAACCCTTTGTGCACTTTATCAAATTTTGCATACTGCACTTAGTGGCGCCTTTCTTTTCCTTTTTTATATCTTCAGAGTTGCTTCTCCTCTAACCAAAGTGCTGCCATCTCATCACTATCATCCCTCTGACCAGCTATCCACCTCCACCAGAGAGCCCTTATCTCCTCTCTGTTTTATAACTAACCTAATTAAAGGGAAGGTCCACCATAAAAATAAAAAATAAATGCATAAAAAAAAAAAAAGGCTAACAAAAAAAAAAAAAAAAAAATATTCCATTACCAGAAATGGCTGTTGCTAGGCAGATCGTCCTAATCTGCCTCTTCCTATTCCGCGGTGATCTTCGGTCTTCTCCTCCTCGTGTTGTCTTCTGGTGACTGGGGCGCGGTGTGTTGTGGGAACTGTGTGTGTCCCACAACACAGCTTGCCCCATTCACAAAGCACTGCATGACTCGCGCATGTGCAGTAGGAAACAGGCAGTGAAGCCGCAAGGCTTCGGCGCTGGGACCCGAGAGCCGAGGGATGGGTCGGCCTCGGGCGGCCTACAACGCAGGCACCCTAGAAAGGTAAGTGCCGATATCAAAGACATATAAAATATTGTTACGGGAGGCGGAGCATGAGTACCCATCGTACTTAGAAAAATGGGAAAGTGAAATTGGCCCTCTAAACAGCGACGAACAGAGGAATAAGATTATAGGACGTGTTTTCTCAGTAGCAAAAGACATACAATCAGTAGAAATGTCCTATAAACTCCTAGCCAGGTGATATGTAACCCCACAAGGAGCGAACGCCTACAGTGGAGATAATTCTCCAAACTGCTGGCGAGGGTGTGCGGTAGCGGGGTCTTTTTCACACTTGTGGTGGGACTGCCCGAAAATACAAAAATATTGGGAGCAAATAATAGAAATAATTTTCAATATAACACGAGTTAGGGTGAAGAAACTTCCCTGGGTATGTCTATTCCACGATTCAGAGAAGGGAGGGAGACAATACGGGAGAAACCTTACTCCCCACCTATTAAACGCAGCTAAAGCTTTAATCCCTTGCTTGTGGAAATCCCAGGAGATATCCTCAATGAAAGAGTGGGTAGAGAGGGTGGAGAGGACAAGAATAATAGAACAGTCAATATATAACCTAGAGAATCTAGAAGAGAAATATCAGAGGATATGGCAACAATGGATTGAGTTTAGGGAAACAGAGCGATACTTGAGGATAATGGAAGAAAATACGGTGGGCAATGGGAGGGGGTGAGCGAGACGGGGGTAGGAAAAATTTTCCCCCCTTTTTTTTTCCTCTTTCCTTTAGTAGGGGGGGGGGGGGTAGGGTGGAGGGTGTCTTGGGGAAAAATTAAAATTGTTTAGATGTAATTGTGTAACCATTGGCTGTAAACGATGAATTGCTTAGAAAAAAAACGAAAATGAAAATAAAGAATAAAAAAAAAAAAAAAAGAAAGGTAAGTGCTTATTAAAAGTCAGCAGCTATAGTGTTTGTAGCTGCTGACTTTTACATATTTTTTTTTTTTTTTTGCTGGCTCACCACTTTAAGTTCTGATAGATTAAAAATTAGTTTTAGCCCTTTCCCATCTCCCTGCATCATCATGTAAAGACAGTTCACAGCCTATAAAGTCTATAGCCCAAGATATAGAGGACAGTGTCAGGTAAAACATGGACAGTTAGATATTTGGAACATTAGCAGTTTATTTATGTGGCCAATATTAAACAGTTCAAATCATTGCATAGTATCCCTAATAGCATTTTTGCATATGATGTCAATTAGAAAAAAAAAAAAACCCCAAAAAAAGAAAATTATTAATCCATCCTATACATTCTAATGTAACCGTGCTACTCAACTGCTTTTTTCCTACATTGTCAGACAAGAGGGAGGTCTTTGCTTATTGCTTCTCGTAAAAAGAGCCCAAAAAACTCCCTATATCAAGTTTCATGAAAAAAAAAAAAGCAATAAACACAGCCTGTAAGTGCTGGAGTTTGCCCGGTCATATCCAAATGGAGTTCAACACAATGAAAAAAGGAAAGATCCAGTTCTATCTGCATAGGACTGTCCAGAATGAGAATTATATGAATTAGTCGGGAAAGGTTCACTTGCAATGCAGGTTCAGCCACTTGGTTATCTGTGTTCAGGATCAGCTTCACTGCACAAAATGTCATCGCTATAATGTAGTGCATTCTAAATGCCTACTGCCCCATTCAGCAATATCAATAACACTAGAGTATAAGCAGTGACCAGAAAATAAAATAAAAATTAAAAATTAAATAAAAAAAAAAACACAAAAAGAGGACATGTCATAATAAAAAAAATGGTAACAAATCGCAATGACACATCAAGGGGTCTAGTAATTTTTTCATACAAATTTTACCCAGAAATCATAATTTTATCCCCATAAATCCAATTAAAATTACGAGACTCTTGGGTGATAAGACCCCAAATAACAATCCTACTATCAAACTTTATTAGTCACAGGACAATCCATACAAGCTGACAGGTTTCACTCTGAACCACTTCACTACTGGGCACTTATACACCTTCCTTCCCATACCCATATTCAGCTTTCAATGCCATCACATTTTGAATGACAATTGTGCAGTCATGCGACGCTATACCCAAAACTAAATTTTTTATCATTTTATGCCCACATATAGAGCTTTCTTTTGGTGGTATTTGATCACATCTGGAGGTTTTATTTTTTGCGCTACAAATAAAAAAAAGAAAATTTTTAAAAAAAAAAAAAAAAAAAAGTTTTTTTCTAAAGTTATTTTACAAAACTTTGAAAATAAGTAAGTTTTCTCCTTCGCAGATGGGTACCGATGAGGCTGCATTGACGGGCATGGATGAGGCAGTACTGATGGTCACTGATGAGTTGGCACTTATGAGTGCCCATCAGTGCTGTATATAGGTGGTACCGATAGGTGGTACCAATAGGTGGCATGTATAGGCAGCACTGATCAGAGGCACTGGCAGGCATCATTGATGGGCACAGAGTGCCATCCCTAATGGCCAAAGATTGCCATCCCTGGTAGGCTCTAGTGAGCTTACGTGGTAGTCATTGGTGGCCATTCCTGCTGGCCATGGGTGGGCATCCTCGGAGGGGCTCCACTGATAATGAGAGAGCGAAAAAGAGAAAGCGAAAAAGAGCACACCTGCTCACCCATTCACACCTGAGACTTTGTAGCGCTAACGAGTTGCATGACACCGGGGAGTGAAATTGGCTAATTGGGCCAAAGTGTAATTTCTTCAGTGTTGACACATGAAAACATATAATAAAATATTTACAAAAATGTGAGGGGTGTGCTCACTTGTGAGATACCGTATATGCCGCAGTCCTTGCACCCACAAAACACTCAACTACAGTATTAAGGTGAGCATTTTGGTTACATTGGTGGTAAGTGTGCCCAGTTACATTAGTGACCAGTGTACTCACGAGATCAGCTGAGAGCAGGCACCAAGCACAGGAAGAAAGGGCGGGCTTTCACATGTGAAACACAAGCTGTTTTTACGTTACGAACGCTATGATTGGCCATTACGGCAATCACATGGCACAGAGTCACTGATTGGCTCTGTGCCTTTGTCTGCAAAGATCAAAAGGATTGTGCGGCATAGTGTGGGAGGTCAAGATGAAGGTTAACAAAAGTGCTTAGTAAACCATAAATGACCAATTTTTCAGCTTTGGCAAGTTTTATAAATGCACCAATGTTTAGTCTAAATGTTTTCTTTTCTTGACCCCAACTTGATTTATAACAAAATGTAGTTTAATGAAAAAAAAAAATCCAGTCTCCTTTCCCAGGCTGTACTACAAAACTGAATGGGGAAACAAATTCTTAAGATATAATACCTTATATAATATGATAAAGTTTAATGTAACTGGTTGTTGTTGCAAATGGATGTTCCTCAAATCCTCCTCATTTTTCTTTGAGTGGACAAGAGTTCAAATTTCTGTCAAATTCCTATTTCTGCCTATGAACCCATTAGGCAGATTTTCCCCTCATCTCTCGTTCCTGTGACTCTCATACAAGAACTAGATAATGCATTTGTCGCTGAGACACGAAGTTAAGGTCCATAAAAATATTGTCAGAAAATGTAACCCTTTTGTGCTCTACTAAAAATGTGTTTTGGTCTGTGTCCCTGTTGGAAAGGTTTCCAGACAGTCCAGACTTGTTCAGACAGGAAGCACCCCTAATAGGACCACAGATGTCAAAAAAGGAGAGAGGGGCTAACCCTTCCCCACTATAATGTGAGAAATTGTTTATGTTGTTTTGGCTTCATGTGACCTTTAAAGGCGCAGAAAGACATAAGATTATCTGTGTAACAGTTGGGATTAAGGAATGGTCCTTAAAAAAATAAATAAAAAATTAAGACTATCCCTGACATCTGTAGACCCCTCCAACCAGTGCCTGGCAAAGGAAAACAAATGCCCCATGGCCCCTATGGTTCCTCCATTGCAAAAGTCTAGAAGGCTCATCTAAATTTGTAGCCTGGGGTTGTAATGGACCATCACAGCCAGGAGGGAGAGGACTAATGCCCCGTAAACACGGTCGGATATTCCGATGGAAAAAGTCGGATTGGATTACGTTGTTGGAAAATCCGATTGTGTGTGGGCTCTAGCGGACTTTTTCCATCGGAATTGGAAAAATTGGAGCGCAGGATCTAAAATTTTCCGACAACAAAATCCGAGCGGACTATTTCCGATCGTGTGTAGAGAATTCTGACGCACAAAGTGCCACGCATGCTCAGAAGAAATATTTGGAGACGAAAGCTATTGGCTACTGTCCTCTACGTTGTCCTGTCGTATGTGTTGTACGTCACCTCGTTTGGAACGATCGGATTTTCCGACAACGTTTCGGACAAAATCCGTTGGAAAAAATACAACGGATTTTGTGGTCGGAATGTCTGACCGTGTGTACAAGGCATTACAGGACAGGATGTAAACAATAGATCTCAGTAAGAATACATCTGTGGAAGGGAAGAGTGGGATTGGTTAGCTCAGGGCAAAAATAATCAGTAAATGTTTTGTTTTATAGTGCACTTATCCTTTAAGGGCATGACAGCTGGGGAAAAAATAAAAATAAAAAAAACACCTTCCCTTGGTGTCCTAAGCATATGCATAAATTAGCTTTTGGCCCCTTTCACAGATGCGGACCGTACATTAGATCACTTCAGTCATGTTTTTTTATCATCAGTTGTCAGTAAACATCAGTTTTCATCCATTTTCATTTCCCTTTTACATCCGTTGTCGTCCGTTTTTCATCAGTTTTTTATACATTTATGTCCATTTTTTTATCCGTTTATGTCAGTTTTTTTTTTTCATGAATTATGGGAATTTTCCCATGATTCCTTGTTTTTGGGTCATAGGTTATTTGTAATGGATGCATATAAAACGACATATTTTGATGAAAAACGGATGTCAGCGGATCGGATGTGAACGGATCGTCTGTTTTTCGTCCGTTTCGTTTTTTTTTTACGGAAGACAAAATAGGGTTTTCTTCCGTCCAGAAAAACTGAGCTTAATGGAGAAGGATGTTAACGGACGTTAGCGGATGATCATCCGCTAACGTCCGCTATCCCATAGAGAAGCATGTTGTCCGTTTTGATCCGTAAAACGGACTTATGAAAAAACGGTCGGTCGGTCCTCACGTGTGAAAGGGGCCTTACGATTTAGGGTCCTTTCTCACGGGGCGGATCCGTAATGATCCGCCCCGTGAACATCTGCTGCTCAGCAGGGATCACTCCGCTGATCCCCGCTGAGCCGGTGGATGACAGGGCGGTCCCCCATAGGGATACATGTATGTCCATTTTTCATCCGAAAACGGAAGGATGAAAAACGGACATACGGACCGTCCGTGTGAAAGAGCCCAAAAGGTCCGTATGTCTGTTTTTCATCATTCCGTTTTCGGATGAAAAACGGACATACATGTATCCCTATGGGATAGCGGGTGTCAGCGGATGAGCATCCGCTGACACCTGATCGTGTCCGTGTCCGCTATGGTCCGTTTCTGCAGACAGAGGAAAACCCTATTTTTCCATCAGTCTGCCGAGCGGATCGGATGACGACGGACTCTACGGTCCATCGTCACCCGATCTCCCATAGGGGAGAGCGGCGCTCTGACAGGTCCGTTCCTTCACAGAGTGCAGAGACGGACCTGTCACCTTCCTACTCAGCAGAGATCGCTCCCGCGATCCCCGCTGAGCAAGCGGATATCCACAGGGGCGGATCAGCACTGATCCGCCCCGTGTGAAAGAGCCCTTTGCAAGCCCTGCCTCAACCTTCCCATGAACAAAGAGGAACTCCAAATGTTTTACTAAATTTAATATAATATGTATTTATTTAATATTTTCAGTAATATAAAGGAGCTGTCCAGTTCGGAAACCCTTTAAAAAAAAAAAAATTATAAATTGCGTCTACCCCCTAGATCAGCCTGTCTCAACCTTTTAACCCTGGAGGAACCCCAAAAATAATTTTCAGGTCTCGAGGAACCCTTACTAAAACCAATTTATCAGGGGTCAATAGGAACAATGCCCTTTATACCGTTGGCCAATAGGAAGAATGTCCCCTTTAAAGTGGTGCTCAGAATGCCACCCTTAAAGACAGCTAAAAATATATTTGGCGTCATGCTGCTGGCTTTGCTTAGAGATGTTGAACCTCAAACTCTGTAGGCACCATCAATAAGGTGGTTCATCAGCCACAGCTCAAGGAACCCCTAGTAACCTCTAGAGGAACCCCAGGGTTTCACGGAACCCTGGATGAGAATGGCTGCCCTAGATTATAGTATCTGGCTACACAGCTTCTATAGAACAGAATAAAGTATTTCCTAATATAGAATGGGACATCATAACATTTTAACATGGTTTAAAAAAATAAAATTAAAATTGTTGTAGTTTTTCTAAAAAAATCGAAAATTACAAAAATGTTTTATTGTGTAGCAAATGTTACATATATTTTTTCAGCACTGCAATTTTACATACAAATATTGCTTAATGGTCATCCTTTATGCTTTCATGGGCAGACGTCACTGAAGCCCAGACCAGATTTAACAGCGCAAGTATGCTTCAGGTAACTTGACGTTCTATGATGATATGACTAATACATCAGTTTGAAAGCAAAATCTGGAAACTAGGAATGAACTCAAGTGTGTATTCTTACTTCCCTTCTGCAACATTAACGTTTCCACAGAGAGGGAAATTGTGTCCGAGAACTTTAATTGGCATAGCTCTATCATATACGTAGTGGTTAAGACGTACTTTTTATTTTTCTAAATAAAAGCATGCCGGCCTATCAACTTCATGCTTTCTAAAGTATTTGCACAATTTGCCTCTTATGTTTCTAATCCTCAAACAGTGATAGGCTGCAGGCAAAGAGTCCTTATCTCCAGTGACACCTGTTAAACCAGATTATCAGAGCTAAAGTCGCATAAAAGACTCTAATCCTATATGTGACGTAGAGGACAAGCCTTCGCCAATGCTGTTGCTAGCACTATAACAGAAGTTTCAAGCATTATGTCTACAGAAGCGAAGAGTGAAGTGCTTTTGAATATTACTTTACTACAAAAGATCAGATGAAAGTAAAGAAAATACTAGTGTAAGATTGCATTGTTGTATGAAAGATAAACAGGGTCTCCTGCTGATTTTTTTTTCTAAAGGCCATATGATATATACTATATTGTCAAAAGTATTGGACGCCTGCCTTTTACACCTATGCATTTTAATGCCATCCCAGTCTTAAGCCTTGTACACACGGTACCATTGTTGGCAGGGGATTGTCTGTTGACAGACTGTTGTCCTAAAATCTTACCGTTAGTACGCTCCTTTTGACAATTGTTGTCCAATTTTCCGCCAACAAATGTTGGATGACAGGCTAGTAAATTTTCGACAACGGTTTGAAGTCAGATTTTCGTATGGTCAGTACACAAATCTGTCACACAAAAGTCGAAAGTACAAACACGCATGCTCGGAATCAATGCGCAAACACGAAATTAGCAGAAGGGGCCCAAAGGGTAGCGCTCAAGAGCTGAAATTCCTCGTAGTACGTCACTACGTTCGTGTTTGTGGCACGACCATTGTGTACCATTAATATGCAAGACAAGATCCTGGCACACGCCCTTTTGACAAAAATCAGACACTTGATGGCCAACAATTGTACCGTGTGTACGAGGCTTTAGTCCGTAGGGTTCAATATTGAGTTGGCCCACCCTTTGCAGCTTTAACAGCTTCAACTCTTCTGGGAAGGCTGTCCACAAGGTTTAGGAGTGTGTCTATGGGAATGTTTGACCATTCTTCCAGAAGTGCATTTGTGAGGTCAGGCACTGATGTCGGACGCAAAGGCCTGGTTCGCAGTCTCCGATCCAATTCATCCCAAAGGTGTTCCATCGGGTTGAGGTCAGGACTCTGTGCAAGCCAGACAAGTCCCTCCACCCCAAACTTGCTCATCCGTGTCTTTATGGACCTTAATCCAATAGATGTGGTGAAATGGGAGATTTGCATCATGGATGTGCAACCCATAAATCAGCAGCAACTGTGTGATGCCATCATGTCAATATGGACCAAAATCTGAGAAATGTTTCCAACACCTTGTTGAATCTATGCTACGAAGAATTAAGGTAGTTCTGAAGGCAAACGGGGGTCCAACCTGGCACTAGCAAGGGGTAGCAAATAAAGTGGCCAGTGAGTGTAGGTATTCAACGATATTAATTCCTATAGAAAACTGGATCTGTGGCAAGATTGTAAACACAGCGACATCCCATGGCCACTCCTCAGCCACTTAATTGGTCAGATAATTTCTGTCAACACCCCCTTCATGGCCAAGAAAAGAGGGGCTGCCCCTGCAATTGACGACTTTCGTTTTACCACCAAAAGAAGGAAGTGTGAAATCTTACGAGTGCCACTGTACCATCTTGCTCATTGATTGGAGTTTGCTGAAACAGAACTTGGTAAGTTGCTCTACAGTATCAGCCTGTGGTGGCAAGGGAATTTTTTTTAAGGTTTCTAGTGCTTACAATCAAGCAAAAAGTAAACATCAAAAATATAAAATAATAATAAAAAAAAATAAAAAAAAAGGCAGATATCAGGTATTATATAAAGCAGGGGTGGTCAACTTTCTTGAGATGGAGGGTGTCAAGTGAGGCCCTCATTACCAAAAGGGCACATACAATTTGGTGAATATTCATTATCAGAGACAGCAGTCATGAACAGAATATAGCCAATACTATGGGCATGATATAAAAGATGGTCAGAGACTGGACAAAATACAAGAAAAGATGGTCAGAGATTACAAACATAAGAGATGGTCAGAGATTGAGGACATGCTGCAGGAGACGGTCAGAGACTGTGAACATACTAGAGATGAGATGAGTTGTTGGAGAGTGGGGACATGCTTAAGGATACAATCGTAGACTGGAATTATATTGAATGAGGCTGCTATAAATCACTACCATACCATGGCAATAGGGAAACACAGACTAGTTCCTGAAGTGGTCCCTGAAAGATGGCAAATGGAGGCAGGTTGGGCACCAGGGATGCATAGGCACCTTACCAATCCAACCCAAATTTTCTGAGAAAAGCTATCAGCAGAGGCAAGAGTGGGTGAATTTACATCATAGATGATCTTACAGTGCAGATATGCAGCTATGAGGCTCCAAGAACACAGCATTGGCACAGTGAGGAAGTGCACTGCTACTTAAAAGTAATAAAAAGGCAAAAAGGTTCAATGGTTGTGCTATAAATGTCCCTTATAAAGCACAGAAAGCCAGTGGGTGACTACCAGCTTCACACCCAAAGCCGAACAAAAAGTTTTAGATTAACTCACCAGATTCTTGTAGGTACCAGATCGTATCTACGGGTTATAGTCAGTAATGCAATTTGATAGGTCAGCAAAATAAATATATTGTTTAGCCACTTACTTTAGATTGTGCATCACAATTTAAACCAGTGCACTTGCGTTAACATTTCAGTTATAGTTTTTTTTTTTGTTAGAAATCCATTGCCTGAATTGCACTTTTCACATACAAGAATAAGCAAGCTGCTAATTGTATGTATTAAAATATATATTTCTACATACAAGGTAGTGCTTGAGCAGAGGGTCTCAATTACACTGGCATAGATGGTGGGGGAAAGTGTAGTTTAAAGGTGAATGTGGAGAAGGAGCTGGGCTTGAATTACAGAATTAGAAAGGAGAAACAGTGAAATGTCTTGGCAGTAACAAAGAAATGGTATAGACAGCTTTTACGCTCACAGCAGCTTATCAGGGGCGATAATGAATAGCTAAGTAGATGCTTTTTACCAGACCATAAAGCTAAAATTACAGGCTGGGTTACAAAAAAGAGCTTTTAATAAAAACACTTATTCAGCCTTATTCAATAAAAAGCTCTTGGGATGGAGGAACTTGAGTGGCCTGCACAGAGTCCCGACTTCAACCTGATAGAACACCTTTGGGATGAATTGGAGTGGAGTGGAGACTGCGAGCCAGGCCTTCCCATCCACATCAGTGCCTGACCTCACAAATGCGTTTCTGGAAGAATGGTCAAACATTCCCATTGACACACTTCTAAACCTTGTGGACAGCCTTCCCAGAAGAGTTGAAGCTTTTATAGCTGTACAGGGTGGGCCAACTCAATGTTGAACCCTACGGACTAAGACTGGGATGCTATTAAAGTTCATGTGCGTGTAAAGGCAGGCGTCCCAATACTTTCGGTAATATAGTGTATGTAGGAGGATGCGTTTCATCTCTGTGTATCACCTGATGATCATCACTTCGCTGGGTATATGGAAGGGTTTACAACCACTTTAAATTGCAGTTTAACGGTATGTTAGGTACAGTTCATAATGCAACATTAACGCAACATTTTTGGAAGCCTTTGAAACTCTTCGGCGGTCTCTTTTCTAAGAAGAGAAATGAAGAAATATAATGGTTGGAAAATTCAGTTATCCCTGGGCAACATCAGCACAATATACTTGTTATGTAGTGTTTGCATAGTCATCATAGCAATTGAACGCAACATTTGGATGGAGGCTCATTTTCTTTTTCTCCAGAAAATGCATTGATTACTCTTCCTTAAAAAAGATAGTTTCACACTCATGTAAACCCCAATGTACAGAATAAACCTAAATGAACCCCACTTCTAACCCACTTATAGGTGCAAGTAGATAAGGGGGGCTTTAAAGAGAGTCAGTCAATTTGTCCGTTGCTCCATTGCACTGCAGTCCTAACCTTGTGGAAGCTGTATGTGGGATGATGTTGGAACCTACAAAGGGTATAATTATTATGTCCACCCTTTCAATCACGTGGAAGGGTTCAGGCCTGCCCATTGGCAGCTTATGCTAAAGCACTGCATCATGGGAGGAGGTCACGTGCTTCCCTACAGTAGGAAGTACTGGATATTTTGCAGGGGTTACAAGGGAGAAAGCAAGCTGTGGGGGGGGGGGGGGGGGGCATGGGAAAAGTGAGTAAAAGTGGGTTGGGTGGCTTTAAAGAGATCCTGTCACTTTTCTCTGATTGGACAAAGTGATAATCTGACAGACTGTTGCTGTGAAGATAATTACACCTAGAGATACACCTAGTACACACCAAACAAAAGAAACCTTCTTAATGGGACTTTTGAGGGCAAGAACCACTGTATATAAAACTCATGATAATTTAATACAAATTAAAAATAAGTATAAGTATACACATGTACAGGCAGTTAAAAAGGTTGATGCAGTTAAAGTATAGATTATTGGATACAAAAAAGATAACTAAAGAATTTCTGTCAACTGGTTGATCAAGAAGATATAAAGTACCCAACGGGTTTCAGACTGAGTAAGTATAACTTTCTTCTTCAAAGAAGAAGAGAGGAATAAAGTTAAGTACCACATACATCAATAACTTGTATGTATACAAGTTATTGATGTATGTGGTACTCAACTTTATTCCTCTCTGTTGTAGATAATTGTACATGATAAACCATTACCCCTTGAAGAAGAAAGTTATACTTGCTCAGTTCGAAACGTGTCAAGTACTGTCTTCTTGATCAACTGGTTGACAGAAATTCTTTAGTTATCTTTTTTTGTATCCAATAATCTATACTTTAACTGCATCAACCTTTTTAACTGTCTGTACATGTGTATACTTATTTTTAATTTGTATCAATAAGTCAAGGTCCTTGCCCTTCAAAGTCCCATTAAGGAGAAATGGTGCCCGCATCCCTAATGGAAGACGCCAAACAAAAGAAACCCTCTTGACAATTGAACTTTTTGGCACACCTAGTACACACGGGCCGAATGTCAGGCAGCATTGGCTGCTTCAACAGAAACCGTCTGACATTCGGACCGTGTGTACCGCAGTTGGTCCGAAAGAAGGGGCATGACCAAAAAGGTCTGCCGATCGGCTCCCAATCAGCACTGACCAGAGTGTTCTGGCAGGGGGGGGGGGGGGGTTGTTCCACTGTCAGAACACAAAAGGGCAGCAGAGGAGATCGCTGTATTAACCCCCAAATTAAACCCTTTAAAATGTGTTCCAGATCAATAAAAAGGGTACAGCATACCAAAATCATCATGCTCTCTGCAATACGATTGCTCTTCTAAGCTTCGAACACTTTACCGTAATGACACAGCACATGCCAAGCCCTGAAGCACCAAGCCATACACAGTAGGCAAGGGTAAGAAAGATTGTGGCTACCTACTGCGGAAAGAAGTGACCCTTTATATATGTGTGCTCTAGTGTCTCAATATAAAATATGACTGGCTCCATCTCAGACTTCCATCATATTAGCATTACAAAAACATTGGTATAATCCAGAGCATTACTGTCTGGCTGAATAGAAGACGACAGGCATAGACTCAGAGGCTAGGGCTTAATAAATGTGAGCCGAGAAGAATGCAAGGAGATGGGAGGGAGGAAAGCAGCACAAATAGTAATACTAATTTAGAAGGCACAGCTCTGAATCACCTTCTCAGCTGCTTTGTGCTCCTCAGTAATGTCTCTGCATACCAGCAATATGAGATATGAAACATGCAGCGAGTCCAATGCCATCTTCTCACCTGTCAGCAGACACATTAGTATGAACTGCACTAAAGTGTGTCAAGACGATTTAGAATATTTGATTTGTTAGCATAACATGACTGGCTGTATTGTCTTTGGGTTTTCCATAAATCAGTCTATGGATTGAGCTACTGCTCGTTTTTATTCAGCAAGGCATACAGTCAAAATTCATCTTTTGTTGATCTGACTGCAGCAAAATGACATTCACTTGTTTAAAATAAATCTGTGGGAGTACCGTACATTATAAACTCGGCACTGAGGTTGGTAGTCAACAGTAAAAACTGTCCGTTTGTACCAGTTTTACAAAACTCTTCTCCGATGCATGCCGGCAGCCGATTTTTTTTCCGATGCATGCCGGGAGCAACCTTAAAAGGCTAACTCCACTTTTATGAGGAAAAAAAATATAGCAAATAAAGAAATAATATTGCATATACCAGGGCTCAAAATTTCAAGTCCTGCGCTGCTAGCCAGGCCTTAAGGGTTACTCGCCAATAGTTGCCCCACCCAATTCCTACCCTGCCCCTAAACACGCCTTCATAAGTTATCTCATGAAATGACACTTAATATTTTTGTAACTTAATTCTGCATAAAACAGTTATCAACAACTTTATCAGTGTCCATCAGTGCAGCCTCATCAGTGCCCATCAGCACAGCCTCACCTGTGCCCATCAATGCAGCCTGACCTGTGCAGGGGGAGAGAGAGGGGAGTTAGGAGGCGAGCCGGCCGAGTCATCAGAGCGGGGATTGCCCGCTGTAACAGCTTTCATTTGAATTGCCGGGAATTCTGTCACACAGTCCCGCCTCCTGGTCCAGCACCTATGATAGACATCAAACGTCCGGCATAGGACTATTAAAAAAAACTATTAGATGGGCACCTGAATGATCACAACATACAGGGATATAAAATATACCATTGACATAAACACACTCACACACCACAGGTTGAACTGGATGGACTTGTGCCTTTTTTTAAGCCTTACCCACTATGTAACTATGCAAGTCAGATTTCAGGCTTCCCCTACAACAAAAATGTAATTTTTGGCGAGATACTCCCAATAGAAAAATCACATCTAAAAGGGATGCAGACCCTGCAATGTTCCTAATTAGTGCCCTGCAGTTGCACAGCTGATTGATAATTACAATTTAGAGGAATGATGCGCTCCAACATGAATGATACATGCGTGAACATTTAAAGCGTGATTAATGATTGTGATTGGGAGGAGTCAGTGATGTCACTTCCGGTGTCGCAGGAACCCAATAGTAGCGGTGAGGAGAGCCTCCTAAGTTTTGATGTTATTTTTGCTATGATTCAAGACGATTACTATGTGAGTGGGCAAATGTTAGTTTTAATAAATTACCTTGTTTTATACAAGTTTGCGCAATGAAAGCCTTTCTTTTACTCTGAGCCACTCCAGAAAATAGTCAGCCCTTTTTAATCAAAGGAGTTTTAAAGAGACCAAAACATAGTAGCGTTTCCCTGCCAGGAATACCAAAGATATACCAGCTTCAATAGGCACGATTAGACCCAGAGGGGTCGCTTCCTAAGGGGAGCGGGCAATTCACCTGGTGGTGGCATTTACCACTGAAGTTTTTTTTTTCCTGTGAGGAGGCACAAAGTTTAAAAGAAGGATTCTAATTTTATAATTATGTGGGACAATCAATTATTATCCATTATTTATCACTGATCACGCTTTGGTTGTTCATGCATGTATTATTCATGTTGGATTTACATTTATCGTCACAGTATTGTGGAATTCCCCTGAATTGTTGTTCTAATTAGTGTAAGATCCTATATAAATGGTGCAGCTGTTCTGAGTGTTTCAACTATATTTATTTAACACACGTAGCAGCGCTTTAGTAAACTGGTACACAGTTTTTTTATAGATAATTATGAAATCGCTCCCATTAGATTTACTTTTCCACGTGAAGACAAACAGAGATTTCTTCAGAATAACAAAAGGTAGGAATCTGCAAGAAAGTTTATTAAAATCCTTGTAATGTACATAGATCACCCAGGAGGGGAATGTTTTTTTTCTCAAGAAAAGTGGAGTAATGCCACGTACACACGGTCGGACTTTCCGACAGCAAATGTGCGATCGGAGCTTGTTGTCGGAAATTCCAACCGTGTGTAAGCTCCATCGGACAGTTTCCATCAGAATTTCCGTCGACACAAAATTGGAGGGCTGGTTCTCAAATTTTCCGACAACAAAATCCGTTGTCGGAAATTCCGATCGTGTGTAGACAATTCCGATGCACAAAGTGCCACGCATGCTCTGAATCAAGCAGAAGAGCAGCACTGGCTATTGAACTTCATTTTTCTCGGCTCGTCGTACGTGTTGTACATCACCGCATTCTTGACGTTCGGAATTTTCGACTAACTTTATGCAACCGTGTGTATGCAAGACTTTAAAGCCGGCTACACATTATACAATTTTCTTGTTCAATTGCCTTTAGATTTACCTGCAACTATGTAGTGCAAGGGCCTGCCTGGTTGCATACAAATTGAAAGCGTTTAGGTTTGACCTCCATATTATATGGTTTTGGTAAAGCTAAAAGAAAAATTGTATAATGTGTAGCCAGCTTAAGGCCCCTTTCACACGGGATGAAATCCGATTTGCCCAGCAGGGGGTTGGTCCGCTGATCCCCTGGTCAGCAGAGCAGAATGGGCAGGCGACAGGTCCGTGTCCAGTCAGTTTCTGAAAAGAAGACAAGGACAGAGCCCACTATGCTCTACGGATGGCTAGATTAGATGTCTGTTTACACCGACTGCCCTCTGATTCGATCTGCCTAGATGGAGGGGGACGGGACCCCTTTGTTTTTTTACGTACCAGATCGGATTGGAGGTAGGCAGGTGTAAATGGACACAAGTCTGTTTACACCCACTAGTTCATAGGGATACATAGATCATCCAATCAGACTGAAACTGACAGGCGGACCTGATCGGATCGCCTGTGTGAAAGGGGCCTAAGTGTCCTCTCTTTTTGTCAGTGGGTATTACCTTTCCCAATCCCACAATGCAATGTCTGAGGCCTAGGAAACCCATCAGCAAAGTAAGATATTGTGATATCAGTGGTGAATGAAGTGCAATAATGAATATGCAAATTGTGACTCTGAAAGAGCTTCTATTTGTCACATCTAGACGGTGGCGGACAGGACTTGGGAAGGAACGTCGCTGTGAGAAAAACATACAACTTGTACTGCCAGCTACAATGCTTGGTTTAAATACAGGATATTCCCACAGGCTTACTCTAGTGATTACTACATTCTGCATATCATCATTGCTCCTTTAATATCCTTATTGAATACATTTGACTGCGAGCAGAAGAGGAAAAACACTCACAAAGGACTTTACTGGGGAAGGTAAGAGCAGAAAGAGAGATAGGGAATACTGAACGTAGTATACATACTTCACAGGTTACCTTACAATGGACCAGAAAATTTAAAAACCAAGAGTAACATTTTGTGTAGGGCTACTAAGAATACTTACAAATACATTTCTATTCATCTATGTTGTGCAGCCAATTCTCCTGTATCAAGTCACTTTAAGGCTACAGATGTTTTCAAGCCAACTGTGAGTAGTCATTTATTATATTATTGGGAAATTGAAAAGGGGCATTTTTCTACACAAAGTCAGTTTTGATTAGCATCTGATCTGGTCTTGTATAAAAGCCATATTGTAACATAGGTATGCGAATATTACTTGGAATAATACAGGTCCTGACAGCTGCTGGCCGTACATGTTTTTCTTGTATACAAACAAGCAACTATGCTGTATCTCTTTTCAAACTCCTACATGAGTGCCCAAAGTACATTACATTATGAAATAAAAATGAATATCTAAGAAAGTGTACCGTATATACTAGGAGTATAAGCCGCCCGAATATAAGCTGAGGCACTTAATTTTACCATAAAAAAAAAAAAAAAAAAAACTGTGAAAACTTATTGACTCGGGTATAAGCCTAGGGTGAGAAATGCGCAGCTACTGTAAGTGGAAAAAGAGGGTCAGCAATGCCCATTTGCAGCCTCACTGTGCCCATTTGCATGCCTCACTGTGCCCATTTGCAGCCATAGGTCCCCCGAACTTCAAACTTGGTAGTTAAGGGTTCCTAGATGCCCCCTAGCTGCAGCCAGAATTTGGGGTCTCTGGACCCAAAGGGTCCTGAAATGAAATTGCTGATTGCTACCGATTTTGGGGCCCCGTGGCAAACCCAGTTGAACTAGCACTACAACATATCCAAAGATGGGGGTTTCTTTAACTAAGTGGCCCCGAGATACAGGGCCCCAAAGTCGGTTCGGAAAATGTCAAGCACTTTTCTGCAGCAGAGAATGACATTTCCCGAACCGACTTTGGGGCCCCATATCTCGGGGCCACTTGGTGCTTGGAACCACATCTGGATATGTTGTAGTGGTGGTTCCACTGGGTTTGCACACCAAATTTGGGGTTCCTAGCACCAAGTGGCCCAAAGATACGGGCCCAAAGTTGGGTCGGAAAAGGTCGTTTTCTGCTGCAGAAAAGTGCTCGACTCAAGTATAAGCCGAGGGGGCATTTTCAGCACAAAAAAATGTGCTGAAAAACTCGGCTTATACTCGCGTATATACGGTAATCTCGGTTACTGCCCTTTTTACAGATGTGGCTAACGAATGGCAAAATTCGGCCATAATACAGGCCATACAGCCCAAGATCAATGAATGTATAATAAAATCCGTGCCACTGATATGGGATCAAATTAGTTTGGATCAGCAGCAGGTATTACATCACACTATATGTAAAATTAATAAATTGGACATTAATTGCATGTTAAAAAATTTGTTTACATACAGTCCAATATGCCCATGTGCATAAGCCATTACAGATCATTTACAGGGCTACAACCCACATGAACTGTAAACCACATAGGGACTGAAGTGTAGCACCTGTTATATCAGGAATCTGGACTAAAAGGTAAGGCGCATATTTAGGGTAAAAGTTGTTACAGATTAAATAAAAATAAAAAAAACACTTTGATTCTGTTGTAGCCCAAAGACAATGCCCCATTGAAAGAGTCCCCTAGGGCAGCCTTCCTCAACCTATTTGCCCTAGCGTAAGCCTTGAAATATCTTTCAGTTCTCAAGAACCCCTATGAAAACCAATTTGTTGCGGGTCCGTGTGAAAAATTCCCTTTACATTGGAGGTTAGTGAGAAGAATGCCACATTAAAAAAGGACAGCTAAATAGATCATTGGTGTCATGCAGTTGGCTCTGCCAAGTGGCATTGGCCCTGGAACTGTGCAGCCTACATCAAATATGAGGTCAATCAGCCACAGTTCAAGGAACCCCTAGCAACCTCTGGAGGAATCCAAGCTGAGAATGTCTGGTCTAGGAACATGTTACAAGAGACTGCTAGAGATCACTGCCATTAGAGCTCCTTCATAAACCAATACTGGCTGCAGAGGTCCAAGAGCCACACCATAAGTACCACATGTGGCCCTTGGCCTGCATGTTGGGCACCAGGGGCTTGGGACAGTATAGATTCTCTTTAAAAAAAGGAGGAGAAAAAAGACAAGTGGTAAACTTTGTGAATTTGTTGTTTACATACAATAAAAAAACTTTGACAATTTCACAAGCAGATGGTGAAGTAAACTGGACCATTTTCAGTTTTACAAAATGGCAAAATCCAGAAATGAAAAAACTGTGGCGGTTAAGCCTTAGGCAATCCAAAGCTGTACACCACCCAAGCCATAGTATTTCTACGGTGGGTACGACCAGTTGTTTGCGATCAACTACAGTCGCTCAGCCTGTACAAAATCAAAGACAGGCTGACACTGTCTGCGGCTAGTCCAAGTAATCACTTGTAAGTTACAAGTGATTTGTGTCGACAGGTCAGCGTCTCCATTGTCCTACTGTGTTTTACATATTAATTTTTTTTCTACAGTGTGCATCATTCACAACAAATAACACTGTAATTTGTAGGATGCAAATAATTAGAAAAAAAAAATGGCAATTTTTTTTTAGGGCCAGTTCACACCAGATGCAGTTCTGTGCGCTTTTTTTCTGCACAATGCAGGCACAGTGTTTTCCATGTATGCCAATGGCTCTAGTTCACACCATGCAGTCAGTTTCCGGTCAGTTTCTGCACTGAAAACTGACTGCATGGTGTGAACTAGAGGCATTGGAATACATGGAAAACACTGTGTATGTATTTTTAGTGCAGAAAAAAAGCGCACGGAACTGTATCTGGTGTAACTATTGATTTTAACATTAAATAAAAAAATAAAAAAATAAAAAAACATAACCATGAGTCTGTCATGTCTCAGTAACAGTAATAAATAAGTCACGGTCTCCATCGGGTACAATAAACTGAATCGAGTGAGAAGTCAAAATTGTCTGCTTTTAGAATAGAATAAAACTGTCAGGTTTCAGGCTGAACAAGATTTAAAGGTCTTCCTGTGACTTTGGCAAGTTGTGAATATTACAATGCAGAGAGTTTACAGAGCGTGGATATGCATATATTATCATATCCTCAATATCAGAGGTCACTTAGAACTGCCATCCCATTTACAAATCAGCTTAGGATTAAATCGCATCAAATGAAAAGCTGCCACCATTGAAATAGCCAGGAAACAAGCATATCATGTTAGCATATAGATTTGTTCTTGACATCCCGTAGTTTAGCACAGAACATATTAGCCAGAGGGAAAATGCTGTGTGATCCGATGCCCCCCTCCATCACTGAAATGTGTCGGACAGACAAAGACTCCCCTACCATGCTCAGCTGTCTGCGATTCAGGATATGCAGAACACCAAATATGTTGTACAGTGGCCAGAATATCTGTCTCTTGGATAACAGCATAATTATGCACCTTGGAACCTTAGAGACATTAGGTGAATTGCTACCCTATTTATTTTTCTTGTACTATTTAGGCAGTCCACAGTTGCTGCTGGTGCTCAATATTTGGGGGGCGGCAAACCAACGCCAACCCCCCACCCGGACGGGAATATGCCTCCCCCATGGGAGACTGACGTAAATGCGCCGATTCCCCTCCCCCGGGAGATGGACAGGAATGCGGCAGCGAACAGAGGCCTCCTTAGGAAGGAGGCAGCTATAGATCTGGGCTGCTGCTCCTCGCTCCGTGGCCATTGCTTCTCCTCCAGGCCGAACAGGAAGTGGGTCCTGACCGATACACGATTGGCCGGGAGTCCTAAGACTCCCGGCCAATCGGGTCTCAGGAACTGCTTCCTGATTGGCCAGGAGAAGAATCAGGAAGATAATAGCCTAAGCCACAAGCCCACCCTTTTTTGAAGCCAATTAAGAGAGTCTCAGGCTCTAATCATGTGCTTTAAAAAACAAAACAAAAAAAAAACCCTATTAAAATCCATGCGTCCGGCATGTCGATTAGGGGGCCGGATGCATAGATGGGGGGGGGGGGGGCATTGTCCGTGCGCCCCCTATGGATGGGCCACCACTGCAGTCCAGGTTCTGCTGACAAAAAGCTCATCTATGGTGAGGGTGGTACCAATGGAAGGGAATACAGAAACAAAAAAAAGTATCCACCAGTACTAGTGGGACTTTTAAAGGCAAATGATGAGAACTGAAAAATATATGTTCACAAATTTTATTAACCAAGGTATACATGTAAAACAGGTCTATACATCACCAATAAAATAGATATAAGAACATATGTAGAATGATTGTTGTCAAGTCTGTGAAAGTCGTCTTAAGAGCCCAACGCGTTTCGAGACAATACGTCCCTTCATTAGGGTAATTGGTATATAGGATCACAGAGTATTGTATTCGGGACAATATCCCTTCATCAAGGCATTGGTATATGTCTCGAAACGCTTTGGTGTTAGGACCTGGACTTGAACCTGGGACCTCAGCTGTGTCTGGCAATGAGTCTTCTCACTGAGCTATCTGAGATGCTGGACAGCGCCTTGTCAGATCCTTTAGACAACCCTGCCTTGTATCTTGATGTCAGCTGAACCTTGAACTCTTTGCTCCTCCCACGAACTTCCTGATATAAGCCATGTCTCTGCACTTCCTCCTTGCCAGAATATTGTGCTATCTCCAGCCTGTATCTCGCTCCTGTCTTCCCTGCTGCCATTCATATTTGCTACTGCTCGTTATCGACCCTTGGCTTGTTCCTCGACTACGCTTCTGCCTGATCCCAACCTGAAACTACTCATTACTGACCTTTTGGCTGGGCAGGTAAGGATCAATCAGAAGCGTGGTCAGTAAACAAGCCAAAAGGTCGGTAAAGAGTACTTTCAGATCAGGCAGAAGCTTAGTCGAGGAACAAGCCAAGGGTCGGTAACGAGCAGTAGCAAATATGAACGGCAGCAGGGAAGACAGGAGCGAGATACAGGCTGGAGATAGCACAATATTCTGGCAAGGAGGAAGTGCAGAGACATGGCTTATATCAGGAAGTTCGTGGGAGGAGCAAAGAGTTCAAGGTTCAGCTGACATCAAGATACAAGGCAGGGTTGTCTAAAGGATCTGACAAGGCGCTGTCCAGCATCTCAGATAGCTCAGTGAGAAGACTCATTGCCAGACACAGCTGAGGTCCCAGGTTCAAGTCCAGGTCCTAACACCAAAGCGTTTCGAGACATATACCAATGCCTTGATGAAGGGATATTGTCCCGAATACAATACTCTGTGATCCTATATACCAATTACCCTAATGAAGGGACGTATTGTCTCGAAACGCGTTGGGCTCTTAAGACGACTTTCACAGACTTGACAACAATCATTCTACATATGTTCTTATATCTATGTTTTCATTGCTGATGTACGCCTTTGTTAATAAAATTTTTGTGTTCTCATCGTTTGCCTCAAAAGTCCCACTACTTTTTGTTTCTGTGTTCATAAAAGGGATGTTGGCCACACTACGTTGGCTTATTCGGGTGATCATATTTCCTATGTAATGGAAGGGAATAAAGATGCAATACAGGACATAAAAAATAAAAGGAACAACTTCACATGCACATTTGCTTGGTTGCATTGGTTGGGTCTTGTGTGTAATTGTGCATAGAGAGAAGTCACAGTCATTTTTGGCCAGACTCAACAACAATCTTTCGTCTTTTATGAGAAACTCCACTTTTGCAGAGAAAATATTCCCTCTGGGTGACCTATAAACATTGCAAAGATTTTTTACAGACTTTGTAGCAGATTAATAACTTTTGGTATTCTGAAGAAGTGTCCATGTACAGAATAATTCTGTATTGGACTGATATAATAATTATCAATTAGCTGCTGCACTTGCAGGGCTCTAATGAGGAAACTGGCAAGGTCTCATCCCTTTAGACGTGTTTTCCCTTTGAGAGTATTAAAAATGAAATTTTTGTTGCAGGGGATGCTCAAAGTCAGATTTTTAGCTTAGTGCTGACTCCTGGGAAAGTCAGTGAGCCAATCACACAAGCAGGAAATTACATTTCTGTGGGGTGTTATGCTCACCATCTGTGTACAGAACACCTCCAGGTTGTCATATTACATTACATTTTACAGAAAATCACAACGCTGCAGATTGAAAAAAGGACATTTTTTTTTTTTTTTTAGAACATTCAATTACGATAGGATTTGTGTAGGTGCCAGCTTTGTTCGAACAAAGCCGGGATCAGCTTTCTGCTATGGTAACCTGGAAGCAATGACCCGACATCACTTCCTGTTTACCCAGATGTCGACAGCGCCATTTAAAAAAAATCAAAAAGTATTCAAAAACACCAATCTTGGCGTTTTTATTAGCTTTTAAAAAGGGAGTAACGTTTAGGGTTCTAACAAATTTAAACAAAAGTGGCAGAAAAAGGCCTGGAGGTCAAGTGGTTAAAGGAGTTGTAAAGGCAGAAGGTTTTTTATCTTAATGCATTAACCACTTCTGGACCGCTGCACGACAATGTACTAGCTGCCATAACCCTGGTATCCCAGTGTTCGGCCGGTGGTCCGGTACAAGATAAAAGTGGTCTCTGCGGCGGCTTCGCCGCAAGATCACTTTTATCGGCAGTGGGAGAGGGCCCCCCCTCCAGCCGCGAATCTGGTGCCCTCCGCCGCTTACCGGAGCTGTCGGCAGTGGTGATCGGATCCTTCCTGTGGCTGTGCATGGAGACGAGTGAGGGGAAAATGGCCCCCACCCAGCTCCATGACACTGCAGGGCGGAAGCAACGTCAAACCGTCACTTTTGCCTATAGCTCTTAAAAGGGCCATTTTATTTTTTACATTTTTTTTAAATGACAACATTTCTCATATTTAAGAGGTCCTGTCATGCTTTGTTTCCATTACAAAGGATGTTTGGTTCTAAGTAATTTTCTAGCAAAAAAACTTGTAAAACACCACATCTAAACAAGAGGCCCGGTCTTAAAGTGGTTAAGATAAAAAATAAAAAAATTTTTTTATGTGTGTAGCTGCCTTCCCAGCACCTCCGAATACTTGCCTGAGCCCCATCTCGCTCCAGCAATGTCCACAAGTGTCTAAGTCATCTGGGACACTCCTGATTGGCTGAGACACAGCAGCAGCGCCATTGGCTCCAGCAGCTGTCAAAATCAGTCAGCCAATCAGAGAAGAGGGGGGCGGGGCAGGGCTCCCTGTCTGAATGGATACACGGAGCTCTGACTCGGCTCGGGTGCCCCCTTAGAAAGCTGCTGGCTTTGGGGGCATCAAAAGAAGGTAGGGGCAAGGAGCAGTAAAGAGCGACCTGAGAAGAGGAGGATCCGGGCTGCTCTGTGCAAAACCAACTGAGGAGGCAAAAAAAAAAAAAAAAGATGATTTTTACATACAGCAAAGTGTCAGAATTGGCTTGGGCGCGAAGTGGTAAAAAAAAAAAAACACATCATTGTACGCAGTTACTGTACAGCAGCTTCTATAATGCCATTATCTAGATGTACAAGTATGGCCCCAAATGTAAATCCAGATCTGCTTATGATTCCACCGACTAACACTCTGAGCATGTAGATAATCTGGTGAGAACACGGTTTGCTCTTCGATATGATTTTATGTTTGGCAGGCTGAGCTTGCTAATGTCACTGGCTGATACAAATGAAGGGAAGTTGCCAGGAAATGAAGCACACCCCGTCTCTATGTTAACAGCTTCTACAGGCACAAATAGAACGTTTGTGGTTAATTAAAACGGTAAATACTAGCACACACAGTTCCTTCAAAGGAGCCTTTATTACAATTTTAGTAACCAATGGCACCATCCTGCGACCAACTGTGGGCAGAGTTTGTCCATGAATATAATGCCAACTAAAAACTGCCCTGTACTGTGACTATGAAACCAACTTTTAATTCAATGTAAGCAGAAGTTATTGTATGACACCACTGTAAGCCAGAGAACCTATTAGAGCTCAAGTTACTGTAGCGTGCGATTTGTACTTATTATATCTCATGGGCACGGGTGTTCTGAGGTTTTTTTTTTTTTTAAATATAAAATTTACTATTACAGGAGTAAATGGCTGCGGTACATAAGGGCAGAGAAAGGCAGCCCACAAATGAATGCACACTAGACATTCAGCCATATAAAAGTACAGGAGAAATAGATCTGAGAAATCAAACACTGGTTGATTCTTCCCAAAACGATTTCTCCTGCATTAAAACGCAGGTAGCCTTAGTGAATAAAGCTTAAAATCATTTCATGCATGTATACACATTTGGGAATGTCCTATAAAAACACATGTAGGGGGGTCATTGCCAGCGTGAATATAGAAACCAGCACAAAAAACGTACAGAAATAGGACATCCCTGCCAAGGATAATGTCTCAACATTAGTAACTATACTGAGACAAGTGAATTATTAACTTGCATTGTTTTTAAATTAGGCAGTAAAAAATAAACAAACACACACACACACACACACACACACAGGGGATTGTAAAAAGCAGAAGTGAAAGTGGTGCTTTGACATTCAAAAAAGAGCGTTACAAGAAGCCGTGTAAAAAAAAAAAAAAAAAAAAAGGAAATATTAGGCGGGAGGATGGTAGAACGATCGCACTGGCTTTTTTTTTTTTTTTTTTTTTAATTAAATGTTCACCTGGAATCTGAGAACTACTGATGTGGCTAGTAGAATATGTTCTTGATATTTTCACTCTCCCTAATATATACTGCCGATCTTCCAACGTTAAAGTGAAATTCTGGGATAAAACGATCTCCTCTTAAAAAACAGCTCCCACCACCCTCCCAAGTCCTCTTTCAGATGGGTGGACTCCGTCTGCTCAGCATCTGTCCGCTGATCCCCCCCTGAGCAGGCGGATGACAGGTCCGTGTCCACCCTGCTGATGCAGAGCAGACCCAGACACAGCCCGCTCTTCTCTATGGGCGGTCAAGTGTAAACAGACTGCCTTTCAGTTTTCCATCCAACTGTCATCCAATCAGATCTGCCAGACAGAACGGATCCCCATCAGTCAGTTTTCAGTGGATGGGATCAGATCAAATGAGGGCAATGGAGGGTCCCGCACAGGTTACATAGTTCGTCAGGTTGAAAAAGTCCATCTAGTTCAACCATCGGCGGACCCGATCGTATGACAGGGGTCTTACACCTATACCAACTATCCTGTAGAAGCATGCATTTACTCATGTATTCTCAGGCTAACCTGGACCGGTCACGTGATCTTCCCTGTTTCAATCAGCTGCCGCTAACCAACAGAGAGGAGCCGATCATGTGACTGGACCAGAGCATCCTGAGAAGAAGAAAGTATAAGCAGCTTTCTAAAGCCTCGTACAGTACCCTCTCCCAGAATGCACAGCAAGACGACACACTCACTGGTTGGTTCCGAGAGAGATTGGCACCCAATACGCCCAGCCAAACTGTGTTCTCATGCCTGCCAAAGGTGACAGCGACACCTATGGCCACGCAGAACCCAGTGCAATCCAGCCAGACTGGTACTGAAACCATAATTTGGTACAATTAACCCCAAAACCCAACTGTGGTTCCAGGAACATTAAAATTACAAAACACATAGCGCATGCTCGTTAGGAGCCTGACGCTACACATACATGTCCACAAATTAATGGCCCTAAAATCCATTTTTCATTATATATCTTCTGTGTTTTTCTGCCTCCTAATGTCCTCTGTGAGCACCCAAACCTCTCCTTTTTACTTCCATTTGTTTGAAATGAGTAGTGCAGGTTAACCACTTCAGCACTGAGCGATTTTACCCCCTTCCCTACCAGAGCACTTTTTGCGATTCGGCACTGCGTCGCTTTAACTGACAATTGCGCGGTCGTGCAACGTTGCACCCAAACAAAATTGAGGTCCTTTTTTTCCCACAAATACAGCTTTCTTTTGGCGGTATTTGATCACCTCTGCGGTTTTTATTTTTTGCGCTATAAACAAAAGAAGAGCGACAATTTTGAAAAAAAAAAACACTTTTTTACTTTTTGCTATAATAGATATCCCATTTTTTTTTTAAAAAACTTTTTTTTACTCAGTTTAGGCCGATACGTATTGTTCTACATATTTTTGGTAATAAAAAAAAAAAAAAAAAAAAAAAAAAAAATCGCAATAAGCGTATATAGATCGGTTTGCGCAAAAGTTATAGCGTCTACAAAATAGGGGATAGATTTATTGCATTTTTTTTTTTTCTAGTAATGGCGGCGATCTGCGATTTTTTTTTTTTCGTGACTGGGACATTGTGGCGGACACTTCGGACACATTTTTGGGACCATTCACATTAACACAGCGATCGTTGCTATAAAATTGCAGTGATTACTGTGTAAATGTGACTGGCAGGGAAGGGGTTAACACTAGAGGGCGCTGCAGGGGTTAATAATTTTCCCTATGTTAGCGATTCTAACTGTGGGGGGAGGGGACTCACAAGGGGAGGAGACCGATCGGTGTTCCTCCGTACTGGGAACACATGATCGGTCTCCTCTCCACTGACAGCTCCACGGTCCTGCTGTTTTCCCGGGCAATCGCGGGTGCTTGGCGGACATCGCGGCCGCCAGGCACGCGCACCGGGTGCCGAGCGACGCCGCGCGCACGCCCCCTAGGCGGCCGGGAATGGTAGGATGTCATATGACGTCCACCCAGGATGGGAGATCCACCTTGTGGACGTCATATGTCTATGGCCGGGTAATGAAGTGGTTAAGGTCATGTACACTACAAATCCCATAGTCCACAGTCCCAAGGGAGGTCAGCTACATTCCTACATACAGTGGGACCATGGAGAATGAACGTAGCCACCCTCTAAGGCTTCATGTACACGGGACATTGTTCAACCTCTCCTGAACGATTTAACTTGACAGCTAGAAACCGGCATTTAAAAACGTCCGTTTAGCTGCGTTTAAAAAAAATTTATTTTTCTTTTCAAAGTAGCCAAAAATTAAAAACGCCTGTAAATGAAAATGCAGCTAAACGCGAGCTACCGCCTTTAGCTGCGTTTAGCGTTTGAAATGCCTCTAAACACAGCTTCTGAACGCATCTTTTTGGTTTCCAAAAAAAGCCTCTAAACGCAACTGCCTAGAAACCACTATATGAACCTGTGATAACAGAGGAGAGTTCAGGAGCAGTTGAAAAAAAATGCCCAACTGCTCCTAAACGTCCGTTTACCAGCAGCAGTGTTGGCCTAACAGAGGTTGGATCACAGTTGCAGGGAAAAAAAAAGGAACTTATTGGATGAGCTGTACTTTAAGCGAGTCCTCATTTATGGGGAGATTACATCGGTGCTCCGTGCAGGGCCGCGTTTTAGCAGCACAGATGTTGCGTGCATCCCCAGGTCAGCAGTCCTATTGAGGTCTATTGGGGCACAGCCACTGCTCCCAATGTGACATCCATGTGAGGGCATGGACCCAAAACACACAGAGTGAGTTTGGGGACACGCACCCATATTGTCATATACAGTGGCTGCGTCTGTGCACATGCTGTGGCCCAATAGACATTTATGGCACCGCCTGCACACAATACCGGTGCATCCCTGTGAAAAACAAACAAGGCCCTGCATGGGGCATGGATATAAAAGACATGTGTGAACAAGGCCTACAAAAAAACTGTAGATACGTACCGTATTTATCGGCGTATAACACGCACAGGTGTATAACACGCACATTCATTTGAAGAGGGAAGTTTCAGGGAAAAAAATTAAATTTGAAATAAGGAACTTTGAAGCAATATAAGGGTCAGTGCCCATCTGCAGCCTCACCATTGCCATCAATGCAGCCTGATCAATGCCCATCTGCAGCCTCACAAGTGCCATCAATGCAGCATCATCAGTTCACATCAATGCAGCCTCACCATTGCCATCAATGCAGCAGCCTCACCATTGCCATCAATGCAGCCCCCCTCCCTGTCCCCTACAAGGCATCTAAAATTAAGTATTGGCGTATAACACGCACATGCTATTTGCACCCGATTTTCATGGAGAAAAAGTGAGTGTTATACGCCAATAAATACAGTAAATGGAAGGTATTTTTTAAACCAGAGTTTAGTGTCACTTTAATGTTTTATTCAAGTAGTAACACATTTATTTGCAGGGATAACTCACTACAACTAGAATAAAGCATTCGTTTTTTGTTAAAATAATAAGCTAGCAAAATTTAAACATGCCCAAAACACTGCTGGAGTGGCATTATATAGTAGATTCATTATTCAAGCCTCCCACAGTTGTTACGCTAACAGTAACTCTAGCAGCTGCTCTGGCAGCTGGAGACTTTCTATTGGCTGTAAGCTACAATTGTCACAGCAACCAAAAGTAATTACCTGCCAGTGTTCCAGAGCAAATGAACACCAGGGAACTTAATAATAGAACACGAGAAGTTTATAGTGCTTAGATACTTGCATAGGCTGCAGAAAGTAAAAGGAGGTTTTCTTCTCTTAAAAATTGTAAATTGTTATGCCATTTACAAGTATAATGCCAGGTTGGAAACGGTTTGCTGACTTCAACCTGTTCTCAACCTCAAGCTGTACATTAGCATTGTTCAGCATGGTGAAGGCCCACCTGTATTTATCATCAACCAGGTTTCCTTCACTTAAACCAGTAGTCTTCAACCTGTGGCCCTTTGCTTGCTTTTATTCGGGCCTTGGAACAATATTACCCCCACTGTTGTTGACACAGTTCCTGCCACTGACATCAACAATGGGCCACTATTCCTTCTACTGACACCACCAATGATGGGAGACACTGTTCCTCCCATTGAAACCAATGACGGGAGACACTGTTCCTCCCATTGAAACCAATGACGGGAGACACTGTTCCTCCCATTGAAACCAACGACGGGAGACACTGTTCCTCCCATTGAAACCAACGACGGGAGACACTGTTCCTCCCATTGAAACCAACGACGGGAGACACTGTTCCTCCCATTGAAACCAACGACGGGAGACACTGTTCCTCCCATTGAAACCAACGACGGGAGACACTGTTCCTCCCATTGAAACCAACGACGGGAGACACTGTTCCTCCCATTGAAACCAACGACGGGAGACACTGTTCCTCCCATTGAAACCAACGACGGGAGACACTGTTCCTCCCATTGAAACCAACGATGGGAGACACTGTTCCTCCCATTGAAACCAAACGATGGGAGACACTGTTCCTCCCATTGAAACCAACGATGGGAGACACTGTTCCTCCCATTGAAACCAACGATGGGAGACACTGTTCCTCCGATTGAAACCAACGATGGGAGACACTGTTCCTCCGATTGAAACCAACGATGGGAGACACTGTTCCTCCCATTGAAACCAACGATGGGAGACACTGTTCCTCCCATTGAAACCAACGACGGGAGACACTGTTCCTCCCATTGAAACCAACGATGGGAGACACTGTTCCTCCCATTGAAACCAACGATGGGACACTATTCCTCCCATTGAAACCAACGATGGGACACTATTCCTCCCATTGAAACCATTGATGGGACACTATTCCTCCCATTGAAACCAACGATGGGACACTATTCCTCCCATTGAAACCAACGATGGGACACTATTCCTCCCATTGAAACCAACGATGGGACACTATTCCTCCCATTGAAACCAACGATGGGACACTATTACTACCCCCAATACAAATAAATGAGCACTGTTTACTCCCGCTGACATTAGGCCATTTTCTTCTCCCACTAGCCAAAGTGTGGCCCCCCTAAAAGGTTGAAGGACTGTAAACTGGCCCTTTGTTTAGAAAGTTTGGAGACCTCCGACTTAAACTGTTGTGCCATTTACACGTGTAATACCATGTTGTAACAGTTTGCTGGAAAGTCATTTTTATTGCAACTTTTTACATGCTTGATATGTACCGCACATTTGGATTTGGACTTGCAAAATGTCTCTGTATGTCAAACAGTATAGTTATCAACCCTGCTAATGTCTGCTGAGATGCAATCAATTATATACACATACTTTTCTTTTTTTTTTGTAGAGGTTGATAAGGTACACAAACATGTAAACATTTTGAATGGGCCGTCAACGCACAGCAACATGGGTACCAACATACCTGTAGTTTCCCCTCCAACATTGTGCTCCACAATGCCCAGAAGGTTGTGGTGCATTAAATGTCATATGTCTTGTGGTGTGCTCTGTATGTGCATTGAGGCGTCGTTCAAAATGGCACCCCAGCACAATACGTTAACATGTACTGAAGTGACATGTGGCAGCATGGTGGCTAAGTGGTTAGTACTTCTACATAACAGCACTAGTTTTGTTGGTTTGAATCCCAACCACAGCACTTGCTGCATGGAGTTTGCATGTGCCTGGGTTTCCTCACACATGCCAAAGACATGCTGGTAGGTAAATTGGCCCTAGTAAGTGCATTTTTAAATAGGAGTTAGGGACCTTCATTTGTAAGCTCCTGGAGGACAGGGATTGATGTGAATATACAATATATATGCAACGCAATGCGTAAATTGACAGTGCTATACAAAAGTACCTATAATAAAATAAATGTGGTAAAATGTGCATTTTACTGTGCTTTACTGAAAGTTAATAGTGGGAATCAAGCCTTGGGGCCCATCCACACAGATTTTTTGCCAGATGCGATTATTGAAATCAATGGATACACAACCAAATGCATGACAACATGTTAGAACACATCTGAATGCATGTTTCAAGGCACTTTTCACTGGATGTTCATGCACAATAAAACATGTTTCAACATGTGGAAGGGAGGGAGGAAATGTGTGGCGCTACCTCAAAAAATGCTAGGAAAATAAATAATGTGATCAACTAATAAGATGACAGAGGATCCATTGGATCTAGTGATACATAGCCTTAAACCAATAAATCATATAAAGTGAAAAATATCTTGATAAAAGGTCACACAAACCAATAAAAACTCAATCACCATGATAAAGAGGGTGATGACAAAAAAAAAAAAAAGAAGGATATTCCTTGAATTAGTACAAGTGGTGATCCACCTCAACCCGTGTGTGAGAAGTTCGCACCCACCAATGTTTAAACACTGGAAACCCCTAAAGGAATGATGGTTTCCTGTTGTCAGCGGTGAGCGGAATGATGGTTCCTTGTCCTTAGATAACTTTTAAGCATTCATGCTCGGAGAAAACATAGAAGACATAACAAAGGAAGAATCATAGTGTAATATGCTGAATACCAGGGATAAATGCAGGTAGATAACAATGCCCACTCATGTTGGTGCTAGCATATAGCACCTTCTAATGTGAGTGGGCATTGTTATCAACCTGCATTTATCCTTGGTATTTGGCATATTACACTACGATTATTCCTATGTTATGTCTTCTATGTTTTCTCCAAGCATGAATGCTTAAAAGTTATCCAGGGACAAGGAACCAGCAAATGAGAATCATGAGGTCAAAAGGAACTGCCTAAAGAGCTCAGAGACAGAATTGTGGTAAGGCACAGATCTGGCCAAGGTTACAAAAAAAAAAAAAAAAAAAATGTCTGCTACACTTAAGGTTCCTAAGAGCATAGTGGTCGCCATAATCCTTAAATGGAAGACGTTTGGGACGACCAGAACCCTTCCTAGAGCTGGCCGTCCGGCCTATCGGGGGAGAAGAGCCTTGGTGAGAGAGGTAAAGAAGAACCCAAAGATCACTGTGGCTGAGCTCCAGAGATGCAGTCGGGAGATGGAAGAAAGTTGTAGAAAGTCAACTATCACTGCAGCCCTCTACCAGTCGGGGCTTTATGGCAGAGTGGCCCGACGGAAGCCTCTCCTCAGTGCAAGACACATGAAAGCCCGCATGGAGTTTGCTAAAAAAAAAAAAACCTTAGGACTCCAAGATGGTGAGAAATAAGATTCTCTGGTCTGATGAGACCAAGATAGAACTTGGCCTTAATTCTAAGCGGTATGTGTGGAGAAAACCAGGCACTGCTCATCACCTGTCCTAAAAACAGTCCTAACAGTGAAGCATGGTGGGGGCAGCATCATGCTGTGGGGGTGTTTTTCAGCTGCAGGGACAGGACAACTGGTTGCAATCGAGGGAAAGATAAATGCGGCCAAGTACAGGGATATCCTGGACGAAAACCTTCTCCAGAGTGCTCAGGACCTCAGACTGGGCCGAAGGTTTACCTTCCAACAAGACAATGAACTTAAACCACTTCAATACAGGGCACTTAAACACCTTCCTGCCCAGATCAAATTTGAGCTTTCAGTGCTGTCGCACTTTGAATGACAATTGCGCGGTCATGCTACACTGTACCCTCGGATGGGCATGGATAGGCAGCACGAATGGGCACTGATAGGCGGCATTGTATTTTTTTGTTTGGTATTGATGGATGCCAATCAGTGCCAAACAATGCATGCCAGTGATGCCCATTGTGGGCACTGATTGACATCCCTGATGGTCTACGGTGGCATACCTGGTGCTGGGCATCCCTGGTGGTCTGGTGGCATCCCTGGTGGTCCAGTGTGGGCATCCTCGGGGGGGGGGGGGGGGGCTGCGCTGATAATCGATCAGCACAGACCCCCCCTGTCAGAGGAGCAGCCGATCGGCTCTCCTCTACACGCGTCTGACAGACGCGAGTGAGGAAAGCCAATCGCCGGCTCTTCCTATTTACACTGTGATCAGCCGTCATTGGACATGGCTGATCACGTGGGTAAAGAGTCTCAGTCGGAGACTCTTTACCAAGATCGTAGTTGCGGGGTGTCAGACTGACATCGCAGTGATGCGCACTCCCGGGGGCGCGCAGCGGCTCAAAATCTTGAGGACATCATATGACGTCAGGTCAGGATTTTAAAACCACTTTGCCGACGTCTTTTTCCTATAGGGTGGGCGTCAAGTGTTTAAGCACACAGCTAAAATAACGAAGGAGTGGCTTCACAACTCCATGACTGTTCTTGAATGGCCCAGCCAGAGCCCTGGCTTAAACCCAATTGAACATCTCTGGAGACATCTAAAAATGTCTGTCCACCAACATTCACCATCCAACCTGACAGAACTGGAGAGGATCTGCAAGGAGGAATGGCAGAGGATCCCCAAATCCAGGTGTGAAAAACTTGTTGCATCTTTCCCAAAAAGACTCATGGCTGTATTAGATCAAAAGGATGCTTCTACTAAATACTAAGCAAGGGGTCTGAATACTTAGGACCATGTGATATTTCAGTTTTTCTTTTTTAATAAATCTGCAAAAATGTCAACAATTCCGTGTTTTTCTGTCAATATGGGATGCTTTGTGTACATTAATGAGGAAAAAAAATGAACTGTAATGATTTTAGCAAATGGCTGCAATATAACAAAGAGTGAAAAATTTAAGGGGTCTGAATACTTTCCGTCCCCACTGTGTATAATTATATATCTTTCTTAAGGGGAGGGTTCTTTTCTGGCCCCTGAAATGTATTGGCGGTTTTATTTTTTTTAGTACAAACCAATAAATTTATTTAAAATGCTTATAATTTGGTCTGGCACTCCTTTCATTGGTGCATGTTTTTCTGGTCATCTACTTTTTAAATATTCTATATTTACATTTTTAAGCGATTACAAATAATGGATTTAGGAACACAAAATGTCCTTAAGCCTTTGCTGACTCGTATCGCCTATGTGAAAATACTGGTTTGGTCCAGAAGCCCCATTTGCCCCAGGCTAGATTTATGGTCACAGTACTCTTACGAGACTTGAAATCTTAACCACCAAAGGATCCCCCATCTGCAATGTAGTGCGGACAGGAGATCCATACAGTCAAAGCGACATACTGGTTTGGTGCGGCCTGTACAGAGTGAACGATCTCTTGGTTTCTTATCCACACAAAGCAGGGATAAGAAACAAAGATCTTTAGTAAATAGCAGCACATATTACACATTATTGGGCACACATTTAACCCCAATGACCCCCCTAGTTGTTATAAGCCACTGAGGAAGAAAACAAAAACCTACAGACAAATGCCATTTTACATCCATCCAGGCTGGTTATATACATTGTAATCCATCCAGGCTGGTTATATACATTGTAATTTTCTATTCTACATGCTACTGTTCTGTAGCTACTAAGACAGGCCATTGCAACTTCCTTGAACTGCGTACTAAGTGGAGATCCAGGCTTCCCCCTAAAAATGTACTTTATTGTTTACAATAAAGTGGAATTTCAGGTATGGATTTTTGGCAAGGTATATTGGTCCAGCATAGGTATACGTGTTCCATACCTGAGGGAGTGCTGTAGAAGCATAGAATCACTGCAGTGGTCATCGCTACAATATAAATTGCTACTGTATTCAAGGACCAGTGCGACTGGCTGCCCTGCTACAAAGTGAACACAGGGTCACGCACTTGGCACAGATGCCATTCACAAAATGATTTGCATTTTCTTTTTTTGTATAATTTTTATTTTTCATTTTTCAAATATTAACAAAACACCACAACACATCAAGGAAAAATTCAGGGGGGGGGGGGGGACATCAGGGAAGGGTAGAGGGAGCAGATGGGGGGAGAGGGGGGAAGGAAAGGAGCAAGGGGGGGGTGCAAGGTTATCGCTATAATAATAGGTGGGTAAATCTACAACTGCTGGGGTGCAGTTCTTCTGGTGTTCAGGGAGACTCCCCGCCCATATGATTTGCATTTTCAATGAATGCAAAGTGATCTGTCATTGGACAAGGTTTCCGCCAAGTGCATCCTTAATTCTCGATTTTGGAACCAAAACTTCCATCCAGTGAACCTCTAACTGCAACGCAATAGTGAAATGGGCCACAAGATGATATTTCTAGTATTAGCTTTTACAGGAACTCTTAAAAAGTAACAGATTGTCCAGTATGCCATTGATGAAGACAAGAGTTACACGGAGAGAAAGACCCATTCAGGGGAAGGCTGGGAACGAAACCAAAACAGAATAATTCATGTCTATACATAATGTACTCCTCTGGCATTTCAGCCCAAGCCCAGAATATCCCAAACTCTACCCCTCACACCTGACCACATCCAAGTTTTATGGCATGACGACAACACACCATGTTTTGAGAAGACCAGGACTGCCCTGACATGTCAGAATATAGAGGAAATTAGCTGAATGGGAGAGTAGGTAATGATACCAAATACAAATCAAATGCGTCTTCCTGTTTATGACTCTATAACAACCATAAATATGTGTTTAGTAATGTGTATTAGTGTCCAATACACTCCAGTGATAACATTGTCTGATGACCTCACTGTATATGAAATTAATTTGCACACAAACAACTAGGAGTTGAACAGTCACATTGCCGACATTCTTAATTTTACAACACATATTAGTCACTCCCAGTCACAAAGTCTGCTGAGATACAACCATGTCATTGGAATCATGTGACATTTATTCCAGCAGAGGCCAATGTGACATTTGATTATACTGGCCAACAAAGACCAGAATGACAGTTCAACCTTCTTACTATAAAAAGGAAAAAAAAAAAAAAAAAAAGACTTTCTTTGGAATAAAATTAAACTATGCAGCTATATACATTCATAAATTATAGCGCAGCCTTTCTCAACAAAGAGGAACCCTTGATATAACTTTCTGGTCTCAGGGAACCCCTGCTAAAAATAATGACTATATCTACAACTCATGATACATTAGTGTGATGGTCAGTGGGAAGAATTCTCCATAGGCCACTTTCACACATGTGGACCGTATGTCCGTATTTCATCCATCCGTTTTCGGATGAAATATGGACATGCATGCCTATGGGATAGCGGGTGTCAGCGGATGAGCATCCGCTGACACCCGCTATCGTCCGCCTCCGCTATTGTCTGATTCTGCAGACAAAGGAAAACCCTATTTTTCCATACGTCTGCAGAGCAGATCGGATGAACGCGGACAGACGGTCCGTGTTCATCCGATCCTCCATAGAGGAGAGCGGAGATCTGACAGGGCGGTCCCTGCACAGCAGGGATCAGCGGAGCGGTCCCCACTGAGCAGCGGATGTTCACGGGGCAGATCATTATGGATCCGCCCCGTTTGAAAGAGCCCTTACACTTGTGGACACTGGGAAGAATTACAAATAGCTAAAGAGATCAATGGTGGTTGTGGGAACTTATCTGAGAGGCAGAAATTGCTCATATTCTCAAGGAACCCCTAGCAACCACTGGAGGAACCCTGCTTGAGAAACCCTCCTGCTATAGGAGGCTACAAAATTATAAGTTAAATAGCAATAACAATACAATTTTGAGATTATATAAACTCATTTGAAAAATCTTTCATGTTGCGAGTTCTGCCTATCCGCTGTTCATAACTTTCCACAACATCCTGTATTCCTAGCATGCTTTGCCTCTTCTCCTCTGCAGTTTACATTCAATTTAAATACTACATATCCCATGGTACCTTGCTACCTGCAAGCAGTGATTCCTGCACTGACTCCGCCTCCTGAAGCTCCTCCCCTCAGCACCTTTGTAGTTCAGAATACCGGCTGTGAAATGTGTGACACAGCAGTGCCTACTCACAGGGCATAGTGAATACAGGTCACAGAACTCAAAGTAATGTTTGGGAATCTTTACATAGTACATTTACAAACTGCAAGATCGTTCAGATCAATAGGAGTAGGCTGCAAATAATTGAAATCTAATGTGTAAACAATACATGGTTTCACATTTTGGCCATAAATACAAAAATGTTAGGCCTTCGAGAAGCATTGTGGGTTTAGACCATGCAGGCTTACGATAACAAGCGATCACCAAGGAAAAAAAAAAGAAGCAGAACCTGCATATTTAAAGTGCATGTACACTAACAACTTCTCGTATCGCTTTCCTGTTAGTTTGCTAAATATAAAACTGAAAGCATTTGGTTAATTTCTGTTAGAGAAGTATAAAAAAAAATAAAAAAAAAAAAAAAAAACTGTTGAGTATGCCAGGATTTGTGTTATCTGACAACATCCTGGCACAAGGAGGGATTAAGAGGCAAGAGAGCTGTGTCTTTTATAATCCAACAGAGATGAAGTAGGCAGGGCTGACACCACATTCATTTTTTTTATTTTGTTCTTTTAGCCGGCATTTATCCTGTGTTATACATGCTCGTTCTGTGTGAATGGGGGGCAACAATCGAATGTTATTTTGCCATTTTCTCTATCATAGTAAATTAATACTTATTTATAGTGATTATCAGCTTCATCTAGTGGCCATAATGTGGAATTTTACCGATTCACACACTTGACCTGGAGAGAAAAAATAGCCCAACATTTGTATTTGCCCCCCATTCACACAGCCCGAGTCTATATGTAGTTTTACTGCAATTTTATTTTTATAAATGCACCCCCATTTGCCTGTCACATCAACAGTGGATTTTCTGCAGGCTGTAAAAGCGACAAAACATGGGATTACTGTGAATCTATTCCACATTCCAGAGATCTTCCATTTTTATTTTTTTTGCCTTGACATACATTTTAAAAAGCAAAAATGACCAGTGCATGTACACATATCAAACACATACTATGCACAGAAACAAGGATTTTACACCACTAACACATGTACAAGTTGACAGATCACCTAGCCTGCAGATAGTTTGTGGCATCATGCTTCTCATGGGAATGAGGAAAAAAAACAGTCCTAATACAAGCAGTGGCAGGTAAACAATAACTGCGTCCTCTAGCAATTTATTTTTTTACATATTTAGGTTCTGTTCTTTGAATGTTCGTGTGCACGGTTAGGTGATCACAGGGGTCAAGTCAATTATTCAACAATCATGTGACAAAGTGCAATTTTCCAGACATCACAGAGACTATGAAATACAGGTCAAAGAACAGACACATGCTGCACTAAACGAAAAAATGATGTTTCTCAGGCTAGAGAGCTTAATCTACCATTGCAGTCAGCATCAAGTATTGAAACGGCCTCAGGTGACTTGCAGATATTGAAGGTGGAAAGTTCTAGCGTGGAACAATCTCCACCTTTAAATACATTTTCCCTCAAATCCTAAAAATGCCAGCTGTATGTCTCTTCTGTCAAATGCTTTTTCTTGCCTGGTCGGCATTTCTCTTCTCCAAGTGTATGTGTGACAAGTTAATTACCGGAATGGACTATAAAAGAGAAAGGTTTGTTTAGGGGTATTGGCGTGGTGGAGAATCCACTTGATAGGACAAAGTGCCGGTCTTTTCCCCGAACAGATTCCAGTAACCTTTTCAGAATTTCCAGGTAACTATGTTGGTTAACCACTGTAACATATTCTATGAACTATTTATGAATAAATAAATAAAATCCAATATGATCCCTTAAAGTGGAACTAAAGCCATCAATTTAACAGTCTCCCAAGACACAAAATTTATCAATACCCACAATTAGGGTTTCTGATGGGTTCCTATAGTGTACCAAATCATAAATGTTGTGAGACACTATGGTTCCTGAACCCTTTTCGAATATTAGATTAAAAAAAAGAAAATACGCCAGCATGAACGTACGAGGGTTTGCATTTGCACCCTTCACTTGCATTTTAGGCCATCTTCTTCTTGCATCATCGTGGACATCTTCATGCCCCTCGCAAGTGCAGGTTAGAAAATGTTAGACCATGCTCGAGTGCGCATTGCTGTGCCACTCACCACCATAGTGTTGCGCCGCGGACATTCCGGGAATTAAAAAAGGTCACACCGCAAGCAATGAGCCTCACACGTGCAGTCTTGGCATCATTTTGTGCCGAGACAAAGTAACTCCCATGCTTATCCCAACCCAGGCAATCAAGATGGCCCTCAAGCTGTTGTGGAACTACATGACCCATCATGCTTCTCTCTGCCCGTCGGAGTCATGCTGGTAACTGTCTTAAAAGTTTTGCAATCCCTCATTGAACATGTAGTTTCACAACAGCTGGGGGGCCACAGTTGCTCACCCTTGCTCCAAACTCAGAAGACAACCGGGTTGTGCCAGAAATGGAGGGCAGTATAGCCATCTCAGTGCTGGAGGAGAATGCTTTTCTAGGAAAGGCTGTAATAATGAACAAATAAGCTCTACATACTTGTACATTACGGTAATAAACGCCTAGGGGTTGAAAATATTTAACCTCCTTTTAACAAGGAATTCAGCATTAGTAGCAGACCTAAACTCAGTTCTGCATTAAACTAGTTTGTAAAAAAACAAAAATAGAGAGAGGGAATAGTAGGATGAATCTGTCCCTATGCAGCCAGGGTGAGCTGGATCTGGGTCACATGAGCAAAACCCAGCATCTCAGATCACATGACCTACAACAATGATGCATTTGCGTCACCAACATCAGCAAAGTCTTCATACACTGACTGCACCCTACTACACTGCCGCCACATGTACAGGTCACATGACGCAGTCCCAAAGCACAATGGCTTCTGCTCTTTACAGATGATGGAAATATATAAAGATTCTCCATACTGCCTGCCAAATCGATTTGAGCAGGTCTAAATTTACATCTTAAAGTTCTGCTTTAAAAATCAAGAAATAAAGAGTTGCATAATATACTACAAGCTTGCAGGTAAATTCCCCATCTAAGGACATCTCTGTTAAAACACAAACCAATGGCTGGGTATAAAGGTCAATGACTTTACACAGCGATAAGGATCCAATTACATTTTAACCTGTTCAAGATTTTTTTGGAGCTCATGCAAAGACATTATTCTTGTGGCCAAGACAAGTCAATTAAAATCTGTTGCACGAACCAGTTTGGAAATTTTTTTTTACACAAGGCCATGGTCATTCTGGGGTAAACACATGTTCCTTGTACAGATGTGATTTAAAAGGATTCTAGAAAGGCAGAAGTTTTTTTTTATCTTGATGCATTCTAAAAAAATGTGTGCAGCATCCCCCTCAGCCCCCCTAATACTTACCTGAGCCCATCTCGATCCAGCAATGTGCACGAGAGACTCGACTCTCCCTCCTAATTGGCTGAGACAGCAGCGGAGCGCCACGGTCTCCCGCTGCTGTCAAAGTCAATGAGGAGAGAGAGGGGGTAGGCTGCGGCTCCATGTCTGATTGAACATACGGAGCTGCAGCTCTGCTTGGGTGCCCCCATAGCAAGCTACTTGCTATAGGGGCACAGGCCACAAGGGCCGAAGAAGGACCCAAGAAAAGGAGGAGAATTCGGGCTGCTCTGTGCAAAACCATTACACAGAGCAGGTAAGTACAACATGCTTGTTATTTATAAAAAATAAAATAAAAACCCACACACACACAAAAAAAGACAACAAGACTTTAATATCACTTTAGGGTTAACAGAGGCTGCCTATGTTCTCTGCTCCAACACCTCCCCAAACTCTGTAAGGGGGTGCTCCATTAGAGGCCTGTAAAGTGGGACTCTGAAGGGGTCTCCAATCTAAGAGGGCTCTGATATAAAGGGGGAATCTGATGGGGACCTGCAAATATTTGTAAAATATACAATGTGGCCCTCATACTGAAAGGTTTGGAGGCCCCTGCGGAAGTGAGTTGCAGAGGACTGTAACACAGATTTTAGCACATTTGCAGTGTTTGCTAAACAGCATTAGTAGCTCGCTGATTGATTTCCCTTGTTGCCTGGGTGCTCTTGTTAAAGTGGTTGTATACACTTTTTTTTATTTTTACCTACAGGTAAGCCTATAATAAGGCTTATCTGTAGGTAAAATGAATATCTCCTAAACCTGTACGGTTTAGGAGATATTCACTTTGCATGCAGCCGCTGACGTCAGTGGCGCATGAGCTGTAAAGGCCTGGCTGAAGGTCCGGCAGACGCCCACCGGGAA